>CM061123.1:7512446-8230299 GCA_030770115.1 Daphnia galeata | reverse complement strand
ATTTATATACTTGGAGAGTGTTGTAGATAGCCAAGTCAAATCTTCTTCTACAAACTTAGTTTTTGTAAGATATTACGTGAGTAAAGATATCCCATGTTCTGAAAACAAAAAGAAAGTGAATATGGTAAATAAGTTTGAAGACCAGTTAGCATACAATTTCAACAAGCTTTTAAAGTAAGGGATCCAGATAAACTTAACGTGCCAAACAAATTTTTACGACCTGTTGCTTACCAAATATGGACTTGACGGCTGCTGAACAAACTATAACGATGGGTAAAATCACAAATAAAACATGTAAAAAACTGATCCATTGAATGTAACAAAACGCCATCGTAAAATTGAAAAACGTCATCTGTCACGTCTGCTGGAAACACAATTTTTATCATTGCCACATTTTTATTTGAATTGCGAATTGCGATATAACACTTAAAAATTTTTTTAAATGTTTGAATAATAGTATAGAGACGCGTGCAATGGAAATAAGAATTGTTTATTTAGCTGAATTTTTATAACACGCTGGTAACACCTGACTGGTATGAGCGTTTTGCGACCGCTACTGTGATTTTGGTAGCATTTCACTAATTGTATAGTAGTGAAATGCTACTTTCAGCACAAAGTAGTTCAATAGTAGCAGTGTACTACTATAAAGTAGATCCTCTACCTTATACGTAGAGGGACGCTACTCTTAAAGGTTGCGAAAAAAAAGCTACTTAGTGCTACTTAAGGGAGTGCTACCAGGCAAGTACACCCAATGAAATGAGTGTGCATAATCCTGCTTCTGGAGGCTCGATGGTGTGGATGGCATGAGTTTAGGAGCACTGCTACGTGAAACTGCACGTTGACCAGGTGTCCGTACTAAGCTTGACATCAACATGGATCTGCTGGAGGAATCCGGTTGGTCCAAGTTAGCCCAAAGAGCAGCGAAATGGGCCAGGAGGGAAACCTAGCAGCCAAAAGTTCCCGTGTCGAGTGGTAGTGGGATCGCACCCGTGAGTGAGCTTCATTGAACAGCCTTAACAAAATAGCCACACTGCTATCTTACTTTTTGAATTAAGAGAGAAAAACAAACCACAACCAAAACAAAAAAACAACAAAAAAAAACTATTCAGATCTGCAGCAAAAGCAAATGCCAACACATCCCGTATTCCCAAGCGGTCACCCATCCAAGTACTTAACGGGACCCGACGTAGCTTAACTTCCGGGAGCTGACGAGACCGGGTGAGTTCTACGTGGTATGGCCGTTGACGAGAACTTATGCAATGTCATTGATATCTATCGATAATTTATATCCCTTTAGATTGACTTTTAATTGCCAAAGTACGTAGTTTTCTTTGTACACAATTTTTCTAAATACACTCCGATCTTCGCTAACAAGAGCCGGGAAATCAAATATTTCACAAAATACTGTATAACACCCGGAACCTAATAAATCTTGCCATTATTTAATTCATAACTTTTCATATTTACCCATATATTTATATTTGTAACTTTGAAAACATTAGTATTATATTTAAATTATACTGGGATGCCCGGACTCAGACCGGGCGTTCAAAAAAATAAGTCATATAGACTCATCGATGCTCCTAACACGGAAATCTTTAGTAAAAGGCGAAAGAATTATCCGAAGGTTGATTAGAAACCAGAGTATATCCAGACATGAAAACCATTACATTTATATGCTTTTATTGATTGAAAGTACGCTTGTAAGCTTCATTTCCTATTAGGGAGTTTTACATTTAAAAATCTATGTGCATTAATTTCCAACTGGCCCATACTATTCAAAGTGGAAATGATGTATAAAAGCTCGTTTAAACAAACTTTACCGAATCAACTCGTCAATATACAGATGTAATGTTATTGTAAGACAATTTGAATCTTCCTGAAGTGCAGGGTGTGTGATATGGTTTTCCATGGCTTGCAACATCCCCGAGGGTTTAAGATATTTGGAACAATTGGGCTAACATCTTTCGCAATTTTTACAATATTGGACTTTTGTTAGGCTAACATAATTTTCGTCGCCGTATAGATTTTTATTTCTTACTATCCCGTACTTTACATCTACTAGCAATTAGTATAACACTCTAACCCCAGACAACAGCAGTTCCCTATATACTGTTTGATGCCGATACAAATTTTCTTGTAAAAATTTTACATTTTGACAATATGGTTTCGTATACATACTGAACTTAACACTGACTGACCGACTTTAGTGTTGATTTCATTTTACATGTATGCCCTGATGGAGCTTTCAAAAATTGCCGACAGTAAAGAATATTTCACTTCACCGTGGCGGGGTATTGGTTAAAGTTTTCAACTAGCAATAATCACACCTCGGGAGACCCTCATTGGTTATGATATTGCCACTGCGCAAAGCTAAATTTGATTTGGGTGAACACCTATTTATGCCTTGGCTGCGTTGATTCTGCTTGGACATGATGATCTAATATTTTTGTTCAAAAACTTAAATTTAGAATTCCCTAAGAAAATTTCATCATTTCATTTCGAAATACATCAGCAGTGGACAGTTCATTTCAGACAAAAATAAACTTCCTTTTAATATTTAGTTTTATGCTTGAAGTTCTGTAAATGCGCAAAAAAAATATCCGTTCTGCAACACACCAATGAAAAATTGAAACGATGTATTGAAAAACAAATTCCCAACTAAATAAATATATTTTTCCCATGTCCACCTCTGTCGTGTGCTTCACGCTCTGCGTTCTCTATATAACCGACTTCCATACACTGCCTCAGCCCCATTGACGAGCGCTTCGCGCTCGTCGTTTATTTTACCCAGGACTCTACGGACTATTTGGTTTCCTACACCCATTTTTCTTCGAATATATATGTACAAAAATCCAAACCCCCCAATATTGGTATCATCCACTCGCGGACTGCGTGTCAAATTGTTTGTTTAAAACTATACCCAGTGCCGTGACCAGGATTCGAACCTGGGTTTACTACGGAATTATATTCCAGAGATCCCACAACGTAGGGTCCTAACCACTAGACGATCACGGCGGAAATGATTCAAATTTATTTCCGTAGTACATGATATTCAATTTATAAAGCGTATCCTGACGCCTGACGTAGCTGAAGCTTACGGGAGATGACGAGACCACGGGTGACGGTGTTATCAGCAGTACAACAAGAAATGAATGAAAATATAAATTTCAATTTGATGCCATGGTGCTATGGTGGGAAAATATTTTAGTATAAAAAATGTATGAAGGAAAAAATTGTTTTTCTCCAGTATAAAATCTAACAAGTGTGTGACTAATCGTTGCTTCTATTGATACTCAATTAAGATAACGTCAGCTACTATTATAGCGATTTCATGAGTCAACACTCTACATGGCAATTCCTATTTTATTTTGTATACATTCAGGGAACGGCGCGAACGCAGTCCCCCACTACCAAAAATTGTACTCCCGAGTTAATCACATTTGGATTAATCGCAAGGGTCAGCCCATCCTTGGTGCAATGGAAAGGCCTCGCCCTGGAGGAACCACCTTGGTGATCATGGTTGCCTCTGAGCCAGGTAAGTATGCTTCAATATAATTTTTTACACTTATTCATAGTTTTTATAAAGCAGAACAATATTGGCAAAGGGTACTTAATTGTTTGACTCGGGTCAAAGTCATCGCAGACGAATCGTACCGTAAAAATAAACATAGACTAGGGAAAAATTTAGTCAATAAAGCTCAGTATTGGTTGAATTGAACTTGACGTTTGGATATTTTATTTGAAGAAACAAATTGCACAATTGTTTAATTTCATCATCCCATATCAAGGTAATACCGACCCTCCTATGCAAGCCTTATTTCAAACAAAAACTGAAAAAATATACAACAAAAAATATTTTACCCGCATATCAATCAGTTATAACACAATGACATTTGTAATGTTAAAATAAATAGACTACGAATTATAGATAGCTACTGCTTATTATAAATGGGATTATACGTTTATTTGGGACGCGCCATGAGATTTTTTGTAAAAGATGGGAAGGCTTTATAATCAGGCGAGGAGTGGGTTTAAACGCCGGGACAATTTCGATAACCATTTACCTACTCTTTCACGTTAAATATTTATGTTCATGTGACCCTCATAGAGGGTGAGCCGATCCCGGAGGTACTGCAATACCGGGTCAACCCGTGGCGGGAGCAGTGCAAGCACTGTATTCCCACCATTTGCCAAAAATCAGTTTAATATTCTGGGGTCCATTTGAACCCGTATCAGATATTAAGCTGATAAGAACAGATACTACACTTTGATCTTAGCCAAAAGGCCGAGAAGCGATAATGTTTAAAATAATTCTGCTCAAAATAAGCATCAGGCCCCACATACTTAAGGTTGTGTGAGAAGAAGACCCAAAATCGCTCAAAACACCCAAGGAGGACCATACAACATTCGGCTTGTAAAATTTACAACAGCAACCACTTGATACTTATACAGCTCATACATTTTTATTCGATTTATTGCGCACTTTCTGTATTAAAGGAGGTAGAAGTTGCTGATAAAAAATTACGAAATCCCCATTTTCCCACTTCTTTTGAAGCATCGCCTTGACACGCCACCTGACGACGAAAGTTCTGAATGAATGCTTCATCAAGTTTTAATTTAGAAAACCAAACAAAACATTATTATTATTATACGGCCGGAAAAAGGCCCAATGTATAGGTCAACAACTTTATGGGTGTGTGCTAACAACAAGAGCTTGCGACATGATATTTTTTATTATTATTATATTATACCATGCATAGCAGTTGTACAAACTAATGATGAGGGTAATTTAATATGCATGGTACCCAATAGGGAAGCTATAATTGCTAGTACTACTATCATGTATTGCGTAGATTAAGCACTAACTTTAAAATTATAATCTTTCAGTAACATTGACCGCTCTGAACACGACGATTTCCTTCCGAAGTTTCACATGAAAACCACGGAAACGGTCCTCAACGGCTGTGAGTACATACTGTCGAGACAATTATATACAATCACATCCTGCTTCACGCCCAGAAACCGGCGTCTTAACTCGTCATCGCGGGTAGAAAGAAGACTAGTTTCTGGTGGGAAACAAGTCAAGATATACTACAGAAATGATCCTGTGAAGTATGATCTTAATTTACCATGGCTTTTTACACTAATAAATAATTTTAACAAAATTAAATAGCTTTGGCGTAACTTGCCGTACATCAATTGAATTATCAAAGTAAACCAAAGTTACTAATCTAAGTTGACACGCAAATTCCGTACATGTCTACCTTGAAGTTTTGGTTCATTAAAAAAATATAGCTTAGATGGTGATACAGCTGTTAAACAAATTTTAATCGTGACACATTTTCTATAAATCACAGATTCCACATGTTTGACAATAAGATTAGGTATATAATGGCTATGCTAAAACTAAGCCACATCATACTAGCTGGGTGTTTGGCGCGCACCTATAATCCTGCTTCTGGGAGGCTCGATGGTGTGGATGGCATGAGTTTAGGAGCACTGCTACGTGAAACTGCACGTTGACCAGGTGTCCGTACTAAGCTTGACATCAACATGGATCTGCTGGAGGAATCCGGTTGGTCCAAGTTAGCTAAAGAGGAGCGAAATGGGCCAGGAGGGAAACCTAGCAGCCAAAAGTTCCCGTGTCGAGTGGTAGTGGGATCGCACCCGTGAGTGAGCTTCATTGAACAGCCTTAACAAAATAGCCACACTGCTATCTTACTTTTTGAATTAAGAGAGAAAAACAAACCACAACCAAAACAAAAAACAACAAAAAAAAACTATTCAGATCTGCAGCAAAAGCAAATGCCAACAGCATCCCGTATTCCCAAGCGGTCACCCATCCAAGTACTAACGGGACCCGACGTAGCTTAACTTCCGGGAGCTGACGAGACCGGGTGAGTTCTACGTGGTATGGCCGTTGACGAGAACTTATGCAATGTCATTGATATCTATCGATAATTGATATCCCTTTAGATTGACTTTTAATTGCCAAAGTACGTAGTTTTCTTTGTACACAATTTTCTAAATACACTCCGATCTTCGCTAACAAGAGCCGGGAAATCAAATATTTCACAACTAACTGTATAACACCCGGAACCTAATAAATCTTGCCATTATTTAATTCATACTTTTCATATTTACCCATATATTTATTATTTGTAACTTTGACAACATTAGTTATTTATATTTCATTATACTGGGATGCCCGGACTCAAGACCGGGCGTTCAAAAAAATAAGTCATATAGACTCATCGATGCTCCTAACCACGGAAATCTTTAGTAAAAGGCGAAAGATTTATCCGAAGGTTGATTAGAAACCAGAGTATATCCAGACATGAAACCATTACATTTATATGCTTTTATTGATTTGAAAGTACGCTTGTAAAGCTTCATTTCCTATTAGGGAGTTTACATTTAAAAATCTATGTGCAATTAATTTCCAAATGGCCCATACTATTCAAAGTGGATATGATGTATAAAGCTCGTTTAAACAAACTTTACCGAATCAACTCGTCAATATACAGATGTAATGTTATTGTAAGACAATTTGAATCTTCCTGAAGTGCAGGGTGTGTGATATGGTTTTCCATGGCTTGCAACATCCCCGAGGGTTTAAGATATTTGGAACAATTGGGCTAACATCTTTCGCAATTTTTACAATATTGGACTTTTGTTAGGCTAACATAATTTTCGTCGCCGTATAGATTTTTATTTCTTACTATCCCGTACTTTACATCTACTAGCAATTAGTATAACACTCTAACCCCAGACAACAGCAGTTCCCTATATACTGTTTGATGCCGATACAAATTTTCTTGTAAAAATTTTACATTTTGACAATATGGTTTCGTATACATACTGAACTTAACACTGACTGACCGACTTTAGTGTTGATTTCATTTTACATGTATGCCCCTGATGGAGCTTTCAAAAATTGCCGACAGTAAAGAATATTTCACTTCACCGTGGCGGGGTATTGGTTAAAGTTTTCAACTAGCAATAATCACACCTCGGGAGACCCTCATTGGTTATGATATTGCCACTGCGCAAAGCTAAATTTTGATTTGGGTGAACACCTATTTATGCCTTGGCTGCGTTGATTCTGCTTGGACATGATGATCTAATATTTTTGTTCAAAAACTTAAATTTAGAATTCCCTAAGAAATTTCAAATTTTCATTTTCATTTCGAAATACATCAGCAGTGGACAGTTCATTTCAGACAAAAATAAACTTCCTTTTAATATTTAGTTTTATGCTTGAAGTTCTGTAAATGCGCAAAAAATATCCGTTCTGCAACACACCAATGAAAAATTGAAACGATGTATTGAAAAACAAATTCCCAACTAAATAAATATATTTTTCCCATGTCACCTCTGTCGTGTGCTTCACGCTCTGCGTTCTCTATATAACCGACTTCCATATCACTGCCTCAGCCCCATTGACGAGCGCTTCGCGCTCGTCGTTTATTTTACCCAGGACTCTACAGGACTATTTGGTTTTCTCCTACACCCATTTTTCTTCGATTATATATGTACAAAAATCCAAACCCCCCAATATTGGTATCATCCACTCGCGGACTGCGTGTCAAATTGTTTGTTTAAAACTATACCCAGTGCCGTGACCAGGATTCGAACCTGGGTTACTACGGAATTATATTCCAGAGATCCCACAACGTAGGGTCCTAACCACTAGACGATCACGGCGGAAATGATTCAAATTTATTTCCGTAGTACATGATATTCAATTTATAAAGCGTATCCTGACGCCTGACGTAGCTGAAGCTTACGGGAGATGACGAGACCACGGGTGACGGTGTTATCAGCAGTACAACAAGAAATGAATGAAAATATAAATTTCAATTTGATGCCATGGTGCTATGGTGGGAAAATATTTTAGTATAAAAAATGTATGAAGGAAAAAATTGTTTTTCTCCAGTATAAAATCTAACAAGTGTGTGACTAATCGTTGCTTCTATTGATACTCAATTAAGATAAACGTCAGCTACTATTATAGCGATTTCATGAGTCAACACTCTACATGGCAATTCCTATTTTATTTTGTATACATTCAGGGAACGGCGCGAACGCAGTCCCCCACTACCAAAAATTGTACTCCCGAGTTAATCACATTTGGATTAATCGCAAGGGTCAGCCCATCCTTGGTGCAATGGAAAGGCCTCGCCCTGGAGGAACCACCTTGGTGATCATGGTTGCCTCTGAGCCAGGTAAGTATGCTTCAATATAATTTTTTACACTTATTTATAGTTTTTATAAAGCAGAACAATATTGGCAAAGGGTACTTAATTGTTTGACTCGGGTCAAAGTCATCGCAGACGAATCGTACCGTAAAATATAAACATAGACTAGGGAAAAATTTAGTCAATAAAGTCAGTATGGTTGACATTCTGAACTTGACGTTTGGATATTTTATTTGAAGAAACAAATTGCACAATATGTTTAATTTTCATCATCCCCTATCAAGGTAATACCGACCCTCCTATGCAAGCCTTATCTTTCAAACAAAAACTGAAAAAATATACAACAAAAAATATTTTACCCGCCATATCAATCAGTTATAACACAATGACACTTTGTAATGTTAAAATAAATAGACTACGAATTATTAGATAGCTACTGCTATTATAAAGGGATTATACGTTTAATTTGGGACGCGCCATGAGATTTTTTGTAAAAGATGGGAAGGCTTTATAATCAGGCGAGGAGTGGGTTTAAACGCCGGGACAATTTCGATAACCATTTTACCCTACTCTTTCACGTTAAATATTTATGTTCATGTGACCCCTCATAGAGGGTGAGCCGACTCCCGGAGGTACCTGCAATACCGGGTCAACCCGTAGGCGGGAGCAGTGCAAGCACTGTATTTCCCACCCATTTGCCAAAAATCATGTTTAATATTCTGGGGTCCATTTGAACCCGTATCAGATATATAAGCTGATAAGAACAGATACTACACTTTGATCTTAGCCAAAAGGCCGAGAAGCGATAATGTTCTTTAAAATAATTCTGCTCAAAATAAGCATCAGGCCCCACATACTTAAGGTTGTGTGAGAAGAAGACCCAAAATCGCTCAAAACACCCAAGGAGGACCATACAACATTCGGCTTGTAAAATTTACAACAGCAACCACTTGATACTTATACAGCTCATACATTTTTATTCGATTTATTGCGCACTTTCTGTATTAAAGGAGGTAGAAGTTGCTGATAAAAAATTACGAAATCCCCATTTTCCCACTTCTTTTGAAGCATCGCCTTGACACGCCACCTGACGACGAAAGTTCTGAATGAATGCTTCATCAAGTTTTAATTTAGAAAACCAAACAAAACATTATTATTATTATACGGCCGGAAAAAGGCCCAATGTATAGGTCAACAACTTTATGGGTGTGTGCTAACAACAAGAGCTTGCGACATGATATTTTTTATTATTATTATATTATACCATGCATAGCAGTTGTACAAACTAATGATGAGGGTAATTTAATATGCATGGTACCAATAGGGAAGCTATATATTGCTAGTTACTACTATCATGTATTGCCGTAGATTAAGCACTAACTTTAAAATTATAATCTTTCCAGTAACATGTTGACCGCTCTGAACACCTCGACGATTTCCCTTCCGAAGTTTCACATGAAAAACCACGGAAACGGTCCTCAACGGCTGTGAGTACATACTGTCGAGACCAATTATATACCATCACATCCCTGCTTCACGCCCAGAAACCGGCGTCTTAACTCGTCATCGCGGGTAGAAAGAAGACTAGTTCTGGTGGGAAACAAGTCAAGATATACTACAGAAATGATCCTGTGAAGTATGATCCTTAATTTACCATGGCCTTTTACACTAATAAATAATTTTAACAAAATTAAATAGCTTTTGGCGTAACTTGCCGTACATCAATTGAATTATCAAAGTAAACCAAGTTACTAATCTAAGTTGACACGCAAATTCCGTACTATGTCTACCTTGAAGTTTTGGTTCATTAAAAAATATAGCTTAGATGGTGATACAGCTGTTAAACAAATTTTAATCGTGACACATTTTCTATATAATCACAGATTCCACATGTTTTGACAATAAGATTAGTATATACATGGCTATGCTAAAACTAAGTAGCTGGGTGTTTGGCGCGCACCTATAATCCTGCTTCTGGGAGGCCTCGATGGTGTGGATGGCATGAGTTTAGGAGCACTGCTACGTGAAACTGCACGTTGACCAGGTGTCCGTACTAAGCTTGACATCAACATGGATCTGCTGGAGGAATCCGGGTTGTCCAAGTTAGCTAAAGAGGAGCGAAATGGGCCAGGAGGGAAACATAGCAGCAAAAGTTCCCGTGTCGAGTGGTAGTGGGATCGCACCCGTGAGTGAGCTTCATTGAACAGCCTTAACAAAATAGCCACACTGCTATCTTACTTTTTGAATTAAGAGAGAAAAACAAACCACAACCAAAACAAAAAACAACAAAAAAAAACTATTCAGATCTGCAGCAAAAGCAAATGCCAACCGCATCCCGTATTCCCAAGCGGTCACCCATCCAAGTACTAACGGGACCCGACGTAGCTTAACTTCCGGGAGCTGACGAGACCGGGTGAGTTCTACGTGGTATGGCCGTTGACGAGAACTTATGCAATGTCATTGATATCTATCGATAATTGATATCCCTTTAGATTGACTTTTAATTGCCAAGTACGTAGTTTTCTTTGTACACAATTTTCTAAATACACTCCGATCTTCGCTAACAAGAGCCGGGAAATCAAATATTTCACAACTAACTGTATAACACCGAACCTAATAATCTTGCCATTATTTAATTCATACTTTTCATATTTACCCATATATTTATTATTTGTAACTTTGACAACATTAGTTATTTATATTTCATTATACTGGGATTGCCCGGACTCAAAGACCGGGCGTTCAAAAAAATAAGTCATATAGACTCATCGATGCTCCTAACCACGGAAATCTTTAGTAAAAGGCGAAAGATTTATCCGAAGGTTGATTAGAAACCAGAGTATATCCAGACATGAAACCATTACATTTATATGCTTTTATTGATTTGAAAGTACGCTTGTAAAGCTTCATTTCCTATTAGGGAGTTTACATTTAAAATCTATGTGCAATTAATTTCCAAATGGCCCATACTATTCAAAGTGGATATGATGTATAAAGCTCGTTTAAAACAAACTTTACCGAATCAACTCGTCAATATACAGATGTAATGTTATTGTAAGACAATTTGAATCTTCCTGAAGTGCAGGGTGTGTGATATGGTTTTCCCATGGCTTGCAACATCCCCGAGGGTTTAAGATATTTGGAACAATTGGGCTAACATCTTTCGCAATTTTTACAATATTGGACTTTTGTTAGGCTAACATAATTTTCGTCGCCGTATAGATTTTTATTTCTTACCTATCCCGTACTTTACATCTACTAGCAATTAGTATAACACTCTAACCCCAGACAACAGCAAGTTCCCTATATACTGTTTTGATGCCGATACAAATTTTCTTGTAAAAATTTTACATTTTGACAATATGGTTTCGTATACATACTGAACTTAACACTGACTGACCGACTTTAGTGTTGATTTCATTTTACATGTATGCCCCTGATGGAGCTTTCAAAAAATTGCCGACAGTAAAGAATATTTCACTTCACCGTGGCGGGGTATTGGTTAAAGTTTTCAACTAGCAATAATCACACCTCGGGAGTACCCTCATTGGTTATGATATTGCCACTGCGCAAAGCTAAATTTTGATTTGGGTGAACACCTATTTATGCCTTGGCTGCGTTGATTCCTGCTTGGACATGATGATCTAATATTTTTGTTCAAAAACTTAAATTTAGAATTCCCTAAAAAAATTTCAAATTTTCATTTTCATTTCGAAATACATCAGCAGTGGACAGTTCATTTCAGACAAAAATAAACTTCCTTTTAATATTTAGTTTTATGCTTGAAGTTCTGTAAATGCGCAAAAAATATCCGTTCTGCAACACACCAATGAAAAATTGAAACGATGTATTGAAAAACAAATTCCCAACTAAATAAATATATTTTTCCCCATGTCACCTCTGTCCGTGTGCTTCACGCTCTGCGTTCTCTATATAACCGACTTCCATATCACTGCCTCAGCCCCATTTTTCTTCGATTATATATGTACAAAAATCCAAACCCCCCAATATTGGTATCATCCACTCGCGGACTGCGTGTCAAATTGTTTGTTTAAAACTATACCCAGTGCCGTGACCAGGATTCGAACCTGGGTTTACTACGGAATTATATTCAGAGATCCCACAACGTAGGGTCCTAACCACTAGACGATCACGGCGGAAATGATTCAAATTTATTTCCGTAGTACATGATATTCAATTTATAAAGCGTATCCTGACGCCTGACGTAGCTGAAGCTTACGGGAGATGACGAGACCACGGGTGACGGTGTTATCAGCAGTACAACAAGAAATGAATGAAAATATAAATTTTAATTTGATGCCATGGTGCTATGGTGGGAAAATATTTTAGTATAAAAAATGTATGAAGGAAAAAATTGTTTTTCTCCAGTATAAAATCTAACAAGTGTGTGACTAATCGTTGCTTCTATTGATACTCAATTAAGATAACGTCAGCTACTATTATAGCGATTTCATGAGTCCAACACTCTACATGGCAATTCCTATTTTATTTTGTATACATTCAGGGAACGGCGCGAACGCAATCCCCCACTACCAAAAAATTGTACTCCCGAGTTAATCACATTTGGATTAATCGCAAAGGGTCAGCCCCATCCTTTGTGCAATGGAAAGGCCTCGCCCTGGAGGAACCACCTTGATGATCATGGTTGCCTCTGAGCCAGGTAAGTATGTTTCAATATAATTTTTTTACACTTATTTATAGTTTTTATAAAGCAGAACAATATTGGCAAAGGGTACTTAATTGTTTGACTCGGGTCAAAGTCATCGCAGACCAATCGTACCGTAAAATATAAAACATAGACTAGGGAAAAATTTAGTCAATAAAGCTCAGTATTGGTTGAATTGAACTTGACGTTTGGATATTTTATTTGAAGAAACAAATTGCACAATTGTTTAATGTCATCATCCCATATCAAGGTAATACCGACCCTCCTATGCAAGCCTTATTTCAAACAAAAACTGAAAAAATATACAACAAAAAATATTTTACCCGCATATCAATCAGTTATAACACAATGACATTTGTAATGTTAAAATAAATAGACTACGAATTATAGATAGCTACTGCTTATTATAAA
Organism: Daphnia galeata; assembly: GCA_030770115.1. NCBI lineage: Eukaryota > Metazoa > Arthropoda > Branchiopoda > Diplostraca > Daphniidae > Daphnia > Daphnia galeata. The sequence goes on along the minus strand of CM061123.1, from coordinate 8,216,997 downwards.
TGGGATTATACGTTTATTTGGGACGCGCCATGAGATTTTTTGTAAAAGATGGGAAGGCTTTATAATCAGGCGAGGAGTGGGTTTAAACGCCGGGACAATTTCGATAACCATTTACCTACTCTTTCACGTTAAATATTTATGTTCATGTGATCCTCATAGAGGGTGAGCCGATCCCGGAGGTACTGCAATACCGGGTCAACCCGTGGCGGGAGCAGTGCAAGCACTGTATTTCCCACCATTTGCCAAAAATCAGTTTAATATTCTGGGGTCCATTTGAACCCGTATCAGATATTAAGCTGATAAGAACAGATTTAATGCATTGTATTTTCCAAGGGACTGGGAATAAACATGTATACAATTTCAGAATTGATTTCGTTAGAAGGGAAAAAGTTCGCGAGACGACGTGTCAACGCTACGTTAAAAAACCCTTAGTTATGGGAGGAGGAGGGAGCTCGTGAGTCTTCTCGAGGTTCCTCTTCTTCGTACAGGGGATCGCTGTCTTCGGTCTGGTATGCCAAGTGCTTTGCTATGATTTGGGTTGATCCTTGGATGGCCAGTAGAGTCATCTTTTTCTTCATGCTATGCCACTTTCTCCTTGAGAAGCCCAGAGCATGAGCTATCTCGTCATTGCTTGGGAGCCATGACCCTAAAGAACCAACAACAAGAGGGAGTATCAAGCCCAGATGCTTGTATTTCTCAATTTTACTTGCCTTTGCTCTCTCGAGCCCGTCTGCGCTGCTAATTGGAACTGTCACGTCGATGATGGTGGGTGGGTTGGTGGATGTGACCACCAGGTCTGGTCTAAGTGCAGAGTTTTTCCCACTGCTTGGTTGATGGCGATGGAGTGGCCCAGTTTTTCTGTTTCTTCCGCGATGAATGTTAAGATGGTGTTGTGTCGTTTAATGGAAAGTGCTGAGTTTCACCTGGCAGCCACTAACTACATGGTCAGTTGTTTCCGTTTTTGAGCAACCCAGGCGACATGTTTTCACTGTAGACATAGATCCTGGGCCACCACGGACTGGAAGGATTCCTAGTCTGGCTTTGTGAAGAAAGTGCCATTCTTGGAAGGTCAGTGGTGTACGGCATGACAGTAAAGTGGCATTTTCCTTGGCCATGTCGAGCGCAAGTCCGGTCGCTACCCTTCCTTGCGCGGCCGACAATAGTCTACTGGTCCACCTCTGTCTCACTGTCGGTCCGAAGTCCTCTAACTGCCTTTGATGGAGACGGAGGAGATGTCGTCGGCGATAACCTTGCTGTATTATTCGCCGGATACATCGATCCTGATCCTCTTCAAGCATATCGAGGCCTTTCTTGCACGCGTCCAGAGGTTCATCGAGGCTCCTCCGTGTCGAATTGCGCCAAGGCCCATTTCCATCGAGCCTGCCAAGTACTCGTTTATTGGGGAGTGGGAATGGTACCTTCGTTTCTACCATAACCCAGCTTTATGGTTTCTACTAGTTGGGCCATTGCGACGTCGCTCACGCTCGGGTCTTTGCTGTCTAAGAGTTGCAGTGCTCTTGCCAGGGTCCATATGTCCGCCTCTTCCGTCAGTGGGAGAACTCCGAGTCCACCAACACCTCGATCAGCGTAGAAGAATGCAGTGTTCGCGGACATGGGAACACATGCTACCTTGCGGAGGAATCTCTGCATGCGATGTCAAGGTCGTAAAGGGACTTTTTTTCTACTCTTCCGGATGCCTAGATGGTGAGAGAGTGATGGCAACAAGGCACTTCTGTACACCTCCAGCATTTGCCATGGGGCTAAGCCAGAGTCTCCGATCTTGATAAGATTACTGGGGAGAGAAGTTGTGGGCCTGAAGGTTAGTCGCGCACCTAGTGGCGTCCCAAGATAGTTTTCTTGGTCATCGTCTGTCAGAGCTCGTATCCAGGATCCGTCAAGTTTGAGTTTGTTGTCGACAGAAGATTTTCCGTTAATGAGTGTTAGAGAAGTGCATTTCCCAGGATTAAATTTCAATCCAAGTGAGGCAGCCGTGTTCCCCATGGCGTTGATAGTTCTCTGGACTTCGGAGACTGCAGATCCAACGACAGCAACGTCATCTGCGTAAGCCGTTGTGGATACCCTTGATTGGTAGACTAGGAATCCGGTGTTGTTGGATTTCGCTGTCCTAATGATTGGCTCGGCCGCAAGATTGAAGACGACGCTACTCAATGGGTCTCCTTGGCGAACGCCGGCTGTGGGTTTGATCTTTACTGAGTCTTGTCCAACAGCGAAGTCCATTATGTTGTCCGAGTAGATGTCGCTCAGAATGCGTCGCAGCTCGTCTGGGATAGGGAGGCTCTGAAAAAGACAATTGAGTATGGGATGAGGTATTGAGCCGAATGCGTTGGTAAGGTCCAACCAGGCAACCACTAACTCCCGTTTTGACTGTTTCGCCTGCTCGATAACAGTGTGGAGTATGTGGGTGTGCTCTTGGATGCCTCGGACGCCTGGTAGGAAACCCTTCTGTTCCGGAGATATCCATCCTAGTCTCGTAGAGATGGCCATGATTCTGGACGATATTATGCCCGAGAATATTTACTCCACGTACGAATCTCCAGCTTCATCTCCCAGCCAACTTTTTGACTCGGTTACCTCCCGTGATGCGATGTGTCCAAGAGCAGAGTTTAGGGAGTTGTGGGGCTCAAGGATTGCGGCCTGCAACACGGTAGATGGTCTCGATTCCATTCTCACCAAATGCAGCGCTGAGTGGCTCAAGCTCTCAGCAACACCGGAAGGACTCGGCGTCCTCACAGAGAAACCCGGCCCTCCCATCAAAACCGTCATCCACCTCACGCAAACGAAACCAAAGCCGTCAACAACAAAGGATTAGAAACTCGAAGAAAGCAGAGAATTACCAAAAGAGCAAAATTCAACGTCTTTTCTCTTTATATCCCCGCAGGGCAGTCAGGAAAATCTTAGGGGAAAACTCCGCTGGATATTCTGGAACCAGGGAAGCAGCTGCTGCCTTCTTGGAAACAACATATTGTCAACAATCTCCTTCCCAAGAGGAAGTAGACTCTGCCCGAGCACACTTCGACCACTGTGATTGGAACGAGACAAATGAAGACGACATCCGAGTGCTCTCAGCAGCCCCAAGTCCCAATGAAATCAAGCTGAAACTTGGCAGAGCTGCTAACACTGCTCCGGGCAGGGACGGCCTAGAATACCGCCATTCTCCGATCTCTCGATAATGATGGCGAGCTTTTAGCCACCATTTACCGGGCGGTTTGGTCTCTTGGAATACCAGCCTGCTGGAAAACATCCCGAACGAACTTTTTTGCGAATCCCGAACGAAACTTTTTTGAAGAAACAAATTGCACAATTGTTTAATTTCATCATCCCATATCAAGGTAATACCGACCCTCCTATGCAAGCCTTATTTCAAACAAAAACTGAAAAAATATACAACAAAAAATATTTTACCCCGCATATCAATCAGTTATAACACAATGACATTTGTAATGTTAAAATAAATAGACTACGAATTATAGATAGCTACTGCTTATTATAAATGGGATTATACGTTTATTTGGGACGCGCCATGAGATTTTTTGTAAAAGATGGGAAGGCTTTATAATCAGGCGAGGAGTGGGTTTAACGCCGGGACAATTTCGATAACCATTTACCTACTCTTTCACGTTAAATATTTATGTTCATGTGACCCTCATAGAGGGTGAGCCGATCCCGGAGGTACTGCAATACCGGGTCAACCCGTGGCGGGAGCAGTGCAAGCACTGTATTCCCACCATTTGCCAAAAATCAGTTTAATATTCTGGGGTCCATTTGAACCCGTATCAGATATTAAGCTGATAAGAACAGATACTACACTTTGATCTTAGCCAAAAGGCCGAGAAGCGATAATGTTTAAAATAATTCTGCTCAAAATAAGCATCAGGCCCCACATACTTAAGGTTTGTGTGAGAAGAAGACCCAAAATCGCTCAAAACACCCAAGGAGGACCATACAACATTCGGCTTGTAAAATTTACAACAGCAACCACTTGATACTTATACAGCTCATACATTTTTATTCGATTTATTGCGCACTTTCTGTATTAAAGGAGGTAGAAGTTGCTGATAAAAAATTACGAAATCCCCATTTTCCCACTTCTTTTGAAGCATCGCCTTGACACGCCACCTGACGACGAAAGTTCTGAATGAATGCTTCATCAAGTTTTAATTTAGAAAACCAAACAAAACATTATTATTATTATACGGCCGGAAAAAGGCCCAATGTATAGGTCAACAACTTTATGGGTGTGTGCTAACAACAAGAGCTTGCGGACATGATATTTTTTATTATTATTATATTATACCATGCATAGCAGTTGTACAAACTAATGATGAGGGTAATTTAATATGCATGGTACCCAATAGGGAAGCTATAATTGCTAGTACTACTATCATGTATTGCGTAGATTAAGCACTAACTTTAAAATTATAATCTTTCAGTAACATTGACCGCTCTGAACACGACGATTTCCTTCCGAAGTTTCACATGAAAACCACGGAAACGGTCCTCAACGGCTGTGAGTACATTACTGTCGAGACAATTATATACAATCACATCCTGCTTCACGCACAGAAACCGGCGTCTTAACTCGTCATCGCGGTAGAAAGAAGACTAGTTTTCTGGTGGGAAACAAGTCAAGATATACTACAGAAATGATCCTGTGAAGTATGATCTTAATTTACCATGGCTTTTTACACTAATAAATAATTTTAACAAATTAATAGCTTTGGCGTAACTTGCCGTACATCAATTGAATTATCAAAGTAAAACCAAAGTTACTAATCTAAGTTGACACGCAAATTCCGTACCATGTCTACCTTGAAGTTTTGGTTCATTAAAAAAATATAGCTTAGATGGTGATACAGCTGTTAAAACAAATTTTAATCGTGACACATTTTCTATAAATCACAGATTCCACATGTTGACAATAAGATTAGGTATATAATGGCTATGCTAAAACTAAGCCACATCATACTAGCTGGGTGTTTGGCGCGCACCTATAATCCTGCTTCTGGGAGGCTCGATGGTGTGGATGGCATGAGTTTAGGAGCACTGCTACGTGAAACTGCACGTTGAACCAGGTGTCCGTACTAAGCTTGACATCAACATGGATCTGCTGGAGGAATCCGGTTGGTCCAAGTTAGCTAAAGAGGAGCGAAATGGGCCAGGAGGGAAACCTAGCAGCCAAAAGTTCCCGTGTCGAGTGGTAGTGGGATCGCACCCGTGAGTGAGCTTTCATTGAACAGCCTTAACAAAATAGCCACACTGCTATCTTACTTTTTGAATTAAGAGAGAAAAACAAACCACAACCAAAACAAAAAACAACAAAAAAAACTATTCAGATCTGCAGCAAAAGCAAATGCCAAACAGCATCCCGTATTCCCAAGCGGTCACCCATCCAAGTACTAACGGGACCCGACGTAGCTTAACTTCCGGGAGCTGACGAGGACCGGGTGAGTTCTACGTGGTATGGCCCGTTGACGAGAACTTATGCAATGTCATTGATATCTATCGATAATTGATATCCCTTTAGATTGACTTTTAATTGCCAAAGTACGTAGTTTTCTTTGTACACAATTTTCTAAATACACTCCGATCTTCGCTAACAAGAGCCGGGAAATCAAATATTTCACAACTAACTGTATAACACCCGGAACCTAATAAATCTTGCCATTATTTAATTCATACTTTTCATATTACCCATATATTTATTATTTGTAACTTTGACAGCATTAGTTATTTATATTTCATTATACTGGGATGCCCGGACTCAAGACCGGGCGTTCAAAAAAATAAGTCATATAGACTCATCGATGCTCCTAACCACGGAAATCTTTAGTAAAAGGCGAAAGATTTATCCGAAGGTTGATTAGAAACCAGAGTATATCCAGACATGAAACCATTACATTTTATATGCTTTTATTGATTTGAAAGTACGCTTGTAAAGCTTCATTTCCTATTAGGGAGTTTACATTTAAAAATCTATGTGCAATTAATTTCCAAATGGCCCATACTATTCAAAGTGGATATGATGTATAAAGCTCGTTTAAACAAACTTTACCGAATCAACTCGTCAATATACAGATGTAATGTTATTGTAAGACAATTTGAATCTTCCTGAAGTGCAGGGTGTGTGATATGGTTTTCCATGGCTTGCAACATCCCCGAGGGTTTAAGATATTTGGAACAATTGGGCTAACATCTTTCGCAATTTTTACAATATTGGACTTTTGTTAGGCTAACATAATTTTCGTCGCCGTATAGATTTTTATTTCTTACTATCCCGTACTTTACATCTACTAGCAATTAGTATAACACTCTAACCCCAGACAACAGCAGTTCCCTATATTACTGTTTGATGCCGATACAAATTTTCTTGTAAAAATTTTACATTTTGACAATATGGTTTCGTATACATACTGAACTTAACACTGACTGACCGACTTTAGTGTTGATTTCATTTTACATGTATGCCCCTGATGGAGCTTTCAAAAATTGCCGACAGTAAAGAATATTTCACTTCACCGTGGCGGGGTATTGGTTAAAGTTTTCAACTAGCAATAATCACACCTCGGGAGACCCTCATTGGTTATGATTATTGCCACTGCGCCAAAGCTAAATTTTGATTTGGGTGAACACCTATTATGCCTTGGCTGCGTTGATTCTGCTTGGACATGATGATCTAATATTTTTGTTCAAAAACTTAAATTTAGAATTCCCTAAGAAATTTCAAATTTTCATTTTCATTTCGAAATACATCAGCAGTGGACAGTTCATTTCAGACAAAAATAAACTTCCTTTTAATATTTAGTTTTATGCTTGAAGTTCTGTAAATGCGCAAAAAATATCCGTTCTGCAACACACCAATGAAAAATTGAAACGATGTATTGAAAAACAAATTCCCAACTAAATAAATATATTTTTCCCATGTCACCTCTGTCGTGTGCTTCACGCTCTGCGTTCTCTATATAACCGACTTCCATATCACTGCCTCAGCCCCATTTTTTCTTCGATTATATATGTACAAAAATCCAAACCCCCCAATATTGGTATCATCCACTCGCGGACTGCGTGTCAAATTGTTTGTTTAAAACTATACCCAGTGCCGTGACCAGGATTCGAACCTGGGTTACTACGGAATTATATTCCAGAGATCCCACAACGTAGGGTCCTAACCACTAGACGATCACGGCGGAAATGATTCAAATTTATTTCCGTAGTACATGATATTCAATTTATAAAGCGTATCCTGACGCCTGACGTAGCTGAAGCTTACGGGAGATGACGAGACCACGGGTGACGGTGTTATCAGCAGTACAACAAGAAATGAATGAAAATATAAATTTCAATTTGATGCCATGGTGCTATGGTGGGAAAATATTTTAGTATAAAAAATGTATGAAGGAAAAAATTGTTTTTCTCCAGTATAAAATCTAACAAGTGTGTGACTAATCGTTGCTTCTATTGATACTCAATTAAGATAACGTCAGCTACTATTATAGCGATTTCATGAGTCAACACTCTACATGGCAATTCCTATTTATTTTGTATACATTCAGGGAACGGCGCGAACGCAGTCCCCCACTACCAAAAATTGTACTCCCGAGTTTAATCACATTTGGATTAATCGCAAGGGTCAGCCCATCCTTGGTGCAATGGAAAGGCCTCGCCCTGGAGGAACCACCTTGGTGATCATGGTTGCCTCTGAGGCCAGGTAAGTATGCTTCAATATAATTTTTTACACTTATTCATAGTTTTTATTAAAGCAGAACAATATTGGCAAAGGGTACTTAATTGTTTGACTCGGGTCAAAGTCATCGCAGACCGAATCGTACCGTAAAATATAAACATAGACTAGGGAAAAATTTAGTCAATAAAGCTCAGTATTGGTTGAATTGAACTTGACGTTTGGATATTTTATTTGAAGAAACAAATTGCACAATTGTTTAATTTCATCATCCCATATCAAGGTAATACCGACCCTCCTATGCAAGCCTTATTTCAAACAAAAACTGAAAAAATATACAACAAAAAATATTTTACCCGCATATCAATCAGTTATAACACAATGACATTTGTAATGTTAAAATAAATAGACTACGAATTATAGATAGCTACTGCTTATTATAAATGGGATTATACGTTTATTTGGGACGCGCCATGAGATTTTTTTGTAAAAGATGGGAAGGCTTTATAATCAGGCGAGGAGTGGGTTTAAACGCCGGGACAATTTCGATAACCATTTACCTACTCTTTCACGTTAAATATTTATGTTCATGTGACCCTCATAGAGGGTGAGCCGATCCCGGAGGTACTGCAATTACCGGGTCAACCCGTGGCGGGAGCAGTGCAAGCACTGTATTCCCACCATTTGCCAAAAATCAGTTTAATATTCTGGGGTCCATTTGAACCCGTATCAGATATTAAGCTGATAAGAACAGATACTACACTTTGATCTTAGCCAAAAGGCCGAGAGAAGCGATAATGTTTAAAATAATTCTGCTCAAAATAAGCATCAGGCCCCACATACTTAAGGTTGTGTGAGAAGAAGGACCCAAAATCGCTCAAAACACCCAAGGAGGACCATACAACATTCGGCTTGTAAAATTTACAACAGCAACCACTTGATACTTATACAGCTCATACATTTTTATTCGATTTATTGCGCACTTTCTGTATTAAAGGAGGTAGAAGTTGCTGATAAAAAATTACGAAATCCCCATTTTCCCACTTCTTTTGAAGCATCGCCTTGACACGCCACCTGACGACGAAAGTTCTGAATGAATGCTTCATCAAGTTTTAATTTAGAAAACCAAACAAAACATTATTATTATTATACGGCCGGAAAAAGGCCCAATGTATAGGTCAACAACTTTATGGGTGTGTGCTAACAACAAGAGCTTGCGACATGATATTTTTTATTATTATTATATTATACCATGCATAGCAGTTGTACAAACTAATGATGAGGGTAATTTAATATGCATGGTACCCAATAGGGAAGCTATAATTGCTAGTACTACTATCATGTATTGCGTAGATTAAGCACTAACTTTAAAATTATAATCTTTCAGTAACATTGACCGCTCTGAACACGACGATTTCCTTCCGAAGTTTCACATGAAAACCACGGAAACGGTCCTCAACGGCTGTGAGTACATACTGTCGAGACAATTATATACAATCACATCCTGCTTCGCGCCCAGAAACCGGCGTCTTAACTCGTCATCGCGGGTAGAAAGAAGACTAGTTTCTGGTGGGAAACAAGTCAAGATATACTACAGAAATGATCCTGTGAAGTATGATCTTAATTTACCATGGCTTTTTACACTAATAAATAATTTTAACAAAATTAAATAGCTTTGGCGTAACTTGCCGTACATCAATTGAATTATCAAAGTAAACCAAAGTTACTAATCTAAGTTGACACGCAAATTCCGTACATGTCTACCTTGAAGTTTGGTTCATTAAAAAAATATAGCTTAGATGGTGATACAGCTGTTAAACAAATTTTAATTCGTGACACATTTTCTATAAATCACAGATTCCACATGTTTGACAATAAGATTAGGTATATAATGGCTATGCTAAAACTAAGCCACATCATACTAGCTGGGTGTTTGGCGCGCACCTATAATCCTGCTTCTGGGAGGCTCGATGGTGTGGATAGCATGAGTTTAGGAGCACTGCTACGTGAAACTGCACGTTGACCAGGTGTCCGTACTAAGCTTGACATCAACATGGATCTGCTGGAGAATCCGGTTGGTCCAAGTTAGCTAAAGAGGAGCGAAATGGGCCAGGAGGGAAACCTAGCAGCCAAAAGTTCCCGTGTCGAGTGGTAGTGGGATCGCACCCGTGAGTGAGCTTCATTGAACAGCCTTAACAAAATAGCCACACTGCTATCTTACTTTTTGAATTAAGAGAGAAAAACAAACCACAACCAAAACAAAAAACAACAAAAAAAAAACTATTCAGATCTGCAGCAAAAGCAAATGCCAACAGCATCCCGTATTCCCAAGCGGTCACCCATCCAAGTACTAACGGGACCCGACGTAGCTTAACTTCCGGGAGCTGACGAGACCGGGTGAGTTCTACGTGGTATGGCCGTTGACGAGAAACTTATGCAATGTCATTGATATCTATCGATAATTGATATCCCTTTAGATTGACTTTTAATTGCCAAAGTACGTAGTTTTCTTTGTACACAATTTTCTAAATACACTCCGATCTTCGCTAACAAGAGCCGGGAAATCAAATATTTCACAACTAACTGTATAACACCCGGAACCTAATAAATCTTGCCATTATTTAATTCATACTTTTCATATTTACCCATATATTTATTATTTGTAACTTTGACAGCATTAGTTATTTATATTTCATTATACTGGGATGCCCGGACTCAAGACCGGGCGTTCAAAAAAATAAGTCATATAGACTCATCGATGCTCCTAACCACGGAAATCTTTAGTAAAAGGCGAAAGATTTATCCGAAGGTTGATTAGAAACCAGAGTATATCCAGACATGAAACCATTACATTTATATGCTTTTATTGATTTGAAAGTACGCTTGTAAAGCTTCATTTCCTATTAGGGAGTTTACATTTAAAAATCTATGTGCAATTAATTTCCAAATGGCCCATACTATTCAAAGTGGATATGATGTATAAAGCTCGTTTAAACAAACTTTACCGAATCAACTCGTCAATATACAGATGTAATGTTATTGTAAGACAATTTGAATCTTCCTGAAGTGCAGGGTGTGTGATATGGTTTTCCATGGCTTGCAACATCCCCGAGGGTTTAAGATATTTGGAACAATTGGGCTAACATCTTTCGCAATTTTTACAATATTGGACTTTTGTTAGGCTAACATAATTTTCGTCGCCGTATAGATTTTTATTTCTTACTATCCCGTACTTTACATCTACTAGCAATTAGTATAACACTCTAACCCCAGACAACAGCAGTTCCCTATATACTGTTTGATGCCGATACAAATTTTCTTGTAAAAATTTTACATTTTGACAATATGGTTTCGTATACATACTGAACTTAACACTGACTGACCGACTTTAGTGTTGATTTCATTTTACATGTATGCCCCTGATGGAGCTTTCAAAAATTGCCGACAGTAAAGAATATTTCACTTCACCGTGGCGGGGTATTGGTTAAAGTTTTCAACTAGCAATAATCACACCTCGGGAGACCCTCATTGGTTATGATATTGCCACTGCGCAAAGCTAAATTTTGATTTGGGTGAACACCTATTTATGCCTTGGCTGCGTTGATTCTGCTTGGACATGATGATCTAATATTTTTGTTCAAAAACTTAAATTTAGAATTCCCTAAGAAATTTCAAATTTTCATTTTCATTTCGAAATACATCAGCAGTGGACAGTTCATTTCAGACAAAAATAAACTTCCTTTTAATATTTAGTTTTATGCTTGAAGTTCTGTAAATGCGCAAAAAATATCCGTTCTGCAACACACCAATGAAAAATTGAAACGATGTATTGAAAAACAAATTCCCAACTAAATAAATATATTTTTCCCATGTCACCTCTGTCGTGTGCTTCACGCTCTGCGTTCTCTATATAACCGACTTCCATATCACTGCCTCAGCCCCATTTTTCTTCGATTATATATGTACAAAAATCCAAACCCCCCAATATTGGTATCATCCACTCGCGGACTGCGTGTCAAATTGTTTGTTTAAAACTATACCCAGTGCCGTGACCAGGATTCGAACCTGGGTTACTACGGAATTATATTCCAGAGATCCCACAACGTAGGGTCCTAACCACTAGACGATCACGGCGGAAATGATTCAAATTTATTTCCGTAGTACATGATATTCAATTTATAAAGCGTATCCTGACGCCTGACGTAGCTGAAGCTTACGGGAGATGACGAGACCACGGGTGACGGTGTTATCAGCAGTACAACAAGAAATGAATGAAAATATAAATTTCAATTTGATGCCATGGTGCTATGGTGGGAAAATATTTTAGTATAAAAAATGTATGAAGGAAAAAATTGTTTTTCTCCAGTATAAAATCTAACAAGTGTGTGACTAATCGTTGCTTCTATTGATACTCAATTAAGATAACGTCAGCTACTATTATAGCGATTTCATGAGTCAACACTCTACATGGCAATTCCTATTTTATTTTGTATACATTCAGGGAACGGCGCGAACGCAGTCCCCCACTACCAAAAATTGTACTCCCGAGTTAATCACATTTGGATTAATCGCAAGGGTCAGCCCATCCTTGGTGCAATGGAAAGGCCTCGCCCTGGAGGAACCACCTTGGTGATCATGGTTGCCTCTGAGCCAGGTAAGTATGCTTCAATATAATTTTTTTACACTTATTTATAGTTTTTATAAAGCAGAACAATATTGGCAAAGGGTACTTAATTGTTTGACTCGGGTCAAAGTCATCGCAGACGAATCGTACCGTAAAATATAAACATAGACTAGGGAAAAATTTAGTCAATAAAGCTCAGTATTGGTTGAATTGAACTTGACGTTTGGATATTTTATTTGAAGAAACAAATTGCACAATTGTTTAATTTCATCATCCCATATCAAGGTAATACCGACCCTCCTATGCAAGCCTTATTTCAAACAAAAACTGAAAAAATATACAACAAAAAATATTTTACCCGCATATCAATCAGTTATAACACAATGACATTTGTAATGTTAAAATAAATAGACTACGAATTATAGATAGCTACTGCTTATTATAAATGGGATTATACGTTTATTTGGGACGCGCCATGAGATTTTTTGTAAAAGATGGGAAGGCTTTATAATCAGGCGAGGAGTGGGTTTAAACGCCGGGACAATTTCGATAACCATTTACCTACTCTTTCACGTTAAATATTTATGTTCATGTGACCCTCATAGAGGGTGAGCCGATCCCGGAGGTACTGCAATACCGGGTCAACCCGTGGCGGGAGCAGTGCAAGCACTGTATTCCCACCATTTGCCAAAAATCAGTTTAATATTCTGGGGTCCATTTGAACCCGTATCAGATATTAAGCTGATAAGAACAGATACTACACTTTGATCTTAGCCAAAAGGCCGAGAAGCGATAATGTTTAAAATAATTCTGCTCAAAATAAGCATCAGGCCCCACATACTTAAGGTTGTGTGAGAAGAAGACCCAAAATCGCTCAAAACACCCAAGGAGGACCATACAAACATTCGGCTTGTAAAATTTACAACAGCAACCACTTGATACTTATACAGCTCATACATTTTTATTCGATTTATTGCGCACTTTCTGTATTAAAGGAGGTAGAAGTTGCTGATAAAAAATTACGAAATCCCCATTTTCCCACTTCTTTTGAAGCATCGCCTTGACAACGCCACCTGACGACGAAAGTTCTGAATGAATGCTTCATCAAGTTTTAATTTAGAAAACCAAACAAAACATTATTATTATTATACGGCCGGAAAAAGGCCCAATGTATAGGTCAACAACTTTATGGGTGTGTGCTAACAACAAGAGCTTGCGACATGATATTTTTTATTATTATTATATTATACCATGCATAGCAGTTGTACAAACTAATGATGAGGGTAATTTAATATGCATGGTACCCAATAGGGAAGCTATAATTGCTAGTACTACTATCATGTATTGCGTAGATTAAGCACTAACTTTAAAATTATAATCTTTCAGTAACATTGACCGCTCTGAACACGACGATTTCCTTCCGAAGTTTCACATGAAAACCACGGAAACGGTCCTCAACGGCTGTGAGTACATACTGTCGAGACAATTATATACAATCACATCCTGCTTCGCGCCCAGAAACCGGCGTCTTAACTCGTCATCGCGGGTAGAAAGAAGACTAGTTTCTGGTGGGAAACAAGTCAAGATATACTACAGAAATGATCCTGTGAAGTATGATCTTAATTTACCATGGCTTTTTACACTAATAAATAATTTTAACAAAATTAAATAGCTTTGGCGTAACTTGCCGTACATCAATTGAATTATCAAAGTAAACCAAAGTTACTAATCTAAGTTGACACGCAAATTCCGTACATGTCTACCTTGAAGTTTTGGTTCATTAAAAAAAATATAGCTTAGATGGTGATACAGCTGTTAAACAAATTTTAATCGTGACACATTTTCTATAAATCACAGATTCCACATGTTTGACAATAAGATTAGGTATATAATGGCTATGCTAAAACTAAGCCACATCATACTAGCTGGGTGTTTGGCGCGCACCTATAATCCTGCTTCTGGGAGGCTCGATGGTGTGGATGGCATGAGTTTAGGAGCACTGCTACGTGAAACTGCACGTTGACCAGGTGTCCGTACTAAGCTTGACATCAACATGGATCTGCTGGAGGAATCCGGTTGGTCCAAGTTAGCTAAAGAGGAGCGAAATGGGCCAGGAGGGAAACCTAGCAGCCAAAAGTTCCCGTGTCGAGTGGTAGTGGGATCGCACCCGTGAGTGAGCTTCATTGAACAGCCTTAACAAAATAGCCACACTGCTATCTTACTTTTTGAATTAAGAGAGAAAAACAAACCACAACCAAAACAAAAAACAACAAAAAAAAACTATTCAGATCTGCAGCAAAAGCAAATGCCAACAGCATCCCGTATTTTTTTTTTTAATTAAAATCTTTTATTCAGTTTTGTCCCCGGTTCAATATACAAATTGCATAGTTACAGAGAAAACAATAATAACAAAAAGGGAAAACAATGGTACAAAAGGAAAACAGAACAAAACAAAAGTAAACAAAATGGCAAAAATGACAAAAATAAAACAATTCATATTGGGGTTGGGTTTTAGGGTTGACAAGGTCAAAGTATTGAAGCCCATAGGCTCTCTATTTCAGTGGTAGACGGTGTTCTTCCTTCCCTTCTCTCCTTCCACGTTGCGTAGATGTAGGCAGCCACGAGCGCGAAGGAGGTTCTTGGATTCCGAACAGGCCCAAGTTGTCCTCTGATGAAATCCATAGGTATGGTGCTGCAGCCGTGGGTTCTGAGGGTCCTCTCCAACCAAAGGGTAGAAATTTCCCGACTAGGACAGTGTAGCATAATGTGCTCATCGGACTCGGGTTCTTGGTTGCAGAAAACAGCAGGTTGGGTCTGTGGTGCTGTCAATCCGATGATCTCTTGCCCTAGTCGGTAGTAGTCGTTGATTGAAGAGGAACATGGTTTCCTTGATTTTGGTGTTCTTCAAGGCTGCAGTATTCCTCCATATGGATTTCCAATCCAAATGAGGGTAGAGGAGCTCGGTTTTCCCAGGACCTGTTACTTTGGAAATCCAAGTGGCGTAGATGTTCCTGTGCACCATTCGGCTGTTTGGAGAGATGATTTCCTCTTCAAGGAGTTGTTTGATCTGGTGCACAGGCTCCTCCAGGTAGAAGGGACGCTCGATGACTGCTACTGGGGTGTTGTTTCCCTTGTAGATATTTGGGAGGTGCTTCCGGAGAGAAAAGGCCATCCAATATCGTAGAAGAGAGCTTTCTGGGCTTTCAGGTTCGGTAAGGGCATTAAACAAAGGACGTAGGAATAAGGCTTTGTAAAATAGACTGGGTTCAGTAAGGGAAAGGCCACCTTCAGGGATTTTTCTAAATACTACACATCGTTGGGGTTTTTCAATTTTTCCTAACCAAATAAATCTTACAATTGCACTTAAAATTTTGGGACATAAATTTGCAGGACATGGAAGAATTGAGCAATATATATGGTCCTAGAGAGCACTTTCGCCTTTAAATAGTTCACTTTCTGATAGATAGTGAACTGACGAGATGCATTTTCCCTAAGCTGACCAATTAAGTGGCCATATGCTGTGTCCCACAATCTCGACATCGTTTCTTGAATGGAAGGTGAGAACTTGATACCAAGGAGGGACAAGGTAGGAACGGATTCAAGCCAAGCAAGTGGCCAGCGACTTCTACTCCTCCAGCTTCCCAACCCAAGAGCTTTTGTCTTCTGTTTATTCATCCTTGCCTTGGTCCAATTGCAGAATTGGTCAAGGACCTCTCCTGCATTAATGATATCGCTATCTGATGAAACAAAAATAGCGACATCATCAACCATGGCTCTGACAGTGACTTTGGTACCAAATAAATTGATACCATTGAGAACAGTGGAAAGACGAGTAAGCAATGGTTCAATATAGATAACAAAGAGGTGCATGGATAGTGGACATCCCTGGCGAACCGAATGAAAATCTGAAATTGTTCCGGCTACCTCAGTTCCATTGAGGATTGACATCTGCGTGACTGAGTACATAGTTCTCAGCCACTTAATGAAGGGAATCGGATATCCCATCACTTCCATAATTTTCCATAACACCTCTCTGTTTACCAGGTCGTAAGCTTTTTCTAAGTCAACCCCTATAATGCCTGCTTTCATTCCACCAGAGGAGAAGGAGTGTTGCTCTGGCTTTGACCGATCATCTACATATTGAATGACATCTCTGTACAGGCAGAGATTGTCAGTCAGTAAACGACCGGGAACTCCACCTTTCTGGTAATTTCCTATGGTGTCGTGGAGAGAACGTTTGAGTCTGTTTGAGAGTACCGATGCCATGAGCTTATAATCTGTGTTCAAAAGTGATATTGGACGAAATCCAGATTCCCCACAAGGACCATTTGACTTTGGAACCAGACGAATTGCGGCTCGCCCTTGTGATTGAGAAATTGAGTCCCTTTCCAGTACATGCAAAAACATGTCCAGGAAGTGGGGGGCGATCAAATCCCAGAAGCAAATATAAAACTCAATTGGGATACCATCCATGCCGGGAGATTTGTTTCTCTTAGTAGCTAGCAGTGCTGTTTTAATTTCTATAGGAGTGATTGGTGTTACAAGGGAATCCAGGTTCTTACAACGATTTTTAATCCCATCTAGAAAAGCTGTTTCAAATGTACTATCAGGAGGAGGCCTATCCTTAAATATCTTTGAGAAATGTTCAACAATTGTCCTATTTACTTCATCCTTGTGTGAGATTTCCTCTCCACTAGGGGAAATTAAAGTGTCAATTGTGCTATTGCGAAAGTTCTCTCGAGTTTTCTTCACATGAAACACAGTTGCATCCTCAGCATCAGAACCCTCAAATGAACGTGATCTTACACCGAAACCTTGGAGAAGACTCTCCTCCCAGGACTTCGAGGAAGACCTCAACTCCTTGAAAGCAATCCAATCCAAAGGTTCAGGTGTTTACAATTTCCTGGATGCATGTTTGGTAAAACAATTTTGTGTTTCTAATCAGATTTGCTCGATCCTTGCAGTAACTTATCGCTACTCTTTTGACACCGGGCTTAAAAATTTTCTCCCACCAAATTGCACAATCTGTCTCACGAAGAGGATGATGTAATGAACGGTCAATAAATGACTTAATCCTATTTTGAAATACCTCCTCCGATAATACAGAAGTATTTAGTTTCCACATATTAGTTTTGTTGAAACGGATTCTTGTTACAGTGCCACTAATAAGAATTGTGCATTCTAAAGAGTGGTGATCACTAATGGAAAGATGCCTAAGTTCAATGTTTGCAATGTGCTCAGAATTAGTTCTACTAGTGTATATTCGATCTATTCTACAAGAACCTTTTGAGTGGTGGAAAGAATGTCCCAGATCCCTAGGTCTTAATTTCTTCCACATGTCAACAAGTTCTAGGCCAGAGATTAATTCAATAAGTGCCAAACTTTTAGTTCTAGAAGGTGATGTTTTTGACACTGATCTATCTAGGGCATCATCTATACAGTTGAAGTCACCTACAATTACTAGTGGTAAGTTAGTTGTGATGGCATAAGCAGGCAGTGTTTTTCGAAGGAAGGAATTTCGCTCTTGTATTGCAATAGTGCCTGAAGGTGCATAGATGTTGATAAAAGTAAATTCTCCTACATCAATGGAAATCAGCCTTCCATCAGGATCTAGGAGTTCACGTGTGAAGTGAATTCCCTTCCTGATAAGAACTGCTGTCCCAAGCCTTTTCGGCCCAATATTACTCAAAATGTTGTAGTGGGTTCCAAGGACTGAACATTCATGGAATGTCACTTCCTGGAGTCCCACTATATCAAGTTTACCATCCAAACAAAATTGCAATAGAAGGCGACGACGTTCAAAAGAGCGAATACCGTTAATATTAATAGATGCTACCCTAAGATTGTTCATTATTGAGTTTTAGGAGTTTTTCTAGGCGGTGGCCCAGAGGAAGATTGTTGAGAAGCATCCGGTTTTTTTTCCTCTCCTAGATTTTCCCTGTACAGCTATAAAGTTTGCACTAGGGAGGTGTGCAACTCTACTCGGAATTTTACTTTGTGGTAGGGGTGGAAAAGAAGATGAAGAAGCAGAATCTGTTTCCATGTTGTCTACTCTTTCCTCAGTATTTTTATTTTGATCCTCTGAGTTTGCAGAATCTGACACCGGAGGTGGCGGATTCTCCTGGGCTACCTGTCCTCCACAAGATTGGGTTTCTGGGATAACCTGAGTTTGTTGTACCTCTGTTGAAGGTACCTGTTCTGGGGTGTCAATAGTAATTTCCATATCTACCATTTCGGGTTCAGGAGCAACTGACTCATTTTCGGAGCCAACTACATCCTTCTTCCCATCATTTTGGTTTTCCAAAGTAACCGATTTCTCAGACTGCTCGTTATTCGACTTTTCCACTCGTGCGGGTTTCTGCACGGGTGGAGCTTTAGTCGGAACAACTTTTCTGTTCTTTGACAGGGTTGGACAATTTTTACCAATATGTTCACGATCGTCACAGATTCTGCAAGTTGGAATTTGACCAGAGTATCTAACTACAGCCTTGTAGCTACCTATGGTAACGTACGATGGAATGTGCTTTTCAAGAGCCATTCTACAAATAAGCCAAGTGGAAAGAACAGGATAGAGATACTCACTATCCACAACATGGTAGGATTCCCAACGTAAATCTAAAACGTTTCCAAATTCTCTAAACCGCGTTTTCAAAATTCCCAAATTCATTTGGTATGGGATACCTGAAATTCTGACAAACTTTTCCTGCACATTGCTATCCTTGATAATAATAGAAAAAATCTCTATCATCTATTTTTTCCTTCTTGATCCCCTGGTGCTCCAAAAGAAATGCATCACAAGCGGCTTGCTTATGAAAAGTTAGCCTTACAACCTGGTTTTGGGATTCAAAAACTGCAGCAATCCCCATCAAATCCTCTTTTTTCACTTTCAACGTTTGGATGTACTTGTGTACAGTCCACATAGCAAGTCTAGGGGTTGGGTTACCGAAGTCAATATCGGCACAACCAATCCACATGCCATGGCAAGGGGATAGGGGGAGGAGGGGATCGAAAACCAAAAAGCGCGGTCAAAACCGCGGAACAATAGCAAATGGCCAAAAGAACAAAGGATATATACACAACAATCACAATAATACAATAACACTTAATACAATTAAAGAAAATACAGTTTGACTTACAGGGAGCGAAACAAACAATGAACCGGGCACCAGGTGCGTTTTTCGTGATATCCAAGTACTAACGGGACCCGACGTAGCTTAACTTCCGGGAGCTGACGAGACCGGGTGAGTTCTACGTGGTATGGCCGTTGACGAGAACTTATGCAATGTCATTGATATCTATCGATAATTGATATCCCTTTAGATTGACTTTTAATTGCCAAAGTACGTAGTTTTCTTTGTACACAATTTTCTAAATACACTCCGATCTTCGCTAACAAGAGCCGGGAAATCAAATATTTCACAACTAACTGTATAACACCCGGAACCTAATAAATCTTGCCATTATTTAATTCATACTTTTCATATTTACCCATATATTTATTATTTGTAACTTTGACAGCATTAGTTATTTATATTTCAATATACTGGGATGCCCGGACTCAAGACCGGGCGTTCAAAAAAATAAGTCATATAGACTCATCGATGCTCCTAACCACGGAAATCTTTAGTAAAAGGCGAAAGATTTATCCGAAGGTTGATTAGAAACCAGAGTATATCCAGACATGAAACCATTACATTTATATGCTTTTATTGATTTGAAAGTACGCTTGTAAAGCTTCATTTCCTATTAGGGAGTTTACATTTAAAAATCTATGTGCAATTAATTTCCAAATGGCCCATACTATTCAAAGTGGATATGATGTATAAAGCTCGTTTAAACAAACTTTACCGAATCAACTCGTCAATATACAGATGTAATGTTATTGTAAGACAATTTGAATCTTCCTGAAGTGCAGGGTGTGTGATATGGTTTTCCATGGCTTGCAACATCCCCGAGGGTTTAAGATATTTGGAACAATTGGGCTAACATCTTTCGCAATTTTTACAATATTGGACTTTTGTTAGGCTAACATAATTTTCGTCGCCGTATAGATTTTTATTTCTTACTATCCCGTACTTTACATCTACTAGCAATTAGTATAACACTCTAACCCCAGACAACAGCAGTTCCCTATATACTGCACAGCAGCGGTAACATACTTATGCAAGATGCTTTTTTGCCGGCCAGGAGTACTTATGAAATTTGCGTACTTAAAATAAACTCCATACTTACCATTTCTTCATGCTGATTTTATAATAAGTATGTTGGTGGACGTAAGTAAGTTGTTCATTCTCAAATGAAAAAAGAAATGGCTTTCATCGGAATCGAACAACTGACCTTTGAATCACCAATCTAGTTCTCTAACCATTAGACCACATTGACTTATTACATTATGTAAATAATTTAGTACTGTAACGGCTAAACCATATTAGCTTATAATGTAGTAGAATACAAATCGGGTTTTTTATTTTTCTTTAATAAGTCACATCTTATATTTTGATAGCACTAAAATTACTCTAACCACTAGACCACATTAACTTATAAATAGTAGTTAGTAGCATATGTAAAACTGCTATTCTATTTTCGTCTTTACTATGTAAAAAAATTTATAAGTCAGATCTTATACTCTGATAGCACTAAAAATACTATAATTACTAGACCACATTAACTCATAAATGTTAGCATATGTAAAATGCTATCGTTTTTTGGTCTTTGATAGGTCAACAAATTTGTAAGTCGCTTTTTATACTTTGACATATAGCACTAAAAATATTAGAGTTTGAGTATAAGGTTGTTCTAAGCATATCACAATGGCTTATAAAAAATCTTAGCCTGCCATATACATAAAAACACTAAACTTGTACATTGTTACACCAAAAACTTGTACATTTTTACTGATATATAATAGTCTTATATAAAATCCTATGAAGCACACATACTTTAAAAAATATCACATATCAATATCACAAAAATCCTCTACTATAGTAGAGGATTTTTGACAAGTCCAATAATCGATATAATTGTTGTATCATCGATTTATTTGTTTATCTGACTTAAGTAGAATTATGGTTTTCAAAGTACTTATTTTGTCCAAAATACTTATCTTCGGCATAAATAAGTTGTTCAGAGATGCTTATCGTAAGTTAAGTATGTTACTCAACTCACTTTTTTGGTAAAAATACTTATTTTAGACAAAATACTTGTGTTTTCTCCTACTTACAATTTTATAAGTAGTTAAATGGAAGAAAAGCATTATTTTTTGCTTTTCAGCAGGCTTAAAATGCTTACGTTCATGCTTTTCGTGTAAAGTATTTTTAAAATACTGAAATAGGGCTAAAATAAGCATCCTACCGCTGCTGTGTGTTTGATGCCGATACAAATTTTCTTGTAAAAATTTTACATTTTGACAATATGGTTTCGTATACATACTGAACTTAACACTGACTGACCGACTTTAGTGTTGATTTCATTTTACATGTATGCCCCTGATGGAGCTTTCAAAAATTGCCGACAGTAAAGAATATTTCACTTCACCGTGGCGGGGTATTGGTTAAAGTTTTCAACTAGCAATAATCACACCTCGGGAGTACCCTCATTGGTTATGATATTGCCACTGCGCAAAGCTAAATTTTGATTTGGGTGAACACCTATTTATGCCTTGGCTGCGTTGATTCTGCTTGGACATGATGATCTAATATTTTTGTTCAAAAACTTAAATTTAGAATTCCCTAAGAAATTTCAAATTTTCATTTTCATTTCGAAATACATCAGCAGTGGACAGTTCATTTCAGACAAAAATAAACTTCCTTTTAATATTTAGTTTTATGCTTGAAGTTCTGTAAATGCGCAAAAAATATCCGTTCTGCAACACACCAATGAAAAATTGAAACGATGTATTGAAAAACAAATTCCCAACTAAATAAATATATTTTTCCCATGTCACCTCTGTCGTGTGCTTCACGCTCTGCGTTCTCTATATAACCGACTTCCATATCACTGCCTCAGCCCCATTTTTCTTCGATTATATATGTACAAAAATCCAAACCCCCCAATATTGGTATCATCCACTCGCGGACTGCGTGTCAAATTGTTTGTTTAAAACTATACCCAGTGCCGTGACCAGGATTCGAACCTGGGTTACTACGGAATTATATTCCAGAGATCCCACAACGTAGGGTCCTAACCACTAGACGATCACGGCGGAAATGATTCAAATTTATTTCCGTAGTACATGATATTCAATTTATAAAGCGTATCCTGACGCCTGACGTAGCTGAAGCTTACGGGAGATGACGAGACCACGGGTGACGGTGTTATCAGCAGTACAACAAGAAATGAATGAAAATATAAATTTCAATTTGATGCCATGGTGCTATGGTGGGAAAATATTTTAGTATAAAAAATGTATGAAGGAAAAAATTGTTTTTCTCCAGTATAAAATCTAACAAGTGTGTGACTAATCGTTGCTTCTATTGATACTCAATTAAGATAACGTCAGCTACTATTATAGCGATTTCATGAGTCAACACTCTACATGGCAATTCCTATTTTATTTTGTATACATTCAGGGAACGGCGCGAACGCAGTCCCCCACTACCAAAAATTGTACTCCCGAGTTAATCACATTTGGATTAATCGCAAGGGTCAGCCCATCCTTGGTGCAATGGAAAGGCCTCGCCCTGGAGGAACCACCTTGGTGATCATGGTTGCCTCTGAGCCAGGTAAGTATGCTTCAATATAATTTTTTACACTTATTTATAGTTTTTATAAAGCAGAACAATATTGGCAAAGGGTACTTAATTGTTTGACTCGGGTCAAAGTCATCGCAGACCAATCGTACCGTAAAATATAAACATAGACTAGGGAAAAAATTTAGTCAATAAAGCTCAGTATTGGTTGAATTGAACTTGACGTTTGGATATTTTATTTGAAGAAACAAATTGCACAATTGTTTAATTTCATCATCCCATATCAAGGTAATACCGACCCTCCTATGCAAGCCTTATTTCAAACAAAAACTGAAAAAATCTACAACAAAAAATATTTTACCCGCATATCAATCAGTTATAACACAATGACATTTGTAATGTTAAAATAAATAGACTACGAATTATAGATAGCTACTGCTTATTATAAATGGGATTATACGTTTATTTGGGACGCGCCATGAGATTTTTTGTAAAAGATGGGAAGGCTTTATAATCAGGCGAGGAGTGGGTTTAAACGCCGGGACAATTTCGATAACCATTTACCTACTCTTTCACGTTAAATATTTATGTTCATGTGACCCTCATAGAGGGTGAGCCGATCCCGGAGGTACTGCAATACCGGGTCAACCCGTGGCGGGAGCAGTGCAAGCACTGTATTCCCACCATTTGCCAAAAATCAGTTTAATATTCTGGGGTCCATTTGAACCCGTATCAGATATTAAGCTGATAAGAACAGATACTACACTTTGATCTTAGCCAAAAGGCCGAGAAGCGATAATGTTTAAAATAATTCTGCTCAAAATAAGCATCAGGCCCCACATACTTAAGGTTGTGTGAGAAGAAGACCCAAAATCGCTCAAAACACCCAAGGAGGACCATACAACATTCGGCTTGTAAAATTTACAACAGCAACCACTTGATACTTATACAGCTCATACATTTTTATTCGATTTATTGCGCACTTTCTGTATTAAAGGAGGTAGAAGTTGCTGATAAAAAATTACGAAATCCCCATTTTCCCACTTCTTTTGAAGCATCGCCTTGACACGCCACCTGACGACGAAAGTTCTGAATGAATGCTTCATCAAGTTTTAATTTAGAAAACCAAACAAAACATTATTATTATTATACGGCCGGAAAAAGGCCCAATGTATAGGTCAACAACTTTATGGGTGTGTGCTAACAACAAGAGCTTGCGACATGATATTTTTTATTATTATTATATTATACCATGCATAGCAGTTGTACAAACTAATGATGAGGGTAATTTAATATGCATGGTACCCAATAGGGAAGCTATAATTGCTAGTACTACTATCATGTATTGCGTAGATTAAGCACTAACTTTAAAATTATAATCTTTCAGTAACATTGACCGCTCTGAACACGACGATTTCCTTCCGAAGTTTCACATGAAAACCACGGAAACGGTCCTCAACGGCTGTGAGTACATACTGTCGAGACAATTATATACAATCACATCCTGCTTCGCGCCCAGAAACCGGCGTCTTAACTCGTCATCGCGGGTAGAAAGAAGACTAGTTTCTGGTGGGAAACAAGTCAAGATATACTACAGAAATGATCCTGTGAAGTATGATCTTAATTTACCATGGCTTTTTACACTAATAAATAATTTTAACAAAATTAAATAGCTTTGGCGTAACTTGCCGTACATCAATTGAATTATCAAAGTAAACCAAAGTTACTAATCTAAGTTGACACGCAAATTCCGTACATGTCTACCTTGAAGTTTTGGTTCATTAAAAAAATATAGCTTAGATGGTGATACAGCTGTTAAACAAATTTTAATCGTGACACATTTTCTATAAATCACAGATTCCACATGTTTGACAATAAGATTAGGTATATAATGGCTATGCTAAAACTAAGCCACATCATACTAGCTGGGTGTTTGGCGCGCACCTATAATCCTGCTTCTGGGAGGCTCGATGGTGTGGATGGCATGAGTTTAGGAGCACTGCTACGTGAAACTGCACGTTGACCAGGTGTCCGTACTAAGCTTGACATCAACATGGATCTGCTGGAGGAATCCGGTTGGTCCAAGTTAGCTAAAGAGGAGCGAAATGGGCCAGGAGGGAAACCTAGCAGCCAAAAGTTCCCGTGTCGAGTGGTAGTGGGATCGCACCCGTGAGTGAGCTTCATTGAACAGCCTTAACAAAATAGCCACACTGCTATCTTACTTTTTGAATTAAGAGAGAAAAACAAACCACAACCAAAACAAAAAACAACAAAAAAAAACTATTCAGATCTGCAGCAAAAGCAAATGCCAACAGCATCCCGTATTCCCAAGCGGTCACCCATCCAAGTACTAACGGGACCCGACGTAGCTTAACTTCCGGGAGCTGACGAGACCGGGTGAGTTCTACGTGGTATGGCCGTTGACGAGAACTTATGCAATGTCATTGATATCCCTTTAGATTGACTTTTAATTGCCAAAGTACGTAGTTTTCTTTGTACACAATTTTCTAAATACACTCCGATCTTCGCTAACAAGAGCCGGGAAATCAAATATTTCACAACTAACTGTATAACACCCGGAACCTAATAAATCTTGCCATTATTTAATTCATACTTTTCATATTTACCCATATATTTATTATTTGTAACTTTGACAACATTAGTTATTTATATTTCATTATACTGGGATGCCCGGACTCAAGACCGGGCGTTCAAAAAAATAAGTCATATAGACTCATCGATGCTCCTAACCACGGAAATCTTTAGTAAAAGGCGAAAGATTTATCCGAAGGTTGATTAGAAACCAGAGTATATCCAGACATGAAACCATTACATTTATATGCTTTTATTGATTTGAAAGTACGCTTGTAAAGCTTCATTTCCTATTAGGGAGTTTACATTTAAAAATCTATGTGCAATTAATTTCCAAATGGCCCATACTATTCAAAGTGGATATGATGTATAAAGCTCGTTTAAACAAACTTTACCGAATCAACTCGTCAATATAGGGGAGAGTGGGGCGAATGGCACTCTTTTTTTTAAAACGGCTGGCATTCCCGTATTATTTAACCGAATTACTTCGTTTTGGTCTCATAAAAAAGAGAAAAAATTAAACTTCCTGCTGTATTTTTTCCAAACTCATGCAACATTACAGGAAAAAGTTATTTAAGATTTAGAAAATAAAAAAAAGTGGGCAAATCGCCCCATGCGTGGGGCGGATTGCCCATACTAGTGGGGTATTTTGGCCCCTGCATTTCTTATGGAAAATAAACCTTCTAGCTATACCTATCAGTAAACTCAAATTTTTTATGTAATATTGATAAATAAATGACTAGAAAGATATAAATACAATTAATATTGTCTTATTAATAGTTATTATGAAAAAAAAAATAAAAACCAAAATTTTTTGAGTGGCTGTACCACTTTTAATAGGGCAAATTGCCCCTACGGTGCAACGCCATCTCGCCCCGAACAAGGGGGTCGATAAAAATCATGAAATATCTGTACTTTATATTTATATAATAATTATAAAAAAATAATGGTTAAGAAGCCAAGATAACATTAAATCTTTTTACAATTTTTTTTAAATTTTTAAATTGATTATTATAGTCAATAATTCTTTCGTAAATCGAGTACGGGCAACACGATTTTTCGATCGAAAATTTATTTTATTTTACATTCAAGAACTAGTTGACATATTTCGACAATTTTTTTTTTAAAAGATGCGGCTTTTTACATTTTATGTCCTTGAATTTTTTCAATTTGCTAGTGCAATTGAGTAACACACAAAATCAATTTGTGCGTTTTGCCCCACAGCCATTTCGCCCCACTCTCCCCTACAGATGTAATGTTATTGTAAGACAATTTGAATCTTCCTGAAGTGCAGGGTGTGTGATATGGTTTTCCATGGCTTGCAACATCTCCGAGGGTTTAAGATATTTGGAACAATTGGGCTAACATCTTTCGCAATTTTTACAATATTGGACTTTTGTTAGGCTAACATAATTTTCGTCGCCGTATAGATTTTTATTTCTTACTATCCCGTACTTTACATCTACTAGCAATTAGTATAACACTCTAACCCCAGACAACAGCAGTTCCCTATATACTGTTTGATGCCGATACAAATTTTCTTGTAAAAATTTTACATTTTGACAATATGGTTTCGTATACATACTGAACTTAACACTGACTGACCGACTTTAGTGTTGATTTCATTTTACATGTATGCCCCTGATGGAGCTTTCAAAAATTGCCGACAGTAAAGAATATTTCACTTCACCGTGGCGGGGTATTGGTTAAAGTTTTCAACTAGCAAATAATCACACCTCGGGAGTACCCTCATTGGTTATGATATTGCCACTGCGCAAAGCTAAATTTTGATTTGGGTGAACACCTATTTATGCCTTGGCTGCGTTGATTCTGCTTGGACATGATGATCTAATATTTTTGTTCAAAAACTTAAATTTAGAATTCCCTAAGAAATTTCAAATTTTCATTTTCATTTCGAAATACATCAGCAGTGGACAGTTCATTTCAGACAAAAATAAACTTCCTTTTAATATTTAGTTTTATGCTTGAAGTTCTGTAAATGCGCAAAAAATATCCGTTCTGCAACACACCAATGAAAAATTGAAACGATGTATTGAAAAACAAATTCCCAACTAAATAAATATATTTTTCCCATGTCACCTCTGTCGTGTGCTTCACGCTCTGCGTTCTCTATATAACCGACTTCCATATCACTGCCTCAGCCCCATTTTTCTTCGATTATATATGTACAAAAATCCAAACCCCCCAATATTGGTATCATCCACTCGCGGACTGCGTGTCAAATTGTTTGTTTAAAACTATACCCAGTGCCGTGACCAGGATTCGAACCTGGGTTACTACGGAATTATATTCCAGAGATCCCACAACGTAGGGTCCTAACCACTAGACGATCACGGCGGAAATGATTCAAATTTATTTCCGTAGTACATGATATTCAATTTATAAAGCGTATCCTGACGCCTGACGTAGCTGAAGCTTACGGGAGATGACGAGACCACGGGTGACGGTGTTATCAGCAGTACAACAAGAAATGAATGAAAATATAAATTTCAATTTGATGCCATGGTGCTATGGTGGGAAAATATTTTAGTATAAAAAATGTATGAAGGAAAAAATTGTTTTTCTCCAGTATAAAATCTAACAAGTGTGTGACTAATCGTTGCTTCTATTGATACTCAATTAAGATAACGTCAGCTACTATTATAGCGATTTCATGAGTCAACACTCTACATGGCAATTCCTATTTTATTTTGTATACATTCAGGGAACGGCGCGAACGCAGTCCCCCACTACCAAAAATTGTACTCCCGAGTTAATCACATTTGGATTAATCGCAAGGGTCAGCCCATCCTTGGTGCAATGGAAAGGCCTCGCCCTGGAGGAACCACCTTGGTGATCATGGTTGCCTCTGAGCCAGGTAAGTATGCTTCAATATAATTTTTTACACTTATTCATAGTTTTTATAAAGCAGAACAATATTGGCAAAGGGTACTTAATTGTTTGACTCGGGTCAAAGTCATCGCAGACGAATCGTACCGTAAAATATAAACATAGACTAGGGAAAAATTTAGTCAATAAAGCTCAGTATTGGTTGAATTGAACTTGACGTTTGGATATTTTATTTGAAGAAACAAATTGCACAATTGTTTAATTTCATCATCCCATATCAAGGTAATACCGACCCTCCTATGCAAGCCTTATTTCAAACAAAAACTGAAAAAATATACAACAAAAAATATTTTACCCGCATATCAATCAGTTATAACACAATGACATTTGTAATGTTAAAATAAATAGACTACGAATTATAGATAGCTACTGCTTATTATAAATGGGATTATACGTTTATTTGGGACGCGCCATGAGATTTTTTGTAAAAGATGGGAAGGCTTTATAATCAGGCGAGGAGTGGGTTTAAACGCCGGGACAATTTCGATAACCATTTACCTACTCTTTCACGTTAAATATTTATGTTCATGTGACCCTCATAGAGGGTGAGCCGATCCCGGAGGTACTGCAATACCGGGTCAACCCGTGGCGGGAGCAGTGCAAGCACTGTATTCCCACCATTTGCCAAAAATCAGTTTAATATTCTGGGGTCCATTTGAACCCGTATCAGATATTAAGCTGATAAGAACAGATACTACACTTTGATCTTAGCCAAAAGGCCGAGAAGCGATAATGTTTAAAATAATTCTGCTCAAAATAAGCATCAGGCCCCACATACTTAAGGTTGTGTGAGAAGAAGACCCAAAATCGCTCAAAACACCCAAGGAGGACCATACAACATTCGGCTTGTAAAATTTACAACAGCAACCACTTGATACTTATACAGCTCATACATTTTTATTCGATTTATTGCGCACTTTCTGTATTAAAGGAGGTAGAAGTTGCTGATAAAAAATTACGAAATCCCCATTTTCCCACTTCTTTTGAAGCATCGCCTTGACACGCCACCTGACGACGAAAGTTCTGAATGAATGCTTCATCAAGTTTTAATTTAGAAAACCAAACAAAACATTATTATTATTATACGGCCGGAAAAAGGCCCAATGTATAGGTCAACAACTTTATGGGTGTGTGCTAACAACAAGAGCTTGCGACATGATATTTTTTATTATTATTATATTATACCATGCATAGCAGTTGTACAAACTAATGATGAGGGTAATTTAATATGCATGGTACCCAATAGGGAAGCTATAATTGCTAGTACTACTATCATGTATTGCGTAGATTAAGCACTAACTTTAAAATTATAATCTTTCAGTAACATTGACCGCTCTGAACACGACGATTTCCTTCCGAAGTTTCACATGAAAACCACGGAAACGGTCCTCAACGGCTGTGAGTACATACTGTCGAGACAATTATATACAATCACATCCTGCTTCGCGCCCAGAAACCGGCGTCTTAACTCGTCATCGCGGGTAGAAAGAAGACTAGTTTCTGGTGGGAAACAAGTCAAGATATACTACAGAAATGATCCTGTGAAGTATGATCTTAATTTACCATGGCTTTTTACACTAATAAATAATTTTAACAAAATTAAATAGCTTTGGCGTAACTTGCCGTACATCAATTGAATTATCAAAGTAAACCAAAGTTACTAATCTAAGTTGACACGCAAATTCCGTACATGTCTACCTTGAAGTTTTGGTTCATTAAAAAAATATAGCTTAGATGGTGATACAGCTGTTAAACAAATTTTAATCGTGACACATTTTCTATAAATCACAGATTCCACATGTTTGACAATAAGATTAGGTATATAATGGCTATGCTAAAACTAAGCCACATCATACTAGCTGGGTGTTTGGCGCGCACCTATAATCCTGCTTCTGGGAGGCTCGATGGTGTGGATGGCATGAGTTTAGGAGCACTGCTACGTGAAACTGCACGTTGACCAGGTGTCCGTACTAAGCTTGACATCAACATGGATCTGCTGGAGGAATCCGGTTGGTCCAAGTTAGCTAAAGAGGAGCGAAATGGGCCAGGAGGGAAACCTAGCAGCCAAAAGTTCCCGTGTCGAGTGGTAGTGGGATCGCACCCGTGAGTGAGCTTCATTGAACAGCCTTAACAAAATAGCCACACTGCTATCTTACTTTTTGAATTAAGAGAGAAAAACAAACCACAACCAAAACAAAAAACAACAAAAAAAAAACTATTCAGATCTGCAGCAAAAGCAAATGCCAACAGCATCCCGTATTCCCAAGCGGTCACCCATCCAAGTACTAACGGGACCCGACGTAGCTTAACTTCCGGGAGCTGACGAGACCGGGTGAGTTCTACGTGGTATGGCCGTTGACGAGAACTTATGCAATGTCATTGATATCTATCGATAATTGATATCCCTTTAGATTGACTTTTAATTGCCAAAGTACGTAGTTTTCTTTGTACACAATTTTCTAAATACACTCCGATCTTCGCTAACAAGAGCCGGGAAATCAAATATTTCACAACTAACTGTATAACACCCGGAACCTAATAAATCTTGCCATTATTTAATTCATACTTTTCATATTTACCCATATATTTATTATTTGTAACTTTGACAACATTAGTTATTTATATTTCATTATACTGGGATGCCCGGACTCAAGACCGGGCGTTCAAAAAAATAAGTCATATAGACTCATCGATGCTCCTAACCACGGAAATCTTTAGTAAAAGGCGAAAGATTTATCCGAAGGTTGATTAGAAACCAGAGTATATCCAGACATGAAACCATTACATTTATATGCTTTTATTGATTTGAAAGTACGCTTGTAAAGCTTCATTTCCTATTAGGGAGTTTACATTTAAAAATCTATGTGCAATTAATTTCCAAATGGCCCATACTATTCAAAGTGGATATGATGTATAAAGCTCGTTTAAACAAACTTTACCGAATCAACTCGTCAATATACAGATGTAATGTTATTGTAAGACAATTTGAATCTTCCTGAAGTGCAGGGTGTGTGATATGGTTTTCCATGGCTTGCAACATCCCCGAGGGTTTAAGATATTTGGAACAATTGGGCTAACATCTTTCGCAATTTTTACAATATTGGACTTTTGTTAGGCTAACATAATTTTCGTCGCCGTATAGATTTTTATTTCTTACTATCCCGTACTTTACATCTACTAGCAATTAGTATAACACTCTAACCCCAGACAACAGCAGTTCCCTATATACTGTTTGATGCCGATACAAATTTTCTTGTAAAAATTTTACATTTTGACAATATGGTTTCGTATACATACTGAACTTAACACTGACTGACCGACTTTAGTGTTGATTTCATTTTACATGTATGCCCCTGATGGAGCTTTCAAAAATTGCCGACAGTAAAGAATATTTCACTTCACCGTGGCGGGGTATTGGTTAAAGTTTTCAACTAGCAATAATCACACCTCGGGAGTACCCTCATTGGTTATGATATTGCCACTGCGCAAAGCTAAATTTTGATTTGGGTGAACACCTATTTATGCCTTGGCTGCGTTGATTCTGCTTGGACATGATGATCTAATATTTTTGTTCAAAAACTTAAATTTAGAATTCCCTAAGAAATTTCAAATTTTCATTTTCATTTCGAAATACATCAGCAGTGGACAGTTCATTTCAGACAAAAATAAACTTCCTTTTAATATTTAGTTTTATGCTTGAAGTTCTGTAAATGCGCAAAAAATATCCGTTCTGCAACACACCAATGAAAAATTGAAACGATGTATTGAAAAACAAATTCCCAACTAAATAAATATATTTTTCCCATGTCACCTCTGTCGTGTGCTTCACGCTCTGCGTTCTCTATATAACCGACTTCCATATCACTGCCTCAGCCCCATTTTTCTTCGATTATATATGTACAAAAATCCAAACCCCCCAATATTGGTATCATCCACTCGCGGACTGCGTGTCAAATTGTTTGTTTAAAACTATACCCAGTGCCGTGACCAGGATTCGAACCTGGGTTACTACGGAATTATATTCCAGAGATCCCACAACGTAGGGTCCTAACCACTAGACGATCACGGCGGAAATGATTCAAATTTATTTCCGTAGTACATGATATTCAATTTATAAAGCGTATCCTGACGCCTGACGTAGCTGAAGCTTACGGGAGATGACGAGACCACGGGTGACGGTGTTATCAGCAGTACAACAAGAAATGAATGAAAATATAAATTTCAATTTGATGCCATGGTGCTATGGTGGGAAAATATTTTAGTATAAAAAATGTATGAAGGAAAAAATTGTTTTTCTCCAGTATAAAATCTAACAAGTGTGTGACTAATCGTTGCTTCTATTGATACTCAATTAAGATAACGTCAGCTACTATTATAGCGATTTCATGAGTCAACACTCTACATGGCAATTCCTATTTTATTTTGTATACATTCAGGGAACGGCGCGAAACGCAGTCCCCCACTACCAAAAATTGTACTCCCGAGTTAATCACATTTGGATTAATCGCAAGGGTCAGCCCATCCTTGGTGCAATGGAAAGGCCTCGCCCTGGAGGAACCACCTTGGTGATCATGGTTGCCTCTGAGCCAGGTAAGTATGCTTCAATATAATTTTTTACACTTATTCATAGTTTTTTATAAAGCAGAACAATATTGGCAAAGGGTACTTAATTGTTTGACTCGGGTCAAAGTCATCGCAGACGAATCGTACCGTAAAATATAAACATAGACTAGGGAAAAATTTAGTCAATAAAGCTCAGTATTGGTTGAATTGAACTTGACGTTTGGATATTTTATTTGAAGAAACAAATTGCACAATTGTTTAATTTCATCATCCCATATCAAGGTAATACCGACCCTCCTATGCAAGCCTTATTTCAAACAAAAACTGAAAAAATATACAACAAAAAATATTTTACCCGCATATCAATCAGTTATAACACAATGACATTTGTAATGTTAAAATAAATAGACTACGAATTATAGATAGCTACTGCTTATTATAAATGGGATTATACGTTTATTTGGGACGCGCCATGAGATTTTTTGTAAAAGATGGGAAGGCTTTATAATCAGGCGAGGAGTGGGTTTAAACGCCGGGACAATTTCGATAACCATTTACCTACTCTTTCACGTTAAATATTTATGTTCATGTGACCCTCATAGAGGGTGAGCCGATCCCGGAGGTACTGCAATACCGGGTCAACCCGTGGCGGGAGCAGTGCAAGCACTGTATTCCCACCATTTGCCAAAAATCAGTTTAATATTCTGGGGTCCATTTGAACCCGTATCAGATATTAAGCTGATAAGAACAGATACTACACTTTGATCTTAGCCAAAAGGCCGAGAAGCGATAATGTTTAAAATAATTCTGCTCAAAATAAGCATCAGGCCCCACATACTTAAGGTTGTGTGAGAAGAAGACCCAAAATCGCTCAAAACACCCAAGGAGGACCATACAACATTCGGCTTGTAAAATTTACAACAGCAACCACTTGATACTTATACAGCTCATACATTTTTATTCGATTTATTGCGCACTTTCTGTATTAAAGGAGGTAGAAGTTGCTGATAAAAAATTACGAAATCCCCATTTTCCCACTTCTTTTGAAGCATCGCCTTGACACGCCACCTGACGACGAAAGTTCTGAATGAATGCTTCATCAAGTTTTAATTTAGAAAACCAAACAAAACATTATTATTATTATACGGCCGGAAAAAGGCCCAATGTATAGGTCAACAACTTTATGGGTGTGTGCTAACAACAAGAGCTTGCGACATGATATTTTTTATTATTATTATATTATACCATGCATAGCAGTTGTACAAACTAATGATGAGGGTAATTTAATATGCATGGTACCCAATAGGGAAGCTATAATTGCTAGTACTACTATCATGTATTGCGTAGATTAAGCACTAACTTTAAAATTATAATCTTTCAGTAACATTGACCGCTCTGAACACGACGATTTCCTTCCGAAGTTTCACATGAAAACCACGGAAACGGTCCTCAACGGCTGTGAGTACATACTGTCGAGACAATTATATACAATCACATCCTGCTTCACGCCCAGAAACCGGCGTCTTAACTCGTCATCGCGGGTAGAAAGAAGACTAGTTTCTGGTGGGAAACAAGTCAAGATATACTACAGAAATGATCCTGTGAAGTATGATCTTAATTTACCATGGCTTTTTACACTAATAAATAATTTTAACAAAATTAAATAGCTTTGGCGTAACTTGCCGTACATCAATTGAATTATCAAAGTAAACCAAAGTTACTAATCTAAGTTGACACGCAAATTCCGTACATGTCTACCTTGAAGTTTTGGTTCATTAAAAAAATATAGCTTAGATGGTGATACAGCTGTTAAACAAATTTTAATCGTGACACATTTTCTATAAATCACAGATTCCACATGTTTGACAATAAGATTAGGTATATAATGGCTATGCTAAAACTAAGCCACATCATACTAGCTGGGTGTTTGGCGCGCACCTATAATCCTGCTTCTGGGAGGCTCGATGGTGTGGATGGCATGAGTTTAGGAGCACTGCTACGTGAAACTGCACGTTGACCAGGTGTCCGTACTAAGCTTGACATCAACATGGATCTGCTGGAGGAATCCGGTTGGTCCAAGTTAGCTAAAGAGGAGCGAAATGGGCCAGGAGGGAAACCTAGCAGCCAAAAGTTCCCGTGTCGAGTGGTAGTGGGATCGCACCCGTGAGTGAGCTTCATTGAACAGCCTTAACAAAATAGCCACACTGCTATCTTACTTTTTGAATTAAGAGAGAAAAACAAACCACAACCAAAACAAAAAACAACAAAAAAAAACTATTCAGATCTGCAGCAAAAGCAAATGCCAACAGCATCCCGTATTCCCAAGCGGTCACCCATCCAAGTACTAACGGGACCCGACGTAGCTTAACTTCCGGGAGCTGACGAGACCGGGTGAGTTCTACGTGGTATGGCCGTTGACGAGAACTTATGCAATGTCATTGATATCTATCGATAATTGATATCCCTTTAGATTGACTTTTAATTGCCAAAGTACGTAGTTTTCTTTGTACACAATTTTCTAAATACACTCCGATCTTCGCTAACAAGAGCCGGGAAATCAAATATTTCACAACTAACTGTATAACACCCGGAACCTAATAAATCTTGCCATTATTTAATTCATACTTTTCATATTTACCCATATATTTATTATTTGTAACTTTGACAACATTAGTTATTTATATTTCATTATACTGGGATGCCCGGACTCAAGACCGGGCGTTCAAAAAAATAAGTCATATAGACTCATCGATGCTCCTAACCACGGAAATCTTTAGTAAAAGGCGAAAGATTTATCCGAAGGTTGATTAGAAACCAGAGTATATCCAGACATGAAACCATTACATTTATATGCTTTTATTGATTTGAAAGTACGCTTGTAAAGCTTCATTTCCTATTAGGGAGTTTACATTTAAAAATCTATGTGCAATTAATTTCCAAATGGCCCATACTATTCAAAGTGGATATGATGTATAAAGCTCGTTTAAACAAACTTTACCGAATCAACTCGTCAATATACAGATGTAATGTTATTGTAAGACAATTTGAATCTTCCTGAAGTGCAGGGTGTGTGATATGGTTTTCCATGGCTTGCAACATCCCCGAGGGTTTAAGATATTTGGAACAATTGGGCTAACATCTTTCGCAATTTTTACAATATTGGACTTTTGTTAGGCTAACATAATTTTCGTCGCCGTATAGATTTTTATTTCTTACTATCCCGTACTTTACATCTACTAGCAATTAGTATAACACTCTAACCCCAGACAACAGCAGTTCCCTATATACTGTTTGATGCCGATACAAATTTTCTTGTAAAAATTTTACATTTTGACAATATGGTTTCGTATACATACTGAACTTAACACTGACTGACCGACTTTAGTGTTGATTTCATTTTACATGTATGCCCCTGATGGAGCTTTCAAAAATTGCCGACAGTAAAGAATATTTCACTTCACCGTGGCGGGGTATTGGTTAAAGTTTTCAACTAGCAATAATCACACCTCGGGAGTACCCTCATTGGTTATGATATTGCCACTGCGCAAAGCTAAATTTTGATTTGGGTGAACACCTATTTATGCCTTGGCTGCGTTGATTCTGCTTGGACATGATGATCTAATATTTTTGTTCAAAAACTTAAATTTAGAATTCCCTAAGAAATTTCAAATTTTCATTTTCATTTCGAAATACATCAGCAGTGGACAGTTCATTTCAGACAAAAATAAACTTCCTTTTAATATTTAGTTTTATGCTTGAAGTTCTGTAAATGCGCAAAAAATATCCGTTCTGCAACACACCAATGAAAAATTGAAACGATGTATTGAAAAACAAATTCCCAACTAAATAAATATATTTTTCCCATGTCACCTCTGTCGTGTGCTTCACGCTCTGCGTTCTCTATATAACCGACTTCCATATCACTGCCTCAGCCCCATTTTTCTTCGATTATATATGTACAAAAATCCAAACCCCCCAATATTGGTATCATCCACTCGCGGACTGCGTGTCAAATTGTTTGTTTAAAACTATACCCAGTGCCGTGACCAGGATTCGAACCTGGGTTACTACGGAATTATATTCCAGAGATCCCACAACGTAGGGTCCTAACCACTAGACGATCACGGCGGAAATGATTCAAATTTATTTCCGTAGTACATGATATTCAATTTATAAAGCGTATCCTGACGCCTGACGTAGCTGAAGCTTACGGGAGATGACGAGACCACGGGTGACGGTGTTATCAGCAGTACAACAAGAAATGAATGAAAATATAAATATCAATCTGATGCCATGGTGCTATGGTGGGAAAATATTTTAGTATAAAAAATGTATGAAGGAAAAAATTGTTTTTCTCCAGTATAAAATCTAACAAGTGTGTGACTAATCGTTGCTTCTATTGATACTCAATTAAGATAACG
Organism: Daphnia galeata; assembly: GCA_030770115.1. Classification (NCBI taxonomy): domain Eukaryota; kingdom Metazoa; phylum Arthropoda; class Branchiopoda; order Diplostraca; family Daphniidae; genus Daphnia; species Daphnia galeata. Next base: position 8,179,500 of record CM061123.1, on the reverse strand, counting down.
TCAGCTACTATTATAGCGATTTCATGAGTCAACACTCTACATGGCAATTCCTATTTTATTTTGTATACATTCAGGGAACGGCGCGAACGCAGTCCCCCACTACCAAAAATTGTACTCCCGAGTTAATCACATTTGGATTAATCGCAAGGGTCAGCCCATCCTTGGTGCAATGGAAAGGCCTCGCCCTGGAGGAACCACCTTGGTGATCATGGTTGCCTCTGAGCCAGGTAAGTATGCTTCAATATAATTTTTTACACTTATTCATAGTTTTTATAAAGCAGAACAATATTGGCAAAGGGTACTTAATTGTTTGACTCGGGTCAAAGTCATCGCAGACGAATCGTACCGTAAAATATAAACATAGACTAGGGAAAAATTTAGTCAATAAAGCTCAGTATTGGTTGAATTGAACTTGACGTTTGGATATTTTATTTGAAGAAACAAATTGCACAATTGTTTAATTTCATCATCCCATATCAAGGTAATACCGACCCTCCTATGCAAGCCTTATTTCAAACAAAAACTGAAAAAAATATACAACAAAAAATATTTTACCCGCATATCAATCAGTTATAACACAATGACATTTGTAATGTTAAAATAAATAGACTACGAATTATAGATAGCTACTGCTTATTATAAATGGGATTATACGTTTATTTGGGACGCGCCATGAGATTTTTTGTAAAAGATGGGAAGGCTTTATAATCAGGCGAGGAGTGGGTTTAAACGCCGGGACAATTTCGATAACCATTTACCTACTCTTTCACGTTAAATATTTATGTTCATGTGACCCTCATAGAGGGTGAGCCGATCCCGGAGGTACTGCAATACCGGGTCAACCCGTGGCGGGAGCAGTGCAAGCACTGTATTCCCACCATTTGCCAAAAATCAGTTTAATATTCTGGGGTCCATTTGAACCCGTATCAGATATTAAGCTGATAAGAACAGATACTACACTTTGATCTTAGCCAAAAGGCCGAGAAGCGATAATGTTTAAAATAATTCTGCTCAAAATAAGCATCAGGCCCCACATACTTAAGGTTGTGTGAGAAGAAGACCCAAAATCGCTCAAAACACCCAAGGAGGACCATACAACATTCGGCTTGTAAAATTTACAACAGCAACCACTTGATACTTATACAGCTCATACATTTTTATTCGATTTATTGCGCACTTTCTGTATTAAAGGAGGTAGAAGTTGCTGATAAAAAATTACGAAATCCCCATTTTCCCACTTCTTTTGAAGCATCGCCTTGACACGCCACCTGACGACGAAAGTTCTGAATGAATGCTTCATCAAGTTTTAATTTAGAAAACCAAACAAAACATTATTATTATTATACGGCCGGAAAAAGGCCCAATGTATAGGTCAACAACTTTATGGGTGTGTGCTAACAACAAGAGCTTGCGACATGATATTTTTTATTATTATTATATTATACCATGCATAGCAGTTGTACAAACTAATGATGAGGGTAATTTAATATGCATGGTACCCAATAGGGAAGCTATAATTGCTAGTACTACTATCATGTATTGCGTAGATTAAGCACTAACTTTAAAATTATAATCTTTCAGTAACATTGACCGCTCTGAACACGACGATTTCCTTCCGAAGTTTCACATGAAAACCACGGAAACGGTCCTCAACGGCTGTGAGTACATACTGTCGAGACAATTATATACAATCACATCCTGCTTCAGCGCCCAGAAACCGGCGTCTTAACTCGTCATCGCGGGTAGAAAGAAGACTAGTTTCTGGTGGGAAACAAGTCAAGATATACTACAGAAATGATCCTGTGAAGTATGATCTTAATTTACCATGGCTTTTTACACTAATAAATAATTTTAACAAAATTAAATAGCTTTGGCGTAACTTGCCGTACATCAATTGAATTATCAAAGTAAACCAAAGTTACTAATCTAAGTTGACACGCAAATTCCGTACATGTCTACCTTGAAGTTTTGGTTCATTAAAAAAATATAGCTTAGATGGTGATACAGCTGTTAAACAAATTTTAATCGTGACACATTTTCTATAAATCACAGATTCCACATGTTTGACAATAAGATTAGGTATATAATGGCTATGCTAAAACTAAGCCACATCATACTAGCTGGGTGTTTGGCGCGCACCTATAATCCTGCTTCTGGGAGGCTCGATGGTGTGGATGGCATGAGTTTAGGAGCACTGCTACGTGAAACTGCACGTTGACCAGGTGTCCGTACTAAGCTTGACATCAACATGGATCTGCTGGAGGAATCCGGTTGGTCCAAGTTAGCTAAAGAGGAGCGAAATGGGCCAGGAGGGAAACCTAGCAGCCAAAAGTTCCCGTGTCGAGTGGTAGTGGGATCGCACCCGTGAGTGAGCTTCATTGAACAGCCTTAACAAAATAGCCACACTGCTATCTTACTTTTTGAATTAAGAGAGAAAAACAAACCACAACCAAAACAAAAAACAACAAAAAAAAACTATTCAGATCTGCAGCAAAAGCAAATGCCAACAGCATCCCGTATTCCCAAGCGGTCACCCATCCAAGTACTAACGGGACCCGACGTAGCTTAACTTCCGGGAGCTGACGAGACCGGGTGAGTTCTACGTGGTATGGCCGTTGACGAGAACTTATGCAATGTCATTGATATCTATCGATAATTGATATCCCTTTAGATTGACTTTTAATTGCCAAAGTACGTAGTTTTCTTTGTACACAATTTTCTAAATACACTCCGATCTTCGCTAACAAGAGCCGGGAAATCAAATATTTCACAACTAACTGTATAACACCCGGAACCTAATAAATCTTGCCATTATTTAATTCATACTTTTCATATTTACCCATATATTTATTATTTGTAACTTTGACAACATTAGTTATTTATATTTCATTATACTGGGATGCCCGGACTCAAGACCGGGCGTTCAAAAAAATAAGTCATATAGACTCATCGATGCTCCTAACCACGGAAATCTTTAGTAAAAGGCGAAAGATTTATCCGAAGGTTGATTAGAAACCAGAGTATATCCAGACATGAAACCATTACATTTATATGCTTTTATTGATTTGAAAGTACGCTTGTAAAGCTTCATTTCCTATTAGGGAGTTTACATTTAAAAATCTATGTGCAATTAATTTCCAAATGGCCCATACTATTCAAAGTGGATATGATGTATAAAGCTCGTTTAAACAAACTTTACCGAATCAACTCGTCAATATACAGATGTAATGTTATTGTAAGACAATTTGAATCTTCCTGAAGTGCAGGGTGTGTGATATGGTTTTCCATGGCTTGCAACATCTCCGAGGGTTTAAGATATTTGGAACAATTGGGCTAACATCTTTCGCAATTTTTACAATATTGGACTTTTGTTAGGCTAACATAATTTTCGTCGCCGTATAGATTTTTATTTCTTACTATCCCGTACTTTACATCTACTAGCAATTAGTATAACACTCTAACCCCAGACAACAGCAGTTCCCTATATACTGTTTGATGCCGATACAAATTTTCTTGTAAAAATTTTACATTTTGACAATATGGTTTCGTATACATACTGAACTTAACACTGACTGACCGACTTTAGTGTTGATTTCATTTTACATGTATGCCCCTGATGGAGCTTTCAAAAATTGCCGACAGTAAAGAATATTTCACTTCACCGTGGCGGGGTATTGGTTAAAGTTTTCAACTAGCAATAATCACACCTCGGGAGTACCCTCATTGGTTATGATATTGCCACTGCGCAAAGCTAAATTTTGATTTGGGTGAACACCTATTTATGCCTTGGCTGCGTTGATTCTGCTTGGACATGATGATCTAATATTTTTGTTCAAAAACTTAAATTTAGAATTCCCTAAGAAATTTCAAATTTTCATTTTCATTTCGAAATACATCAGCAGTGGACAGTTCATTTCAGACAAAAATAAACTTCCTTTTAATATTTAGTTTTATGCTTGAAGTTCTGTAAATGCGCAAAAAATATCCGTTCTGCAACACACCAATGAAAAATTGAAACGATGTATTGAAAAAACAAATTCCCAACTAAATAAATATATTTTTCCCATGTCACCTCTGTCGTGTGCTTCACGCTCTGCGTTCTCTATATAACCGACTTCCATATCACTGCCTCAGCCCCATTTTTCTTCGATTATATATGTACAAAAATCCAAACCCCCCAATATTGGTATCATCCACTCGCGGACTGCGTGTCAAATTGTTTGTTTAAAACTATACCCAGTGCCGTGACCAGGATTCGAACCTGGGTTACTACGGAATTATATTCCAGAGATCCCACAACGTAGGGTCCTAACCACTAGACGATCACGGCGGAAATGATTCAAATTTATTTCCGTAGTACATGATATTCAATTTATAAAGCGTATCCTGACGCCTGACGTAGCTGAAGCTTACGGGAGATGACGAGACCACGGGTGACGGTGTTATCAGCAGTACAACAAGAAATGAATGAAAATATAAATTTCAATTTGATGCCATGGTGCTATGGTGGGAAAATATTTTAGTATAAAAAATGTATGAAGGAAAAAATTGTTTTTCTCCAGTATAAAATCTAACAAGTGTGTGACTAATCGTTGCTTCTATTGATACTCAATTAAGATAACGTCAGCTACTATTATAGCGATTTCATGAGTCAACACTCTACATGGCAATTCCTATTTTATTTTGTATACATTCAGGGAACGGCGCGAACGCAGTCCCCCACTACCAAAAATTGTACTCCCGAGTTAATCACATTTGGATTAATCGCAAGGGTCAGCCCATCCTTGGTGCAATGGAAAGGCCTCGCCCTGGAGGAACCACCTTGGTGATCATGGTTGCCTCTGAGCCAGGTAAGTATGCTTCAATATAATTTTTTACACTTATTCATAGTTTTTATAAAGCAGAACAATATTGGCAAAGGGTACTTAATTGTTTGACTCGGGTCAAAGTCATCGCAGACGAATCGTACCGTAAAATATAAACATAGACTAGGGAAAAATTTAGTCAATAAAGCTCAGTATTGGTTGAATTGAACTTGACGTTTGGATATTTTATTTGAAGAAACAAATTGCACAATTGTTTAATTTCATCATCCCATATCAAGGTAATACCGACCCTCCTATGCAAGCCTTATTTCAAACAAAAACTGAAAAAATATACAACAAAAAATATTTTACCCGCATATCAATCAGTTATAACACAATGACATTTGTAATGTTAAAATAAATAGACTACGAATTATAGATAGCTACTGCTTATTATAAATGGGATTATACGTTTATTTGGGACGCGCCATGAGATTTTTTGTAAAAGATGGGAAGGCTTTATAATCAGGCGAGGAGTGGGTTTAAACGCCGGGACAATTTCGATAACCATTTACCTACTCTTTCACGTTAAATATTTATGTTCATGTGACCCTCATAGAGGGTGAGCCGATCCCGGAGGTACTGCAATACCGGGTCAACCCGTGGCGGGAGCAGTGCAAGCACTGTATTCCCACCATTTGCCAAAAATCAGTTTAATATTCTGGGGTCCATTTGAACCCGTATCAGATATTAAGCTGATAAGAACAGATACTACACTTTGATCTTAGCCAAAAGGCCGAGAAGCGATAATGTTTAAAATAATTCTGCTCAAAATAAGCATCAGGCCCCACATACTTAAGGTTGTGTGAGAAGAAGACCCAAAATCGCTCAAAACACCCAAGGAGGACCATACAACATTCGGCTTGTAAAATTTACAACAGCAACCACTTGATACTTATACAGCTCATACATTTTTATTCGATTTATTGCGCACTTTCTGTATTAAAGGAGGTAGAAGTTGCTGATAAAAAATTACGAAATCCCCATTTTCCCACTTCTTTTGAAGCATCGCCTTGACACGCCACCTGACGACGAAAGTTCTGAATGAATGCTTCATCAAGTTTTAATTTAGAAAACCAAACAAAACATTATTATTATTATACGGCCGGAAAAAGGCCCAATGTATAGGTCAACAACTTTATGGGTGTGTGCTAACAACAAGAGCTTGCGACATGATATTTTTTATTATTATTATATTATACCATGCATAGCAGTTGTACAAACTAATGATGAGGGTAATTTAATATGCATGGTACCCAATAGGGAAGCTATAATTGCTAGTACTACTATCATGTATTGCGTAGATTAAGCACTAACTTTAAAATTATAATCTTTCAGTAACATTGACCGCTCTGAACACGACGATTTCCTTCCGAAGTTTCACATGAAAACCACGGAAACGGTCCTCAACGGCTGTGAGTACATACTGTCGAGACAATTATATACAATCACATCCTGCTTCAGCGCCCAGAAACCGGCGTCTTAACTCGTCATCGCGGGTAGAAAGAAGACTAGTTTCTGGTGGGAAACAAGTCAAGATATACTACAGAAATGATCCTGTGAAGTATGATCTTAATTTACCATGGCTTTTTACACTAATAAATAATTTTAACAAAATTAAATAGCTTTGGCGTAACTTGCCGTACATCAATTGAATTATCAAAGTAAACCAAAGTTACTAATCTAAGTTGACACGCAAATTCCGTACATGTCTACCTTGAAGTTTTGGTTCATTAAAAAAATATAGCTTAGATGGTGATACAGCTGTTAAACAAATTTTAATCGTGACACATTTTCTATAAATCACAGATTCCACATGTTTGACAATAAGATTAGGTATATAATGGCTATGCTAAAACTAAGCCACATCATACTAGCTGGGTGTTTGGCGCGCACCTATAATCCTGCTTCTGGGAGGCTCGATGGTGTGGATGGCATGAGTTTAGGAGCACTGCTACGTGAAACTGCACGTTGACCAGGTGTCCGTACTAAGCTTGACATCAACATGGATCTGCTGGAGGAATCCGGTTGGTCCAAGTTAGCTAAAGAGGAGCGAAATGGGCCAGGAGGGAAACCTAGCAGCCAAAAGTTCCCGTGTCGAGTGGTAGTGGGATCGCACCCGTGAGTGAGCTTCATTGAACAGCCTTAACAAAATAGCCACACTGCTATCTTACTTTTTGAATTAAGAGAGAAAAACAAACCACAACCAAAACAAAAAACAACAAAAAAAAACTATTCAGATCTGCAGCAAAAGCAAATGCCAACAGCATCCCGTATTCCCAAGCGGTCACCCATCCAAGTACTAACGGGACCCGACGTAGCTTAACTTCCGGGAGCTGACGAGACCGGGTGAGTTCTACGTGGTATGGCCGTTGACGAGAACTTATGCAATGTCATTGATATCTATCGATAATTGATATCCCTTTAGATTGACTTTTAATTGCCAAAGTACGTAGTTTTCTTTGTACACAATTTTCTAAATACACTCCGATCTTCGCTAACAAGAGCCGGGAAATCAAATATTTCACAACTAACTGTATAACACCCGGAACCTAATAAATCTTGCCATTATTTAATTCATACTTTTCATATTTACCCATATATTTATTATTTGTAACTTTGACAACATTAGTTATTTATATTTCATTATACTGGGATGCCCGGACTCAAGACCGGGCGTTCAAAAAAAATAAGTCATATAGACTCATCGATGCTCCTAACCACGGAAATCTTTAGTAAAAGGCGAAAGATTTATCCGAAGGTTGATTAGAAACCAGAGTATATCCAGACATGAAACCATTACATTTATATGCTTTTATTGATTTGAAAGTACGCTTGTAAAGCTTCATTTCCTATTAGGGAGTTTACATTTAAAAATCTATGTGCAATTAATTTCCAAATGGCCCATACTATTCAAAGTGGATATGATGTATAAAGCTCGTTTAAACAAACTTTACCGAATCAACTCGTCAATATACAGATGTAATGTTATTGTAAGACAATTTGAATCTTCCTGAAGTGCAGGGTGTGTGATATGGTTTTCCATGGCTTGCAACATCCCCGAGGGTTTAAGATATTTGGAACAATTGGGCTAACATCTTTCGCAATTTTTACAATATTGGACTTTTGTTAGGCTAACATAATTTTCGTCGCCGTATAGATTTTTATTTCTTACTATCCCGTACTTTACATCTACTAGCAATTAGTATAACACTCTAACCCCAGACAACAGCAGTTCCCTATATACTGTTTGATGCCGATACAAATTTTCTTGTAAAAATTTTACATTTTGACAATATGGTTTCGTATACATACTGAACTTAACACTGACTGACCGACTTTAGTGTTGATTTCATTTTACATGTATGCCCCTGATGGAGCTTTCAAAAATTGCCGACAGTAAAGAATATTTCACTTCACCGTGGCGGGGTATTGGTTAAAGTTTTCAACTAGCAATAATCACACCTCGGGAGTACCCTCATTGGTTATGAATATTGCCACTGCGCAAAGCTAAATTTTGATTTGGATGAACACCTATTTATGCCTTGGCTGCGTTGATTCTGCTTGGACATGATGATCTAATATTTTTGTTCAAAAACTTAAATTTAGAATTCCCTATAAGAAATTTCAAATTTTCATTTTCATTTCGAAATACATCAGCAGTGGACAGTTCATTTCAGACAAAAATAAACTTCCTTTTAATATTTAGTTTTATGCTTGAAGTTCTGTAAATGCGCAAAAAATATCCGTTCTGCAACACACCAATGAAAAATTGAAACGATGTATTGAAAAACAAATTCCCAACTAAATAAATATATTTTTCCCATGTCACCTCTGTCGTGTGCTTCACGCTCTGCGTTCTCTATATAACCGACTTCCATATCACTGCCTCAGCCCCATTTTTCTTCGATTATATATGTACAAAAATCCAAACCCCCCAATATTGGTATCATCCACTCGCGGACTGCGTGTCAAATTGTTTGTTTAAAACTATACCCAGTGCCGTGACCAGGATTCGAACCTGGGTTACTACGGAATTATATTCCAGAGATCCCACAACGTAGGGTCCTAACCACTAGACGATCACGGCGGAAATGATTCAAATTTATTTCCGTAGTACATGATATTCAATTTATAAAGCGTATCCTGACGCCTGACGTAGCTGAAGCTTACGGGAGATGACGAGACCACGGGTGACGGTGTTATCAGCAGTACAACAAGAAATGAATGAAAATATAAATTTCAATTTGATGCCATGGTGCTATGGTGGGAAAATATTTTAGTATAAAAAATGTATGAAGGAAAAAATTGTTTTTTCTCCAGTATAAAATCTAACAAGTGTGTGACTAATCGTTGCTTCTATTGATACTCAATTAAGATAACGTCAGCTACTATTATAGCGATTTCATGAGTCAACACTCTACATGGCAATTCCTATTTTATTTTGTATACATTCAGGGAACGGCGCGAACGCAGTCCCCCACTACCAAAAATTGTACTCCCGAGTTAATCACATTTGGATTAATCGCAAGGGTCAGCCCATCCTTGGTGCAATGGAAAGGCCTCGCCCTGGAGGAATCACCTTGGTGATCATGGTTGCCTCTGAGCCAGGTAAGTATGCTTCAATATAATTTTTTACACTTATTCATAGTTTTTATAAAGCAGAACAATATTGGCAAAGGGTACTTAATTGTTTGACTCGGGTCAAAGTCATCGCAGACGAATCGTACCGTAAAATATAAACATAGACTAGGGAAAAATTTAGTCAATAAAGCTCAGTATTGGTTGAATTGAACTTGACGTTTGGATATTTTATTTGAAGAAACAAATTGCACAATTGTTTAATTTCATCATCCCATATCAAGGTAATACCGACCCTCCTATGCAAGCCTTATTTCAAACAAAAACTGAAAAAATATACAACAAAAAATATTTTACCCGCATATCAATCAGTTATAACACAATGACATTTGTAATGTTAAAATAAATAGACTACGAATTATAGATAGCTACTGCTTATTATAAATGGGATTATACGTTTATTTGGGACGCGCCATGAGATTTTTTGTAAAAGATGGGAAGGCTTTATAATCAGGCGAGGAGTGGGTTTAAACGCCGGGACAATTTCGATAACCATTTACCTACTCTTTCACGTTAAATATTTATGTTCATGTGACCCTCATAGAGGGTGAGCCGATCCCGGAGGTACTGCAATACCGGGTCAACCCGTGGCGGGAGCAGTGCAAGCACTGTATTCCCACCATTTGCCAAAAATCAGTTTAATATTCTGGGGTCCATTTGAACCCGTATCAGATATTAAGCTGATAAGAACAGATACTACACTTTGATCTTAGCCAAAAGGCCGAGAAGCGATAATGTTTAAAATAATTCTGCTCAAAATAAGCATCAGGCCCCACATACTTAAGGTTGTGTGAGAAGAAGACCCAAAATCGCTCAAAACACCCAAGGAGGACCATACAACATTCGGCTTGTAAAATTTACAACAGCAACCACTTGATACTTATACAGCTCATACATTTTTATTCGATTTATTGCGCACTTTCTGTATTAAAGGAGGTAGAAGTTGCTGATAAAAAATTACGAAATCCCCATTTTCCCACTTCTTTTGAAGCATCGCCTTGACACGCCACCTGACGACGAAAGTTCTGAATGAATGCTTCATCAAGTTTTAATTTAGAAAACCAAACAAAACATTATTATTATTATACGGCCGGAAAAAGGCCCAATGTATAGGTCAACAACTTTATGGGTGTGTGCTAACAACAAGAGCTTGCGACATGATATTTTTTATTATTATTATATTATACCATGCATAGCAGTTGTACAAACTAATGATGAGGGTAATTTAATATGCATGGTACCCAATAGGGAAGCTATAATTGCTAGTACTACTATCATGTATTGCGTAGATTAAGCACTAACTTTAAAATTATAATCTTTCAGTAACATTGACCGCTCTGAACACGACGATTTCCTTCCGAAGTTTCACATGAAAACCACGGAAACGGTCCTCAACGGCTGTGAGTACATACTGTCGAGACAATTATATACAATCACATCCTGCTTCGCGCCCAGAAACCGGCGTCTTAACTCGTCATCGCGGGTAGAAAGAAGACTAGTTTCTGGTGGGAAACAAGTCAAGATATACTACAGAAATGATCCTGTGAAGTATGATCTTAATTTACCATGGCTTTTTACACTAATAAATAATTTTAACAAAATTAAATAGCTTTGGCGTAACTTGCCGTACATCAATTGAATTATCAAAGTAAACCAAAGTTACTAATCTAAGTTGACACGCAAATTCCGTACATGTCTACCTTGAAGTTTTGGTTCATTAAAAAAATATAGCTTAGATGGTGATACAGCTGTTAAACAAATTTTAATCGTGACACATTTTCTATAAATCACAGATTCCACATGTTTGACAATAAGATTAGGTATATAATGGCTATGCTAAAACTAAGCCACATCATACTAGCTGGGTGTTTGGCGCGCACCTATAATCCTGCTTCTGGGAGGCTCGATGGTGTGGATGGCATGAGTTTAGGAGCACTGCTACGTGAAACTGCACGTTGACCAGGTGTCCGTACTAAGCTTGACATCAACATGGATCTGCTGGAGGAATCCGGTTGGTCCAAGTTAGCTAAAGAGGAGCGAAATGGGCCAGGAGGGAAACCTAGCAGCCAAAAGTTCCCGTGTCGAGTGGTAGTGGGATCGCACCCGTGAGTGAGCTTCATTGAACAGCCTTAACAAAATAGCCACACTGCTATCTTACTTTTTGAATTAAGAGAGAAAAACAAACCACAACCAAAACAAAAAACAACAAAAAAAAACTATTCAGATCTGCAGCAAAAGCAAATGCCAACAGCATCCCGTATTCCCAAGCGGTCACCCATCCAAGTACTAACGGGACCCGACGTAGCTTAACTTCCGGGAGCTGACGAGACCGGGTGAGTTCTACGTGGTATGGCCGTTGACGAGAACTTATGCAATGTCATTGATATCTATCGATAATTGATATCCCTTTAGATTGACTTTTAATTGCCAAAGTACGTAGTTTTCTTTGTACACAATTTTCTAAATACACTCCGATCTTCGCTAACAAGAGCCGGGAAATCAAATATTTCACAACTAACTGTATAACACCCGGAACCTAATAAATCTTGCCATTATTTAATTCATACTTTTCATATTTACCCATATATTTATTATTTGTAACTTTGACAACATTAGTTATTTATATTTCATTATACTGGGATGCCCGGACTCAAGACCGGGCGTTCAAAAAAATAAGTCATATAGACTCATCGATGCTCCTAACCACGGAAATCTTTAGTAAAAGGCGAAAGATTTATCCGAAGGTTGATTAGAAACCAGAGTATATCCAGACATGAAACCATTACATTTATATGCTTTTATTGATTTGAAAGTACGCTTGTAAAGCTTCATTTCCTATTAGGGAGTTTACATTTAAAAATCTATGTGCAATTAATTTCCAAATGGCCCATACTATTCAAAGTGGATATGATGTATAAAGCTCGTTTAAACAAACTTTACCGAATCAACTCGTCAATATACAGATGTAATGTTATTGTAAGACAATTTGAATCTTCCTGAAGTGCAGGGTGTGTGATATGGTTTTCCATGGCTTGCAACATCCCCGAGGGTTTAAGATATTTGGAACAATTGGGCTAACATCTTTCGCAATTTTTACAATATTGGACTTTTGTTAGGCTAACATAATTTTCGTCGCCGTATAGATTTTTATTTCTTACTATCCCGTACTTTACATCTACTAGCAATTAGTATAACACTCTAACCCCAGACAACAGCAGTTCCCTATATACTGTTTGATGCCGATACAAATTTTCTTGTAAAAATTTTACATTTTGACAATATGGTTTCGTATACATACTGAACTTAACACTGACTGACCGACTTTAGTGTTGATTTCATTTTACATGTATGCCCCTGATGGAGCTTTCAAAAATTGCCGACAGTAAAGAATATTTCACTTCACCGTGGCGGGGTATTGGTTAAAGTTTTCAACTAGCAATAATCACACCTCGGAAGACCCTCATTGGTTATGATATTGCCACTGCGCAAAGCTAAATTTTGATTTGGGTGAACACCTATTTATGCCTTGGCTGCGTTGATTCTGCTTGGACATGATGATCTAATATTTTTGTTCAAAAACTTAAATTTAGAATTCCCTAAGAAATTTCAAATTTTCATTTTCATTTCGAAATACATCAGCAGTGGACAGTTCATTTCAGACAAAAATAAACTTCCTTTTAATATTTAGTTTTATGCTTGAAGTTCTGTAAATGCGCAAAAAATATCCGTTCTGCAACACACCAATGAAAAATTGAAACGATGTATTGAAAAACAAATTCCCAACTAAATAAATATATTTTTCCCATGTCACCTCTGTCGTGTGCTTCACGCTCTGCGTTCTCTATATAACCGACTTCCATATCACTGCCTCAGCCCCATTTTTCTTCGATTATATATGTACAAAAATCCAAACCCCCCAATATTGGTATCATCCACTCGCGGACTGCGTGTCAAATTGTTTGTTTAAAACTATACCCAGTGCCGTGACCAGGATTCGAACCTGGGTTACTACGGAATTATATTCCAGAGATCCCACAACGTAGGGTCCTAACCACTAGACGATCACGGCGGAAATGATTCAAATTTATTTCCGTAGTACATGATATTCAATTTATAAAGCGTATCCTGACGCCTGACGTAGCTGAAGCTTACGGGAGATGACGAGACCACGGGTGACGGTGTTATCAGCAGTACAACAAGAAATGAATGAAAATATAAATTTCAATTTGATGCCATGGTGCTATGGTGGGAAAATATTTTAGTATAAAAAATGTATGAAGGAAAAAATTGTTTTTCTCCAGTATAAAATCTAACAAGTGTGTGACTAATCGTTGCTTCTATTGATACTCAATTAAGATAACGTCAGCTACTATTATAGCGATTTCATGAGTCAACACTCTACATGGCAATTCCTATTTTATTTTGTATACATTCAGGGAACGGCGCGAACGCAGTCCCCCACTACCAAAAATTGTACTCCCGAGTTAATCACATTTGGATTAATCGCAAGGGTCAGCCCATCCTTGGTGCAATGGAAAGGCCTCGCCCTGGAGGAACCACCTTGGTGATCATGGTTGCCTCTGAGCCAGGTAAGTATGCTTCAATATAATTTTTTACACTTATTCATAGTTTTTATAAAGCAGAACAATATTGGCAAAGGGTACTTAATTGTTTGACTCGGGTCAAAGTCATCGCAGACCAATCGTACCGTAAAATATAAACATAGACTAGGGAAAAATTTAGTCAATAAAGCTCAGTATTGGTTGAATTGAACTTGACGTTTGGATATTTTATTTGAAGAAACAAATTGCACAATTGTTTAATTTCATCATCCCATATCAAGGTAATACCGACCCTCCTATGCAAGCCTTATTTCAAACAAAAACTGAAAAAATATACAACAAAAAATATTTTACCCGCATATCAATCAGTTATAACACAATGACATTTGTAATGTTAAAATAAATAGACTACGAATTATAGATAGCTACTGCTTATTATAAATGGGATTATACGTTTATTTGGGACGCGCCATGAGATTTTTTGTAAAAGATGGGAAGGCTTTATAATCAGGCGAGGAGTGGGTTTAAACGCCGGGACAATTTCGATAACCATTTACCTACTCTTTCACGTTAAATATTTATGTTCATGTGACCCTCATAGAGGGTGAGCCGATCCCGGAGGTACTGCAATACCGGGTCAACCCGTGGCGGGAGCAGTGCAAGCACTGTATTCCCACCATTTGCCAAAAATCAGTTTAATATTCTGGGGTCCATTTGAACCCGTATCAGATATTAAGCTGATAAGAACAGATACTACACTTTGATCTTAGCCAAAAGGCCGAGAAGCGATAATGTTTAAAATAATTCTGCTCAAAATAAGCATCAGGCCCCACATACTTAAGGTTGTGTGAGAAGAAGACCCAAAATCGCTCAAAACACCCAAGGAGGACCATACAACATTCGGCTTGTAAAATTTACAACAGCAACCACTTGATACTTATACAGCTCATACATTTTTATTCGATTTATTGCGCACTTTCTGTATTAAAGGAGGTAGAAGTTGCTGATAAAAAATTACGAAATCCCCATTTTCCCACTTCTTTTGAAGCATCGCCTTGACACGCCACCTGACGACGAAAGTTCTGAATGAATGCTTCATCAAGTTTTAATTTAGAAAACCAAACAAAACATTATTATTATTATACGGCCGGAAAAAGGCCCAATGTATAGGTCAACAACTTTATGGGTGTGTGCTAACAACAAGAGCTTGCGACATGATATTTTTTATTATTATTATATTATACCATGCATAGCAGTTGTACAAACTAATGATGAGGGTAATTTAATATGCATGGTACCCAATAGGGAAGCTATAATTGCTAGTACTACTATCATGTATTGCGTAGATTAAGCACTAACTTTAAAATTATAATCTTTCAGTAACATTGACCGCTCTGAACACGACGATTTCCTTCCGAAGTTTCACATGAAAACCACGGAAACGGTCCTCAACGGCTGTGAGTACATACTGTCGAGACAATTATATACAATCACATCCTGCTTCGCGCCCAGAAACCGGCGTCTTAACTCGTCATCGCGGGTAGAAAGAAGACTAGTTTCTGGTGGGAAACAAGTCAAGATATACTACAGAAATGATCCTGTGAAGTATGATCTTAATTTACCATGGCTTTTTACACTAATAAATAATTTTAACAAAATTAAATAGCTTTGGCGTAACTTGCCGTACATCAATTGAATTATCAAAGTAAACCAAAGTTACTAATCTAAGTTGACACGCAAATTCCGTACATGTCTACCTTGAAGTTTTGGTTCATTAAAAAAATATAGCTTAGATGGTGATACAGCTGTTAAACAAATTTTAATCGTGACACATTTTCTATAAATCACAGATTCCACATGTTTGACAATAAGATTAGGTATATAATGGCTATGCTAAAACTAAGCCACATCATACTAGCTGGGTGTTTGGCGCGCACCTATAATCCTGCTTCTGGGAGGCTCGATGGTGTGGATGGCATGAGTTTAGGAGCACTGCTACGTGAAACTGCACGTTGACCAGGTGTCCGTACTAAGCTTGACATCAACATGGATCTGCTGGAGGAATCCGGTTGGTCCAAGTTAGCTAAAGAGGAGCGAAATGGGCCAGGAGGGAAACCTAGCAGCCAAAAGTTCCCGTGTCGAGTGGTAGTGGGATCGCACCCGTGAGTGAGCTTCATTGAACAGCCTTAACAAAATAGCCACACTGCTATCTTACTTTTTGAATTAAGAGAGAAAAACAAACCACAACCAAAACAAAAAAACAACAAAAAAAAACTATTCAGATCTGCAGCAAAAGCAAATGCCAACAGCATCCCGTATTCCCAAGCGGTCACCCATCCAAGTACTAACGGGACCCGACGTAGCTTAACTTCCGGGAGCTGACGAGACCGGGTGAGTTCTACGTGGTATGGCCGTTGACGAAAACTTATGCAATGTCATTGATATCTATCGATAATTGATATCCCTTTAGATTGACTTTTAATTGCCAAAGTACGTAGTTTTCTTTGTACACAATTTTCTAAATACACTCCGATCTTCGCTAACAAGAGCCGGGAAATCAAATATTTCACAACTAACTGTATAACACCCGGAACCTAATAAATCTTGCCATTATTTAATTCATACTTTTCATATTTACCCATATATTTATTATTTGTAACTTTGACAACATTAGTTATTTATATTTCATTATACTGGGATGCCCGGACTCAAGACCGGGCGTTCAAAAAAATAAGTCATATAGACTCATCGATGCTCCTAACCACGGAAATCTTTAGTAAAAGGCGAAAGATTTATCCGAAGGTTGATTAGAAACCATTACATTTATATGCTTTTATTGATTTGAAAGTACGCTTGTAAAGCTTCATTTCCTATTAGGGAGTTTACATTTAAAAATCTATGTGCAATTAATTTCCAAATGGCCCATACTATTCAAAGTGGATATGATGTATAAAGCTCGTTTAAACAAACTTTACCGAATCAACTCGTCAATATACAGATGTAATGTTATTGTAAGACAATTTGAATCTTCCTGAAGTGCAGGGTGTGTGATATGGTTTTCCATGGCTTGCAACATCCCCGAGGGTTTAAGATATTTGGAACAATTGGGCTAACATCTTTCGCAATTTTTACAATATTGGACTTTTGTTAGGCTAACATAATTTTCGTCGCCGTATAGATTTTTATTTCTTACTATCCCGTACTTTACATCTACTAGCAATTAGTATAACACTCTAACCCCAGACAACAGCAGTTCCCTATATACTGTTTGATGCCGATACAAATTTTCTTGTAAAAATTTTACATTTTGACAATATGGTTTCGTATACATACTGAACTTAACACTGACTGACCGACTTTAGTGTTGATTTCATTTTACATGTATGCCCCTGATGGAGCTTTCAAAAATTGCCGACAGTAAAGAATATTTCACTTCACCGTGGCGGGGTATTGGTTAAAGTTTTCAACTAGCAATAATCACACCTCGGGAGTACCCTCATTGGTTATGATATTGCCACTGCGCAAAGCTAAATTTTGATTTGGGTGAACACCTATTTATGCCTTGGCTGCGTTGATTCTGCTTGGACATGATGATCTAATATTTTTGTTCAAAAACTTAAATTTAGAATTCCCTAAGAAATTTCAAATTTTCATTTTCATTTCGAAATACATCAGCAGTGGACAGTTCATTTCAGACAAAAATAAACTTCCTTTTAATATTTAGTTTTATGCTTGAAGTTCTGTAAATGCGCAAAAAATATCCGTTCTGCAACACACCAATGAAAAATTGAAACGATGTATTGAAAAACAAATTCCCAACTAAATAAATATATTTTTCCCATGCATGTCACCTCTGTCGTGTGCTTCACGCTCTGCGTTCTCTATATAACCGACTTCCATATCACTGCCTCAGCCCCATTTTTCTTCGATTATATATGTACAAAAATCCAAACCCCCCAATATTGGTATCATCCACTCGCGGACTGCGTGTCAAATTGTTTGTTTAAAACTATACCCAGTGCCGTGACCAGGATTCGAACCTGGGTTACTACGGAATTATATTCCAGAGATCCCACAACGTAGGGTCCTAATAACCACTAGACGATCACGGCGGAAATGATTCAAATTTATTTCCGTAGTACATGATATTCAATTTATAAAGCGTATCCTGACGCCTGACGTAGCTGAAGCTTACGGGAGATGACGAGACCACGGGTGACGGTGTTATCAGCAGTACAACAAGAAATGAATGAAAATATAAATTTCAATTTGATGCCATGGTGCTATGGTGGGAAAATATTTTAGTATAAAAAATGTATGAAGGAAAAAATTGTTTTTCTCCAGTATAAAATCTAACAAGTGTGTGACTAATCGTTGCTTCTATTGATACTCAATTAAGATAACGTCAGCTACTATTATAGCGATTTCATGAGTCAACACTCTACATGGCAATTCCTATTTTATTTTGTATACATTCAGGGAACGGCGCGAACGCAGTCCCCCACTACCAAAAATTGTACTCCCGAGTTAATCACATTTGGATTAATCGCAAGGGTCAGCCCATCCTTGGTGCAATGGAAAGGCCTCGCCCTGGAGGAACCACCTTGGTGATCATGGTTGCCTCTGAGCCAGGTAAGTATGCTTCAATATAATTTTTTACACTTATTCATAGTTTTTATAAAGCAGAACAATATTGGCAAAGGGTACTTAATTGTTTGACTCGGGTCAAAGTCATCGCAGACGAATCGTACCGTAAAATATAAACATAGACTAGGGAAAAATTTAGTCAATAAAGCTCAGTATTGGTTGAATTGAACTTGACGTTTGGATATTTTATTTGAAGAAACAAATTGCACAATTGTTTAATTTCATCATCCCATATCAAGGTAATACCGACCCTCCTATGCAAGCCTTATTTCAAACAAAAACTGAAAAAAATATACAACAAAAAATATTTTACCCGCATATCAATCAGTTATAACATAATGACATTTGTAATGTTAAAATAAATAGACTACGAATTATAGATAGCTACTGCTTATTATAAATGGGATTATACGTTTATTTGGGACGCGCCATGAGATTTTTTGTAAAAGATGGGAAGGCTTTATAATCAGGCGAGGAGTGGGTTTAAACGCCGGGACAATTTCGATAACCATTTACCTACTCTTTCACGTTAAATATTTATGTTCATGTGACCCTCATAGAGGGTGAGCCGATCCTGGAGGTACTGCAATACCGGGTCAACCCGTGGCGGGAGCAGTGCAAGCACTGTATTCCCACCATTTGCCAAAAATCAGTTTAATATTCTGGGGTCCATTTGAACCCGTATCAGATATTAAGCTGATAAGAACAGATTAAAATGTTTATTGAAAATGAATCTTTAACTAGTACAAAAATAGGCTTGCGCCAAAGAGGAACACTCGCCAAATGGCTTAGCATTTGGGGAAGAAGAACATCATCACTCCAGTCAACAACAATAGAGAGAGACACAGCAAATGTCTAAAATGAGAAAAGTAAGAGAGGAGTTTTGAACCCGTCGGGGAAATATGGAGGCAAAGAGAACGACTAAACGGATCGACTAAATTCAAGGCACAGTATCAGGTGCACAGTAGAAGGAGAATGGAAATAGGGTAGATAGCGGATGTAAGGAAGCGACAAAAAAAGAAAAAATAAAAACAAATAGGAAAGTAAGTATGGTAGAGTACAAAAAAAAAATAAAAAAAAAAATAAGTATTATAGATTGTAAAGGAAGGAAGAAGGTGGGACATAAAAAAATAAAATAAAATAAAGGAAACCAACGTTGTTGAACTTGAGAGGGGGGTTTTAAGAAGGAGGTAAAGAATGATTAATTATTGACAGGGGGGGTAATAGAGGCAACAGTTGGTTCGGGCGGCGTGCTAAATGTGTTGGCTGGAACATCCGTTCGATACTGACGCTTTCCACTGATAAATTCGACATATATGTCGCGAGACCACCGGATGGTGTCACTGATGATAAGTTTCTTCATGAGCTTGGCATAGCTTCTGCTGATTCGAAGCTGGCGGATGACTGTCTCGTTGTCCGGATCCCATCCACCAAGGGCACCAACTACAAAGGCGTTGAGGTAGACGTCCCATCCTTGAGAGCGTAGTTCATCGGCCAGGAGTGCATATTTCTGGATTTTTCCGGCTCTGGCCAGTTGAAAAGCTTCATATTTGTTCTCAAAGGCGACGGCGACGTCAATAATGGATATGGAGCGAGCTGCCGCGTTGGTGACGACCAGATCCGGCCGAAGTTGGCTGCTCGTGCCTGGAATTTTCTTGTCTTCACTGGCCGTGCCAGCAATTGCCGGTGTTCCTCTGGCCAAACGATGAACGATGGCATGGTGACGAAGGGCTCGAGGGCGACTGACATATTTGCAGTGGCTTAAGACGTGTGGGAGAGTCTCAAGGATGTTGTTGCATCGGCGGCAGCGTTTACTGCCATCACCAAAACGACGTGTTCCGTTGAGGGGCACGGTGTCCAGACGGGCACGGTGAAGAAATCGCCAATCAGTAAAGCGGGTATAGAGGCCAGATTTCATCATATGATTTGATTCACTGCGCAGACTGGTCACCGAGTACACTTTTCCCTGGTCTGGCTTCTTAATAAGGCGATGAAGGTACGAATCCCGGAGGGCTGTTTTTATCAGATGACACACCTGCTTGCGGGCTGCAGGAGGGGCACGTGCTAAATTTGGTTCTTTTCCAGGGCGGGGAATTATTATTTGCATTTCTCCGCGGGTAGCACACCACCACCACTCAACAGCAACTGATCGGCGGAGGGCACGGGTGCAGATCCTGGTCCTCGACCATAAAGACGGAACGTCACCATTGGTTAAGGCCATATCTCCTTCAGTAGAGCCGTTGAGGTAGGAAGCAATATCTTCCATAGTTGGCACTCGCCGAATTTTGAGTTGCACTGCTGTTTTTAATGTGTCCCAGGCGGTTTCGCGGACGTCATCATCCGGGCAAGTGAGAAGCCGGTATCCATGGGTAACTGCACACACATTGCGCATATCACTGAAAGGCAGAATGCCAGCACCACCTTGTGGGCTGGGAATGAAAACCACCTCAGCACTGGCCCGTTGGGGAAGATTCATCCATTTCTTAACGTGTTTCTTCATGTTTTTGTCCAGTTTTTTCAACGGTTTCACTTTCACATCGGCACCACGAAGGATAAAGTCTAAACGGGGCACCAGAAAAGTCACTACAGCATCAATTTTCTGCCAGGGGGCTAGAAGACTTGAATCTATGCGGTCCAGGTCATTACCAATGCCTGCTATGGTTTCCTCCGGTGTTTGTTTGTTGCGGAAGCCGGTGGGTACTCCAAGATGGCGATAGTGTTGGCCTTCGCCAAGCACAGACAGTGGATTGTCGTCGATGGTGAAGACCGAGTCAACTGTTTCCCGACGGAGTATGTGAAGAGTAGCGCATTTAGGCGGCTTAAAGGTGAGGCCACTCCAGTCAGCCGTTTCGGCTGCCACATCGAGCTGTTGTTGAAGGGCGGCATCATTTTTCGCCAGCAAGGCCAGGTCATCAGCAAAGGCTAAAATGGAAGCATCCACATGGCCAAGTTTAAATGAGAGTGGCTTGAGCGCAGCAACCGAACGGATGATTGGTTCCATGGCCAGATCAAAGACGACAGGGCTCAGGGGGCAACCCTGTTTCACTCCGGCAGATATAGGAATGGGAGCTGTCAGTCCAGCTGATGTCATTCCGCGTGTGGTTGTTGCCGTGTAGAGATCCTGGATGACAGCAATTGTTTCAGCTGGTAGTCCTAATAGAGCAAGAGTACCAAATATATGAGAATGGGGAACAGATGGGAAAGCATTAGCCAAGTCCAGCCAAGCAACACATAATTCTTGTCCAGAGCGACGGGCTTGGTTGATGGCGGATTGAAGAAGGAAATTATGTTCGAGGCAGCCATCATGACGGGTAAAGCCTTTTTGTTGAGGAGAGATCCGTTTTCCGTCTTCGGCCCAGCGAGAAATGCGGTCGGCAAGGACTCCGGAGTAGAGTTTCGCTATTGTGTTGCCGAGTGAGAGGGGGCGCCAGTTGCCTAAGTTGTCCCTCTCACCAGCTTTATAGATGAGGACGGTAGTGGATTCCTTCCAGGCCGAAGGGACTTTAGCGGTAGCAAGGCAGCGTGAATAGATGAGAGCAAGCGTGTGACAGCCAGGATCCGTGCGTCGTAGACCAGCATATCGAGCCCCGTCTGGTCCAGGTGCCGTATTTTTCATCCGTTGAAGGCGTGAAGCGACTTCACTTGGCGTGATAGGAGCGGTAAGAAAAGCCAGTTCATCTGGCGTAGTGGGCTGATTAAATTCTGGTACACAGGGTGGCGGATCAGACCATGGGTGGTCGGTGCCAGTGAAGATCGTTGAGAGGTGTGTCTCAATGGCCGCCGGATCTGCCGTGCAGTGAGGAGAAGGCTCTGCTAGAATATGGGTCATGGCTTTTTTCCGGTCCAGCCGATAAAGTTTCTGAATGGTAGAGGCGTCTTGAGGGTCGTACTGCGGACGTCTAGGTGGTGCCCGTCGAAGGGCCTGGTTAGACGGTTGAGTGTTGCGGGCCGGAAGTGGAGCCGAAGTGTCTTTTCTTTCAGCAGCAGCAGTTGTTATTTGTAGAGAGAGAGCCGAAAGGCCCTCTAGATCAGCGGGGAGAAGTGAGTGAAAGGTATCAATCCACTGGCGTTGTTGATCAGTTAATTTGGGCTGAGGAACGTCAGCCGGATGGACTTCATTTCCTTGTAGTGGATCGATAGGGCCAGTCGATGTATCAGGACCTGGAGGAGTATCAATTGGGCCATTTGATGCATCAGGCCGTGGAGGTGGTGATAGTAGATCAGATCCACCAGTATTTCTATTCCGTTGTCCCCTACGGCGAGGCCGCGGGGGATGTTGAGTAGCAATGTCACCGTACTGCTGTACTGGACAAGACGTTGGTGGTGGCACCTGCAGTGTAGTACGTCGGGAATTCAGTGTAGTGGGCGGAGTCATCTGTGGTCGAGATGGTGGAAGATCAAGATGGCCAGCCTCAAGATTCCAAGGTGGCACCGTGGCACTTATAGGTGGGTCAAAGACACTTTCATCACGTGGTGACGGTAGAAGCACTGAGGTGGTCACTGACATTGGAGGTGGAACGGGCACTTCTTCAATCGGCACTGATTGGAGCACTGGAGCACTTTGGAAAAGAAGATGGCGAGCCATAAGCACATCCGCATTTGGCACCAACACGCTGGGGTAGAGACGTCGACAGCGTCCACCACCGCCCCGTTCCCAGCAGGCACTAAGTACAGTTGGATTTGGGTCATCATACAGTACATTCGTAGCACCATTCCATGTCCATAAGGTGGTGCCAGTTGAGGATGAATGAGATGCAGGAGGAGGCAAACTTGGAGTAGTAGTGGACTCAGTTGGAGAAATAGAGCCAGCAGGTGGTGATATTTCTCGAGGGCCAAAGTTCACCAGAAGACCAGGTGGATGGTAGAAGGCCTCATCATGATCTAAATGGGTAAAAGGGGTGGAAGAACGGGTATTATTTAAAGGAGGGGAAGGAACAGAAGTAGGAGGTAGAGGGCGCTCTGAAGAAGACCGCAACCGTGCTTCAGCGATGAAGCTGTTAATATCGGCAGAGGAAATAGCCGGATGAGGAGACGCATCATGCGTCAAGTCCTGGACAATGAGAGTCAATCGGTTAGGAGTAGTAGAGGACGAATCGTGCTGAACATCAGGAACATCTGGCGGTGGAGCAGGAAGAGCAGAATGAAAATCAGCAGCATGAGCAGCGTACTTTTTCACTCCAGGTAGCTCGCACTTACAAATACGACACTCGAATCGCACAATGACCGAACTGTGGTGGTTTTTGAAATGTTTTTTAAGACTGTTGTGTGTTTTGAGGTTCTGGGCAGTTTTAGAGCAAATATGACAAGCGAAGGTAGTCGACGGGAGAATAGGAAGGGATACGTAAAACACTTCCTCGATGTTCTCAGTAAACCGGCCAACACTATCACTTGTATCTGCATTCTCATTGTCGCTAGTAGTGTCACTCATTTTGGGTAGTCCAATTTTCGATCACTTCACTGCGTAGACCTGAAACATAGCAGACGGAGTGGTTAACATTAAAGGTGTAACGATGAGCACCCCCAAACCAACTGATAAGAACAGATACTACACTTTGATCTTAGCCAAAAGGCCGAGAAGCGATAATGTTTAAAATAATTCTGCTCAAAATAAGCATCAGGCCCCACATACTTAAGGTTGTGTGAGAAGAAGACCCAAAATCGCTCAAAACACCCAAGGAGGACCATACAACATTCGGCTTGTAAAATTTACAACAGCAACCACTTGATACTTATACAGCTCATACATTTTTATTCGATTTATTGCGCACTTTCTGTATTAAAGGAGGTAGAAGTTGCTGATAAAAAATTACGAAATCCCCATTTTCCCACTTCTTTTGAAGCATCGCCTTGACACGCCACCTGACGACGAAAGTTCTGAATGAATGCTTCATCAAGTTTTAATTTAGAAAACCAAACAAAACATTATTATTATTATACGGCCGGAAAAAGGCCCAATGTATAGGTCAACAACTTTATGGGTGTGTGCTAACAACAAGAGCTTGCGACATGATATTTTTTATTATTATTATATTATACCATGCATAGCAGTTGTACAAACTAATGATGAGGGTAATTTAATATGCATGGTACCCAATAGGGAAGCTATAATTGCTAGTACTACTATCATGTATTGCGTAGATTAAGCACTAACTTTAAAATTATAATCTTTCAGTAACATTGACCGCTCTGAACACGACGATTTCCTTCCGAAGTTTCACATGAAAACCACGGAAACGGTCCTCAACGGCTGTGAGTACATACTGTCGAGACAATTATATACAATCACATCCTGCTTCGCGCCCAGAAACCGGCGTCTTAACTCGTCATCGCGGGTAGAAAGAAGACTAGTTTCTGGTGGGAAACAAGTCAAGATATACTACAGAAATGATCCTGTGAAGTATGATCTTAATTTACCATGGCTTTTTACACTAATAAATAATTTTAACAAAATTAAATAGCTTTGGCGTAACTTGCCGTACATCAATTGAATTATCAAAGTAAACCAAAGTTACTAATCTAAGTTGACACGCAAATTCCGTACATGTCTACCTTGAAGTTTTGGTTCATTAAAAAAATATAGCTTAGATGGTGATACAGCTGTTAAACAAATTTTAATCGTGACACATTTTCTATAAATCACAGATTCCACATGTTTGACAATAAGATTAGGTATATAATGGCTATGCTAAAACTAAGCCACATCATACTAGCTGGGTGTTTGGCGCGCACCTATAATCCTGCTTCTGGGAGGCTCGATGGTGTGGATGGCATGAGTTTAGGAGCACTGCTACGTGAAACTGCACGTTGACCAGGTGTCCGTACTAAGCTTGACATCAACATGGATCTGCTGGAGGAATCCGGTTGGTCCAAGTTAGCTAAAGAGGAGCGAAATGGGCCAGGAGGGAAACCTAGCAGCCAAAAGTTCCCGTGTCGAGTGGTAGTGGGATCGCACCCGTGAGTGAGCTTCATTGAACAGCCTTAACAAAATAGCCACACTGCTATCTTACTTTTTGAATTAAGAGAGAAAAACAAACCACAACCAAAACAAAAAACAACAAAAAAAAACTATTCAGATCTGCAGCAAAAGCAAATGCCAACAGCATCCCGTATTCCCAAGCGGTCACCCATCCAAGTACTAACGGGACCCGACGTAGCTTAACTTCCGGGAGCTGACGAGACCGGGTGAGTTCTACGTGGTATGGCCGTTGACGAAAACTTATGCAATGTCATTGATATCTATCGATAATTGATATCCCTTTAGATTGACTTTTAATTGCCAAAGTACGTAGTTTTCTTTGTACACAATTTTCTAAATACACTCCGATCTTCGCTAACAAGAGCCGGGAAATCAAATATTTCACAACTAACTGTATAACACCCGGAACCTAATAAATCTTGCCATTATTTAATTCATACTTTTCATATTTACCCATATATTTATTATTTGTAACTTTGACAGCATTAGTTATTTAT
The DNA here is from genome assembly GCA_030770115.1 of Daphnia galeata. Lineage (NCBI taxonomy): Eukaryota > Metazoa > Arthropoda > Branchiopoda > Diplostraca > Daphniidae > Daphnia > Daphnia galeata. Next base: position 8,153,312 of record CM061123.1, on the reverse strand, counting down.
ATTTCATTATACTGGGATGCCCGGACTCAAGACCGGGCGTTCAAAAAAATAAGTCATATAGACTCATCGATGCTCCTAACCACGGAAATCTTTAGTAAAAGGCGAAAGATTTATCCGAAGGTTGATTAGAAACCAGAGTATATTCAGACATGAAACCATTACATTTATATGCTTTTATTGATTTGAAAGTACGCTTGTAAAGCTTCATTTCCTATTAGGGAGTTTACATTTAAAAATCTATGTGCAATTAATTTCCAAATGGCCCATACTATTCAAAGTGGATATGATGTATAAAGCTCGTTTAAACAAACTTTACCGAATCAACTCGTCAATATACAGATGTAATGTTATTGTAAGACAATTTGAATCTTCCTGAAGTGCAGGGTGTGTGATATGGTTTTCCATGGCTTGCAACATCCCCGAGGGTTTAAGATATTTGGAACAATTGGGCTAACATCTTTCGCAATTTTTACAATATTGGACTTTTGTTAGGCTAACATAATTTTCGTCGCCGTATAGATTTTTATTTCTTACTATCCCGTACTTTACATCTACTAGCAATTAGTATAACACTCTAACCCCAGACAACAGCAGTTCCCTATATACTGTTTGATGCCGATACAAATTTTCTTGTAAAAATTTTACATTTTGACAATATGGTTTCGTATACATACTGAACTTAACACTGACTGACCGACTTTAGTGTTGATTTCATTTTACATGTATGCCCCTGATGGAGCTTTCAAAAATTGCCGACAGTAAAGAATATTTCACTTCACCGTGGCGGGGTATTGGTTAAAGTTTTCAACTAGCAATAATCACACCTCGGGAGTACCCTCATTGGTTATGATATTGCCACTGCGCAAAGCTAAATTTTGATTTGGGTGAACACCTATTTATGCCTTGGCTGCGTTGATTCTGCTTGGACATGATGATCTAATATTTTTGTTCAAAAACTTAAATTTAGAATTCCCTAAGAAATTTCAAATTTTCATTTTCATTTCGAAATACATCAGCAGTGGACAGTTCATTTCAGACAAAAATAAACTTCCTTTTAATATTTAGTTTTATGCTTGAAGTTCTGTAAATGCGCAAAAAATATCCGTTCTGCAACACACCAATGAAAAATTGAAACGATGTATTGAAAAACAAATTCCCAACTAAATAAATATATTTTTCCCATGTCACCTCTGTCGTGTGCTTCACGCTCTGCGTTCTCTATATAACCGACTTCCATATCACTGCCTCAGCCCCATTTTTCTTCGATTATATATGTACAAAAATCCAAACCCCCCAATATTGGTATCATCCACTCGCGGACTGCGTGTCAAATTGTTTGTTTAAAACTATACCCAGTGCCGTGACCAGGATTCGAACCTGGGTTACTACGGAATTATATTCCAGAGATCCCACAACGTAGGGTCCTAACCACTAGACGATCACGGCGGAAATGATTCAAATTTATTTCCGTAGTATATGATATTCAATTTATAAAGCGTATCCTGACGCCTGACGTAGCTGAAGCTTACGGGAGATGACGAGACCACGGGTGACGGTGTTATCAGCAGTACAACAAGAAATGAATGAAAATATAAATTTCAATTTGATGCCATGGTGCTATGGTGGGAAAATATTTTAGTATAAAAAATGTATGAAGGAAAAAATTGTTTTTCTCCAGTATAAAATCTAACAAGTGTGTGACTAATCGTTGCTTCTATTGATACTCAATTAAGATAACGTCAGCTACTATTATAGCGATTTCATGAGTCAACACTCTACATGGCAATTCCTATTTTATTTTGTATACATTCAGGGAACGGCGCGAACGCAGTCCCCCACTACCAAAAATTGTACTCCCGAGTTAATCACATTTGGATTAATCGCAAGGGTCAGCCCATCCTTGGTGCAATGGAAAGGCCTCGCCCTGGAGGAACCACCTTGGTGATCATGGTTGCCTCTGAGCCAGGTAAGTATGCTTCAATATAATTTTTTACACTTATTCATAGTTTTTATAAAGCAGAACAATATTGGCAAAGGGTACTTAATTGTTTGACTCGGGTCAAAGTCATCGCAGACGAATCGTACCGTAAAATATAAACATAGACTAGGGAAAAATTTAGTCAATAAAGCTCAGTATTGGTTGAATTGAACTTGACGTTTGGATATTTTATTTGAAGAAACAAATTGCACAATTGTTTAATTTCATCATCCCATATCAAGGTAATACCGACCCTCCTATGCAAGCCTTATTTCAAACAAAAACTGAAAAAATATACAACAAAAAATATTTTACCCGCATATCAATCAGTTATAACACAATGACATTTGTAATGTTAAAATAAATAGACTACGAATTATAGATAGCTACTGCTTATTATAAATGGGATTATACGTTTATTTGGGACGCGCCATGAGATTTTTTGTAAAAGATGGGAAGGCTTTATAATCAGGCGAGGAGTGGGTTTAAACGCCGGGACAATTTCGATAACCATTTACCTACTCTTTCACGTTAAATATTTATGTTCATGTGACCCTCATAGAGGGTGAGCCGATCCCGGAGGTACTGCAATACCGGGTCAACCCGTGGCGGGAGCAGTGCAAGCACTGTATTCCCACCATTTGCCAAAAATCAGTTTAATATTCTGGGGTCCATTTGAACCCGTATCAGATATTAAGCTGATAAGAACAGATACTACACTTTGATCTTAGCCAAAAGGCCGAGAAGCGATAATGTTTAAAATAATTCTGCTCAAAATAAGCATCAGGCCCCACATACTTAAGGTTGTGTGAGAAGAAGACCCAAAATCGCTCAAAACACCCAAGGAGGACCATACAACATTCGGCTTGTAAAATTTACAACAGCAACCACTTGATACTTATACAGCTCATACATTTTTATTCGATTTATTGCGCACTTTCTGTATTAAAGGAGGTAGAAGTTGCTGATAAAAAATTACGAAATCCCCATTTTCCCACTTCTTTTGAAGCATCGCCTTGACACGCCACCTGACGACGAAAGTTCTGAATGAATGCTTCATCAAGTTTTAATTTAGAAAACCAAACAAAACATTATTATTATTATACGGCCGGAAAAAGGCCCAATGTATAGGTCAACAACTTTATGGGTGTGTGCTAACAACAAGAGCTTGCGACATGATATTTTTTATTATTATTATATTATACCATGCATAGCAGTTGTACAAACTAATGATGAGGGTAATTTAATATGCATGGTACCCAATAGGGAAGCTATAATTGCTAGTACTACTATCATGTATTGCGTAGATTAAGCACTAACTTTAAAATTATAATCTTTCAGTAACATTGACCGCTCTGAACACGACGATTTCCTTCCGAAGTTTCACATGAAAACCACGGAAACGGTCCTCAACGGCTGTGAGTACATACTGTCGAGACAATTATATACAATCACATCCTGCTTCGCGCCCAGAAACCGGCGTCTTAACTCGTCATCGCGGGTAGAAAGAAGACTAGTTTCTGGTGGGAAACAAGTCAAGATATACTACAGAAATGATCCTGTGAAGTATGATCTTAATTTACCATGGCTTTTTACACTAATAAATAATTTTAACAAAATTAAATAGCTTTGGCGTAACTTGCCGTACATCAATTGAATTATCAAAGTAAACCAAAGTTACTAATCTAAGTTGACACGCAAATTCCGTACATGTCTACCTTGAAGTTTTGGTTCATTAAAAAAATATAGCTTGAGTGGTAGTGGGATCGCACCCGTGAGTGAGCTTCATTGAACAGCCTTAACAAAATAGCCACACTGCTATCTTACTTTTTGAATTAAGAGAGAAAAACAAACCACAACCAAAACAAAAAACAACAAAAAAAAAACTATTCAGATCTGCAGCAAAGTACTAACGGGACCCGACGTAGCTTAACTTCCGGGAGCTGACGAGACCGGGTGAGTTCTACGTGGTATGGCCGTTGACGAAAACTTATGCAATGTCATTGATATCTATCGATAATTGATATCCCTTTAGATTGACTTTTAATTGCCAAAGTACGTAGTTTTCTTTGTACACAATTTTCTAAATACACTCCGATCTTCGCTAACAAGAGCCGGGAAATCAAATATTTCACAACTAACTGTATAACACCCGGAACCTAATAAATCTTGCCATTATTTAATTCATACTTTTCATATTTACCCATATATTTATTATTTGTAACTTTGACAACATTAGTTATTTATATTTCATTATACTGGGATGCCCGGACTCAAGACCGGGCGTTCAAAAAAATAAGTCATATAGACTCATCGATGCTCCTAACCACGGAAATCTTTAGTAAAAGGCGAAAGATTTATCCGAAGGTTGATTAGAAACCATTACATTTATATGCTTTTATTGATTTGAAAGTACGCTTGTAAAGCTTCATTTCCTATTAGGGAGTTTACATTTAAAAATCTATGTGCAATTAATTTCCAAATGGCCCATACTATTCAAAGTGGATATGATGTATAAAGCTCGTTTAAACAAACTTTACCGAATCAACTCGTCAATATACAGATGTAATGTTATTGTAAGACAATTTGAATCTTCCTGAAGTGCAGGGTGTGTGATATGGTTTTCCATGGCTTGCAACATCCCCGAGGGTTTAAGATATTTGGAACAATTGGGCTAACATCTTTCGCAATTTTTACAATATTGGACTTTTGTTAGGCTAACATAATTTTCGTCGCCGTATAGATTTTTATTTCTTACTATCCCGTACTTTACATCTACTAGCAATTAGTATAACACTCTAACCCCAGACAACAGCAGTTCCCTATATACTGTTTGATGCCGATACAAATTTTCTTGTAAAAATTTTACATTTTGACAATATGGTTTCGTATACATACTGAACTTAACACTGACTGACCGACTTTAGTGTTGATTTCATTTTACATGTATGCCCCTGATGGAGCTTTCAAAAATTGCCGACAGTAAAGAATATTTCACTTCACCGTGGCGGGGTATTGGTTAAAGTTTTCAACTAGCAATAATCACACCTCGGGAGTACCCTCATTGGTTATGATATTGCCACTGCGCAAAGCTAAATTTTGATTTGGGTGAACACCTATTTATGCCTTGGCTGCGTTGATTCTGCTTGGACATGATGATCTAATATTTTTGTTCAAAAACTTAAATTTAGAATTCCCTAAGAAATTTCAAATTTTCATTTTCATTTCGAAATACATCAGCAGTGGACAGTTCATTTCAGACAAAAATAAACTTCCTTTTAATATTTAGTTTTATGCTTGAAGTTCTGTAAATGCGCAAAAAATATCCGTTCTGCAACACACCAATGAAAAATTGAAACGATGTATTGAAAAACAAATTCCCAACTAAATAAATATATTTTTCCCATGCATGTCACCTCTGTCGTGTGCTTCACGCTCTGCGTTCTCTATATAACCGACTTCCATATCACTGCCTCAGCCCCATTTTTCTTCGATTATATATGTACAAAAATCCAAACCCCCCAATATTGGTATCATCCACTCGCGGACTGCGTGTCAAATTGTTTGTTTAAAACTATACCCAGTGCCGTGACCAGGATTCGAACCTGGGTTACTACGGAATTATATTCCAGAGATCCCACAACGTAGGGTCCTAATAACCACTAGACGATCACGGCGGAAATGATTCAAATTTATTTCCGTAGTACATGATATTCAATTTATAAAGCGTATCCTGACGCCTGACGTAGCTGAAGCTTACGGGAGATGACGAGACCACGGGTGACGGTGTTATCAGCAGTACAACAAGAAATGAATGAAAATATAAATTTCAATTTGATGCCATGGTGCTATGGTGGGAAAATATTTTAGTATAAAAAATGTATGAAGGAAAAAATTGTTTTTCTCCAGTATAAAATCTAACAAGTGTGTGACTAATCGTTGCTTCTATTGATACTCAATTAAGATAACGTCAGCTACTATTATAGCGATTTCATGAGTCAACACTCTACATGGCAATTCCTATTTTATTTTGTATACATTCAGGGAACGGCGCGAACGCAGTCCCCCACTACCAAAAATTGTACTCCCGAGTTAATCACATTTGGATTAATCGCAAGGGTCAGCCCATCCTTGGTGCAATGGAAAGGCCTCGCCCTGGAGGAACCACCTTGGTGATCATGGTTGCCTCTGAGCCAGGTAAGTATGCTTCAATATAATTTTTTACACTTATTCATAGTTTTTATAAAGCAGAACAATATTGGCAAAGGGTACTTAATTGTTTGACTCGGGTCAAAGTCATCGCAGACGAATCGTACCGTAAAATATAAACATAGACTAGGGAAAAATTTAGTCAATAAAGCTCAGTATTGGTTGAATTGAACTTGACGTTTGGATATTTTATTTGAAGAAACAAATTGCACAATTGTTTAATTTCATCATCCCATATCAAGGTAATACCGACCCTCCTATGCAAGCCTTATTTCAAACAAAAACTGAAAAAATATACAACAAAAAATATTTTACCCGCATATCAATCATTTATAACATAATGACATTTGTAATGTTAAAATAAATAGACTACGAATTATAGATAGCTACTGCTTATTATAAATGGGATTATACGTTTATTTGGGACGCGCCATGAGATTTTTTGTAAAAGATGGGAAGGCTTTATAATCAGGCGAGGAGTGGGTTTAAACGCCGGGACAATTTCGATAACCATTTACCTACTCTTTCACGTTAAATATTTATGTTCATGTGACCCTCATAGAGGGTGAGCCGATCCTGGAGGTACTGCAATACCGGGTCAACCCGTGGCGGGAGCAGTGCAAGCACTGTATTCCCACCATTTGCCAAAAATCAGTTTAATATTCTGGGGTCCATTTGAACCCGTATCAGATATTAAGCTGATAAGAACAGATTAAAATGTTTATTGAAAATGAATCTTTAACTAGTACAAAAATAGGCTTGCGCCAAAGAGGAACACTCGCCAAATGGCTTAGCATTTGGGGAAGAAGAACATCATCACTCCAGTCAACAACAATAGAGAGAGACACAGCAAATGTCTAAAATGAGAAAAGTAAGAGAGGAGTTTTGAACCCGTCGGGGAAATATGGAGGCAAAGAGAACGACTAAACGGATCGACTAAATTCAAGGCACAGTATCAGGTGCACAGTAGAAGGAGAATGGAAATAGGGTAGATAGCGGATGTAAGGAAGCGACAAAAAAAGAAAAAATAAAAACAAATAGGAAAGTAAGTATGGTAGAGTACAAAAAAAAAAATAAAAAAAAAAATAAGTATTATAGATTGTAAAGGAAGGAAGAAGGTGGGACATAAAAAAATAAAATAAAATAAAGGAAACCAACGTTGTTGAACTTGAGAGGGGGGTTTTAAGAAGGAGGTAAAGAATGATTAATTATTGACAGGGGGGGTAATAGAGGCAACAGTTGGTTCGGGCGGCGTGCTAAATGTGTTGGCTGGAACATCCGTTCGATACTGACGCTTTCCACTGATAAATTCGACATATATGTCGCGAGACCACCGGATGGTGTCACTGATGATAAGTTTCTTCATGAGCTTGGCATAGCTTCTGCTGATTCGAAGCTGGCGGATGACTGTCTCGTTGTCCGGATCCCATCCACCAAGGGCACCAACTACAAAGGCGTTGAGGTAGACGTCCCATCCTTGAGAGCGTAGTTCATCGGCCAGGAGTGCATATTTCTGGATTTTTCCGGCTCTGGCCAGTTGAAAAGCTTCATATTTGTTCTCAAAGGCGACGGCGACGTCAATAATGGATATGGAGCGAGCTGCCGCGTTGGTGACGACCAGATCCGGCCGAAGTTGGCTGCTCGTGCCTGGAATTTTCTTGTCTTCACTGGCCGTGCCAGCAATTGCCGGTGTTCCTCTGGCCAAACGATGAACGATGGCATGGTGACGAAGGGCTCGAGGGCGACTGACATATTTGCAGTGGCTTAAGACGTGTGGGAGAGTCTCAAGGATGTTGTTGCATCGGCGGCAGCGTTTACTGCCATCACCAAAACGACGTGTTCCGTTGAGGGGCACGGTGTCCAGACGGGCACGGTGAAGAAATCGCCAATCAGTAAAGCGGGTATAGAGGCCAGATTTCATCATATGATTTGATTCACTGCGCAGACTGGTCACCGAGTACACTTTTCCCTGGTCTGGCTTCTTAATAAGGCGATGAAGGTACGAATCCCGGAGGGCTGTTTTTATCAGATGACACACCTGCTTGCGGGCTGCAGGAGGGGCACGTGCTAAATTTGGTTCTTTTCCAGGGCGGGGAATTATTATTTGCATTTCTCCGCGGGTAGCACACCACCACCACTCAACAGCAACTGATCGGCGGAGGGCACGGGTGCAGATCCTGGTCCTCGACCATAAAGACGGAACGTCACCATTGGTTAAGGCCATATCTCCTTCAGTAGAGCCGTTGAGGTAGGAAGCAATATCTTCCATAGTTGGCACTCGCCGAATTTTGAGTTGCACTGCTGTTTTTAATGTGTCCCAGGCGGTTTCGCGGACGTCATCATCCGGGCAAGTGAGAAGCCGGTATCCATGGGTAACTGCACACACATTGCGCATATCACTGAAAGGCAGAATGCCAGCACCACCTTGTGGGCTGGGAATGAAAACCACCTCAGCACTGGCCCGTTGGGGAAGATTCATCCATTTCTTAACGTGTTTCTTCATGTTTTTGTCCAGTTTTTTCAACGGTTTCACTTTCACATCGGCACCACGAAGGATAAAGTCTAAACGGGGCACCAGAAAAGTCACTACAGCATCAATTTTCTGCCAGGGGGCTAGAAGACTTGAATCTATGCGGTCCAGGTCATTACCAATGCCTGCTATGGTTTCCTCCGGTGTTTGTTTGTTGCGGAAGCCGGTGGGTACTCCAAGATGGCGATAGTGTTGGCCTTCGCCAAGCACAGACAGTGGATTGTCGTCGATGGTGAAGACCGAGTCAACTGTTTCCCGACGGAGTATGTGAAGAGTAGCGCATTTAGGCGGCTTAAAGGTGAGGCCACTCCAGTCAGCCGTTTCGGCTGCCACATCGAGCTGTTGTTGAAGGGCGGCATCATTTTTCGCCAGCAAGGCCAGGTCATCAGCAAAGGCTAAAATGGAAGCATCCACATGGCCAAGTTTAAATGAGAGTGGCTTGAGCGCAGCAACCGAACGGATGATTGGTTCCATGGCCAGATCAAAGACGACAGGGCTCAGGGGGCAACCCTGTTTCACTCCGGCAGATATAGGAATGGGAGCTGTCAGTCCAGCTGATGTCATTCCGCGTGTGGTTGTTGCCGTGTAGAGATCCTGGATGACAGCAATTGTTTCAGCTGGTAGTCCTAATAGAGCAAGAGTACCAAATATATGAGAATGGGGAACAGATGGGAAAGCATTAGCCAAGTCCAGCCAAGCAACACATAATTCTTGTCCAGAGCGACGGGCTTGGTTGATGGCGGATTGAAGAAGGAAATTATGTTCGAGGCAGCCATCATGACGGGTAAAGCCTTTTTGTTGAGGAGAGATCCGTTTTCCGTCTTCGGCCCAGCGAGAAATGCGGTCGGCAAGGACTCCGGAGTAGAGTTTCGCTATTGTGTTGCCGAGTGAGAGGGGGCGCCAGTTGCCTAAGTTGTCCCTCTCACCAGCTTTATAGATGAGGACGGTAGTGGATTCCTTCCAGGCCGAAGGGACTTTAGCGGTAGCAAGGCAGCGTGAATAGATGAGAGCAAGCGTGTGACAGCCAGGATCCGTGCGTCGTAGACCAGCATATCGAGCCCCGTCTGGTCCAGGTGCCGTATTTTTCATCCGTTGAAGGCGTGAAGCGACTTCACTTGGCGTGATAGGAGCGGTAAGAAAAGCCAGTTCATCTGGCGTAGTGGGCTGATTAAATTCTGGTACACAGGGTGGCGGATCAGACCATGGGTGGTCGGTGCCAGTGAAGATCGTTGAGAGGTGTGTCTCAATGGCCGCCGGATCTGCCGTGCAGTGAGGAGAAGGCTCTGCTAGAATATGGGTCATGGCTTTTTTCCGGTCCAGCCGATAAAGTTTCTGAATGGTAGAGGCGTCTTGAGGGTCGTACTGCGGACGTCTAGGTGGTGCCCGTCGAAGGGCCTGGTTAGACGGTTGAGTGTTGCGGGCCGGAAGTGGAGCCGAAGTGTCTTTTCTTTCAGCAGCAGCAGTTGTTATTTGTAGAGAGAGAGCCGAAAGGCCCTCTAGATCAGCGGGGAGAAGTGAGTGAAAGGTATCAATCCACTGGCGTTGTTGATCAGTTAATTTGGGCTGAGGAACGTCAGCCGGATGGACTTCATTTCCTTGTAGTGGATCGATAGGGCCAGTCGATGTATCAGGACCTGGAGGAGTATCAATTGGGCCATTTGATGCATCAGGCCGTGGAGGTGGTGATAGTAGATCAGATCCACCAGTATTTCTATTCCGTTGTCCCCTACGGCGAGGCCGCGGGGGATGTTGAGTAGCAATGTCACCGTACTGCTGTACTGGACAAGACGTTGGTGGTGGCACCTGCAGTGTAGTACGTCGGGAATTCAGTGTAGTGGGCGGAGTCATCTGTGGTCGAGATGGTGGAAGATCAAGATGGCCAGCCTCAAGATTCCAAGGTGGCACCGTGGCACTTATAGGTGGGTCAAAGACACTTTCATCACGTGGTGACGGTAGAAGCACTGAGGTGGTCACTGACATTGGAGGTGGAACGGGCACTTCTTCAATCGGCACTGATTGGAGCACTGGAGCACTTTGGAAAAGAAGATGGCGAGCCATAAGCACATCCGCATTTGGCACCAACACGCTGGGGTAGAGACGTCGACAGCGTCCACCACCACCCCGTTCCCAGCAGGCACTAAGTACAGTTGGATTTGGGTCATCATACAGTACATTCGTAGCACCATTCCATGTCCATAAGGTGGTGCCAGTTGAGGATGAATGAGATGCAGGAGGAGGCAAACTTGGAGTAGTAGTGGACTCAGTTGGAGAAATAGAGCCAGCAGGTGGTGATATTTCTCGAGGGCCAAAGTTCACCAGAAGACCAGGTGGATGGTAGAAGGCCTCATCATGATCTAAATGGGTAAAAGGGGTGGAAGAACGGGTATTATTTAAAGGAGGGGAAGGAACAGAAGTAGGAGGTAGAGGGCGCTCTGAAGAAGACCGCAACCGTGCTTCAGCGATGAAGCTGTTAATATCGGCAGAGGAAATAGCCGGATGAGGAGACGCATCATGCGTCAAGTCCTGGACAATGAGAGTCAATCGGTTAGGAGTAGTAGAGGACGAATCGTGCTGAACATCAGGAACATCTGGCGGTGGAGCAGGAAGAGCAGAATGAAAATCAGCAGCATGAGCAGCGTACTTTTTCACTCCAGGTAGCTCGCACTTACAAATACGACACTCGAATCGCACAATGACCGAACTGTGGTGGTTTTTGAAATGTTTTTTAAGACTGTTGTGTGTTTTGAGGTTCTGGGCAGTTTTAGAGCAAATATGACAAGCGAAGGTAGTCGACGGGAGAATAGGAAGGGATACGTAAAACACTTCCTCGATGTTCTCAGTAAACCGGCCAACACTATCACTTGTATCTGCATTCTCATTGTCGCTAGTAGTGTCACTCATTTTAGGTAGTCCAATTTTCGATCACTTCACTGCGTAGACCTGAAACATAGCAGACGGAGTGGTTAACATTAAAGGTGTAACGATGAGCACCCCCAAACCAACTGATAAGAACAGATACTACACTTTGATCTTAGCCAAAAGGCCGAGAAGCGATAATGTTTAAAATAATTCTGCTCAAAATAAGCATCAGGCCCCACATACTTAAGGTTGTGTGAGAAGAAGACCCAAAATCGCTCAAAACACCCAAGGAGGACCATACAACATTCGGCTTGTAAAATTTACAACAGCAACCACTTGATACTTATACAGCTCATACATTTTTATTCGATTTATTGCGCACTTTCTGTATTAAAGGAGGTAGAAGTTGCTGATAAAAAATTACGAAATCCCCATTTTCCCACTTCTTTTGAAGCATCGCCTTGACACGCCACCTGACGACGAAAGTTCTGAATGAATGCTTCATCAAGTTTTAATTTAGAAAACCAAACAAAACATTATTATTATTATACGGCCGGAAAAAGGCCCAATGTATAGGTCAACAACTTTATGGGTGTGTGCTAACAACAAGAGCTTGCGACATGATATTTTTTATTATTATTATATTATACCATGCATAGCAGTTGTACAAACTAATGATGAGGGTAATTTAATATGCATGGTACCCAATAGGGAAGCTATAATTGCTAGTACTACTATCATGTATTGCGTAGATTAAGCACTAACTTTAAAATTATAATCTTTCAGTAACATTGACCGCTCTGAACACGACGATTTCCTTCCGAAGTTTCACATGAAAACCACGGAAACGGTCCTCAACGGCTGTGAGTACATACTGTCGAGACAATTATATACAATCACATCCTGCTTCGCGCCCAGAAACCGGCGTCTTAACTCGTCATCGCGGGTAGAAAGAAGACTAGTTTCTGGTGGGAAACAAGTCAAGATATACTACAGAAATGATCCTGTGAAATATGATCTTAATTTACCATGGCTTTTTACACTAATAAATAATTTTAACAAAATTAAATAGCTTTGGCGTAACTTGCCGTACATCAATTGAATTATCAAAGTAAACCAAAGTTACTAATCTAAGTTGACACGCAAATTCCGTACATGTCTACCTTGAAGTTTTGGTTCATTAAAAAAATATAGCTTAGATGGTGATACAGCTGTTAAACAAATTTTAATCGTGACACATTTTCTATAAATCACAGATTCCACATGTTTGACAATAAGATTAGGTATATAATGGCTATGCTAAAACTAAGCCACATCATACTAGCTGGGTGTTTGGCGCGCACCTATAATCCTGCTTCTGGGAGGCTCGATGGTGTGGATGGCATGAGTTTAGGAGCACTGCTACGTGAAACTGCACGTTGACCAGGTGTCCGTACTAAGCTTGACATCAACATGGATCTGCTGGAGGAATCCGGTTGGTCCAAGTTAGCTAAAGAGGAGCGAAATGGGCCAGGAGGGAAACCTAGCAGCCAAAAGTTCCCGTGTCGAGTGGTAGTGGGATCGCACCCGTGAGTGAGCTTCATTGAACAGCCTTAACAAAATAGCCACACTGCTATCTTACTTTTTGAATTAAGAGAGAAAAACAAACCACAACCAAAACAAAAAACAACAAAAAAAAACTATTCAGATCTGCAGCAAAAGCAAATGCCAACAGCATCCCGTATTCCCAAGCGGTCACCCATCCAAGTACTAACGGGACCCGACGTAGCTTAACTTCCGGGAGCTGACGAGACCGGGTGAGTTCTACGTGGTATGGCCGTTGACGAGAACTTATGCAATGTCATTGATATCTATCGATAATTGATATCCCTTTAGATTGACTTTTAATTGCCAAAGTACGTAGTTTTCTTTGTACACAATTTTCTAAATACACTCCGATCTTCGCTAACAAGAGCCGGGAAATCAAATATTTCACAACTAACTGTATAACACCCGGAACCTAATAAATCTTGCCATTATTTAATTCATACTTTTCATATTTACCCATATATTTATTATTTGTAACTTTGACAACATTAGTTATTTATATTTCATTATACTGGGATGCCCGGACTCAAGACCGGGCGTTCAAAAAAATAAGTCATATAGACTCATCGATGCTCCTAACCACGGAAATCTTTAGTAAAAGGCGAAAGATTTATCCGAAGGTTGATTAGAAACCAGAGTATATCCAGACATGAAACCATTACATTTATATGCTTTTATTGATTTGAAAGTACGCTTGTAAAGCTTCATTTCCTATTAGGGAGTTTACATTTAAAAATCTATGTGCAATTAATTTCCAAATGGCCCATACTATTCAAAGTGGATATGATGTATAAAGCTCGTTTAAACAAACTTTACCGAATCAACTCGTCAATATACAGATGTAATGTTATTGTAAGACAATTTGAATCTTCCTGAAGTGCAGGGTGTGTGATATGGTTTTCCATGGCTTGCAACATCCCCGAGGGTTTAAGATATTTGGAACAATTGGGCTAACATCTTTCGCAATTTTTACAATATTGGACTTTTGTTAGGCTAACATAATTTTCGTCGCCGTATAGATTTTTATTTCTTACTATCCCGTACTTTACATCTACTAGCAATTAGTATAACACTCTAACCCCAGACAACAGCAGTTCCCTATATACTGTTTGATGCCGATACAAATTTTCTTGTAAAAATTTTACATTTTGACAATATGGTTTCGTATACATACTGAACTTAACACTGACTGACCGACTTTAGTGTTGATTTCATTTTACATGTATGCCCCTGATGGAGCTTTCAAAAATTGCCGACAGTAAAGAATATTTCACTTCACCGTGGCGGGGTATTGGTTAAAGTTTTCAACTAGCAATAATCACACCTCGGGAGTACCCTCATTGGTTATGATATTGCCACTGCGCAAAGCTAAATTTTGATTTGGGTGAACACCTATTTATGCCTTGGCTGCGTTGATTCTGCTTGGACATGATGATCTAATATTTTTGTTCAAAAACTTAAATTTAGAATTCCCTAAGAAATTTCAAATTTTCATTTTCATTTCGAAATACATCAGCAGTGGACAGTTCATTTCAGACAAAAATAAACTTCCTTTTAATATTTAGTTTTATGCTTGAAGTTCTGTAAATGCGCAAAAAATATCCGTTCTGCAACACACCAATGAAAAATTGAAACGATGTATTGAAAAACAAATTCCCAACTAAATAAATATATTTTTCCCATGTCACCTCTGTCGTGTGCTTCACGCTCTGCGTTCTCTATATAACCGACTTCCATATCACTGCCTCAGCCCCATTTTTCTTCGATTATATATGTACAAAAATCCAAACCCCCCAATATTGGTATCATCCACTCGCGGACTGCGTGTCAAATTGTTTGTTTAAAACTATACCCAGTGCCGTGACCAGGATTCGAACCTGGGTTACTACGGAATTATATTCCAGAGATCCCACAACGTAGGGTCCTAACCACTAGACGATCACGGCGGAAATGATTCAAATTTATTTCCGTAGTACATGATATTCAATTTATAAAGCGTATCCTGACGCCTGACGTAGCTGAAGCTTACGGGAGATGACGAGACCACGGGTGACGGTGTTATCAGCAGTACAACAAGAAATGAATGAAAATATAAATTTCAATTTGATGCCATGGTGCTATGGTGGGAAAATATTTTAGTATAAAAAATGTATGAAGGAAAAAATTGTTTTTCTCCAGTATAAAATCTAACAAGTGTGTGACTAATCGTTGCTTCTATTGATACTCAATTAAGATAACGTCAGCTACTATTATAGCGATTTCATGAGTCAACACTCTACATGGCAATTCCTATTTTATTTTGTATACATTCAGGGAACGGCGCGAACGCAGTCCCCCACTACCAAAAATTGTACTCCCGAGTTAATCACATTTGGATTAATCGCAAGGGTCAGCCCATCCTTGGTGCAATGGAAAGGCCTCGCCCTGGAGGAACCACCTTGGTGATCATGGTTGCCTCTGAGCCAGGTAAGTATGCTTCAATATAATTTTTTACACTTATTCATAGTTTTTATAAAGCAGAACAATATTGGCAAAGGGTACTTAATTGTTTGACTCGGGTCAAAGTCATCGCAGACGAATCGTACCGTAAAATATAAACATAGACTAGGGAAAAATTTAGTCAATAAAGCTCAGTATTGGTTGAATTGAACTTGACGTTTGGATATTTTATTTGAAGAAACAAATTGCACAATTGTTTAATTTCATCATCCCATATCAAGGTAATACCGACCCTCCTATGCAAGCCTTATTTCAAACAAAAACTGAAAAAATATACAACAAAAAATATTTTACCCGCATATCAATCAGTTATAACATAATGACATTTGTAATGTTAAAATAAATAGACTACGAATT
Source organism: Daphnia galeata (assembly GCA_030770115.1). Lineage (NCBI taxonomy): Eukaryota > Metazoa > Arthropoda > Branchiopoda > Diplostraca > Daphniidae > Daphnia > Daphnia galeata. Next base: position 8,137,293 of record CM061123.1, on the reverse strand, counting down.
ATAGATAGCTACTGCTTATTATAAATGGGATTATACGTTTATTTGGGACGCGCCATGAGATTTTTTGTAAAAGATGGGAAGGCTTTATAATCAGGCGAGGAGTGGGTTTAAACGCCGGGACAATTTCGATAACCATTTACCTACTCTTTCACGTTAAATATTTATGTTCATGTGACCCTCATAGAGGGTGAGCCGATCCTGGAGGTACTGCAATACCGGGTCAACCCGTGGCGGGAGCAGTGCAAGCACTGTATTCCCACCATTTGCCAAAAATCAGTTTAATATTCTGGGGTCCATTTGAACCCGTATCAGATATTAAGCTGATAAGAACAGATTAAAATGTTTATTGAAAATGAATCTTTAACTAGTACAAAAATAGGCTTGCGCCAAAGAGGAACACTCGCCAAATGGCTTAGCATTTGGGGAAGAAGAACATCATCACTCCAGTCAACAACAATAGAGAGAGACACAGCAAATGTCTAAAATGAGAAAAGTAAGAGAGGAGTTTTGAACCCGTCGGGGAAATATGGAGGCAAAGAGAACGACTAAACGGATCGACTAAATTCAAGGCACAGTATCAGGTGCACAGTAGAAGGAGAATGGAAATAGGGTAGATAGCGGATGTAAGGAAGCGACAAAAAAAGAAAAAATAAAAACAAATAGGAAAGTAAGTATGGTAGAGTACAAAAAAAAAATAAAAAAAAAAATAAGTATTATAGATTGTAAAGGAAGGAAGAAGGTGGGACATAAAAAAATAAAATAAAATAAAGGAAACCAACGTTGTTGAACTTGAGAGGGGGGTTTTAAGAAGGAGGTAAAGAATGATTAATTATTGACAGGGGGGGTAATAGAGGCAACAGTTGGTTCGGGCGGCGTGCTAAATGTGTTGGCTGGAACATCCGTTCGATACTGACGCTTTCCACTGATAAATTCGACATATATGTCGCGAGACCACCGGATGGTGTCACTGATGATAAGTTTCTTCATGAGCTTGGCATAGCTTCTGCTGATTCGAAGCTGGCGGATGACTGTCTCGTTGTCCGGATCCCATCCACCAAGGGCACCAACTACAAAGGCGTTGAGGTAGACGTCCCATCCTTGAGAGCGTAGTTCATCGGCCAGGAGTGCATATTTCTGGATTTTTCCGGCTCTGGCCAGTTGAAAAGCTTCATATTTGTTCTCAAAGGCGACGGCGACGTCAATAATGGATATGGAGCGAGCTGCCGCGTTGGTGACGACCAGATCCGGCCGAAGTTGGCTGCTCGTGCCTGGAATTTTCTTGTCTTCACTGGCCGTGCCAGCAATTGCCGGTGTTCCTCTGGCCAAACGATGAACGATGGCATGGTGACGAAGGGCTCGAGGGCGACTGACATATTTGCAGTGGCTTAAGACGTGTGGGAGAGTCTCAAGGATGTTGTTGCATCGGCGGCAGCGTTTACTGCCATCACCAAAACGACGTGTTCCGTTGAGGGGCACGGTGTCCAGACGGGCACGGTGAAGAAATCGCCAATCAGTAAAGCGGGTATAGAGGCCAGATTTCATCATATGATTTGATTCACTGCGCAGACTGGTCACCGAGTACACTTTTCCCTGGTCTGGCTTCTTAATAAGGCGATGAAGGTACGAATCCCGGAGGGCTGTTTTTATCAGATGACACACCTGCTTGCGGGCTGCAGGAGGGGCACGTGCTAAATTTGGTTCTTTTCCAGGGCGGGGAATTATTATTTGCATTTCTCCGCGGGTAGCACACCACCACCACTCAACAGCAACTGATCGGCGGAGGGCACGGGTGCAGATCCTGGTCCTCGACCATAAAGACGGAACGTCACCATTGGTTAAGGCCATATCTCCTTCAGTAGAGCCGTTGAGGTAGGAAGCAATATCTTCCATAGTTGGCACTCGCCGAATTTTGAGTTGCACTGCTGTTTTTAATGTGTCCCAGGCGGTTTCGCGGACGTCATCATCCGGGCAAGTGAGAAGCCGGTATCCATGGGTAACTGCACACACATTGCGCATATCACTGAAAGGCAGAATGCCAGCACCACCTTGTGGGCTGGGAATGAAAACCACCTCAGCACTGGCCCGTTGGGGAAGATTCATCCATTTCTTAACGTGTTTCTTCATGTTTTTGTCCAGTTTTTTCAACGGTTTCACTTTCACATCGGCACCACGAAGGATAAAGTCTAAACGGGGCACCAGAAAAGTCACTACAGCATCAATTTTCTGCCAGGGGGCTAGAAGACTTGAATCTATGCGGTCCAGGTCATTACCAATGCCTGCTATGGTTTCCTCCGGTGTTTGTTTGTTGCGGAAGCCGGTGGGTACTCCAAGATGGCGATAGTGTTGGCCTTCGCCAAGCACAGACAGTGGATTGTCGTCGATGGTGAAGACCGAGTCAACTGTTTCCCGACGGAGTATGTGAAGAGTAGCGCATTTAGGCGGCTTAAAGGTGAGGCCACTCCAGTCAGCCGTTTCGGCTGCCACATCGAGCTGTTGTTGAAGGGCGGCATCATTTTTCGCCAGCAAGGCCAGGTCATCAGCAAAGGCTAAAATGGAAGCATCCACATGGCCAAGTTTAAATGAGAGTGGCTTGAGCGCAGCAACCGAACGGATGATTGGTTCCATGGCCAGATCAAAGACGACAGGGCTCAGGGGGCAACCCTGTTTCACTCCGGCAGATATAGGAATGGGAGCTGTCAGTCCAGCTGATGTCATTCCGCGTGTGGTTGTTGCCGTGTAGAGATCCTGGATGACAGCAATTGTTTCAGCTGGTAGTCCTAATAGAGCAAGAGTACCAAATATATGAGAATGGGGAACAGATGGGAAAGCATTAGCCAAGTCCAGCCAAGCAACACATAATTCTTGTCCAGAGCGACGGGCTTGGTTGATGGCGGATTGAAGAAGGAAATTATGTTCGAGGCAGCCATCATGACGGGTAAAGCCTTTTTGTTGAGGAGAGATCCGTTTTCCGTCTTCGGCCCAGCGAGAAATGCGGTCGGCAAGGACTCCGGAGTAGAGTTTCGCTATTGTGTTGCCGAGTGAGAGGGGGCGCCAGTTGCCTAAGTTGTCCCTCTCACCAGCTTTATAGATGAGGACGGTAGTGGATTCCTTCCAGGCCGAAGGGACTTTAGCGGTAGCAAGGCAGCGTGAATAGATGAGAGCAAGCGTGTGACAGCCAGGATCCGTGCGTCGTAGACCAGCATATCGAGCCCCGTCTGGTCCAGGTGCCGTATTTTTCATCCGTTGAAGGCGTGAAGCGACTTCACTTGGCGTGATAGGAGCGGTAAGAAAAGCCAGTTCATCTGGCGTAGTGGGCTGATTAAATTCTGGTACACAGGGTGGCGGATCAGACCATGGGTGGTCGGTGCCAGTGAAGATCGTTGAGAGGTGTGTCTCAATGGCCGCCGGATCTGCCGTGCAGTGAGGAGAAGGCTCTGCTAGAATATGGGTCATGGCTTTTTTCCGGTCCAGCCGATAAAGTTTCTGAATGGTAGAGGCGTCTTGAGGGTCGTACTGCGGACGTCTAGGTGGTGCCCGTCGAAGGGCCTGGTTAGACGGTTGAGTGTTGCGGGCCGGAAGTGGAGCCGAAGTGTCTTTTCTTTCAGCAGCAGCAGTTGTTATTTGTAGAGAGAGAGCCGAAAGGCCCTCTAGATCAGCGGGGAGAAGTGAGTGAAAGGTATCAATCCACTGGCGTTGTTGATCAGTTAATTTGGGCTGAGGAACGTCAGCCGGATGGACTTCATTTCCTTGTAGTGGATCGATAGGGCCAGTCGATGTATCAGGACCTGGAGGAGTATCAATTGGGCCATTTGATGCATCAGGCCGTGGAGGTGGTGATAGTAGATCAGATCCACCAGTATTTCTATTCCGTTGTCCCCTACGGCGAGGCCGCGGGGGATGTTGAGTAGCAATGTCACCGTACTGCTGTACTGGACAAGACGTTGGTGGTGGCACCTGCAGTGTAGTACGTCGGGAATTCAGTGTAGTGGGCGGAGTCATCTGTGGTCGAGATGGTGGAAGATCAAGATGGCCAGCCTCAAGATTCCAAGGTGGCACCGTGGCACTTATAGGTGGGTCAAAGACACTTTCATCACGTGGTGACGGTAGAAGCACTGAGGTGGTCACTGACATTGGAGGTGGAACGGGCACTTCTTCAATCGGCACTGATTGGAGCACTGGAGCACTTTGGAAAAGAAGATGGCGAGCCATAAGCACATCCGCATTTGGCACCAACACGCTGGGGTAGAGACGTCGACAGCGTCCACCACCGCCCCGTTCCCAGCAGGCACTAAGTACAGTTGGATTTGGGTCATCATACAGTACATTCGTAGCACCATTCCATGTCCATAAGGTGGTGCCAGTTGAGGATGAATGAGATGCAGGAGGAGGCAAACTTGGAGTAGTAGTGGACTCAGTTGGAGAAATAGAGCCAGCAGGTGGTGATATTTCTCGAGGGCCAAAGTTCACCAGAAGACCAGGTGGATGGTAGAAGGCCTCATCATGATCTAAATGGGTAAAAGGGGTGGAAGAACGGGTATTATTTAAAGGAGGGGAAGGAACAGAAGTAGGAGGTAGAGGGCGCTCTGAAGAAGACCGCAACCGTGCTTCAGCGATGAAGCTGTTAATATCGGCAGAGGAAATAGCCGGATGAGGAGACGCATCATGCGTCAAGTCCTGGACAATGAGAGTCAATCGGTTAGGAGTAGTAGAGGACGAATCGTGCTGAACATCAGGAACATCTGGCGGTGGAGCAGGAAGAGCAGAATGAAAATCAGCAGCATGAGCAGCGTACTTTTTCACTCCAGGTAGCTCGCACTTACAAATACGACACTCGAATCGCACAATGACCGAACTGTGGTGGTTTTTGAAATGTTTTTTAAGACTGTTGTGTGTTTTGAGGTTCTGGGCAGTTTTAGAGCAAATATGACAAGCGAAGGTAGTCGACGGGAGAATAGGAAGGGATACGTAAAACACTTCCTCGATGTTCTCAGTAAACCGGCCAACACTATCACTTGTATCTGCATTCTCATTGTCGCTAGTAGTGTCACTCATTTTGGGTAGTCCAATTTTCGATCACTTCACTGCGTAGACCTGAAACATAGCAGACGGAGTGGTTAACATTAAAGGTGTAACGATGAGCACCCCCAAACCAACTGATAAGAACAGATACTACACTTTGATCTTAGCCAAAAGGCCGAGAAGCGATAATGTTTAAAATAATTCTGCTCAAAATAAGCATCAGGCCCCACATACTTAAGGTTGTGTGAGAAGAAGACCCAAAATCGCTCAAAACACCCAAGGAGGACCATACAACATTCGGCTTGTAAAATTTACAACAGCAACCACTTGATACTTATACAGCTCATACATTTTTATTCGATTTATTGCGCACTTTCTGTATTAAAGGAGGTAGAAGTTGCTGATAAAAAATTACGAAATCCCCATTTTCCCACTTCTTTTGAAGCATCGCCTTGACACGCCACCTGACGACGAAAGTTCTGAATGAATGCTTCATCAAGTTTTAATTTAGAAAACCAAACAAAACATTATTATTATTATACGGCCGGAAAAAGGCCCAATGTATAGGTCAACAACTTTATGGGTGTGTGCTAACAACAAGAGCTTGCGACATGATATTTTTTATTATTATTATATTATACCATGCATAGCAGTTGTACAAACTAATGATGAGGGTAATTTAATATGCATGGTACCCAATAGGGAAGCTATAATTGCTAGTACTACTATCATGTATTGCGTAGATTAAGCACTAACTTTAAAATTATAATCTTTCAGTAACATTGAACGCTCTGAACACGACGATTTCCTTCCGAAGTTTCACATGAAAACCACGGAAACGGTCCTCAACGGCTGTGAGTACATACTGTCGAGACAATTATATACAATCACATCCTGCTTCGCGCCCAGAAACCGGCGTCTTAACTCGTCATCGCGGGTAGAAAGAAGACTAGTTTCTGGTGGGAAACAAGTCAAGATATACTACAGAAATGATCCTGTGAAGTATGATCTTAATTTACCATGGCTTTTTACACTAATAAATAATTTTAACAAAATTAAATAGCTTTGGCGTAACTTGCCGTACATCAATTGAATTATCAAAGTAAACCAAAGTTACTAATCTAAGTTGACACGCAAATTCCGTACATGTCTACCTTGAAGTTTTGGTTCATTAAAAAAATATAGCTTAGATGGTGATACAGCTGTTAAACAAATTTTAATCGTGACACATTTTCTATAAATCACAGATTCCACATGTTTGACAATAAGATTAGGTATATAATGGCTATGCTAAAACTAAGCCACATCATACTAGCTGGGTGTTTGGCGCGCACCTATAATCCTGCTTCTGGGAGGCTCGATGGTGTGGATGGCATGAGTTTAGGAGCACTGCTACGTGAAACTGCACGTTGACCAGGTGTCCGTACTAAGCTTGACATCAACATGGATCTGCTGGAGGAATCCGGTTGGTCCAAGTTAGCTAAAGAGGAGCGAAATGGGCCAGGAGGGAAACCTAGCAGCCAAAAGTTCCCGTGTCGAGTGGTAGTGGGATCGCACCCGTGAGTGAGCTTCATTGAACAGCCTTAACAAAATAGCCACACTGCTATCTTACTTTTTGAATTAAGAGAGAAAAACAAACCACAACCAAAACAAAAAACAACAAAAAAAAACTATTCAGATCTGCAGCAAAAGCAAATGCCAACAGCATCCCGTATTCCCAAGCGGTCACCCATCCAAGTACTAACGGGACCCGACGTAGCTTAACTTCCGGGAGCTGACGAGACCGGGTGAGTTCTACGTGGTATGGCCGTTGACGAGAACTTATGCAATGTCATTGATATCTATCGATAATTGATATCCCTTTAGATTGACTTTTAATTGCCAAAGTACGTAGTTTTCTTTGTACACAATTTTCTAAATACACTCCGATCTTCGCTAACAAGAGCCGGGAAATCAAATATTTCACAACTAACTGTATAACACCCGGAACCTAATAAATCTTGCCATTATTTAATTCATACTTTTCATATTTACCCATATATTTATTATTTGTAACTTTGACAACATTAGTTATTTATATTTCATTATACTGGGATGCCCGGACTCAAGACCGGGCGTTCAAAAAAATAAGTCATATAGACTCATCGATGCTCCTAACCACGGAAATCTTTAGTAAAAGGCGAAAGATTTATCCGAAGGTTGATTAGAAACCAGAGTATATCCAGACATGAAACCATTACATTTATATGCTTTTATTGATTTGAAAGTACGCTTGTAAAGCTTCATTTCCTATTAGGGAGTTTACATTTAAAAATCTATGTGCAATTAATTTCCAAATGGCCCATACTATTCAAAGTGGATATGATGTATAAAGCTCGTTTAAACAAACTTTACCGAATCAACTCGTCAATATACAGATGTAATGTTATTGTAAGACAATTTGAATCTTCCTGAAGTGCAGGGTGTGTGATATGGTTTTCCATGGCTTGCAACATCCCCGAGGGTTTAAGATATTTGGAACAATTGGGCTAACATCTTTCGCAATTTTTACAATATTGGACTTTTGTTAGGCTAACATAATTTTCGTCGCCGTATAGATTTTTATTTCTTACTATCCCGTACTTTACATCTACTAGCAATTAGTATAACACTCTAACCCCAGACAACAGCAGTTCCCTATATACTGTTTGATGCCGATACAAATTTTCTTGTAAAAATTTTACATTTTGACAATATGGTTTCGTATACATACTGAACTTAACACTGACTGACCGACTTTAGTGTTGATTTCATTTTACATGTATGCCCCTGATGGAGCTTTCAAAAATTGCCGACAGTAAAGAATATTTCACTTCACCGTGGCGGGGTATTGGTTAAAGTTTTCAACTAGCAATAATCACACCTCGGGAGACCCTCATTGGTTATGATATTGCCACTGCGCAAAGCTAAATTTTGATTTGGGTGAACACCTATTTATGCCTTGGCTGCGTTGATTCTGCTTGGACATGATGATCTAATATTTTTGTTCAAAAACTTAAATTTAGAATTCCCTAAGAAATTTCAAATTTTCATTTTCATTTCGAAATACATCAGCAGTGGACAGTTCATTTCAGACAAAAATAAACTTCCTTTTAATATTTAGTTTTATGCTTGAAGTTCTGTAAATGCGCAAAAAATATCCGTTCTGCAACACACCAATGAAAAATTGAAACGATGTATTGAAAAACAAATTCCCAACTAAATAAATATATTTTTCCCATGTCACCTCTGTCGTGTGCTTCACGCTCTGCGTTCTCTATATAACCGACTTCCATATCACTGCCTCAGCCCCATTTTTCTTCGATTATATATGTACAAAAATCCAAACCCCCCAATATTGGTATCATCCACTCGCGGACTGCGTGTCAAATTGTTTGTTTAAAACTATACCCAGTGCCGTGACCAGGATTCGAACCTGGGTTACTACGGAATTATATTCCAGAGATCCCACAACGTAGGGTCCTAACCACTAGACGATCACGGCGGAAATGATTCAAATTTATTTCCGTAGTACATGATATTCAATTTATAAAGCGTATCCTGACGCCTGACGTAGCTGAAGCTTACGGGAGATGACGAGACCACGGGTGACGGTGTTATCAGCAGTACAACAAGAAATGAATGAAAATATAAATTTCAATTTGATGCCATGGTGCTATGGTGGGAAAATATTTTAGTATAAAAAATGTATGAAGGAAAAAATTGTTTTTCTCCAGTATAAAATCTAACAAGTGTGTGACTAATCGTTGCTTCTATTGATACTCAATTAAGATAACGTCAGCTACTATTATAGCGATTTCATGAGTCAACACTCTACATGGCAATTCCTATTTTATTTTGTATACATTCAGGGAACGGCGCGAACGCAGTCCCCCACTACCAAAAATTGTACTCCCGAGTTAATCACATTTGGATTAATCGCAAGGGTCAGCCCATCCTTGGTGCAATGGAAAGGCCTCGCCCTGGAGGAACCACCTTGGTGATCATGGTTGCCTCTGAGCCAGGTAAGTATGCTTCAATATAATTTTTTACACTTATTCATAGTTTTTATAAAGCAGAACAATATTGGCAAAGGGTACTTAATTGTTTGACTCGGGTCAAAGTCATCGCAGACGAATCGTACCGTAAAATATAAACATAGACTAGGGAAAAATTTAGTCAATAAAGCTCAGTATTGGTTGAATTGAACTTGACGTTTGGATATTTTATTTGAAGAAACAAATTGCACAATTGTTTAATTTCATCATCCCATATCAAGGTAATACCGACCCTCCTATGCAAGCCTTATTTCAAACAAAAACTGAAAAAATATACAACAAAAAATATTTTACCCGCATATCAATCAGTTATAACACAATGACATTTGTAATGTTAAAATAAATAGACTACGAATTATAGATAGCTACTGCTTATTATAAATGGGATTATACGTTTATTTGGGACGCGCCATGAGATTTTTTGTAAAAGATGGGAAGGCTTTATAATCAGGCGAGGAGTGGGTTTAAACGCCGGGACAATTTCGATAACCATTTACCTACTCTTTCACGTTAAATATTTATGTTCATGTGACCCTCATAGAGGGTGAGCCGATCCCGGAGGTACTGCAATACCGGGTCAACCCGTGGCGGGAGCAGTGCAAGCACTGTATTCCCACCATTTGCCAAAAATCAGTTTAATATTCTGGGGTCCATTTGAACCCGTATCAGATATTAAGCTGATAAGAACAGATACTACACTTTGATCTTAGCCAAAAGGCCGAGAAGCGATAATGTTTAAAATAATTCTGCTCAAAATAAGCATCAGGCCCCACATACTTAAGGTTGTGTGAGAAGAAGATCCAAAATCGCTCAAAACACCCAAGGAGGACCATACAACATTCGGCTTGTAAAATTTACAACAGCAACCACTTGATACTTATACAGCTCATACATTTTTATTCGATTTATTGCGCACTTTCTGTATTAAAGGAGGTAGAAGTTGCTGATAAAAAATTACGAAATCCCCATTTTCCCACTTCTTTTGAAGCATCGCCTTGACACGCCACCTGACGACGAAAGTTCTGAATGAATGCTTCATCAAGTTTTAATTTAGAAAACCAAACAAAACATTATTATTATTATACGGCCGGAAAAAGGCCCAATGTATAGGTCAACAACTTTATGGGTGTGTGCTAACAACAAGAGCTTGCGACATGATATTTTTTATTATTATTATATTATACCATGCATAGCAGTTGTACAAACTAATGATGAGGGTAATTTAATATGCATGGTACCCAATAGGGAAGCTATAATTGCTAGTACTACTATCATGTATTGCGTAGATTAAGCACTAACTTTAAAATTATAATCTTTCAGTAACATTGACCGCTCTGAACACGACGATTTCCTTCCGAAGTTTCACATGAAAACCACGGAAACGGTCCTCAACGGCTGTGAGTACATACTGTCGAGACAATTATATACAATCACATCCTGCTTCGCGCCCAGAAACCGGCGTCTTAACTCGTCATCGCGGGTAGAAAGAAGACTAGTTTCTGGTGGGAAACAAGTCAAGATATACTACAGAAATGATCCTCTGAAGTATGATCTTAATTTACCATGGCTTTTTACACTAATAAATAATTTTAACAAAATTAAATAGCTTTGGCGTAACTTGCCGTACATCAATTGAATTATCAAAGTAAACCAAAGTTACTAATCTAAGTTGACACGCAAATTCCGTACATGTCTACCTTGAAGTTTTGGTTCATTAAAAAAATATAGCTTAGATGGTGATACAGCTGTTAAACAAATTTTAATCGTGACACATTTTCTATAAATCACAGATTCCACATGTTTGACAATAAGATTAGGTATATAATGGCTATGCTAAAACTAAGCCACATCATACTAGCTGGGTGTTTGGCGCGCACCTATAATCCTGCTTCTGGGAGGCTCGATGGTGTGGATGGCATGAGTTTAGGAGCACTGCTACGTGAAACTGCACGTTGACCAGGTGTCCGTACTAAGCTTGACATCAACATGGATCTGCTGGAGGAATCCGGTTGGTCCAAGTTAGCTAAAGAGGAGCGAAATGGGCCAGGAGGGAAACCTAGCAGCCAAAAGTTCCCGTGTCGAGTGGTAGTGGGATCGCACCCGTGAGTGAGCTTCATTGAACAGCCTTAACAAAATAGCCACACTGCTATCTTACTTTTTGAATTAAGAGAGAAAAACAAACCACAACCAAAACAAAAAACAACAAAAAAAAACTATTCAGATCTGCAGCAAAAGCAAATGCCAACAGCATCCCGTATTCCCAAGCGGTCACCCATCCAAGTACTAACGGGACCCGACGTAGCTTAACTTCCGGGAGCTGACGAGACCAGGGTGAGTTCTACGTGGTATGGCCGTTGACGAGAACTTATGCAATGTCATTGATATCTATCGATAATTGATATCCCTTTAGATTGACTTTTAATTGCCAAAGTACGTAGTTTTCTTTGTACACAATTTTCTAAATACACTCCGATCTTCGCTAACAAGAGCCGGGAAATCAAATATTTCACAACTAACTGTATAACACCCGGAACCTAATAAATCTTGCCATTATTTAATTCATACTTTTCATATTTACCCATATATTTATTATTTGTAACTTTGACAACATTAGTTATTTATATTTCATTATACTGGGATGCCCGGACTCAAGACCGGGCGTTCAAAAAAATAAGGCATATAGACTCATCGATGCTCCTAACCACGGAAATCTTTAGTAAAAGGCGAAAGATTTATCCGAAGGTTGATTAGAAACCAGAGTATATCCAGACATGAAACCATTACATTTATATGCTTTTATTGATTTGAAAGTACGCTTGTAAAGCTTCATTTCCTATTAGGGAGTTTACATTTAAAAATCTATGTGCAATTAATTTCCAAATGGCCCATACTATTCAAAGTGGATATGATGTATAAAGCTCGTTTAAACAAACTTTACCGAATCAACTCGTCAATATACAGATGTAATGTTATTGTAAGACAATTTGAATCTTCCTGAAGTGCAGGGTGTGTGATATGGTTTTCCATGGCTTGCAACATCCCCGAGGGTTTAAGATATTTGGAACAATTGGGCTAACATCTTTCGCAATTTTTACAATATTGGACTTTTGTTAGGCTAACATAATTTTCGTCGCCGTATAGATTTTTATTTCTTACTATCCCGTACTTTACATCTACTAGCAATTAGTATAACACTCTAACCCCAGACAACAGCAGTTCCCTATATACTGTTTGATGCCGATACAAATTTTCTTGTAAAAATTTTACATTTTGACAATATGGTTTCGTATACATACTGAACTTAACACTGACTGACCGACTTTAGTGTTGATTTCATTTTACATGTATGCCCCTGATGGAGCTTTCAAAAATTGCCGACAGTAAAGAATATTTCACTTCACCGTGGCGGGGTATTGGTTAAAGTTTTCAACTAGCAATAATCACACCTCGGGAGTACCCTCATTGGTTATGATATTGCCACTGCGCAAAGCTAAATTTTGATTTGGGTGAACACCTATTTATGCCTTGGCTGCGTTGATTCTGCTTGGACATGATGATCTAATATTTTTGTTCAAAAACTTAAATTTAGAATTCCCTAAGAAATTTCAAATTTTCATTTTCATTTCGAAATACATCAGCAGTGGACAGTTCATTTCAGACAAAAATAAACTTCCTTTTAATATTTAGTTTTATGCTTGAAGTTCTGTAAATGCGCAAAAAATATCCGTTCTGCAACACACCAATGAAAAATTGAAACGATGTATTGAAAAACAAATTCCCAACTAAATAAATATATTTTTCCCATGTCACCTCTGTCGTGTGCTTCACGCTCTGCGTTCTCTATATAACCGACTTCCATATCACTGCCTCAGCCCCATTTTTCTTCGATTATATATGTACAAAAATCCAAACCCCCCAATATTGGTATCATCCACTCGCGGACTGCGTGTCAAATTGTTTGTTTAAAACTATACCCAGTGCCGTGACCAGGATTCGAACCTGGGTTACTACGGAATTATATTCCAGAGATCCCACAACGTAGGGTCCTAACCACTAGACGATCACGGCGGAAATGATTCAAATTTATTTCCGTAGTACATGATATTCAATTTATAAAGCGTATCCTGACGCCTGACGTAGCTGAAGCTTACGGGAGATGACGAGACCACGGGTGACGGTGTTATCAGCAGTACAACAAGAAATGAATGAAAATATAAATTTCAATTTGATGCCATGGTGCTATGGTGGGAAAATATTTTAGTATAAAAAATGTATGAAGGAAAAAATTGTTTTTCTCCAGTATAAAATCTAACAAGTGTGTGACTAATCGTTGCTTCTATTGATACTCAATTAAGATAACGTCAGCTACTATTATAGCGATTTCATGAGTCAACACTCTACATGGCAATTCCTATTTTATTTTGTATACATTCAGGGAACGGCGCGAACGCAGTCCCCCACTACCAAAAATTGTACTCCCGAGTTAATCACATTTGGATTAATCGCAAGGGTCAGCCCATCCTTGGTGCAATGGAAAGGCCTCGCCCTGGAGGAACCACCTTGGTGATCATGGTTGCCTCTGAGCCAGGTAAGTATGCTTCAATATAATTTTTTACACTTATTCATAGTTTTTATAAAGCAGAACAATATTGGCAAAGGGTACTTAATTGTTTGACTCGGGTCAAAGTCATCGCAGACGAATCGTACCGTAAAATATAAACATAGACTAGGGAAAAATTTAGTCAATAAAGCTCAGTATTGGTTGAATTGAACTTGACGTTTGGATATTTTATTTGAAGAAACAAATTGCACAATTGTTTAATTTCATCATCCCATATCAAGGTAATACCGACCCTCCTATGCAAGCCTTATTTCAAACAAAAACTGAAAAAATATACAACAAAAAATATTTTACCCGCATATCAATCAGTTATAACACAATGACATTTGTAATGTTAAAATAAATAGACTACGAATTATAGATAGCTACTGCTTATTATAAATGGGATTATACGTTTATTTGGGACGCGCCATGAGATTTTTTGTAAAAGATGGGAAGGCTTTATAATCAGGCGAGGAGTGGGTTTAAACGCCGGGACAATTTCGATAACCATTTACCTACTCTTTCACGTTAAATATTTATGTTCATGTGACCCTCATAGAGGGTGAGCCGATCCCGGAGGTACTGCAATACCGGGTCAACCCGTGGCGGGGGCAGTGCAAGCACTGTATTCCCACCATTTGCCAAAAATCAGTTTAATATTCTGGGGTCCATTTGAACCCGTATCAGATATTAAGCTGATAAGAACAGATACTACACTTTGATCTTAGCCAAAAGGCCGAGAAGCGATAATGTTTAAAATAATTCTGCTCAAAATAAGCATCAGGCCCCACATACTTAAGGTTGTGTGAGAAGAAGACCCAAAATCGCTCAAAACACCCAAGGAGGACCATACAACATTCGGCTTGTAAAATTTACAACAGCAACCACTTGATACTTATACAGCTCATACATTTTTATTCGATTTATTGCGCACTTTCTGTATTAAAGGAGGTAGAAGTTGCTGATAAAAAATTACGAAATCCCCATTTTCCCACTTCTTTTGAAGCATCGCCTTGACACGCCACCTGACGACGAAAGTTCTGAATGAATGCTTCATCAAGTTTTAATTTAGAAAACCAAACAAAACATTATTATTATTATACGGCCGGAAAAAGGCCCAATGTATAGGTCAACAACTTTATGGGTGTGTGCTAACAACAAGAGCTTGCGACATGATATTTTTTATTATTATTATATTATACCATGCATAGCAGTTGTACAAACTAATGATGAGGGTAATTTAATATGCATGGTACCCAATAGGGAAGCTATAATTGCTAGTACTACTATCATGTATTGCGTAGATTAAGCACTAACTTTAAAATTATAATCTTTCAGTAACATTGACCGCTCTGAACACGACGATTTCCTTCCGAAGTTTCACATGAAAACCACGGAAACGGTCCTCAACGGCTGTGAGTACATACTGTCGAGACAATTATATACAATCACATCCTGCTTCACGCCCAGAAACCGGCGTCTTAACTCGTCATCGCGGGTAGAAAGAAGACTAGTTTCTGGTGGGAAACAAGTCAAGATATACTACAGAAATGATCCTGTGAAGTATGATCTTAATTTACCATGGCTTTTTACACTAATAAATAATTTTAACAAAATTAAATAGCTTTGGCGTAACTTGCCGTACATCAATTGAATTATCAAAGTAAACCAAAGTTACTAATCTAAGTTGACACGCAAATTCCGTACATGTCTACCTTGAAGTTTTGGTTCATTAAAAAAATATAGCTTAGATGGTGATACAGCTGTTAAACAAATTTTAATCGTGACACATTTTCTATAAATCACAGATTCCACATGTTTGACAATAAGATTAGGTATATAATGGCTATGCTAAAACTAAGCCACATCATACTAGCTGGGTGTTTGGCGCGCACCTATAATCCTGCTTCTGGGAGGCTCGATGGTGTGGATGGCATGAGTTTAGGAGCACTGCTACGTGAAACTGCACGTTGACCAGGTGTCCGTACTAAGCTTGACATCAACATGGATCTGCTGGAGGAATCCGGTTGGTCCAAGTTAGCTAAAGAGGAGCGAAATGGGCCAGGAGGGAAACCTAGCAGCCAAAAGTTCCCGTGTCGAGTGGTAGTGGGATCGCACCCGTGAGTGAGCTTCATTGAACAGCCTTAACAAAATAGCCACACTGCTATCTTACTTTTTGAATTAAGAGAGAAAAACAAACCACAACCAAAACAAAAAACAACAAAAAAAAACTATTCAGATCTGCAGCAAAAGCAAATGCCAACAGCATCCCGTATTCCCAAGCGGTCACCCATCCAAGTACTAACGGGACCCGACGTAGCTTAACTTCCGGGAGCTGACGAGACCGGGTGAGTTCTACGTGGTATGGCCGTTGACGAGAACTTATGCAATGTCATTGATATCTATCGATAATTGATATCCCTTTAGATTGACTTTTAATTGCCAAAGTACGTAGTTTTCTTTGTACACAATTTTCTAAATACACTCCGATCTTCGCTAACAAGAGCCGGGAAATCAAATATTTCACAACTAACTGTATAACACCCGGAACCTAATAAATCTTGCCATTATTTAATTCATACTTTTCATATTTACCCATATATTTATTATTTGTAACTTTGACAACATTAGTTATTTATATTTCATTATACTGGGATGCCCGGACTCAAGACCGGGCGTTCAAAAAAATAAGTCATATAGACTCATCGATGCTCCTAACCACGGAAATCTTTAGTAAAAGGCGAAAGATTTATCCGAAGGTTGATTAGAAACCAGAGTATATCCAGACATGAAACCATTACATTTATATGCTTTTATTGATTTGAAAGTACGCTTGTAAAGCTTCATTTCCTATTAGGGAGTTTACATTTAAAAATCTATGTGCAATTAATTTCCAAATGGCCCATACTATTCAAAGTGGATATGATGTATAAAGCTCGTTTAAACAAACTTTACCGAATCAACTCGTCAATATACAGATGTAATGTTATTGTAAGACAATTTGAATCTTCCTGAAGTGCAGGGTGTGTGATATGGTTTTCCATGGCTTGCAACATCTCCGAGGGTTTAAGATATTTGGAACAATTGGGCTAACATCTTTCGCAATTTTTACAATATTGGACTTTTGTTAGGCTAACATAATTTTCGTCGCCGTATAGATTTTTATTTCTTACTATCCCGTACTTTACATCTACTAGCAATTAGTATAACACTCTAACCCCAGACAACAGCAGTTCCCTATATACTGTTTGATGCCGATACAAATTTTCTTGTAAAAATTTTACATTTTGACAATATGGTTTCGTATACATACTGAACTTAACACTGACTGACCGACTTTAGTGTTGATTTCATTTTACATGTATGCCCCTGATGGAGCTTTCAAAAATTGCCGACAGTAAAGAATATTTCACTTCACCGTGGCGGGGTATTGGTTAAAGTTTTCAACTAGCAATAATCACACCTCGGGAGTACCCTCATTGGTTATGATATTGCCACTGCGCAAAGCTAAATTTTGATTTGGGTGAACACCTATTTATGCCTTGGCTGCGTTGATTCTGCTTGGACATGATGATCTAATATTTTTGTTCAAAAACTTAAATTTAGAATTCCCTAAGAAATTTCAAATTTTCATTTTCATTTCGAAATACATCAGCAGTGGACAGTTCATTTCAGACAAAAATAAACTTCCTTTTAATATTTAGTTTTATGCTTGAAGTTCTGTAAATGCGCAAAAAATATCCGTTCTGCAACACACCAATGAAAAATTGAAACGATGTATTGAAAAACAAATTCCCAACTAAATAAATATATTTTTCCCATGTCACCTCTGTCGTGTGCTTCACGCTCTGCGTTCTCTATATAACCGACTTCCATATCACTGCCTCAGCCCCATTTTTCTTCGATTATATATGTACAAAAATCCAAACCCCCCAATATTGGTATCATCCACTCGCGGACTGCGTGTCAAATTGTTTGTTTAAAACTATACCCAGTGCCGTGACCAGGATTCGAACCTGGGTTACTACGGAATTATATTCCAGAGATCCCACAACGTAGGGTCCTAACCACTAGACGATCACGGCGGAAATGATTCAAATTTATTTCCGTAGTACATGATATTCAATTTATAAAGCGTATCCTGACGCCTGACGTAGCTGAAGCTTACGGGAGATGACGAGACCACGGGTGACGGTGTTATCAGCAGTACAACAAGAAATGAATGAAAATATAAATTTCAATTTGATGCCATGGTGCTATGGTGGGAAAATATTTTAGTATAAAAAATGTATGAAGGAAAAAATTGTTTTTCTCCAGTATAAAATCTAACAAGTGTGTGACTAATCGTTGCTTCTATTGATACTCAATTAAGATAACGTCAGCTACTATTATAGCGATTTCATGAGTCAACACTCTACATGGCAATTCCTATTTTATTTTGTATACATTCAGGGAACGGCGCGAACGCAGTCCCCCACTACCAAAAATTGTACTCCCGAGTTAATCACATTTGGATTAATCGCAAGGGTCAGCCCATCCTTGGTGCAATGGAAAGGCCTCGCCCTGGAGGAACCACCTTGGTGATCATGGTTGCCTCTGAGCCAGGTAAGTATGCTTCAATATAATTTTTTACACTTATTCATAGTTTTTATAAAGCAGAACAATATTGGCAAAGGGTACTTAATTGTTTGACTCGGGTCAAAGTCATCGCAGACGAATCGTACCGTAAAATATAAACATAGACTAGGGAAAAATTTAGTCAATAAAGCTCAGTATTGGTTGAATTGAACTTGACGTTTGGATATTTTATTTGAAGAAACAAATTGCACAATTGTTTAATTTCATCATCCCATATCAAGGTAATACCGACCCTCCTATGCAAGCCTTATTTCAAACAAAAACTGAAAAAATATACAACAAAAAATATTTTACCCGCATATCAATCAGTTATAACACAATGACATTTGTAATGTTAAAATAAATAGACTACGAATTATAGATAGCTACTGCTTATTATAAATGGGATTATACGTTTATTTGGGACGCGCCATGAGATTTTTTGTAAAAGATGGGAAGGCTTTATAATCAGGCGAGGAGTGGGTTTAAACGCCGGGACAATTTCGATAACCATTTACCTACTCTTTCACGTTAAATATTTATGTTCATGTGACCCTCATAGAGGGTGAGCCGATCCCGGAGGTACTGCAATACCGGGTCAACCCGTGGCGGGAGCAGTGCAAGCACTGTATTCCCACCATTTGCCAAAAATCAGTTTAATATTCTGGGGTCCATTTGAACCCGTATCAGATATTAAGCTGATAAGAACAGATTAAAATGTTTATTGAGAATGAATTTTTAAGCTTGTACATATGTGGCTGTGCCAGAGGGAAACATTCGCCAAATGACTGAGCATTTGGGGCAGACGAACATTGCTTATGTCTACATGAGAGAAGGATGAATAAGAGAGGGGTTGTGCACCCATCAAAAAAGGAGTGATTTCGTTTAAGCATGGAGCCGAGAGAAAAGAACCAAAAATATGGGGAGATGGTGAGAAGTTTCAATAAATGACAAGAAGGGTAGTAGGGCAAAGTGAGAAAAAATAAAAATAAAATTAAATAGTTAGATATAGAGTGGACAACTGTTGGATGGAATCATGTGAAAAATACGTTTAAGAGGGATAGAATAAGGAGGAGTAATATTACAATAAAAATAAGTAAACAAATAGCAAATAGAATAGGAACTAACATTGATTTTTCTCAGGCTCATTGGTTGGACGAAGGATAATTTAGATACGGAAATAAAAATTGAATAATTATAAATGGTTATTGTTCTTCAGGGCGCGTTTCTGGACCATGAACAGGTTGCGGATGCACCGGAAGCGGGTTGATTGGGACATCATCTCGGTATTGCCTCTTCCCACTGATGAACTCGACATAGATATCCCTTGACCACCGGATGGTGTCGCTGACGATGAGCTTTTTCATTAGTTTTGCGTATGTTTTGCTGATTCGTAGTTGGCGGATAACTGTATCGTTATCTGGGTCCCAGCCACCGAGAGCTCCGACTATGAAGGCATTTAGATACACGTCCCAGCCTTGTGAGCGGAGTTCGTCTGCTAGTAGCTGATATTTTTGAATTTTGCCCGCTCTGGCCAGTTGAAATGCCTCGTACTCGTTTTCAAAAACCACAGCCACATCAATGATGGTCATGGAGCGTGTAGCAGCGTTAGTAACAACAAGATCTGGCCGGAGTTGGCCACTGGTGCCAGGGATCTTCCGGTCTTCGCTTGTTATACCAGCGATGGCCGGTGTACCTCTCGCAAGACGATGGGCAATAGCATGATGACGAAGAGCCCTTGGCCTACTAACATATTTACAGTGGCTAAGGACATGGGGTAGAGTCTCGAGGATATGGTTGCAGCGACGACAGCGTTTACTGCCATCACCGAAGCGACGCGTTCCATTGAGCGGCATGGTATCCAACCGTGCGCGGTGAAGAAAGCGCCAATCAGCGAACCGCGTGTAGAGGCCTGATTTCATCATATGATTCGATTCACTACGAAGGCTGGTCACTGAGAACACTTTGCCCTGGTCGGGTTTCTTCAAAAGACGATGGAGATAAGAGGTCCGAAGACCCGTTTTCAATAAGTTACACACTTGACGGCGAGCTGCAGGATGCGCTCGAGCCACATTTGGTTCCTTTCCTGGGCGAGGAACCAGTAATTGAATTTCACCAAGAGTTCCACACCACCACCAAGCGATATCAACGGTGCGACGAAGAGCACGCGTACATATTCGGACACGCGACCACAATGAGGGGACGTCACTATTAGTTTGGCACATATCTCCATCAGTGGAGCCATTGAGATAGGATGCGATATCCGTCATATCCGGAACTCGTCTGATTTTAAGTTGGACAGCAGTTTTAAGTGTATCCCAGGCGGTTTCGCGGACATCGTTGTCTGGGCAGGTAAGCAGTCGGAATCCATGAGTCACAGCACACACATTGCGCATATCACTAAAAGGGAGGATGCCAGCACCACCTAGGGGGCTGGGAATAAAAACAACTTCAGCACTAGCCCGTTGAGGGAGATTAAGCCACTTTTTCACGTATTTTTTCATGCGTTTGTCTAAATTTTTCAGTGGTTTCACGGTTACGTTGGCTCCACGGAGAATAAAATCGAGACGGGGTACTAAAA
Organism: Daphnia galeata; assembly: GCA_030770115.1. Lineage (NCBI taxonomy): Eukaryota > Metazoa > Arthropoda > Branchiopoda > Diplostraca > Daphniidae > Daphnia > Daphnia galeata. The sequence continues at coordinate 8,116,397 of CM061123.1, read as the reverse complement.
AAGTGACGACGGCGTCAATTTTTTGCCACGGGGCGAGCAAGCTTTTTTCTAGAAGATCCAGATCGTTGCTCAAGGTGGCTAAAGTTTCTTCCGGTGTTTGTTTATTCCGGAAGCCAGTGGGAACACCAAGATGGCGGTAATGCTGACCCTCGCCGAGGACAGCAAGCGGGTTTTCTTCGATGGTGAAGACAGTATCAACAGTCTCGCGGCGAACCAAGTGAAGAGTTGCACATTTAGGAGGTTTGAATGTGAGGCCAGACCAGTCCGCTGCTTCAGCAGCAGCATCGAGTTGTCGCTGGAGTGCGTCTTCGTTTTTAGCCAGTAGGGCCAAGTCATCTGCAAATGCTAAAACGGAGAGATCAACAAGCCCAAGTTTAAATGAGAGCGGTTTTAGTGCCGTTATAGAGCGAATGATTGGTTCCATTGCCAGATCGAACACCACAGGGCTCAAAGGGCAACCCTGTTTGACTCCAGATAGTATTGGAATAGGGGCAGTCAGGCCGTTAGAAGACATCCCTCTTGTAGTGGTAGCCGTGTAGAGGTCCTGGATAACGTTTATAGTTTCAGCCGGTAGTCCCAGTAAATTAAGGGTGCCAAAAATATGGGAGTGCGGGACGGAAGGAAAAGCGTTCGCTAAATCCAGCCACGCCACGCAAAGTTCTTGACCGGTACGACGAGCTTGATTTATAGCTGACTGTAGAAGGAAGTTGTGTTCAAGGCAGCCATCATGACGGGTGAATCCTTTCTGCTGAGGAGATATTCGCTTTCCTTCTTCAGCCCAGCGAGATATGCGGTCGGCTATGACTCCCGAGTAGAGTTTAGCGATAGTGTTTCCTAGAGTAAGTGGGCGCCAATTGCCTAGATTTTCTCTATCACCTGCTTTAAAAATTAGAACTGTTGTGGATTCTTTCCATGCAGCTGGTACTTTAGCTGATGATAGACAACGAGAGTAAATTAGTGCCAATGTATGGCAGCCTGGATCAACTCGACGCAACCCAGAGTAACGGGCACCGTCTGGTCCTGGGGCTGTGTTTTTCATCCGTTGCAGACGTGTTGAGACTTCAAGTGGAGTGATTGGAGCAGTGAGGAAAGCGTGCTCATCGGGAGTAGTAGCTTGATCGAATGCTGGTACACATGATGGTGGGGCAGACCAGGGATGATCTGTGCCAGCAAACATCGTCGTAAGATGTGTTTCGATTGTCTTTGTGTCAGACGCGCAATACGGAGATGGATCTGCCAAGATGTGAGTCATGGCCTTGCTACGATCAAGCCTATAGAGTTTTTGTATGGTTGATGCATCTTCTGGGTCGTATCTTGGCCGTCGTTGTGGAGCTCGATTAGGACCTTGGCGAGGAGCAGCTCTGGGTTGAGTTGTTACTGGTGCATTGTCTTTTCGTTCGGCGGCAGCTGTCGAAATACTCAGTGAGAGAGCTGACAAGCCATCTAAATCAGTGGTTAGAAGGGTATTAAAAGTTTCAATCCATTTGCGCTGCTGGTCTGTCAATTTTGGCCGGTTGGCATCTGGTAAAGTAGAATCACTATCTGAAGACGGCCGAACGGGTTCACCCACTTCACTTGGCCGAGAAGATAAAGGAGCACGGTTTACAGATGGACGGTTCTGTAACACGGGTACAGCAGTGGAAATAGTAGATCGGTGACTCGGTGCAGTGGATCGCTGCGGATGCGAACGTGGTGGTGGAAGATCAAAGTGACCAGCCTGAATATTCCATGGTGGAACATTTGATGGTAACTGAGAACACACCTGTTCACTCACTGGCGGAGAAGATACACTTTCACTACGAGGCAGTTGAGGGGTGAAGTGTTGCACGATCGTTGTTGTAGAGGTATGAGGCACTGTAGATGGCGTTGTTGATGTGGGAGGGGCTTCGTTGAGCAGCAGATGACGAGCCAGGAGTAATTCACCATTAGCTGGTGATGGAATCGACCGAGGCCGACGACAGCGTCCACCTCCACCTCTTTCCCAGCTACCACTAAGAATAGTAGGATGAGCGCCATCATACAGAACATTTGTAGTTCCACTCCAGGTCCATAAAGTGTCGCCATCTATCGGTGGGTTGTGAAGAGAAGGCGTAGAGCTGTCAGCAATTGGCTGAGGTGATGATCTAGCCGGTAGTGACACCTCACGTGGGCCAAAATTCACAAGAAGACCAGGTGGATGATAAGGAACAACGCCATTATCTAAACAGGAAGAAATCGGATTAGTTTGGGCAAGTTCCAGTGGGGGAATAGCCGGCAAAGTAGATGAGGAAGCGAGCGATTGTTGTTGTGACGATCGCAACCGTGCTTCTGAAATAAAGCTACTAATAGCTTCAGATGAAAATAGCGGAAGAAGAGGTGAAGCATCAGGTGAGGGCAGCCGAGCAGTAGAAGGTGGGCTAGATGGAGAATCTATGGTGGCCAGCACCGGGACTGGTGATGGTTCACGATGTGGAGCAGAATGGAATCCTGCAGCATGAGCGGAATAGCTTTTCACCCCAGGAAGCTCAAATTTACAGATTCGACACTCAAACCGAATAATAACTGAACTGTGATGCTGTTTAAAATGTCGCTTAAGACTGTTGTGGGTTTTGAGGTTTTGAGCAGTTGTCGAGCAAATATGGCAGGAGAAGATGGTCAAAGGGGCAATGGGAAGGGATATGTAGAACAGTTCCTCAATATTTTCAGTAAATCGCCCACCACTCTCCACCACTTCTGCAATTTCACTGTCAGCGTCATTTTCACTGTCACTCATTTCGCGTGTAACTCAAGTGATCACTTCTCAGGGTAGGCCCGAATCCACCAGAAGGAGAGGTTAACATTAAAGGTGTAACAATGAGCACCCCCTAACCAACTGATAAGAACAGATACTACACTTTGATCTTAGCCAAAAGGCCGAGAAGCGATAATGTTTAAAATAATTCTGCTCAAAATAAGCATCAGGCCCCACATACTTAAGGTTGTGTGAGAAGAAGACCCAAAATCGCTCAAAACACCCAAGGAGGACCATACAACATTCGGCTTGTAAAATTTACAACAGCAACCACTTGATACTTATACAGCTCATACATTTTTATTCGATTTATTGCGCACTTTCTGTATTAAAGGAGGTAGAAGTTGCTGATAAAAAATTACGAAATCCCCATTTTCCCACTTCTTTTGAAGCATCGCCTTGACACGCCACCTGACGACGAAAGTTCTGAATGAATGCTTCATCAAGTTTTAATTTAGAAAACCAAACAAAACATTATTATTATTATACGGCCGGAAAAAGGCCCAATGTATAGGTCAACAACTTTATGGGTGTGTGCTAACAACAAGAGCTTGCGACATGATATTTTTTATTATTATTATATTATACCATGCATAGCAGTTGTACAAACTAATGATGAGGGTAATTTAATATGCATGGTACCCAATAGGGAAGCTATAATTGCTAGTACTACTATCATGTATTGCGTAGATTAAGCACTAACTTTAAAATTATAATCTTTCAGTAACATTGACCGCTCTGAACACGACGATTTCCTTCCGAAGTTTCACATGAAAACCACGGAAACGGTCCTCAACGGCTGTGAGTACATACTGTCGAGACAATTATATACAATCACATCCTGCTTCACGCCCAGAAACCGGCGTCTTAACTCGTCATCGCGGGTAGAAAGAAGACTAGTTTCTGGTGGGAAACAAGTCAAGATATACTACAGAAATGATCCTGTGAAGTATGATCTTAATTTACCATGGCTTTTTACACTAATAAATAATTTTAACAAAATTAAATAGCTTTGGCGTAACTTGCCGTACATCAATTGAATTATCAAAGTAAACCAAAGTTACTAATCTAAGTTGACACGCAAATTCCGTACATGTCTACCTTGAAGTTTTGGTTCATTAAAAAAATATAGCTTAGATGGTGATACAGCTGTTAAACAAATTTTAATCGTGACACATTTTCTATAAATCACAGATTCCACATGTTTGACAATAAGATTAGGTATATAATGGCTATGCTAAAACTAAGCCACATCATACTAGCTGGGTGTTTGGCGCGCACCTATAATCCTGCTTCTGGGAGGCTCGATGGTGTGGATGGCATGAGTTTAGGAGCACTGCTACGTGAAACTGCACGTTGACCAGGTGTCCGTACTAAGCTTGACATCAACATGGATCTGCTGGAGGAATCCGGTTGGTCCAAGTTAGCTAAAGAGGAGCGAAATGGGCCAGGAGGGAAACCTAGCAGCCAAAAGTTCCCGTGTCGAGTGGTAGTGGGATCGCACCCGTGAGTGAGCTTCATTGAACAGCCTTAACAAAATAGCCACACTGCTATCTTACTTTTTGAATTAAGAGAGAAAAACAAACCACAACCAAAACAAAAAACAACAAAAAAAAACTATTCAGATCTGCAGCAAAAGCAAATGCCAACAGCATCCCGTATTCCCAAGCGGTCACCCATCCAAGTACTAACGGGACCCGACGTAGCTTAACTTCCGGGAGCTGACGAGACCGGGTGAGTTCTACGTGGTATGGCCGTTGACGAGAACTTATGCAATGTCATTGATATCTATCGATAATTGATATCCCTTTAGATTGACTTTTAATTGCCAAAGTACGTAGTTTTCTTTGTACACAATTTTCTAAATACACTCCGATCTTCGCTAACAAGAGCCGGGAAATCAAATATTTCACAACTAACTGTATAACACCCGGAACCTAATAAATCTTGCCATTATTTAATTCATACTTTTCATATTTACCCATATATTTATTATTTGTAACTTTGACAACATTAGTTATTTATATTTCATTATACTGGGATGCCCGGACTCAAGACCGGGCGTTCAAAAAAATAAGTCATATAGACTCATCGATGCTCCTAACCACGGAAATCTTTAGTAAAAGGCGAAAGATTTATCCGAAGGTTGATTAGAAACCAGAGTATATCCAGACATGAAACCATTACATTTATATGCTTTTATTGATTTGAAAGTACGCTTGTAAAGCTTCATTTCCTATTAGGGAGTTTACATTTAAAAATCTATGTGCAATTAATTTCCAAATGGCCCATACTATTCAAAGTGGATATGATGTATAAAGCTCGTTTAAACAAACTTTACCGAATCAACTCGTCAATATACAGATGTAATGTTATTGTAAGACAATTTGAATCTTCCTGAAGTGCAGGGTGTGTGATATGGTTTTCCATGGCTTGCAACATCTCCGAGGGTTTAAGATATTTGGAACAATTGGGCTAACATCTTTCGCAATTTTTACAATATTGGACTTTTGTTAGGCTAACATAATTTTCGTCGCCGTATAGATTTTTATTTCTTACTATCCCGTACTTTACATCTACTAGCAATTAGTATAACACTCTAACCCCAGACAACAGCAGTTCCCTATATACTGTTTGATGCCGATACAAATTTTCTTGTAAAAATTTTACATTTTGACAATATGGTTTCGTATACATAGGGGCGAAATGGCTGTGGGGCAAAACGCACAAATTGATTTTGTGTGTTACTCAATTGCACTAGCAAATTGAAAAAATTCAAGGACATAAAATGTAAAAAGCCGCATCTTTTAAAAAAAAAATTGTCGAAATATGTCAACTAGTTCTTGAATGTAAAATAAAATAAATTTTCGATCGAAAAATCGTGTTGCCCGTACTCGATTTACGAAAGAATTATTGACTATAATAATCAATTTAAAAATTTAAAAAAAATTGTAAAAAGATTTAATGTTATCTTGGCTTCTTAACCATTATTTTTTTATAATTATTATATAAATATAAAGTACAGATATTTCATGATTTTTATCGACCCCCTTGTTCGGGGCGAGATGGCGTTGCACCGTAGGGGCAATTTGCCCTATTAAAAGTGGTACAGCCACTCAAAAAATTTTGGTTTTTATTTTTTTTTCATAATAACTATTAATAAGACAATATTAATTGTATTTATATCTTTCTAGTCATTTATTTATCAATATTACATAAAAATTTGAGTTTACTGATAGGTATAGCTAGAAGGTTTATTTTCCATAAGAAATGCAGGGGCCAAAATACCCCACTAGTATGGGCAATCCGCCCCACGCATGGGGCGATTTGCCCACTTTTTTTTATTTTCTAAATCTTAAATAACTTTTTCCTGTAATGTTGCATGAGTTTGGAAAAAATACAGCAGGAAGTTTAATTTTTTCTCTTTTTTATGAGACCAAAACGAAGTAATTCGGTTAAATAATACGGGAATGCCAGCCGTTTAAAAAAAAAAGAGTGCCATTCGCCCCACTCTCCCCTACTGAACTTAACACTGACTGACCGACTTTAGTGTTGATTTCATTTTACATGTATGCCCCTGATGGAGCTTTCAAAAATTGCCGACAGTAAAGAATATTTCACTTCACCGTGGCGGGGTATTGGTTAAAGTTTTCAACTAGCAATAATCACACCTCGGGAGACCCTCATTGGTTATGATATTGCCACTGCGCTAAGCTAAATTTTGATTTGGGTGAACACCTATTTATGCCTTGGCTGCGTTGATTCTGCTTGGACATGATGATCTAATATTTTTGTTCAAAAACTTAAATTTAGAATTCCCTAAGAAATTTCAAATTTTCATTTTCATTTCGAAATACATCAGCAGTGGACAGTTCATTTCAGACAAAAATAAACTTCCTTTTAATATTTAGTTTTATGCTTGAAGTTCTGTAAATGCGCAAAAAATATCCGTTCTGCAACACACCAATGAAAAATTGAAACGATGTATTGAAAAACAAATTCCCAACTAAATAAATATATTTTTCCCATGTCACCTCTGTCGTGTGCTTCACGCTCTGCGTTCTCTATATAACCGACTTCCATATCACTGCCTCAGCCCCATTTTTCTTCGATTATATATGTACAAAAATCCAAACCCCCCAATATTGGTATCATCCACTCGCGGACTGCGTGTCAAATTGTTTGTTTAAAACTATACCCAGTGCCGTGACCAGGATTCGAACCTGGGTTACTACGGAATTATATTCCAGAGATCCCACAACGTAGGGTCCTAACCACTAGACGATCACGGCGGAAATGATTCAAATTTATTTCCGTAGTACATGATATTCAATTTATAAAGCGTATCCTGACGCCTGACGTAGCTGAAGCTTACGGGAGATGACGAGACCACGGGTGACGGTGTTATCAGCAGTACAACAAGAAATGAATGAAAATATAAATTTCAATTTGATGCCATGGTGCTATGGTGGGAAAATATTTTAGTATAAAAAATGTATGAAGGAAAAAATTGTTTTTCTCCAGTATAAAATCTAACAAGTGTGTGACTAATCGTTGCTTCTATTGATACTCAATTAAGATAACGTCAGCTACTATTATAGCGATTTCATGAGTCAACACTCTACATGGCAATTCCTATTTTATTTTGTATACATTCAGGGAACGGCGCGAACGCAGTCCCCCACTACCAAAAATTGTACTCCCGAGTTAATCACATTTGGATTAATCGCAAGGGTCAGCCCATCCTTGGTGCAATGGAAAGGCCTCGCCCTGGAGGAACCACCTTGGTGATCATGGTTGCCTCTGAGCCAGGTAAGTATGCTTCAATATAATTTTTTACACTTATTCATAGTTTTTATAAAGCAGAACAATATTGGCAAAGGGTACTTAATTGTTTGACTCGGGTCAAAGTCATCGCAGACGAATCGTACCGTAAAATATAAACATAGACTAGGGAAAAAATTTAGTCAATAAAGCTCAGTATTGGTTGAATTGAACTTGACGTTTGGATATTTTATTTGAAGAAACAAATTGCACAATTGTTTAATTTCATCATCCCATATCAAGGTAATACCGACCCTCCTATGCAAGCCTTATTTCAAACAAAAACTGAAAAAATATACAACAAAAAATATTTTACCCGCATATCAATCAGTTATAACACAATGACATTTGTAATGTTAAAATAAATAGACTACGAATTATAGATAGCTACTGCTTATTATAAATGGGATTATACGTTTATTTGGGACGCGCCATGAGATTTTTTGTAAAAGATGGGAAGGCTTTATAATCAGGCGAGGAGTGGGTTTAAACGCCGGGACAATTTCGATAACCATTTACCTACTCTTTCACGTTAAATATTTATGTTCATGTGACCCTCATAGAGGGTGAGCCGATCCCGGAGGTACTGCAATACCGGGTCAACCCGTGGCGGGAGCAGTGCAAGCACTGTATTCCCACCATTTGCCAAAAATCAGTTTAATATTCTGGGGTCCATTTGAACCCGTATCAGATATTAAGCTGATAAGAACAGATACTACACTTTGATCTTAGCCAAAAGGCCGAGAAGCGATAATGTTTAAAATAATTCTGCTCAAAATAAGCATCAGGCCCCACATACTTAAGGTTGTGTGAGAAGAAGACCCAAAATCGCTCAAAACACCCAAGGAGGACCATACAACATTCGGCTTGTAAAATTTACAACAGCAACCACTTGATACTTATACAGCTCATACATTTTTATTCGATTTATTGCGCACTTTCTGTATTAAAGGAGGTAGAAGTTGCTGATAAAAAATTACGAAATCCCCATTTTCCCACTTCTTTTGAAGCATCGCCTTGACACGCCACCTGACGACGAAAGTTCTGAATGAATGCTTCATCAAGTTTTAATTTAGAAAACCAAACAAAACATTATTATTATTATACGGCCGGAAAAAGGCCCAATGTATAGGTCAACAACTTTATGGGTGTGTGCTAACAACAAGAGCTTGCGACATGATATTTTTTATTATTATTATATTATACCATGCATAGCAGTTGTACAAACTAATGATGAGGGTAATTTAATATGCATGGTACCCAATAGGGAAGCTATAATTGCTAGTACTACTATCATGTATTGCGTAGATTAAGCACTAACTTTAAAATTATAATCTTTCAGTAACATTGACCGCTCTGAACACGACGATTTCCTTCCGAAGTTTCACATGAAAACCACGGAAACGGTCCTCAACGGCTGTGAGTACATACTGTCGAGACAATTATATACAATCACATCCTGCTTCGCGCCCAGAAACCGGCGTCTTAACTCGTCATCGCGGGTAGAAAGAAGACTAGTTTCTGGTGGGAAACAAGTCAAGATATACTACAGAAATGATCCTGTGAAGTATGATCTTAATTTACCATGGCTTTTTACACTAATAAATAATTTTAACAAAATTAAATAGCTTTGGCGTAACTTGCCGTACATCAATTGAATTATCAAAGTAAACCAAAGTTACTAATCTAAGTTGACACGCAAATTCCGTACATGTCTACCTTGAAGTTTTGGTTCATTAAAAAAATATAGCTTAGATGGTGATACAGCTGTTAAACAAATTTTAATCGTGACACATTTTCTATAAATCACAGATTCCACATGTTTGACAATAAGATTAGGTATATAATGGCTATGCTAAAACTAAGCCACATCATACTAGCTGGGTGTTTGGCGCGCACCTATAATCCTGCTTCTGGGAGGCTCGATGGTGTGGATGGCATGAGTTTAGGAGCACTGCTACGTGAAACTGCACGTTGACCAGGTGTCCGTACTAAGCTTGACATCAACATGGATCTGCTGGAGGAATCCGGTTGGTCCAAGTTAGCTAAAGAGGAGCGAAATGGGCCAGGAGGGAAACCTAGCAGCCAAAAGTTCCCGTGTCGAGTGGTAGTGGGATCGCACCCGTGAGTGAGCTTCATTGAACAGCCTTAACAAAATAGCCACACTGCTATCTTACTTTTTGAATTAAGAGAGAAAAACAAACCACAACCAAAACAAAAAACAACAAAAAAAAACTATTCAGATCTGCAGCAAAAGCAAATGCCAACAGCATCCCGTATTCCCAAGCGGTCACCCATCCAAGTACTAACGGGACCCGACGTAGCTTAACTTCCGGGAGCTGACGAGACCGGGTGAGTTCTACGTGGTATGGCCGTTGACGAGAACTTATGCAATGTCATTGATATCTATCGATAATTGATATCCCTTTAGATTGACTTTTAATTGCCAAAGTACGTAGTTTTCTTTGTACACAATTTTCTAAATACACTCCGATCTTCGCTAACAAGAGCCGGGAAATCAAATATTTCACAACTAACTGTATAACACCCGGAACCTAATAAATCTTGCCATTATTTAATTCATACTTTTCATATTTACCCATATATTTATTATTTGTAACTTTGACAACATTAGTTATTTATATTTCATTATACTGGGATGCCCGGACTCAAGACCGGGCGTTCAAAAAAATAAGTCATATAGACTCATCGATGCTCCTAACCACGGAAATCTTTAGTAAAAGGCGAAAGATTTATCCGAAGGTTGATTAGAAACCAGAGTATATTCCAGACATGAAACCATTACATTTATATGCTTTTATTGATTTGAAAGTACGCTTGTAAAGCTTCATTTCCTATTAGGGAGTTTACATTTAAAAATCTATGTGCAATTAATTTCCAAATGGCCCATACTATTCAAAGTGGATATGATGTATAAAGCTCGTTTAAACAAACTTTACCGAATCAACTCGTCAATATACAGATGTAATGTTATTGTAAGACAATTTGAATCTTCCTGAAGTGCAGGGTGTGTGATATGGTTTTCCATGGCTTGCAACATCCCCGAGGGTTTAAGATATTTGGAACAATTGGGCTAACATCTTTCGCAATTTTTACAATATTGGACTTTTGTTAGGCTAACATAATTTTCGTCGCCGTATAGATTTTTATTTCTTACTATCCCGTACTTTACATCTACTAGCAATTAGTATAACACTCTAACCCCAGACAACAGCAGTTCCCTATATACTGTTTGATGCCGATACAAATTTTCTTGTAAAAATTTTACATTTTGACAATATGGTTTCGTATACATACTGAACTTAACACTGACTGACCGACTTTAGTGTTGATTTCATTTTACATGTATGCCCCTGATGGAGCTTTCAAAAATTGCCGACAGTAAAGAATATTTCACTTCACCGTGGCGGGGTATTGGTTAAAGTTTTCAACTAGCAATAATCACACCTCGGGAGTACCCTCATTGGTTATGATATTGCCACTGCGCAAAGCTAAATTTTGATTTGGGTGAACACCTATTTATGCCTTGGCTGCGTTGATTCTGCTTGGACATGATGATCTAATATTTTTGTTCAAAAACTTAAATTTAGAATTCCCTAAGAAATTTCAAATTTTCATTTTCATTTCGAAATACATCAGCAGTGGACAGTTCATTTCAGACAAAAATAAACTTCCTTTTAATATTTAGTTTTATGCTTGAAGTTCTGTAAATGCGCAAAAAATATCCGTTCTGCAACACACCAATGAAAAATTGAAACGATGTATTGAAAAACAAATTCCCAACTAAATAAATATATTTTTCCCATGTCACCTCTGTCGTGTGCTTCACGCTCTGCGTTCTCTATATAACCGACTTCCATATCACTGCCTCAGCCCCATTTTTCTTCGATTATATATGTACAAAAATCCAAACCCCCCAATATTGGTATCATCCACTCGCGGACTGCGTGTCAAATTGTTTGTTTAAAACTATACCCAGTGCCGTGACCAGGATTCGAACCTGGGTTACTACGGAATTATATTCCAGAGATCCCACAACGTAGGGTCCTAACCACTAGACGATCACGGCGGAAATGATTCAAATTTATTTCCGTAGTACATGATATTCAATTTATAAAGCGTATCCTGACGCCTGACGTAGCTGAAGCTTACGGGAGATGACGAGACCACGGGTGACGGTGTTATCAGCAGTACAACAAGAAATGAATGAAAATATAAATTTCAATTTGATGCCATGGTGCTATGGTGGGAAAATATTTTAGTATAAAAAATGTATGAAGGAAAAAATTGTTTTTCTCCAGTATAAAATCTAACAAGTGTGTGACTAATCGTTGCTTCTATTGATACTCAATTAAGATAACGTCAGCTACTATTATAGCGATTTCATGAGTCAACACTCTACATGGCAATTCCTATTTTATTTTGTATACATTCAGGGAACGGCGCGAACGCAGTCCCCCACTACCAAAAATTGTACTCCCGAGTTAATCACATTTGGATTAATCGCAAGGGTCAGCCCATCCTTGGTGCAATGGAAAGGCCTCGCCCTGGAGGAACCACCTTGGTGATCATGGTTGCCTCTGAGCCAGGTAAGTATGCTTCAATATAATTTTTTACACTTATTCATAGTTTTTATAAAGCAGAACAATATTGGCAAAGGGTACTTAATTGTTTGACTCGGGTCAAAGTCATCGCAGACGAATCGTACCGTAAAATATAAACATAGACTAGGGAAAAATTTAGTCAATAAAGCTCAGTATTGGTTGAATTGAACTTGACGTTTGGATATTTTATTTGAAGAAACAAATTGCACAATTGTTTAATTTCATCATCCCATATCAAGGTAATACCGACCCTCCTATGCAAGCCTTATTTCAAACAAAAACTGAAAAAATATACAACAAAAAATATTTTACCCGCATATCAATCAGTTATAACATAATGACATTTGTAATGTTAAAATAAATAGACTACGAATTATAGATAGCTACTGCTTATTATAAATGGGATTATACGTTTATTTGGGACGCGCCATGAGATTTTTTGTAAAAGATGGGAAGGCTTTATAATCAGGCGAGGAGTGGGTTTAAACGCCGGGACAATTTCGATAACCATTTACCTACTCTTTCACGTTAAATATTTATGTTCATGTGACCCTCATAGAGGGTGAGCCGATCCTGGAGGTACTGCAATACCGGGTCAACCCGTGGCGGGAGCAGTGCAAGCACTGTATTCCCACCATTTGCCAAAAATCAGTTTAATATTCTGGGGTCCATTTGAACCCGTATCAGATATTAAGCTGATAAGAACAGATTAAAATGTTTATTGAAAATGAATCTTTAACTAGTACAAAAATAGGCTTGCGCCAAAGAGGAACACTCGCCAAATGGCTTAGCATTTGGGGAAGAAGAACATCATCACTCCAGTCAACAACAATAGAGAGAGACACAGCAAATGTCTAAAATGAGAAAAGTAAGAGAGGAGTTTTGAACCCGTCGGGGAAATATGGAGGCAAAGAGAACGACTAAACGGATCGACTAAATTCAAGGCACAGTATCAGGTGCACAGTAGAAGGAGAATGGAAATAGGGTAGATAGCGGATGTAAGGAAGCGACAAAAAAAGAAAAAATAAAAACAAATAGGAAAGTAAGTATGGTAGAGTACAAAAAAAAAATAAAAAAAAAAATAAGTATTATAGATTGTAAAGGAAGGAAGAAGGTGGGACATAAAAAAATAAAATAAAATAAAGGAAACCAACGTTGTTGAACTTGAGAGGGGGGTTTTAAGAAGGAGGTAAAGAATGATTAATTATTGACAGGGGGGGTAATAGAGGCAACAGTTGGTTCGGGCGGCGTGCTAAATGTGTTGGCTGGAACATCCGTTCGATACTGACGCTTTCCACTGATAAATTCGACATATATGTCGCGAGACCACCGGATGGTGTCACTGATGATAAGTTTCTTCATGAGCTTGGCATAGCTTCTGCTGATTCGAAGCTGGCGGATGACTGTCTCGTTGTCCGGATCCCATCCACCAAGGGCACCAACTACAAAGGCGTTGAGGTAGACGTCCCATCCTTGAGAGCGTAGTTCATCGGCCAGGAGTGCATATTTCTGGATTTTTCCGGCTCTGGCCAGTTGAAAAGCTTCATATTTGTTCTCAAAGGCGACGGCGACGTCAATAATGGATATGGAGCGAGCTGCCGCGTTGGTGACGACCAGATCCGGCCGAAGTTGGCTGCTCGTGCCTGGAATTTTCTTGTCTTCACTGGCCGTGCCAGCAATTGCCGGTGTTCCTCTGGCCAAACGATGAACGATGGCATGGTGACGAAGGGCTCGAGGGCGACTGACATATTTGCAGTGGCTTAAGACGTGTGGGAGAGTCTCAAGGATGTTGTTGCATCGGCGGCAGCGTTTACTGCCATCACCAAAACGACGTGTTCCGTTGAGGGGCACGGTGTCCAGACGGGCACGGTGAAGAAATCGCCAATCAGTAAAGCGGGTATAGAGGCCAGATTTCATCATATGATTTGATTCACTGCGCAGACTGGTCACCGAGTACACTTTTCCCTGGTCTGGCTTCTTAATAAGGCGATGAAGGTACGAATCCCGGAGGGCTGTTTTTATCAGATGACACACCTGCTTGCGGGCTGCAGGAGGGGCACGTGCTAAATTTGGTTCTTTTCCAGGGCGGGGAATTATTATTTGCATTTCTCCGCGGGTAGCACACCACCACCACTCAACAGCAACTGATCGGCGGAGGGCACGGGTGCAGATCCTGGTCCTCGACCATAAAGACGGAACGTCACCATTGGTTAAGGCCATATCTCCTTCAGTAGAGCCGTTGAGGTAGGAAGCAATATCTTCCATAGTTGGCACTCGCCGAATTTTGAGTTGCACTGCTGTTTTTAATGTGTCCCAGGCGGTTTCGCGGACGTCATCATCCGGGCAAGTGAGAAGCCGGTATCCATGGGTAACTGCACACACATTGCGCATATCACTGAAAGGCAGAATGCCAGCACCACCTTGTGGGCTGGGAATGAAAACCACCTCAGCACTGGCCCGTTGGGGAAGATTCATCCATTTCTTAACGTGTTTCTTCATGTTTTTGTCCAGTTTTTTCAACGGTTTCACTTTCACATCGGCACCACGAAGGATAAAGTCTAAACGGGGCACCAGAAAAGTCACTACAGCATCAATTTTCTGCCAGGGGGCTAGAAGACTTGAATCTATGCGGTCCAGGTCATTACCAATGCCTGCTATGGTTTCCTCCGGTGTTTGTTTGTTGCGGAAGCCGGTGGGTACTCCAAGATGGCGATAGTGTTGGCCTTCGCCAAGCACAGACAGTGGATTGTCGTCGATGGTGAAGACCGAGTCAACTGTTTCCCGACGGAGTATGTGAAGAGTAGCGCATTTAGGCGGCTTAAAGGTGAGGCCACTCCAGTCAGCCGTTTCGGCTGCCACATCGAGCTGTTGTTGAAGGGCGGCATCATTTTTCGCCAGCAAGGCCAGGTCATCAGCAAAGGCTAAAATGGAAGCATCCACATGGCCAAGTTTAAATGAGAGTGGCTTGAGCGCAGCAACCGAACGGATGATTGGTTCCATGGCCAGATCAAAGACGACAGGGCTCAGGGGGCAACCCTGTTTCACTCCGGCAGATATAGGAATGGGAGCTGTCAGTCCAGCTGATGTCATTCCGCGTGTGGTTGTTGCCGTGTAGAGATCCTGGATGACAGCAATTGTTTCAGCTGGTAGTCCTAATAGAGCAAGAGTACCAAATATATGAGAATGGGGAACAGATGGGAAAGCATTAGCCAAGTCCAGCCAAGCAACACATAATTCTTGTCCAGAGCGACGGGCTTGGTTGATGGCGGATTGAAGAAGGAAATTATGTTCGAGGCAGCCATCATGACGGGTAAAGCCTTTTTGTTGAGGAGAGATCCGTTTTCCGTCTTCGGCCCAGCGAGAAATGCGGTCGGCAAGGACTCCGGAGTAGAGTTTCGCTATTGTGTTGCCGAGTGAGAGGGGGCGCCAGTTGCCTAAGTTGTCCCTCTCACCAGCTTTATAGATGAGGACGGTAGTGGATTCCTTCCAGGCCGAAGGGACTTTAGCGGTAGCAAGGCAGCGTGAATAGATGAGAGCAAGCGTGTGACAGCCAGGATCCGTGCGTCGTAGACCAGCATATCGAGCCCCGTCTGGTCCAGGTGCCGTATTTTTCATCCGTTGAAGGCGTGAAGCGACTTCACTTGGCGTGATAGGAGCGGTAAGAAAAGCCAGTTCATCTGGCGTAGTGGGCTGATTAAATTCTGGTACACAGGGTGGCGGATCAGACCATGGGTGGTCGGTGCCAGTGAAGATCGTTGAGAGGTGTGTCTCAATGGCCGCCGGATCTGCCGTGCAGTGAGGAGAAGGCTCTGCTAGAATATGGGTCATGGCTTTTTTCCGGTCCAGCCGATAAAGTTTCTGAATGGTAGAGGCGTCTTGAGGGTCGTACTGCGGACGTCTAGGTGGTGCCCGTCGAAGGGCCTGGTTAGACGGTTGAGTGTTGCGGGCCGGAAGTGGAGCCGAAGTGTCTTTTCTTTCAGCAGCAGCAGTTGTTATTTGTAGAGAGAGAGCCGAAAGGCCCTCTAGATCAGCGGGGAGAAGTGAGTGAAAGGTATCAATCCACTGGCGTTGTTGATCAGTTAATTTGGGCTGAGGAACGTCAGCCGGATGGACTTCATTTCCTTGTAGTGGATCGATAGGGCCAGTCGATGTATCAGGACCTGGAGGAGTATCAATTGGGCCATTTGATGCATCAGGCCGTGGAGGTGGTGATAGTAGATCAGATCCACCAGTATTTCTATTCCGTTGTCCCCTACGGCGAGGCCGCGGGGGATGTTGAGTAGCAATGTCACCGTACTGCTGTACTGGACAAGACGTTGGTGGTGGCACCTGCAGTGTAGTACGTCGGGAATTCAGTGTAGTGGGCGGAGTCATCTGTGGTCGAGATGGTGGAAGATCAAGATGGCCAGCCTCAAGATTCCAAGGTGGCACCGTGGCACTTATAGGTGGGTCAAAGACACTTTCATCACGTGGTGACGGTAGAAGCACTGAGGTGGTCACTGACATTGGAGGTGGAACGGGCACTTCTTCAATCGGCACTGATTGGAGCACTGGAGCACTTTGGAAAAGAAGATGGCGAGCCATAAGCACATCCGCATTTGGCACCAACACGCTGGGGTAGAGACGTCGACAGCGTCCACCACCGCCCCGTTCCCAGCAGGCACTAAGTACAGTTGGATTTGGGTCATCATACAGTACATTCGTAGCACCATTCCATGTCCATAAGGTGGTGCCAGTTGAGGATGAATGAGATGCAGGAGGAGGCAAACTTGGAGTAGTAGTGGACTCAGTTGGAGAAATAGAGCCAGCAGGTGGTGATATTTCTCGAGGGCCAAAGTTCACCAGAAGACCAGGTGGATGGTAGAAGGCCTCATCATGATCTAAATGGGTAAAAGGGGTGGAAGAACGGGTATTATTTAAAGGAGGGGAAGGAACAGAAGTAGGAGGTAGAGGGCGCTCTGAAGAAGACCGCAACCGTGCTTCAGCGATGAAGCTGTTAATATCGGCAGAGGAAATAGCCGGATGAGGAGACGCATCATGCGTCAAGTCCTGGACAATGAGAGTCAATCGGTTAGGAGTAGTAGAGGACGAATCGTGCTGAACATCAGGAACATCTGGCGGTGGAGCAGGAAGAGCAGAATGAAAATCAGCAGCATGAGCAGCGTACTTTTTCACTCCAGGTAGCTCGCACTTACAAATACGACACTCGAATCGCACAATGACCGAACTGTGGTGGTTTTTGAAATGTTTTTTAAGACTGTTGTGTGTTTTGAGGTTCTGGGCAGTTTTAGAGCAAATATGACAAGCGAAGGTAGTCGA
Source organism: Daphnia galeata (assembly GCA_030770115.1). Lineage (NCBI taxonomy): Eukaryota > Metazoa > Arthropoda > Branchiopoda > Diplostraca > Daphniidae > Daphnia > Daphnia galeata. Next base: position 8,098,859 of record CM061123.1, on the reverse strand, counting down.
CGGGAGAATAGGAAGGGATACGTAAAACACTTCCTCGATGTTCTCAGTAAACCGGCCAACACTATCACTTGTATCTGCATTCTCATTGTCGCTAGTAGTGTCACTCATTTTGGGTAGTCCAATTTTCGATCACTTCACTGCGTAGACCTGAAACATAGCAGACGGAGTGGTTAACATTAAAGGTGTAACGATGAGCACCCCCAAACCAACTGATAAGAACAGATACTACACTTTGATCTTAGCCAAAAGGCCGAGAAGCGATAATGTTTAAAATAATTCTGCTCAAAATAAGCATCAGGCCCCACATACTTAAGGTTGTGTGAGAAGAAGACCCAAAATCGCTCAAAACACCCAAGGAGGACCATACAACATTCGGCTTGTAAAATTTACAACAGCAACCACTTGATACTTATACAGCTCATACATTTTTATTCGATTTATTCGCACTTTCTGTATTAAAGGAGGTAGAAGTTGCTGATAAAAAATTACGAAATCCCCATTTTCCCACTTCTTTTGAAGCATCGCCTTGACACGCCACCTGACGACGAAAGTTCTGAATGAATGCTTCATCAAGTTTTAATTTAGAAAACCAAACAAAACATTATTATTATTATACGGCCGGAAAAAGGCCCAATGTATAGGTCAACAACTTTATGGGTGTGTGCTAACAACAAGAGCTTGCGACATGATATTTTTTATTATTATTATATTATACCATGCATAGCAGTTGTACAAACTAATGATGAGGGTAATTTAATATGCATGGTACCCAATAGGGAAGCTATAATTGCTAGTACTACTATCATGTATTGCGTAGATTAAGCACTAACTTTAAAATTATAATCTTTCAGTAACATTGACCGCTCTGAACACGACGATTTCCTTCCGAAGTTTCACATGAAAACCACGGAAACGGTCCTCAACGGCTGTGAGTACATACTGTCGAGACAATTATATACAATCACATCCTGCTTCACGCCCAGAAACCGGCGTCTTAACTCGTCATCGCGGGTAGAAAGAAGACTAGTTTCTGGTGGGAAACAAGTCAAGATATACTACAGAAATGATCCTGTGAAGTATGATCTTAATTTACCATGGCTTTTTACACTAATAAATAATTTTAACAAAATTAAATAGCTTTGGCGTAACTTGCCGTACATCAATTGAATTATCAAAGTAAACCAAAGTTACTAATCTAAGTTGACACGCAAATTCCGTACATGTCTACCTTGAAGTTTTGGTTCATTAAAAAAATATAGCTTAGATGGTGATACAGCTGTTAAACAAATTTTAATCGTGACACATTTTCTATAAATCACAGATTCCACATGTTTGACAATAAGATTAGGTATATAATGGCTATGCTAAAACTAAGCCACATCATACTAGCTGGGTGTTTGGCGCGCACCTATAATCCTGCTTCTGGGAGGCTCGATGGTGTGGATGGCATGAGTTTAGGAGCACTGCTACGTGAAACTGCACGTTGACCAGGTGTCCGTACTAAGCTTGACATCAACATGGATCTGCTGGAGGAATCCGGTTGGTCCAAGTTAGCTAAAGAGGAGCGAAATGGGCCAGGAGGGAAACCTAGCAGCCAAAAGTTCCCGTGTCGAGTGGTAGTGGGATCGCACCCGTGAGTGAGCTTCATTGAACAGCCTTAACAAAATAGCCACACTGCTATCTTACTTTTTGAATTAAGAGAGAAAAACAAACCACAACCAAAACAAAAAACAACAAAAAAAAACTATTCAGATCTGCAGCAAAAGCAAATGCCAACAGCATCCCGTATTCCCAAGCGGTCACCCATCCAAGTACTAACGGGACCCGACGTAGCTTAACTTCCGGGAGCTGACGAGACCGGGTGAGTTCTACGTGGTATGGCCGTTGACGAGAACTTATGCAATGTCATTGATATCTATCGATAATTGATATCCCTTTAGATTGACTTTTAATTGCCAAAGTACGTAGTTTTCTTTGTACACAATTTTCTAAATACACTCCGATCTTCGCTAACAAGAGCCGGGAAATCAAATATTTCACAACTAACTGTATAACACCCGGAACCTAATAAATCTTGCCATTATTTAATTCATACTTTTCATATTTACCCATATATTTATTATTTGTAACTTTGACAACATTAGTTATTTATATTTCATTATACTGGGATGCCCGGACTCAAGACCGGGCGTTCAAAAAAATAAGTCATATAGACTCATCGATGCTCCTAACCACGGAAATCTTTAGTAAAAGGCGAAAGATTTATCCGAAGGTTGATTAGAAACCAGAGTATATCCAGACATGAAACCATTACATTTATATGCTTTTATTGATTTGAAAGTACGCTTGTAAAGCTTCATTTCCTATTAGGGAGTTTACATTTAAAAATCTATGTGCAATTAATTTCCAAATGGCCCATACTATTCAAAGTGGATATGATGTATAAAGCTCGTTTAAACAAACTTTACCGAATCAACTCGTCAATATACAGATGTAATGTTATTGTAAGACAATTTGAATCTTCCTGAAGTGCAGGGTGTGTGATATGGTTTTCCATGGCTTGCAACATCCCCGAGGGTTTAAGATATTTGGAACAATTGGGCTAACATCTTTCGCAATTTTTACAATATTGGACTTTTGTTAGGCTAACATAATTTTCGTCGCCGTATAGATTTTTATTTCTTACTATCCCGTACTTTACATCTACTAGCAATTAGTATAACACTCTAACCCCAGACAACAGCAGTTCCCTATATACTGTTTGATGCCGATACAAATTTTCTTGTAAAAATTTTACATTTTGACAATATGGTTTCGTATACATACTGAACTTAACACTGACTGACCGACTTTAGTGTTGATTTCATTTTACATGTATGCCCCTGATGGAGCTTTCAAAAATTGCCGACAGTAAAGAATATTTCACTTCACCGTGGCGGGGTATTGGTTAAAGTTTTCAACTAGCAATAATCACACCTCGGGAGTACCCTCATTGGTTATGATATTGCCACTGCGCAAAGCTAAATTTTGATTTGGGTGAACACCTATTTATGCCTTGGCTGCGTTGATTCTGCTTGGACATGATGATCTAATATTTTTGTTCAAAAACTTAAATTTAGAATTCCCTAAGAAATTTCAAATTTTCATTTTCATTTCGAAATACATCAGCAGTGGACAGTTCATTTCAGACAAAAATAAACTTCCTTTTAATATTTAGTTTTATGCTTGAAGTTCTGTAAATGCGCAAAAAATATCCGTTCTGCAACACACCAATGAAAAATTGAAACGATGTATTGAAAAACAAATTCCCAACTAAATAAATATATTTTTCCCATGTCACCTCTGTCGTGTGCTTCACGCTCTGCGTTCTCTATATAACCGACTTCCATATCACTGCCTCAGCCCCATTTTTCTTCGATTATATATGTACAAAAATCCAAACCCCCCAATATTGGTATCATCCACTCGCGGACTGCGTGTCAAATTGTTTGTTTAAAACTATACCCAGTGCCGTGACCAGGATTCGAACCTGGGTTACTACGGAATTATATTCCAGAGATCCCACAACGTAGGGTCCTAACCACTAGACGATCACGGCGGAAATGATTCAAATTTATTTCCGTAGTACATGATATTCAATTTATAAAGCGTATCCTGACGCCTGACGTAGCTGAAGCTTACGGGAGATGACGAGACCACGGGTGACGGTGTTATCAGCAGTACAACAAGAAATGAATGAAAATATAAATTTCAATTTGATGCCATGGTGCTATGGTGGGAAAATATTTTAGTATAAAAAATGTATGAAGGAAAAAATTGTTTTTCTCCAGTATAAAATCTAACAAGTGTGTGACTAATCGTTGCTTCTATTGATACTCAATTAAGATAACGTCAGCTACTATTATAGCGATTTCATGAGTCAACACTCTACATGGCAATTCCTATTTTATTTTGTATACATTCAGGGAACGGCGCGAACGCAGTCCCCCACTACCAAAAATTGTACTCCCGAGTTAATCACATTTGGATTAATCGCAAGGGTCAGCCCATCCTTGGTGCAATGGAAAGGCCTCGCCCTGGAGGAACCACCTTGGTGATCATGGTTGCCTCTGAGCCAGGTAAGTATGCTTCAATATAATTTTTTACACTTATTCATAGTTTTTATAAAGCAGAACAATATTGGCAAAGGGTACTTAATTGTTTGACTCGGGTCAAAGTCATCGCAGACGAATCGTACCGTAAAATATAAACATAGACTAGGGAAAAATTTAGTCAATAAAGCTCAGTATTGGTTGAATTGAACTTGACGTTTGGATATTTTATTTGAAGAAACAAATTGCACAATTGTTTAATTTCATCATCCCATATCAAGGTAATACCGACCCTCCTATGCAAGCCTTATTTCAAACAAAAACTGAAAAAATATACAACAAAAAATATTTTACCCGCATATCAATCAGTTATAACACAATGACATTTGTAATGTTAAAATAAATAGACTACGAATTATAGATAGCTACTGCTTATTATAAATGGGATTATACGTTTATTTGGGACGCGCCATGAGATTTTTTGTAAAAGATGGGAAGGCTTTATAATCAGGCGAGGAGTGGGTTTAAACGCCGGGACAATTTCGATAACCATTTACCTACTCTTTCACGTTAAATATTTATGTTCATGTGACCCTCATAGAGGGTGAGCCGATCCCGGAGGTACTGCAATACCGGGTCAACCCGTGGCGGGAGCAGTGCAAGCACTGTATTCCCACCATTTGCCAAAAATCAGTTTAATATTCTGGGGTCCATTTGAACCCGTATCAGATATTAAGCTGATAAGAACAGATACTACACTTTGATCTTAGCCAAAAGGCCGAGAAGCGATAATGTTTAAAATAATTCTGCTCAAAATAAGCATCAGGCCCCACATACTTAAGGTTGTGTGAGAAGAAGATCCAAAATCGCTCAAAACACCCAAGGAGGACCATACAACATTCGGCTTGTAAAATTTACAACAGCAACCACTTGATACTTATACAGCTCATACATTTTTATTCGATTTATTGCGCACTTTCTGTATTAAAGGAGGTAGAAGTTGCTGATAAAAAATTACGAAATCCCCATTTTCCCACTTCTTTTGAAGCATCGCCTTGACACGCCACCTGACGACGAAAGTTCTGAATGAATGCTTCATCAAGTTTTAATTTAGAAAACCAAACAAAACATTATTATTATTATACGGCCGGAAAAAGGCCCAATGTATAGGTCAACAACTTTATGGGTGTGTGCTAACAACAAGAGCTTGCGACATGATATTTTTTATTATTATTATATTATACCATGCATAGCAGTTGTACAAACTAATGATGAGGGTAATTTAATATGCATGGTACCCAATAGGGAAGCTATAATTGCTAGTACTACTATCATGTATTGCGTAGATTAAGCACTAACTTTAAAATTATAATCTTTCAGTAACATTGACCGCTCTGAACACGACGATTTCCTTCCGAAGTTTCACATGAAAACCACGGAAACGGTCCTCAACGGCTGTGAGTACATACTGTCGAGACAATTATATACAATCACATCCTGCTTCGCGCCCAGAAACCGGCGTCTTAACTCGTCATCGCGGGTAGAAAGAAGACTAGTTTCTGGTGGGAAACAAGTCAAGATATACTACAGAAATGATCCTGTGAAGTATGATCTTAATTTACCATGGCTTTTTACACTAATAAATAATTTTAACAAAATTAAATAGCTTTGGCGTAACTTGCCGTACATCAATTGAATTATCAAAGTAAACCAAAGTTACTAATCTAAGTTGACACGCAAATTCCGTACATGTCTACCTTGAAGTTTTGGTTCATTAAAAAAATATAGCTTAGATGGTGATACAGCTGTTAAACAAATTTTAATCGTGACACATTTTCTATAAATCACAGATTCCACATGTTTGACAATAAGATTAGGTATATAATGGCTATGCTAAAACTAAGCCACATCATACTAGCTGGGTGTTTGGCGCGCACCTATAATCCTGCTTCTGGGAGGCTCGATGGTGTGGATGGCATGAGTTTAGGAGCACTGCTACGTGAAACTGCACGTTGACCAGGTGTCCGTACTAAGCTTGACATCAACATGGATCTGCTGGAGGAATCCGGTTGGTCCAAGTTAGCTAAAGAGGAGCGAAATGGGCCAGGAGGGAAACCTAGCAGCCAAAAGTTCCCGTGTCGAGTGGTAGTGGGATCGCACCCGTGAGTGAGCTTCATTGAACAGCCTTAACAAAATAGCCACACTGCTATCTTACTTTTTGAATTAAGAGAGAAAAACAAACCACAACCAAAACAAAAAACAACAAAAAAAAACTATTCAGATCTGCAGCAAAAGCAAATGCCAACAGCATCCCGTATTCCCAAGCGGTCACCCATCCAAGTACTAACGGGACCCGACGTAGCTTAACTTCCGGGAGCTGACGAGACCGGGTGAGTTCTACGTGGTATGGCCGTTGACGAGAACTTATGCAATGTCATTGATATCTATCGATAATTTATATCCCTTTAGATTGACTTTTAATTGCCAAAGTACGTAGTTTTCTTTGTACACAATTTTCTAAATACACTCCGATCTTCGCTAACAAGAGCCGGGAAATCAAATATTTCACAACTAACTGTATAACACCCGGAACCTAATAAATCTTGCCATTATTTAATTCATACTTTTCATATTTACCCATATATTTATTATTTGTAACTTTGACAACATTAGTTATTTATATTTCATTATACTGGGATGCCCGGACTCAAGACCGGGCGTTCAAAAAAATAAGTCATATAGACTCATCGATGCTCCTAACCACGGAAATCTTTAGTAAAAGGCGAAAGATTTATCCGAAGGTTGATTAGAAACCAGAGTATATCCAGACATGAAACCATTACATTTATATGCTTTTATTGATTTGAAAGTACGCTTGTAAAGCTTCATTTCCTATTAGGGAGTTTACATTTAAAAATCTATGTGCAATTAATTTCCAAATGGCCCATACTATTCAAAGTGGATATGATGTATAAAGCTCGTTTAAACAAACTTTACCGAATCAACTCGTCAATATACAGATGTAATGTTATTGTAAGACAATTTGAATCTTCCTGAAGTGCAGGGTGTGTGATATGGTTTTCCATGGCTTGCAACATCCCCGAGGGTTTAAGATATTTGGAACAATTGGGCTAACATCTTTCGCAATTTTTACAATATTGGACTTTTGTTAGGCTAACATAATTTTCGTCGCCGTATAGATTTTTATTTCTTACTATCCCGTACTTTACATCTACTAGCAATTAGTATAACACTCTAACCCCAGACAACAGCAGTTCCCTATATACTGTTTGATGCCGATACAAATTTTCTTGTAAAAATTTTACATTTTGACAATATGGTTTCGTATACATACTGAACTTAACACTGACTGACCGACTTTAGTGTTGATTTCATTTTACATGTATGCCCCTGATGGAGCTTTCAAAAATTGCCGACAGTAAAGAATATTTCACTTCACCGTGGCGGGGTATTGGTTAAAGTTTTCAACTAGCAATAATCACACCTCGGGAGTACCCTCATTGGTTATGATATTGCCACTGCGCAAAGCTAAATTTTGATTTGGGTGAACACCTATTTATGCCTTGGCTGCGTTGATTCTGCTTGGACATGATGATCTAATATTTTTGTTCAAAAACTTAAATTTAGAATTCCCTAAGAAATTTCAAATTTTCATTTTCATTTCGAAATACATCAGCAGTGGACAGTTCATTTCAGACAAAAATAAACTTCCTTTTAATATTTAGTTTTATGCTTGAAGTTCTGTAAATGCGCAAAAAATATCCGTTCTGCAACACACCAATGAAAAATTGAAACGATGTATTGAAAAACAAATTCCCAACTAAATAAATATATTTTTCCCATGTCACCTCTGTCGTGTGCTTCACGCTCTGCGTTCTCTATATAACCGACTTCCATATCACTGCCTCAGCCCCATTTTTCTTCGATTATATATGTACAAAAATCCAAACCCCCCAATATTGGTATCATCCACTCGCGGACTGCGTGTCAAATTGTTTGTTTAAAACTATACCCAGTGCCGTGACCAGGATTCGAACCTGGGTTACTACGGAATTATATTCCAGAGATCCCACAACGTAGGGTCCTTACCACTAGACGATCACGGCGGAAATGATTCAAATTTATTTCCGTAGTACATGATATTCAATTTATAAAGCGTATCCTGACGCCTGACGTAGCTGAAGCTTACGGGAGATGACGAGACCACGGGTGACGGTGTTATCAGCAGTACAACAAGAAATGAATGAAAATATAAATTTCAATTTGATGCCATGGTGCTATGGTGGGAAAATATTTTAGTATAAAAAATGTATGAAGGAAAAAATTGTTTTTTCTCCAGTATAAAATCTAACAAGTGTGTGACTAATCGTTGCTTCTATTGATACTCAATTAAGATAACGTCAGCTACTATTATAGCGATTTCATGAGTCAACACTCTACATGGCAATTCCTATTTTATTTTGTATACATTCAGGGAACGGCGCGAACGCAGTCCCCCACTACCAAAAATTGTACTCCCGAGTTAATCACATTTGGATTAATCGCAAGGGTCAGCCCATCCTTGGTGCAATGGAAAGGCCTCGCCCTGGAGGAACCACCTTGGTGATCATGGTTGCCTCTGAGCCAGGTAAGTATGCTTCAATATAATTTTTTACACTTATTCATAGTTTTTATAAAGCAGAACAATATTGGCAAAGGGTACTTAATTGTTTGACTCGGGTCAAAGTCATCGCAGACCAATCGTACCGTAAAATATAAACATAGACTAGGGAAAAATTTAGTCAATAAAGCTCAGTATTGGTTGAATTGAACTTGACGTTTGGATATTTTATTTGAAGAAACAAATTGCACAATTGTTTAATTTCATCATCCCATATCAAGGTAATACCGACCCTCCTATGCAAGCCTTATTTCAAACAAAAACTGAAAAAATATACAACAAAAAATATTTTACCCGCATATCAATCAGTTATAACATAATGACATTTGTAATGTTAAAATAAATAGACTACGAATTATAGATAGCTACTGCTTATTATAAATGGGATTATACGTTTATTTGGGACGCGCCATGAGATTTTTTGTAAAAGATGGGAAGGCTTTATAATCAGGCGAGGAGTGGGTTTAAACGCCGGGACAATTTCGATAACCATTTACCTACTCTTTCACGTTAAATATTTATGTTCATGTGACCCTCATAGAGGGTGAGCCGATCCCGGAGGTACTGCAATACCGGGTCAACCCGTGGCGGGAGCAGTGCAAGCACTGTATTCCCACCATTTGCCAAAAATCAGTTTAATATTCTGGGGTCCATTTGAACCCGTATCAGATATTAAGCTGATAAGAACAGATTAAAATGTTTATTGAGAATGAATTTTTAAGCTTGTACATATGTGGCTGTGCCAGAGGGAAACATTCGCCAAATGACTGAGCATTTGGGGCAGACGAACATTGCTTATGTCTACATGAGAGAAGGATGAATAAGAGAGGGGTTGTGCACCCATCAAAAAAGGAGTGATTTCGTTTAAGCATGGAGCCGAGAGAAAAGAACCAAAAATATGGGGAGATGGTGAGAAGTTTCAATAAATGACAAGAAGGGTAGTAGGGCAAAGTGAGAAAAAATAAAAATAAAATTAAATAGTTAGATATAGAGTGGACAACTGTTGGATGGAATCATGTGAAAAATACGTTTAAGAGGGATAGAATAAGGAGGAGTAATATTACAATAAAAATAAGTAAACAAATAGCAAATAGAATAGGAACTAACATTGATTTTTCTCAGGCTCATTGGTTGGACGAAGGATAATTTAGATACGGAAATAAAAATTGAATAATTATAAATGGTTATTGTTCTTCAGGGCGCGTTTCTGGACCATGAACAGGTTGCGGATGCACCGGAAGCGGGTTGATTGGGACATCATCTCGGTATTGCCTCTTCCCACTGATGAACTCGACATAGATATCCCTTGACCACCGGATGGTGTCGCTGACGATGAGCTTTTTCATTAGTTTTGCGTATGTTTTGCTGATTCGTAGTTGGCGGATAACTGTATCGTTATCTGGGTCCCAGCCACCGAGAGCTCCGACTATGAAGGCATTTAGATACACGTCCCAGCCTTGTGAGCGGAGTTCGTCTGCTAGTAGCTGATATTTTTGAATTTTGCCCGCTCTGGCCAGTTGAAATGCCTCGTACTCGTTTTCAAAAACCACAGCCACATCAATGATGGTCATGGAGCGTGTAGCAGCGTTAGTAACAACAAGATCTGGCCGGAGTTGGCCACTGGTGCCAGGGATCTTCCGGTCTTCGCTTGTTATACCAGCGATGGCCGGTGTACCTCTCGCAAGACGATGGGCAATAGCATGATGACGAAGAGCCCTTGGCCTACTAACATATTTACAGTGGCTAAGGACATGGGGTAGAGTCTCGAGGATATGGTTGCAGCGACGACAGCGTTTACTGCCATCACCGAAGCGACGCGTTCCATTGAGCGGCATGGTATCCAACCGTGCGCGGTGAAGAAAGCGCCAATCAGCGAACCGCGTGTAGAGGCCTGATTTCATCATATGATTCGATTCACTACGAAGGCTGGTCACTGAGAACACTTTGCCCTGGTCGGGTTTCTTCAAAAGACGATGGAGATAAGAGGTCCGAAGACCCGTTTTCAATAAGTTACACACTTGACGGCGAGCTGCAGGATGCGCTCGAGCCACATTTGGTTCCTTTCCTGGGCGAGGAACCAGTAATTGAATTTCACCAAGAGTTCCACACCACCACCAAGCGATATCAACGGTGCGACGAAGAGCACGCGTACATATTCGGACACGCGACCACAATGAGGGGACGTCACTATTAGTTTGGCACATATCTCCATCAGTGGAGCCATTGAGATAGGATGCGATATCCGTCATATCCGGAACTCGTCTGATTTTAAGTTGGACAGCAGTTTTAAGTGTATCCCAGGCGGTTTCGCGGACATCGTTGTCTGGGCAGGTAAGCAGTCGGAATCCATGAGTCACAGCACACACATTGCGCATATCACTAAAAGGGAGGATGCCAGCACCACCTAGGGGGCTGGGAATAAAAACAACTTCAGCACTAGCCCGTTGAGGGAGATTAGGCCACTTTTTCACGTATTTTTTCATGCGTTTGTCTAAATTTTTCAGTGGTTTCACGGTTACGTTGGCTCCACGGAGAATAAAATCGAGACGGGGTACTAAAAAAGTGACGACGGCGTCAATTTTTTGCCACGGGGCGAGCAAGCTTTTTTCTAGAAGATCCAGATCGTTGCTCAAGGTGGCTAAAGTTTCTTCCGGTGTTTGTTTATTCCGGAAGCCAGTGGGAACACCAAGATGGCGGTAATGCTGACCCTCGCCGAGGACAGCAAGCGGGTTTTCTTCGATGGTGAAGACAGTATCAACAGTCTCGCGGCGAACCAAGTGAAGAGTTGCACATTTAGGAGGTTTGAATGTGAGGCCAGACCAGTCCGCTGCTTCAGCAGCAGCATCGAGTTGTCGCTGGAGTGCGTCTTCGTTTTTAGCCAGTAGGGCCAAGTCATCTGCAAATGCTAAAACGGAGAGATCAACAAGCCCAAGTTTAAATGAGAGCGGTTTTAGTGCCGTTATAGAGCGAATGATTGGTTCCATTGCCAGATCGAACACCACAGGGCTCAAAGGGCAACCCTGTTTGACTCCAGATAGTATTGGAATAGGGGCAGTCAGGCCGTTAGAAGACATCCCTCTTGTAGTGGTAGCCGTGTAGAGGTCCTGGATAACGTTTATAGTTTCAGCCGGTAGTCCCAGTAAATTAAGGGTGCCAAAAATATGGGAGTGCGGGACGGAAGGAAAAGCGTTCGCTAAATCCAGCCACGCCACGCAAAGTTCTTGACCGGTACGACGAGCTTGATTTATAGCTGACTGTAGAAGGAAGTTGTGTTCAAGGCAGCCATCATGACGGGTGAATCCTTTCTGCTGAGGAGATATTCGCTTTCCTTCTTCAGCCCAGCGAGATATGCGGTCGGCTATGACTCCCGAGTAGAGTTTAGCGATAGTGTTTCCTAGAGTAAGTGGGCGCCAATTGCCTAGATTTTCTCTATCACCTGCTTTAAAAATTAGAACTGTTGTGGATTCTTTCCATGCAGCTGGTACTTTAGCTGATGATAGACAACGAGAGTAAATTAGTGCCAATGTATGGCAGCCTGGATCAACTCGACGCAACCCAGAGTAACGGGCACCGTCTGGTCCTGGGGCTGTGTTTTTCATCCGTTGCAGACGTGTTGAGACTTCAAGTGGAGTGATTGGAGCAGTGAGGAAAGCGTGCTCATCGGGAGTAGTAGCTTGATCGAATGCTGGTACACATGATGGTGGGGCAGACCAGGGATGATCTGTGCCAGCAAACATCGTCGTAAGATGTGTTTCGATTGTCTTTGTGTCAGACGCGCAATACGGAGATGGATCTGCCAAGATGTGAGTCATGGCCTTGCTACGATCAAGCCTATAGAGTTTTTGTATGGTTGATGCATCTTCTGGGTCGTATCTTGGCCGTCGTTGTGGAGCTCGATTAGGACCTTGGCGAGGAGCAGCTCTGGGTTGAGTTGTTACTGGTGCATTGTCTTTTCGTTCGGCGGCAGCTGTCGAAATACTCAGTGAGAGAGCTGACAAGCCATCTAAATCAGTGGTTAGAAGGGTATTAAAAGTTTCAATCCATTTGCGCTGCTGGTCTGTCAATTTTGGCCGGTTGGCATCTGGTAAAGTAGAATCACTATCTGAAGACGGCCGAACGGGTTCACCCACTTCACTTGGCCGAGAAGATAAAGGAGCACGGTTTACAGATGGACGGTTCTGTAACACGGGTACAGCAGTGGAAATAGTAGATCGGTGACTCGGTGCAGTGGATCGCTGCGGATGCGAACGTGGTGGTGGAAGATCAAAGTGACCAGCCTGAATATTCCATGGTGGAACATTTGATGGTAACTGAGAACACACCTGTTCACTCACTGGCGGAGAAGATACACTTTCACTACGAGGCAGTTGAGGGGTGAAGTGTTGCACGATCGTTGTTGTAGAGGTATGAGGCACTGTAGATGGCGTTGTTGATGTGGGAGGGGCTTCGTTGAGCAGCAGATGACGAGCCAGGAGTAATTCACCATTAGCTGGTGATGGAATCGACCGAGGCCGACGACAGCGTCCACCTCCACCTCTTTCCCAGCTACCACTAAGAATAGTAGGATGAGCGCCATCATACAGAACATTTGTAGTTCCACTCCAGGTCCATAAAGTGTCGCCATCTATCGGTGGGTTGTGAAGAGAAGGCGTAGAGCTGTCAGCAATTGGCTGAGGTGATGATCTAGCCGGTAGTGACACCTCACGTGGGCCAAAATTCACAAGAAGACCAGGTGGATGATAAGGAACAACGCCATTATCTAAACAGGAAGAAATCGGATTAGTTTGGGCAAGTTCCAGTGGGGGAATAGCCGGCAAAGTAGATGAGGAAGCGAGCGATTGTTGTTGTGACGATCGCAACCGTGCTTCTGAAATAAAGCTACTAATAGCTTCAGATGAAAATAGCGGAAGAAGAGGTGAAGCATCAGGTGAGGGCAGCCGAGCAGTAGAAGGTGGGCTAGATGGAGAATCTATGGTGGCCAGCACCGGGACTGGTGATGGTTCACGATGTGGAGCAGAATGGAATCCTGCAGCATGAGCGGAATAGCTTTTCACCCCAGGAAGCTCAAATTTACAGATTCGACACTCAAACCGAATAATAACTGAACTGTGATGCTGTTTAAAATGTCGCTTAAGACTGTTGTGGGTTTTGAGGTTTTGAGCAGTTGTCGAGCAAATATGGCAGGAGAAGATGGTCAAAGGGGCAATGGGAAGGGATATGTAGAACACTTCCTCAATATTTTCAGTAAATCGCCCACCACTCTCCACCACTTCTGCAATTTCACTGTCAGCGTCATTTTCACTGTCACTCATTTCGCGTGTAACTCAAGTGATCACTTCTCAGGGTAGGCCCGAATCCACCAGAAGGAGAGGTTAACATTAAAGGTGTAACAATGAGCACCCCCTAACCAACTGATAAGAACAGATACTACACTTTGATCTTAGCCAAAAGGCCGAGAAGCGATAATGTTTAAAATAATTCTGCTCAAAATAAGCATCAGGCCCCACATACTTAAGGTTGTGTGAGAAGAAGACCCAAAATCGCTCAAAACACCCAAGGAGGACCATACAACATTCGGCTTGTAAAATTTACAACAGCAACCACTTGATACTTATACAGCTCATACATTTTTATTCGATTTATTGCGCACTTTCTGTATTAAAGGAGGTAGAAGTTGCTGATAAAAAATTACGAAATCCCCATTTTCCCACTTCTTTTGAAGCATCGCCTTGACACGCCACCTGACGACGAAAGTTCTGAATGAATGCTTCATCAAGTTTTAATTTAGAAAACCAAACAAAACATTATTATTATTATACGGCCGGAAAAAGGCCCAATGTATAGGTCAACAACTTTATGGGTGTGTGCTAACAACAAGAGCTTGCGACATGATATTTTTTATTATTATTATATTATACCATGCATAGCAGTTGTACAAACTAATGATGAGGGTAATTTAATATGCATGGTACCCAATAGGGAAGCTATAATTGCTAGTACTACTATCATGTATTGCGTAGATTAAGCACTAACTTTAAAATTATAATCTTTCAGTAACATTGACCGCTCTGAACACGACGATTTCCTTCCGAAGTTTCACATGAAAACCACGGAAACGGTCCTCAACGGCTGTGAGTACATACTGTCGAGACAATTATATACAATCACATCCTGCTTCGCGCCCAGAAACCGGCGTCTTAACTCGTCATCGCGGGTAGAAAGAAGACTAGTTTCTGGTGGGAAACAAGTCAAGATATACTACAGAAATGATCCTGTGAAGTATGATCTTAATTTACCATGGCTTTTTACACTAATAAATAATTTTAACAAAATTAAATAGCTTTGGCGTAACTTGCCGTACATCAATTGAATTATCAAAGTAAACCAAAGTTACTAATCTAAGTTGACACGCAAATTCCGTACATGTCTACCTTGAAGTTTTGGTTCATTAAAAAAATATAGCTTAGATGGTGATACAGCTGTTAAACAAATTTTAATCGTGACACATTTTCTATAAATCACAGATTCCACATGTTTGACAATAAGATTAGGTATATAATGGCTATGCTAAAACTAAGCCACATCATACTAGCTGGGTGTTTGGCGCGCACCTATAATCCTGCTTCTGGGAGGCTCGATGGTGTGGATGGCATGAGTTTAGGAGCACTGCTACGTGAAACTGCACGTTGACCAGGTGTCCGTACTAAGCTTGACATCAACATGGATCTGCTGGAGGAATCCGGTTGGTCCAAGTTAGCTAAAGAGGAGCGAAATGGGCCAGGAGGGAAACCTAGCAGCCAAAAGTTCCCGTGTCGAGTGGTAGTGGGATCGCACCCGTGAGTGAGCTTCATTGAACAGCCTTAACAAAATAGCCACACTGCTATCTTACTTTTTGAATTAAGAGAGAAAAACAAACCACAACCAAAACAAAAAACAACAAAAAAAAACTATTCAGATCTGCAGCAAAAGCAAATGCCAACAGCATCCCGTATTCCCAAGCGGTCACCCATCCAAGTACTAACGGGACCCGACGTAGCTTAACTTCCGGGAGCTGACGAGACCGGGTGAGTTCTACGTGGTATGGCCGTTGACGAGAACTTATGCAATGTCATTGATATCTATCGATAATTTATATCCCTTTAGATTGACTTTTAATTGCCAAAGTACGTAGTTTTCTTTGTACACAATTTTCTAAATACACTCCGATCTTCGCTAACAAGAGCCGGGAAATCAAATATTTCACAACTAACTGTATAACACCCGGAACCTAATAAATCTTGCCATTATTTAATTCATACTTTTCATATTTACCCATATATTTATTATTTGTAACTTTGACAACATTAGTTATTTATATTTCATTATACTGGGATGCCCGGACTCAAGACCGGGCGTTCAAAAAAATAAGTCATATAGACTCATCGATGCTCCTAACCACGGAAATCTTTAGTAAAAGGCGAAAGATTTATCCGAAGGTTGATTAGAAACCAGAGTATATCCAGACATGAAACCATTACATTTATATGCTTTTATTGATTTGAAAGTACGCTTGTAAAGCTTCATTTCCTATTAGGGAGTTTACATTTAAAAATCTATGTGCAATTAATTTCCAAATGGCCCATACTATTCAAAGTGGATATGATGTATAAAGCTCGTTTAAACAAACTTTACCGAATCAACTCGTCAATATACAGATGTAATGTTATTGTAAGACAATTTGAATCTTCCTGAAGTGCAGGGTGTGTGATATGGTTTTCCATGGCTTGCAACATCCCCGAGGGTTTAAGATATTTGGAACAATTGGGCTAACATCTTTCGCAATTTTTACAATATTGGACTTTTGTTAGGCTAACATAATTTTCGTCGCCGTATAGATTTTTATTTCTTACTATCCCGTACTTTACATCTACTAGCAATTAGTATAACACTCTAACCCCAGACAACAGCAGTTCCCTATATACTGTTTGATGCCGATACAAATTTTCTTGTAAAAATTTTACATTTTGACAATATGGTTTCGTATACATACTGAACTTAACACTGACTGACCGACTTTAGTGTTGATTTCATTTTACATGTATGCCCCTGATGGAGCTTTCAAAAATTGCCGACAGTAAAGAATATTTCACTTCACCGTGGCGGGGTATTGGTTAAAGTTTTCAACTAGCAATAATCACACCTCGGGAGTACCCTCATTGGTTATGATATTGCCACTGCGCAAAGCTAAATTTTGATTTGGGTGAACACCTATTTATGCCT
The DNA here is from genome assembly GCA_030770115.1 of Daphnia galeata. Classification (NCBI taxonomy): domain Eukaryota; kingdom Metazoa; phylum Arthropoda; class Branchiopoda; order Diplostraca; family Daphniidae; genus Daphnia; species Daphnia galeata. The sequence continues at coordinate 8,081,828 of CM061123.1, read as the reverse complement.
TGGCTGCGTTGATTCTGCTTGGACATGATGATCTAATATTTTTGTTCAAAAACTTAAATTTAGAATTCCCTAAGAAATTTCAAATTTTCATTTTCATTTCGAAATACATCAGCAGTGGACAGTTCATTTCAGACAAAAATAAACTTCCTTTTAATATTTAGTTTTATGCTTGAAGTTCTGTAAATGCGCAAAAAATATCCGTTCTGCAACACACCAATGAAAAATTGAAACGATGTATTGAAAAACAAATTCCCAACTAAATAAATATATTTTTCCCATGTCACCTCTGTCGTGTGCTTCACGCTCTGCGTTCTCTATATAACCGACTTCCATATCACTGCCTCAGCCCCATTTTTCTTCGATTATATATGTACAAAAATCCAAACCCCCCAATATTGGTATCATCCACTCGCGGACTGCGTGTCAAATTGTTTGTTTAAAACTATACCCAGTGCCGTGACCAGGATTCGAACCTGGGTTACTACGGAATTATATTCCAGAGATCCCACAACGTAGGGTCCTTACCACTAGACGATCACGGCGGAAATGATTCAAATTTATTTCCGTAGTACATGATATTCAATTTATAAAGCGTATCCTGACGCCTGACGTAGCTGAAGCTTACGGGAGATGACGAGACCACGGGTGACGGTGTTATCAGCAGTACAACAAGAAATGAATGAAAATATAAATTTCAATTTGATGCCATGGTGCTATGGTGGGAAAATATTTTAGTATAAAAAATGTATGAAGGAAAAAATTGTTTTTCTCCAGTATAAAATCTAACAAGTGTGTGACTAATCGTTGCTTCTATTGATACTCAATTAAGATAACGTCAGCTACTATTATAGCGATTTCATGAGTCAACACTCTACATGGCAATTCCTATTTTATTTTGTATACATTCAGGGAACGGCGCGAACGCAGTCCCCCACTACCAAAAATTGTACTCCCGAGTTAATCACATTTGGATTAATCGCAAGGGTCAGCCCATCCTTGGTGCAATGGAAAGGCCTCGCCCTGGAGGAACCACCTTGGTGATCATGGTTGCCTCTGAGCCAGGTAAGTATGCTTCAATATAATTTTTTACACTTATTCATAGTTTTTATAAAGCAGAACAATATTGGCAAAGGGTACTTAATTGTTTGACTCGGGTCAAAGTCATCGCAGACCAATCGTACCGTAAAATATAAACATAGACTAGGGAAAAATTTAGTCAATAAAGCTCAGTATTGGTTGAATTGAACTTGACGTTTGGATATTTTATTTGAAGAAACAAATTGCACAATTGTTTAATTTCATCATCCCATATCAAGGTAATACCGACCCTCCTATGCAAGCCTTATTTCAAACAAAAACTGAAAAAATATACAACAAAAAATATTTTACCCGCATATCAATCAGTTATAACATAATGACATTTGTAATGTTAAAATAAATAGACTACGAATTATAGATAGCTACTGCTTATTATAAATGGGATTATACGTTTATTTGGGACGCGCCATGAGATTTTTTGTAAAAGATGGGAAGGCTTTATAATCAGGCGAGGAGTGGGTTTAAACGCCGGGACAATTTCGATAACCATTTACCTACTCTTTCACGTTAAATATTTATGTTCATGTGACCCTCATAGAGGGTGAGCCGATCCCGGAGGTACTGCAATACCGGGTCAACCCGTGGCGGGAGCAGTGCAAGCACTGTATTCCCACCATTTGCCAAAAATCAGTTTAATATTCTGGGGTCCATTTGAACCCGTATCAGATATTAAGCTGATAAGAACAGATTAAAATGTTTATTGAGAATGAATTTTTAAGCTTGTACATATGTGGCTGTGCCAGAGGGAAACATTCGCCAAATGACTGAGCATTTGGGGCAGACGAACATTGCTTATGTCTACATGAGAGAAGGATGAATAAGAGAGGGGTTGTGCACCCATCAAAAAAGGAGTGATTTCGTTTAAGCATGGAGCCGAGAGAAAAGAACCAAAAATATGGGGAGATGGTGAGAAGTTTCAATAAATGACAAGAAGGGTAGTAGGGCAAAGTGAGAAAAAATAAAAATAAAATTAAATAGTTAGATATAGAGTGGACAACTGTTGGATGGAATCATGTGAAAAATACGTTTAAGAGGGATAGAATAAGGAGGAGTAATATTACAATAAAAATAAGTAAACAAATAGCAAATAGAATAGGAACTAACATTGATTTTTCTCAGGCTCATTGGTTGGACGAAGGATAATTTAGATACGGAAATAAAAATTGAATAATTATAAATGGTTATTGTTCTTCAGGGCGCGTTTCTGGACCATGAACAGGTTGCGGATGCACCGGAAGCGGGTTGATTGGGACATCATCTCGGTATTGCCTCTTCCCACTGATGAACTCGACATAGATATCCCTTGACCACCGGATGGTGTCGCTGACGATGAGCTTTTTCATTAGTTTTGCGTATGTTTTGCTGATTCGTAGTTGGCGGATAACTGTATCGTTATCTGGGTCCCAGCCACCGAGAGCTCCGACTATGAAGGCATTTAGATACACGTCCCAGCCTTGTGAGCGGAGTTCGTCTGCTAGTAGCTGATATTTTTGAATTTTGCCCGCTCTGGCCAGTTGAAATGCCTCGTACTCGTTTTCAAAAACCACAGCCACATCAATGATGGTCATGGAGCGTGTAGCAGCGTTAGTAACAACAAGATCTGGCCGGAGTTGGCCACTGGTGCCAGGGATCTTCCGGTCTTCGCTTGTTATACCAGCGATGGCCGGTGTACCTCTCGCAAGACGATGGGCAATAGCATGATGACGAAGAGCCCTTGGCCTACTAACATATTTACAGTGGCTAAGGACATGGGGTAGAGTCTCGAGGATATGGTTGCAGCGACGACAGCGTTTACTGCCATCACCGAAGCGACGCGTTCCATTGAGCGGCATGGTATCCAACCGTGCGCGGTGAAGAAAGCGCCAATCAGCGAACCGCGTGTAGAGGCCTGATTTCATCATATGATTCGATTCACTACGAAGGCTGGTCACTGAGAACACTTTGCCCTGGTCGGGTTTCTTCAAAAGACGATGGAGATAAGAGGTCCGAAGACCCGTTTTCAATAAGTTACACACTTGACGGCGAGCTGCAGGATGCGCTCGAGCCACATTTGGTTCCTTTCCTGGGCGAGGAACCAGTAATTGAATTTCACCAAGAGTTCCACACCACCACCAAGCGATATCAACGGTGCGACGAAGAGCACGCGTACATATTCGGACACGCGACCACAATGAGGGGACGTCACTATTAGTTTGGCACATATCTCCATCAGTGGAGCCATTGAGATAGGATGCGATATCCGTCATATCCGGAACTCGTCTGATTTTAAGTTGGACAGCAGTTTTAAGTGTATCCCAGGCGGTTTCGCGGACATCGTTGTCTGGGCAGGTAAGCAGTCGGAATCCATGAGTCACAGCACACACATTGCGCATATCACTAAAAGGGAGGATGCCAGCACCACCTAGGGGGCTGGGAATAAAAACAACTTCAGCACTAGCCCGTTGAGGGAGATTAGGCCACTTTTTCACGTATTTTTTCATGCGTTTGTCTAAATTTTTCAGTGGTTTCACGGTTACGTTGGCTCCACGGAGAATAAAATCGAGACGGGGTACTAAAAAAGTGACGACGGCGTCAATTTTTTGCCACGGGGCGAGCAAGCTTTTTTCTAGAAGATCCAGATCGTTGCTCAAGGTGGCTAAAGTTTCTTCCGGTGTTTGTTTATTCCGGAAGCCAGTGGGAACACCAAGATGGCGGTAATGCTGACCCTCGCCGAGGACAGCAAGCGGGTTTTCTTCGATGGTGAAGACAGTATCAACAGTCTCGCGGCGAACCAAGTGAAGAGTTGCACATTTAGGAGGTTTGAATGTGAGGCCAGACCAGTCCGCTGCTTCAGCAGCAGCATCGAGTTGTCGCTGGAGTGCGTCTTCGTTTTTAGCCAGTAGGGCCAAGTCATCTGCAAATGCTAAAACGGAGAGATCAACAAGCCCAAGTTTAAATGAGAGCGGTTTTAGTGCCGTTATAGAGCGAATGATTGGTTCCATTGCCAGATCGAACACCACAGGGCTCAAAGGGCAACCCTGTTTGACTCCAGATAGTATTGGAATAGGGGCAGTCAGGCCGTTAGAAGACATCCCTCTTGTAGTGGTAGCCGTGTAGAGGTCCTGGATAACGTTTATAGTTTCAGCCGGTAGTCCCAGTAAATTAAGGGTGCCAAAAATATGGGAGTGCGGGACGGAAGGAAAAGCGTTCGCTAAATCCAGCCACGCCACGCAAAGTTCTTGACCGGTACGACGAGCTTGATTTATAGCTGACTGTAGAAGGAAGTTGTGTTCAAGGCAGCCATCATGACGGGTGAATCCTTTCTGCTGAGGAGATATTCGCTTTCCTTCTTCAGCCCAGCGAGATATGCGGTCGGCTATGACTCCCGAGTAGAGTTTAGCGATAGTGTTTCCTAGAGTAAGTGGGCGCCAATTGCCTAGATTTTCTCTATCACCTGCTTTAAAAATTAGAACTGTTGTGGATTCTTTCCATGCAGCTGGTACTTTAGCTGATGATAGACAACGAGAGTAAATTAGTGCCAATGTATGGCAGCCTGGATCAACTCGACGCAACCCAGAGTAACGGGCACCGTCTGGTCCTGGGGCTGTGTTTTTCATCCGTTGCAGACGTGTTGAGACTTCAAGTGGAGTGATTGGAGCAGTGAGGAAAGCGTGCTCATCGGGAGTAGTAGCTTGATCGAATGCTGGTACACATGATGGTGGGGCAGACCAGGGATGATCTGTGCCAGCAAACATCGTCGTAAGATGTGTTTCGATTGTCTTTGTGTCAGACGCGCAATACGGAGATGGATCTGCCAAGATGTGAGTCATGGCCTTGCTACGATCAAGCCTATAGAGTTTTTGTATGGTTGATGCATCTTCTGGGTCGTATCTTGGCCGTCGTTGTGGAGCTCGATTAGGACCTTGGCGAGGAGCAGCTCTGGGTTGAGTTGTTACTGGTGCATTGTCTTTTCGTTCGGCGGCAGCTGTCGAAATACTCAGTGAGAGAGCTGACAAGCCATCTAAATCAGTGGTTAGAAGGGTATTAAAAGTTTCAATCCATTTGCGCTGCTGGTCTGTCAATTTTGGCCGGTTGGCATCTGGTAAAGTAGAATCACTATCTGAAGACGGCCGAACGGGTTCACCCACTTCACTTGGCCGAGAAGATAAAGGAGCACGGTTTACAGATGGACGGTTCTGTAACACGGGTACAGCAGTGGAAATAGTAGATCGGTGACTCGGTGCAGTGGATCGCTGCGGATGCGAACGTGGTGGTGGAAGATCAAAGTGACCAGCCTGAATATTCCATGGTGGAACATTTGATGGTAACTGAGAACACACCTGTTCACTCACTGGCGGAGAAGATACACTTTCACTACGAGGCAGTTGAGGGGTGAAGTGTTGCACGATCGTTGTTGTAGAGGTATGAGGCACTGTAGATGGCGTTGTTGATGTGGGAGGGGCTTCGTTGAGCAGCAGATGACGAGCCAGGAGTAATTCACCATTAGCTGGTGATGGAATCGACCGAGGCCGACGACAGCGTCCACCTCCACCTCTTTCCCAGCTACCACTAAGAATAGTAGGATGAGCGCCATCATACAGAACATTTGTAGTTCCACTCCAGGTCCATAAAGTGTCGCCATCTATCGGTGGGTTGTGAAGAGAAGGCGTAGAGCTGTCAGCAATTGGCTGAGGTGATGATCTAGCCGGTAGTGACACCTCACGTGGGCCAAAATTCACAAGAAGACCAGGTGGATGATAAGGAACAACGCCATTATCTAAACAGGAAGAAATCGGATTAGTTTGGGCAAGTTCCAGTGGGGGAATAGCCGGCAAAGTAGATGAGGAAGCGAGCGATTGTTGTTGTGACGATCGCAACCGTGCTTCTGAAATAAAGCTACTAATAGCTTCAGATGAAAATAGCGGAAGAAGAGGTGAAGCATCAGGTGAGGGCAGCCGAGCAGTAGAAGGTGGGCTAGATGGAGAATCTATGGTGGCCAGCACCGGGACTGGTGATGGTTCACGATGTGGAGCAGAATGGAATCCTGCAGCATGAGCGGAATAGCTTTTCACCCCAGGAAGCTCAAATTTACAGATTCGACACTCAAACCGAATAATAACTGAACTGTGATGCTGTTTAAAATGTCGCTTAAGACTGTTGTGGGTTTTGAGGTTTTGAGCAGTTGTCGAGCAAATATGGCAGGAGAAGATGGTCAAAGGGGCAATGGGAAGGGATATGTAGAACACTTCCTCAATATTTTCAGTAAATCGCCCACCACTCTCCACCACTTCTGCAATTTCACTGTCAGCGTCATTTTCACTGTCACTCATTTCGCGTGTAACTCAAGTGATCACTTCTCAGGGTAGGCCCGAATCCACCAGAAGGAGAGGTTAACATTAAAGGTGTAACAATGAGCACCCCCTAACCAACTGATAAGAACAGATACTACACTTTGATCTTAGCCAAAAGGCCGAGAAGCGATAATGTTTAAAATAATTCTGCTCAAAATAAGCATCAGGCCCCACATACTTAAGGTTGTGTGAGAAGAAGACCCAAAATCGCTCAAAACACCCAAGGAGGACCATACAACATTCGGCTTGTAAAATTTACAACAGCAACCACTTGATACTTATACAGCTCATACATTTTTATTCGATTTATTGCGCACTTTCTGTATTAAAGGAGGTAGAAGTTGCTGATAAAAAATTACGAAATCCCCATTTTCCCACTTCTTTTGAAGCATCGCCTTGACACGCCACCTGACGACGAAAGTTCTGAATGAATGCTTCATCAAGTTTTAATTTAGAAAACCAAACAAAACATTATTATTATTATACGGCCGGAAAAAGGCCCAATGTATAGGTCAACAACTTTATGGGTGTGTGCTAACAACAAGAGCTTGCGACATGATATTTTTTATTATTATTATATTATACCATGCATAGCAGTTGTACAAACTAATGATGAGGGTAATTTAATATGCATGGTACCCAATAGGGAAGCTATAATTGCTAGTACTACTATCATGTATTGCGTAGATTAAGCACTAACTTTAAAATTATAATCTTTCAGTAACATTGACCGCTCTGAACACGACGATTTCCTTCCGAAGTTTCACATGAAAACCACGGAAACGGTCCTCAACGGCTGTGAGTACATACTGTCGAGACAATTATATACAATCACATCCTGCTTCGCGCCCAGAAACCGGCGTCTTAACTCGTCATCGCGGGTAGAAAGAAGACTAGTTTCTGGTGGGAAACAAGTCAAGATATACTACAGAAATGATCCTGTGAAGTATGATCTTAATTTACCATGGCTTTTTACACTAATAAATAATTTTAACAAAATTAAATAGCTTTGGCGTAACTTGCCGTACATCAATTGAATTATCAAAGTAAACCAAAGTTACTAATCTAAGTTGACACGCAAATTCCGTACATGTCTACCTTGAAGTTTTGGTTCATTAAAAAAATATAGCTTAGATGGTGATACAGCTGTTAAACAAATTTTAATCGTGACACATTTTCTATAAATCACAGATTCCACATGTTTGACAATAAGATTAGGTATATAATGGCTATGCTAAAACTAAGCCACATCATACTAGCTGGGTGTTTGGCGCGCACCTATAATCCTGCTTCTGGGAGGCTCGATGGTGTGGATGGCATGAGTTTAGGAGCACTGCTACGTGAAACTGCACGTTGACCAGGTGTCCGTACTAAGCTTGACATCAACATGGATCTGCTGGAGGAATCCGGTTGGTCCAAGTTAGCTAAAGAGGAGCGAAATGGGCCAGGAGGGAAACCTAGCAGCCAAAAGTTCCCGTGTCGAGTGGTAGTGGGATCGCACCCGTGAGTGAGCTTCATTGAACAGCCTTAACAAAATAGCCACACTGCTATCTTACTTTTTGAATTAAGAGAGAAAAACAAACCACAACCAAAACAAAAAACAACAAAAAAAAACTATTCAGATCTGCAGCAAAAGCAAATGCCAACAGCATCCCGTATTCCCAAGCGGTCACCCATCCAAGTACTAACGGGACCCGACGTAGCTTAACTTCCGGGAGCTGACGAGACCGGGTGAGTTCTACGTGGTATGGCCGTTGACGAGAACTTATGCAATGTCATTGATATCTATCGATAATTTATATCCCTTTAGATTGACTTTTAATTGCCAAAGTACGTAGTTTTCTTTGTACACAATTTTCTAAATACACTCCGATCTTCGCTAACAAGAGCCGGGAAATCAAATATTTCACAACTAACTGTATAACACCCGGAACCTAATAAATCTTGCCATTATTTAATTCATACTTTTCATATTTACCCATATATTTATTATTTGTAACTTTGACAACATTAGTTATTTATATTTCATTATACTGGGATGCCCGGACTCAAGACCGGGCGTTCAAAAAAATAAGTCATATAGACTCATCGATGCTCCTAACCACGGAAATCTTTAGTAAAAGGCGAAAGATTTATCCGAAGGTTGATTAGAAACCAGAGTATATCCAGACATGAAACCATTACATTTATATGCTTTTATTGATTTGAAAGTACGCTTGTAAAGCTTCATTTCCTATTAGGGAGTTTACATTTAAAAATCTATGTGCAATTAATTTCCAAATGGCCCATACTATTCAAAGTGGATATGATGTATAAAGCTCGTTTAAACAAACTTTACCGAATCAACTCGTCAATATACAGATGTAATGTTATTGTAAGACAATTTGAATCTTCCTGAAGTGCAGGGTGTGTGATATGGTTTTCCATGGCTTGCAACATCCCCGAGGGTTTAAGATATTTGGAACAATTGGGCTAACATCTTTCGCAATTTTTACAATATTGGACTTTTGTTAGGCTAACATAATTTTCGTCGCCGTATAGATTTTTATTTCTTACTATCCCGTACTTTACATCTACTAGCAATTAGTATAACACTCTAACCCCAGACAACAGCAGTTCCCTATATACTGTTTGATGCCGATACAAATTTTCTTGTAAAAATTTTACATTTTGACAATATGGTTTCGTATACATACTGAACTTAACACTGACTGACCGACTTTAGTGTTGATTTCATTTTACATGTATGCCCCTGATGGAGCTTTCAAAAATTGCCGACAGTAAAGAATATTTCACTTCACCGTGGCGGGGTATTGGTTAAAGTTTTCAACTAGCAATAATCACACCTCGGGAGTACCCTCATTGGTTATGATATTGCCACTGCGCAAAGCTAAATTTTGATTTGGGTGAACACCTATTTATGCCTTGGCTGCGTTGATTCTGCTTGGACATGATGATCTAATATTTTTGTTCAAAAACTTAAATTTAGAATTCCCTAAGAAATTTCAAATTTTCATTTTCATTTCGAAATACATCAGCAGTGGACAGTTCATTTCAGACAAAAATAAACTTCCTTTTAATATTTAGTTTTATGCTTGAAGTTCTGTAAATGCGCAAAAAATATCCGTTCTGCAACACACCAATGAAAAATTGAAACGATGTATTGAAAAACAAATTCCCAACTAAATAAATATATTTTTCCCATGTCACCTCTGTCGTGTGCTTCACGCTCTGCGTTCTCTATATAACCGACTTCCATATCACTGCCTCAGCCCCATTTTTCTTCGATTATATATGTACAAAAATCCAAACCCCCCAATATTGGTATCATCCACTCGCGGACTGCGTGTCAAATTGTTTGTTTAAAACTATACCCAGTGCCGTGACCAGGATTCGAACCTGGGTTACTACGGAATTATATTCCAGAGATCCCACAACGTAGGGTCCTTACCACTAGACGATCACGGCGGAAATGATTCAAATTTATTTCCGTAGTACATGATATTCAATTTATAAAGCGTATCCTGACGCCTGACGTAGCTGAAGCTTACGGGAGATGACGAGACCACGGGTGACGGTGTTATCAGCAGTACAACAAGAAATGAATGAAAATATAAATTTCAATTTGATGCCATGGTGCTATGGTGGGAAAATATTTTAGTATAAAAAATGTATGAAGGAAAAAATTGTTTTTCTCCAGTATAAAATCTAACAAGTGTGTGACTAATCGTTGCTTCTATTGATACTCAATTAAGATAACGTCAGCTACTATTATAGCGATTTCATGAGTCAACACTCTACATGGCAATTCCTATTTTATTTTGTATACATTCAGGGAACGGCGCGAACGCAGTCCCCCACTACCAAAAATTGTACTCCCGAGTTAATCACATTTGGATTAATCGCAAGGGTCAGCCCATCCTTGGTGCAATGGAAAGGCCTCGCCCTGGAGGAACCACCTTGGTGATCATGGTTGCCTCTGAGCCAGGTAAGTATGCTTCAATATAATTTTTTACACTTATTCATAGTTTTTATAAAGCAGAACAATATTGGCAAAGGGTACTTAATTGTTTGACTCGGGTCAAAGTCATCGCAGACCAATCGTACCGTAAAATATAAACATAGACTAGGGAAAAATTTAGTCAATAAAGCTCAGTATTGGTTGAATTGAACTTGACGTTTGGATATTTTATTTGAAGAAACAAATTGCACAATTGTTTAATTTCATCATCCCATATCAAGGTAATACCGACCCTCCTATGCAAGCCTTATTTCAAACAAAAACTGAAAAAATATACAACAAAAAATATTTTACCCGCATATCAATCAGTTATAACATAATGACATTTGTAATGTTAAAATAAATAGACTACGAATTATAGATAGCTACTGCTTATTATAAATGGGATTATACGTTTATTTGGGACGCGCCATGAGATTTTTTGTAAAAGATGGGAAGGCTTTATAATCAGGCGAGGAGTGGGTTTAAACGCCGGGACAATTTCGATAACCATTTACCTACTCTTTCACGTTAAATATTTATGTTCATGTGACCCTCATAGAGGGTGAGCCGATCCCGGAGGTACTGCAATACCGGGTCAACCCGTGGCGGGAGCAGTGCAAGCACTGTATTCCCACCATTTGCCAAAAATCAGTTTAATATTCTGGGGTCCATTTGAACCCGTATCAGATATTAAGCTGATAAGAACAGATTAAAATGTTTATTGAGAATGAATTTTTAAGCTTGTACATATGTGGCTGTGCCAGAGGGAAACATTCGCCAAATGACTGAGCATTTGGGGCAGACGAACATTGCTTATGTCTACATGAGAGAAGGATGAATAAGAGAGGGGTTGTGCACCCATCAAAAAAGGAGTGATTTCGTTTAAGCATGGAGCCGAGAGAAAAGAACCAAAAATATGGGGAGATGGTGAGAAGTTTCAATAAATGACAAGAAGGGTAGTAGGGCAAAGTGAGAAAAAATAAAAATAAAATTAAATAGTTAGATATAGAGTGGACAACTGTTGGATGGAATCATGTGAAAAATACGTTTAAGAGGGATAGAATAAGGAGGAGTAATATTACAATAAAAATAAGTAAACAAATAGCAAATAGAATAGGAACTAACATTGATTTTTCTCAGGCTCATTGGTTGGACGAAGGATAATTTAGATACGGAAATAAAAATTGAATAATTATAAATGGTTATTGTTCTTCAGGGCGCGTTTCTGGACCATGAACAGGTTGCGGATGCACCGGAAGCGGGTTGATTGGGACATCATCTCGGTATTGCCTCTTCCCACTGATGAACTCGACATAGATATCCCTTGACCACCGGATGGTGTCGCTGACGATGAGCTTTTTCATTAGTTTTGCGTATGTTTTGCTGATTCGTAGTTGGCGGATAACTGTATCGTTATCTGGGTCCCAGCCACCGAGAGCTCCGACTATGAAGGCATTTAGATACACGTCCCAGCCTTGTGAGCGGAGTTCGTCTGCTAGTAGCTGATATTTTTGAATTTTGCCCGCTCTGGCCAGTTGAAATGCCTCGTACTCGTTTTCAAAAACCACAGCCACATCAATGATGGTCATGGAGCGTGTAGCAGCGTTAGTAACAACAAGATCTGGCCGGAGTTGGCCACTGGTGCCAGGGATCTTCCGGTCTTCGCTTGTTATACCAGCGATGGCCGGTGTACCTCTCGCAAGACGATGGGCAATAGCATGATGACGAAGAGCCCTTGGCCTACTAACATATTTACAGTGGCTAAGGACATGGGGTAGAGTCTCGAGGATATGGTTGCAGCGACGACAGCGTTTACTGCCATCACCGAAGCGACGCGTTCCATTGAGCGGCATGGTATCCAACCGTGCGCGGTGAAGAAAGCGCCAATCAGCGAACCGCGTGTAGAGGCCTGATTTCATCATATGATTCGATTCACTACGAAGGCTGGTCACTGAGAACACTTTGCCCTGGTCGGGTTTCTTCAAAAGACGATGGAGATAAGAGGTCCGAAGACCCGTTTTCAATAAGTTACACACTTGACGGCGAGCTGCAGGATGCGCTCGAGCCACATTTGGTTCCTTTCCTGGGCGAGGAACCAGTAATTGAATTTCACCAAGAGTTCCACACCACCACCAAGCGATATCAACGGTGCGACGAAGAGCACGCGTACATATTCGGACACGCGACCACAATGAGGGGACGTCACTATTAGTTTGGCACATATCTCCATCAGTGGAGCCATTGAGATAGGATGCGATATCCGTCATATCCGGAACTCGTCTGATTTTAAGTTGGACAGCAGTTTTAAGTGTATCCCAGGCGGTTTCGCGGACATCGTTGTCTGGGCAGGTAAGCAGTCGGAATCCATGAGTCACAGCACACACATTGCGCATATCACTAAAAGGGAGGATGCCAGCACCACCTAGGGGGCTGGGAATAAAAACAACTTCAGCACTAGCCCGTTGAGGGAGATTAGGCCACTTTTTCACGTATTTTTTCATGCGTTTGTCTAAATTTTTCAGTGGTTTCACGGTTACGTTGGCTCCACGGAGAATAAAATCGAGACGGGGTACTAAAAAAGTGACGACGGCGTCAATTTTTTGCCACGGGGCGAGCAAGCTTTTTTCTAGAAGATCCAGATCGTTGCTCAAGGTGGCTAAAGTTTCTTCCGGTGTTTGTTTATTCCGGAAGCCAGTGGGAACACCAAGATGGCGGTAATGCTGACCCTCGCCGAGGACAGCAAGCGGGTTTTCTTCGATGGTGAAGACAGTATCAACAGTCTCGCGGCGAACCAAGTGAAGAGTTGCACATTTAGGAGGTTTGAATGTGAGGCCAGACCAGTCCGCTGCTTCAGCAGCAGCATCGAGTTGTCGCTGGAGTGCGTCTTCGTTTTTAGCCAGTAGGGCCAAGTCATCTGCAAATGCTAAAACGGAGAGATCAACAAGCCCAAGTTTAAATGAGAGCGGTTTTAGTGCCGTTATAGAGCGAATGATTGGTTCCATTGCCAGATCGAACACCACAGGGCTCAAAGGGCAACCCTGTTTGACTCCAGATAGTATTGGAATAGGGGCAGTCAGGCCGTTAGAAGACATCCCTCTTGTAGTGGTAGCCGTGTAGAGGTCCTGGATAACGTTTATAGTTTCAGCCGGTAGTCCCAGTAAATTAAGGGTGCCAAAAATATGGGAGTGCGGGACGGAAGGAAAAGCGTTCGCTAAATCCAGCCACGCCACGCAAAGTTCTTGACCGGTACGACGAGCTTGATTTATAGCTGACTGTAGAAGGAAGTTGTGTTCAAGGCAGCCATCATGACGGGTGAATCCTTTCTGCTGAGGAGATATTCGCTTTCCTTCTTCAGCCCAGCGAGATATGCGGTCGGCTATGACTCCCGAGTAGAGTTTAGCGATAGTGTTTCCTAGAGTAAGTGGGCGCCAATTGCCTAGATTTTCTCTGTCACCTGCTTTAAAAATTAGAACTGTTGTGGATTCTTTCCATGCAGCTGGTACTTTAGCTGATGATAGACAACGAGAGTAAATTAGTGCCAATGTATGGCAGCCTGGATCAACTCGACGCAACCCAGAGTAACGGGCACCGTCTGGTCCTGGGGCTGTGTTTTTCATCCGTTGCAGACGTGTTGAGACTTCAAGTGGAGTGATTGGAGCAGTGAGGAAAGCGTGCTCATCGGGAGTAGTAGCTTGATCGAATGCTGGTACACATGATGGTGGGGCAGACCAGGGATGATCTGTGCCAGCAAACATCGTCGTAAGATGTGTTTCGATTGTCTTTGTGTCAGACGCGCAATACGGAGATGGATCTGCCAAGATGTGAGTCATGGCCTTGCTACGATCAAGCCTATAGAGTTTTTGTATGGTTGATGCATCTTCTGGGTCGTATCTTGGCCGTCGTTGTGGAGCTCGATTAGGACCTTGGCGAGGAGCAGCTCTGGGTTGAGTTGTTACTGGTGCATTGTCTTTTCGTTCGGCGGCAGCTGTCGAAATACTCAGTGAGAGAGCTGACAAGCCATCTAAATCAGTGGTTAGAAGGGTATTAAAAGTTTCAATCCATTTGCGCTGCTGGTCTGTCAATTTTGGCCGGTTGGCATCTGGTAAAGTAGAATCACTATCTGAAGACGGCCGAACGGGTTCACCCACTTCACTTGGCCGAGAAGATAAAGGAGCACGGTTTACAGATGGACGGTTCTGTAACACGGGTACAGCAGTGGAAATAGTAGATCGGTGACTCGGTGCAGTGGATCGCTGCGGATGCGAACGTGGTGGTGGAAGATCAAAGTGACCAGCCTGAATATTCCATGGTGGAACATTTGATGGTAACTGAGAACACACCTGTTCACTCACTGGCGGAGAAGATACACTTTCACTACGAGGCAGTTGAGGGGTGAAGTGTTGCACGATCGTTGTTGTAGAGGTATGAGGCACTGTAGATGGCGTTGTTGATGTGGGAGGGGCTTCGTTGAGCAGCAGATGACGAGCCAGGAGTAATTCACCATTAGCTGGTGATGGAATCGACCGAGGCCGACGACAGCGTCCACCTCCACCTCTTTCCCAGCTACCACTAAGAATAGTAGGATGAGCGCCATCATACAGAACATTTGTAGTTCCACTCCAGGTCCATAAAGTGTCGCCATCTATCGGTGGGTTGTGAAGAGAAGGCGTAGAGCTGTCAGCAATTGGCTGAGGTGATGATCTAGCCGGTAGTGACACCTCACGTGGGCCAAAATTCACAAGAAGACCAGGTGGATGATAAGGAACAACGCCATTATCTAAACAGGAAGAAATCGGATTAGTTTGGGCAAGTTCCAGTGGGGGAATAGCCGGCAAAGTAGATGAGGAAGCGAGCGATTGTTGTTGTGACGATCGCAACCGTGCTTCTGAAATAAAGCTACTAATAGCTTCAGATGAAAATAGCGGAAGAAGAGGTGAAGCATCAGGTGAGGGCAGCCGAGCAGTAGAAGGTGGGCTAGATGGAGAATCTATGGTGGCCAGCACCGGGACTGGTGATGGTTCACGATGTGGAGCAGAATGGAATCCTGCAGCATGAGCGGAATAGCTTTTCACCCCAGGAAGCTCAAATTTACAGATTCGACACTCAAACCGAATAATAACTGAACTGTGATGCTGTTTAAAATGTCGCTTAAGACTGTTGTGGGTTTTGAGGTTTTGAGCAGTTGTCGAGCAAATATGGCAGGAGAAGATGGTCAAAGGGGCAATGGGAAGGGATATGTAGAACACTTCCTCAATATTTTCAGTAAATCGCCCACCACTCTCCACCACTTCTGCAATTTCACTGTCAGCGTCATTTTCACTGTCACTCATTTCGCGTGTAACTCAAGTGATCACTTCTCAGGGTAGGCCCGAATCCACCAGAAGGAGAGGTTAACATTAAAGGTGTAACAATGAGCACCCCCTAACCAACTGATAAGAACAGATACTACACTTTGATCTTAGCCAAAAGGCCGAGAAGCGATAATGTTTAAAATAATTCTGCTCAAAATAAGCATCAGGCCCCACATACTTAAGGTTGTGTGAGAAGAAGACCCAAAATCGCTCAAAACACCCAAGGAGGACCATACAACATTCGGCTTGTAAAATTTACAACAGCAACCACTTGATACTTATACAGCTCATACATTTTTATTCGATTTATTGCGCACTTTCTGTATTAAAGGAGGTAGAAGTTGCTGATAAAAAATTACGAAATCCCCATTTTCCCACTTCTTTTGAAGCATCGCCTTGACACGCCACCTGACGACGAAAGTTCTGAATGAATGCTTCATCAAGTTTTAATTTAGAAAACCAAACAAAACATTATTATTATTATACGGCCGGAAAAAGGCCCAATGTATAGGTCAACAACTTTATGGGTGTGTGCTAACAACAAGAGCTTGCGACATGATATTTTTTATTATTATTATATTATACCATGCATAGCAGTTGTACAAACTAATGATGAGGGTAATTTAATATGCATGGTACCCAATAGGGAAGCTATAATTGCTAGTACTACTATCATGTATTGCGTAGATTAAGCACTAACTTTAAAATTATAATCTTTCAGTAACATTGACCGCTCTGAACACGACGATTTCCTTCCGAAGTTTCACATGAAAACCACGGAAACGGTCCTCAACGGCTGTGAGTACATACTGTCGAGACAATTATATACAATCACATCCTGCTTCGCGCCCAGAAACCGGCGTCTTAACTCGTCATCGCGGGTAGAAAGAAGACTAGTTTCTGGTGGGAAACAAGTCAAGATATACTACAGAAATGATCCTGTGAAGTATGATCTTAATTTACCATGGCTTTTTACACTAATAAATAATTTTAACAAAATTAAATAGCTTTGGCGTAACTTGCCGTACATCAATTGAATTATCAAAGTAAACCAAAGTTACTAATCTAAGTTGACACGCAAATTCCGTACATGTCTACCTTGAAGTTTTGGTTCATTAAAAAAATATAGCTTAGATGGTGATACAGCTGTTAAACAAATTTTAATCGTGACACATTTTCTATAAATCACAGATTCCACATGTTTGACAATAAGATTAGGTATATAATGGCTATGCTAAAACTAAGCCACATCATACTAGCTGGGTGTTTGGCGCGCACCTATAATCCTGCTTCTGGGAGGCTCGATGGTGTGGATGGCATGAGTTTAGGAGCACTGCTACGTGAAACTGCACGTTGACCAGGTGTCCGTACTAAGCTTGACATCAACATGGATCTGCTGGAGGAATCCGGTTGGTCCAAGTTAGCTAAAGAGGAGCGAAATGGGCCAGGAGGGAAACCTAGCAGCCAAAAGTTCCCGTGTCGAGTGGTAGTGGGATCGCACCCGTGAGTGAGCTTCATTGAACAGCCTTAACAAAATAGCCACACTGCTATCTTACTTTTTGAATTAAGAGAGAAAAACAAACCACAACCAAAACAAAAAACAACAAAAAAAAACTATTCAGATCTGCAGCAAAAGCAAATGCCAACAGCATCCCGTATTCCCAAGCGGTCACCCATCCAAGTACTAACGGGACCCGACGTAGCTTAACTTCCGGGAGCTGACGAGACCGGGTGAGTTCTACGTGGTATGGCCGTTGACGAGAACTTATGCAATGTCATTGATATCTATCGATAATTTATATCCCTTTAGATTGACTTTTAATTGCCAAAGTACGTAGTTTTCTTTGTACACAATTTTCTAAATACACTCCGATCTTCGCTAACAAGAGCCGGGAAATCAAATATTTCACAACTAACTGTATAACACCCGGAACCTAATAAATCTTGCCATTATTTAATTCATACTTTTCATATTTACCCATATATTTATTATTTGTAACTTTGACAACATTAGTTATTTATATTTCATTATACTGGGATGCCCGGACTCAAGACCGGGCGTTCAAAAAAATAAGTCATATAGACTCATCGATGCTCCTAACCACGGAAATCTTTAGTAAAAGGCGAAAGATTTATCCGAAGGTTGATTAGAAACCAGAGTATATCAAGACATGAAACCATTACATTTATATGCTTTTATTGATTTGAAAGTACGCTTGTAAAGCTTCATTTCCTATTAGGGAGTTTACATTTAAAAATCTATGTGCAATTAATTTCCAAATGGCCCATACTATTCAAAGTGGATATGATGTATAAAGCTCGTTTAAACAAACTTTACCGAATCAACTCGTCAATATACAGATGTAATGTTATTGTAAGACAATTTGAATCTTCCTGAAGTGCAGGGTGTGTGATATGGTTTTCCATGGCTTGCAACATCCCCGAGGGTTTAAGATATTTGGAACAATTGGGCTAACATCTTTCGCAATTTTTACAATATTGGACTTTTGTTAGGCTAACATAATTTTCGTCGCCGTATAGATTTTTATTTCTTACTATCCCGTACTTTACATCTACTAGCAATTAGTATAACACTCTAACCCCAGACAACAGCAGTTCCCTATATACTGTTTGATGCCGATACAAATTTTCTTGTAAAAATTTTACATTTTGACAATATGGTTTCGTATACATACTGAACTTAACACTGACTGACCGACTTTAGTGTTGATTTCATTTTACATGTATGCCCCTGATGGAGCTTTCAAAAATTGCCGACAGTAAAGAATATTTCACTTCACCGTGGCGGGGTATTGGTTAAAGTTTTCAACTAGCAATAATCACACCTCGGGAGTACCCTCATTGGTTATGATATTGCCACTGCGCAAAGCTAAATTTTGATTTGGGTGAACACCTATTTATGCCTTGGCTGCGTTGATTCTGCTTGGACATGATGATCTAATATTTTTGTTCAAAAACTTAAATTTAGAATTCCCTAAGAAATTTCAAATTTTCATTTTCATTTCGAAATACATCAGCAGTGGACAGTTCATTTCAGACAAAAATAAACTTCCTTTTAATATTTAGTTTTATGCTTGAAGTTCTGTAAATGCGCAAAAAATATCCGTTCTGCAACACACCAATGAAAAATTGAAACGATGTATTGAAAAACAAATTCCCAACTAAATAAATATATTTTTCCCATGTCACCTCTGTCGTGTGCTTCACGCTCTGCGTTCTCTATATAACCGACTTCCATATCACTGCCTCAGCCCCATTTTTCTTCGATTATATATGTACAAAAATCCAAACCCCCCAATATTGGTATCATCCACTCGCGGACTGCGTGTCAAATTGTTTGTTTAAAAACTATACCCAGTGCCGTGACCAGGATTCGAACCTGGGTTACTACGGAATTATATTCCAGAGATCCCACAACGTAGGGTCCTAACCACTAGACGATCACGGCGGAAATGATTCAAATTTATTTCCGTAGTACATGATATTCAATTTATAAAGCGTATCCTGACGCCTGACGTAGCTGAAGCTTACAGGAGATGACGAGACCACGGGTGACGGTGTTATCAGCAGTACAACAAGAAATGAATGAAAATATAAATTTCAATTTGATGCCATGGTGCTATGGTGGGAAAATATTTTAGTATAAAAAATGTATGAAGGAAAAAATTGTTTTTCTCCAGTATAAAATCTAACAAGTGTGTGACTAATCGTTGCTTCTATTGATACTCAATTAAGATAACGTCAGCTACTATTATAGCGATTTCATGAGTCAACACTCTACATGGCAATTCCTATTTTATTTTGTATACATTCAGGGAACGGCGCGAACGCAGTCCCCCACTACCAAAAATTGTACTCCCGAGTTAATCACATTTGGATTAATCGCAAGGGTCAGCCCATCCTTGGTGCAATGGAAAGGCCTCGCCCTGGAGGAACCACCTTGGTGATCATGGTTGCCTCTGAGCCAGGTAAGTATGCTTCAATATAATTTTTTACACTTATTCATAGTTTTTATAAAGCAGAACAATATTGGCAAAGGGTACTTAATTGTTTGACTCGGGTCAAAGTCATCGCAGACGAATCGTACCGTAAAATATAAACATAGACTAGGGAAAAATTTAGTCAATAAAGCTCAGTATTGGTTGAATTGAACTTGACGTTTGGATATTTTATTTGAAGAAACAAATTGCACAATTGTTTAATTTCATCATCCCATATCAAGGTAATACCGACCCTCCTATGCAAGCCTTATTTCAAACAAAAACTGAAAAAATATACAACAAAAAATATTTTACCCGCATATCAATCAGTTATAACACAATGACATTTGTAATGTTAAAATAAATAGACTACGAATTATAGATAGCTACTGCTTATTATAAATGGGATTATACGTTTATTTGGGACGCGCCATGAGATTTTTTGTAAAAGATGGGAAGGCTTTATAATCAGGCGAGGAGTGGGTTTAAACGCCGGGACAATTTCGATAACCATTTACCTACTCTTTCACGTTAAATATTTATGTTCATGTGACCCTCATAGAGGGTGAGCCGATCCCGGAGGTACTGCAATACCGGGTCAACCCGTGGCGGGAGCAGTGCAAGCACTGTATTCC
The DNA here is from genome assembly GCA_030770115.1 of Daphnia galeata. Classification (NCBI taxonomy): domain Eukaryota; kingdom Metazoa; phylum Arthropoda; class Branchiopoda; order Diplostraca; family Daphniidae; genus Daphnia; species Daphnia galeata. The sequence goes on along the minus strand of CM061123.1, from coordinate 8,061,410 downwards.
CACCATTTGCCAAAAATCAGTTTAATATTCTGGGGTCCATTTGAACACGTATCAGATATTAAACTGATAAGAACAGATACTACACTTTGATCTTAGCCAAAAGGCCGAGAAGCGATAATGTTTAAAATAATTCTGCTCAAAATAAGCATCAGGCCCCACATACTTAAGGTTGTGTGAGAAGAAGACCCAAAATCGCTCAAAACACCCAAGGAGGACCATACAACATTCGGCTTGTAAAATTTACAACAGCAACCACTTGATACTTATACAGCTCATACATTTTTATTCGATTTATTGCGCACTTTCTGTATTAAAGGAGGTAGAAGTTGCTGATAAAAAATTACGAAATCCCCATTTTCCCACTTCTTTTGAAGCATCGCCTTGACACGCCACCTGACGACGAAAGTTCTGAATGAATGCTTCATCAAGTTTTAATTTAGAAAACCAAAACAAAACATTATTATTATTATACGGCCGGAAAAAGGCCCAATGTATAGGTCAACAACTTTATGGGTGTGTGCTAACAACAAGAGCTTGCGACATGATATTTTTTATTATTATTATATTATACCATGCATAGCAGTTGTACAAACTAATGATGAGGGTAATTTAATATGCATGGTACCCAATAGGGAAGCTATAATTGCTAGTACTACTATCATGTATTGCGTAGATTAAGCACTAACTTTAAAATTATAATCTTTCAGTAACATTGACCGCTCTGAACACGACGATTTCCTTCCGAAGTTTCACATGAAAACCACGGAAACGGTCCTCAACGGCTGTGAGTACATACTGTCGAGACAATTATATACAATCACATCCTGCTTCGCGCCCAGAAACCGGCGTCTTAACTCGTCATCGCGGGTAGAAAGAAGACTAGTTTCTGGTGGGAAACAAGTCAAGATATACTACAGAAATGATCCTGTGAAGTATGATCTTAATTTACCATGGCTTTTTACACTAATAAATAATTTTAACAAAATTAAATAGCTTTGGCGTAACTTGCCGTACATCAATTGAATTATCAAAGTAAACCAAAGTTACTAATCTAAGTTGACACGCAAATTCCGTACATGTCTACCTTGAAGTTTTGGTTCATTAAAAAAATATAGCTTAGATGGTGATACAGCTGTTAAACAAATTTTAATCGTGACACATTTTCTATAAATCACAGATTCCACATGTTTGACAATAAGATTAGGTATATAATGGCTATGCTAAAACTAAGCCACATCATACTAGCTGGGTGTTTGGCGCGCACCTATAATCCTGCTTCTGGGAGGCTCGATGGTGTGGATGGCATGAGTTTAGGAGCACTGCTACGTGATACTGCACGTTGACCAGGTGTCCGTACTAAGCTTGACATCAACATGGATCTGCTGGAGGAATCCGGTTGGTCCAAGTTAGCTAAAGAGGAGCGAAATGGGCCAGGAGGGAAACCTAGCAGCCAAAAGTTCCCGTGTCGAGTGGTAGTGGGATCGCACCCGTGAGTGAGCTTCATTGAACAGCCTTAACAAAATAGCCACACTGCTATCTTACTTTTTGAATTAAGAGAGAAAAACAAACCACAACCAAAACAAAAAACAACAAAAAAAAACTATTCAGATCTGCAGCAAAAGCAAATGCCAACAGCATCCCGTATTCCCAAGCGGTCACCCATCCAAGTACTAACGGGACCCGACGTAGCTTAACTTCCGGGAGCTGACGAGACCGGGTGAGTTCTACGTGGTATGGCCGTTGACGAGAACTTATGCAATGTCATTGATATCTATCGATAATTGATATCCCTTTAGATTGACTTTTAATTGCCAAAGTACGTAGTTTTCTTTGTACACAATTTTCTAAATACACTCCGATCTTCGCTAACAAGAGCCGGGAAATCAAATATTTCACAACTAACTGTATAACACCCGGAACCTAATAAATCTTGCCATTATTTAATTCATACTTTTCATATTTACCCATATATTTATTATTTGTAACTTTGACAACATTAGTTATTTATATTTCATTATACTGGGATGCCCGGACTCAAGACCGGGCGTTCAAAAAAATAAGTCATATAGACTCATCGATGCTCCTAACCACGGAAATCTTTAGTAAAAGGCGAAAGATTTATCCGAAGGTTGATTAGAAACCAGAGTATATCCAGACATGAAACCATTACATTTATATGCTTTTATTGATTTGAAAGTACGCTTGTAAAGCTTCATTTCCTATTAGGGAGTTTACATTTAAAAATCTATGTGCAATTAATTTCCAAATGGCCCATACTATTCAAAGTGGATATGATGTATAAAGCTCGTTTAAACAAACTTTACCGAATCAACTCGTCAATATACAGATGTAATGTTATTGTAAGACAATTTGAATCTTCCTGAAGTGCAGGGTGTGTGATATGGTTTTCCATGGCTTGCAACATCCCCGAGGGTTTAAGATATTTGGAACAATTGGGCTAACATCTTTCGCAATTTTTACAATATTGGACTTTTGTTAGGCTAACATAATTTTCGTCGCCGTATAGATTTTTATTTCTTACTATCCCGTACTTTACATCTACTAGCAATTAGTATAACACTCTAACCCCAGACAACAGCAGTTCCCTATATACTGTTTGATGCCGATACAAATTTTCTTGTAAAAAATTTTACATTTTGACAATATGGTTTCGTATACATACTGAACTTAACACTGACTGACCGACTTTAGTGTTGATTTCATTTTACATGTATGCCCCTGATGGAGCTTTCAAAAATTGCCGACAGTAAAGAATATTTCACTTCACCGTGGCGGGGTATTGGTTAAAGTTTTCAACTAGCAATAATCACACCTCGGGAGACCCTCATTGGTTATGATATTGCCACTGCGCAAAGCTAAATTTTGATTTGGGTGAACACCTATTTATGCCTTGGCTGCGTTGATTCTGCTTGGACATGATGATCTAATATTTTTGTTCAAAAACTTAAATTTAGAATTCCCTAAGAAATTTCAAATTTTCATTTTCATTTCGAAATACATCAGCAGTGGACAGTTCATTTCAGACAAAAATAAACTTCCTTTTAATATTTAGTTTTATGCTTGAAGTTCTGTAAATGCGCAAAAAATATCCGTTCTGCAACACACCAATGAAAAATTGAAACGATGTATTGAAAAACAAATTCCCAACTAAATAAATATATTTTTCCCATGTCACCTCTGTCGTGTGCTTCACGCTCTGCGTTCTCTATATAACCGACTTCCATATCACTGCCTCAGCCCCATTTTTCTTCGATTATATATGTACAAAAATCCAAACCCCCCAATATTGGTATCATCCACTCGCGGACTGCGTGTCAAATTGTTTGTTTAAAACTATACCCAGTGCCGTGACCAGGATTCGAACCTGGGTTACTACGGAATTATATTCCAGAGATCCCACAACGTAGGGTCCTAACCACTAGACGATCACGGCTGAAATGATTCAAATTTATTTCCGTAGTACATGATATTCAATTTATAAAGCGTATCCTGACGCCTGACGTAGCTGAAGCTTACGGGAGATGACGAGACCACGGGTGACGGTGTTATCAGCAGTACAACAAGAAATGAATGAAAATATAAATTTCAATTTGATGCCATGGTGCTATGGTGGGAAAATATTTTAGTATAAAAAATGTATGAAGGAAAAAATTGTTTTTCTCCAGTATAAAATCTAACAAGTGTGTGACTAATCGTTGCTTCTATTGATACTCAATTAAGATAACGTCAGCTACTATTATAGCGATTTCATGAGTCAACACTCTACATGGCAATTCCTATTTTATTTTGTATACATTCAGGGAACGGCGCGAACGATTCGGGGAAAAGGCCGAGAAGCGATAATGTTTAAAATAATTCTGCTCAAAATAAGCATCAGGCCCCACATACTTAAGGTTTGTGTGAGAAGAAGACCCAAAATCGCTCAAAACACCCAAGGAGGACCATACAACATTCGGCTTGTAAAATTTACAACAGCAACCACTTGATACTTATACAGCTCATACATTTTTATTCGATTTATTGCGCACTTTCTGTATTAAAGGAGGTAGAAGTTGCTGATAAAAAAATTACGAAATCCCCATTTTCCCACTTCTTTTGAAGCATCGCCTTGACACGCCACCTGACGACGAAAGTTCTGAATGAATGCTTCATCAAGTTTTAATTTAGAAAACCAAACAAAACATTATTATTATTATACGGCCGGAAAAAGGCCCAATGTATAGGTCAACAACTTTATGGGTGTGTGCTAACAACAAGAGCTTGCGACATGATATTTTTTATTATTATTATATTATACCATGCATAGCAGTTGTACAAACTAATGATGAGGGTAATTTAATATGCATGGTACCCAATAGGGAAGCTATAATTGCTAGTACTACTATCATGTATTGCGTAGATTAAGCACTAACTTTAAATTTATAATCTTTCAGTAACATTGACCGCTCTGAACACGACGATTTCCTTCCGAAGTTTCACATGAAAACCACGGAAACGGTCCTCAACGGCTGTGAGTACATACTGTCGAGACAATTGTATGCAATCACATCCTGCTTCGCGCCCAGAAACCGGCGTCTTAACTCGTCATCGCGGGTAGAAAGAAGACTAGTTTCTGGTGGGAAACAAGTCAAGATATACTACAGAAATGATCCTGTGAAGTATGATCTTAATTTACCATGGCTTTTTACACTAATAAATAATTTTAACAAAATTAAATAGCTTTGGGGTAACTTGCCGTACATCAATTGAATTATCAAAGTAAACCAAAGTTACTAATCTAAGTTGACACGCAAATTCCGTACATGTCTACCTTGAAGTTTTGGTTCATTAAAAAAATATAGCTTAGATGGTGATACAGCTGTTAAACAAATTTTAATCGTGACACATTTTCTATAAATCACAGATTCCACATGTTTGACAATAAGATTAGGTATATAATGGCTATGCTAAAACTAAGCCACATCATACTAGCTGGGTGTTTGGCGCGCACCTATAATCCTGCTTCTGGGAGGCTCGATGGTGTGGATGGCATGAGTTTAGGAGCACTGCTACGTGAAACTGCACGTTGACCAGGTGTCCGTACTAAGCTTGACATCAACATGGATCTGCTGGAGGAATCCGGTTGGTCCAAGTTAGCTAAAGAGGAGCGAAATGGGCCAGGAGGGAAACCTAGCAGCCAAAAGTTCCCGTGTCGAGTGGTAGTGGGATCGCACCCGTGAGTGAGCTTCATTGAACAGCCTTAACAAAATAGCCACACTGCTATCTTACTTTTTGAATTAAGAGAGAAAAACAAACCACAACCAAAACAAAAAACAACAAAAAAAAACTATTCAGATCTGCAGCAAAAGCAAATGCCAACAGCATCCCGTATTCCCAAGCGGTCACCCATCCAAGTACTAACGGGACCCGACGTAGCTTAACTTCCGGGAGCTGACGAGACCGGGTGAGTTCTACGTGGTATGGCCGTTGACGAAGAACTTATGCAATGTCATTGATATCTATCGATAATTGATATCCCTTTAGATTGACTTTTAATTGCCAAAGTACGTAGTTTTCTTTGTACACAATTTTCTAAATACACTCCGATCTTCGCTAACAAGAGCCGGGAAATCAAATATTTCACAACTAACTGTATAACACCCGGAACCTAATAAATCTTGCCATTATTTAATTCATACTTTTCATATTTACCCATATATTTATTATTTGTAACTTTGACAATATTAGTTATTTATATTTCATTATACTGGGATGCCCGGACTCAAGACCGGGCGTTCAAAAAAATAAGTCATATAGACTCATCGATGCTCCTAACCACGGAAATCTTTAGTAAAAGGCGAAAGATTTATCCGAAGGTTGATTAGAAACCAGAGTATATCCAGACATGAAACCATTACATTTATATGCTTTTATTGATTTGAAAGTACGCTTGTAAAGCTTCATTTCCTATTAGGGAGTTTACATTTAAAAATCTATGTGCAATTAATTTCCAAATGGCCCATACTATTCAAAGTGGATATGATGTATAAAGCTCGTTTAAACAAACTTTACCGAATCAACTCGTCAATATACAGATGTAATGTTATTGTAAGACAATTTGAATCTTCCTGAAGTGCAGGGTGTGTGATATGGTTTTCCATGGCTTGCAACATCCCCGAGGGTTTAAGATATATTTGGAACAATTGGGCTAACATCTTTCGCAATTTTTACAATATTGGACTTTTGTTAGGCTAACATAATTTTCGTCGCCGTATAGATTTTTATTTCTTACTATCCCGTACTTTACATCTACTAGCAATTAGTATAACACTCTAACCCCAGACAACAGCAGTTCCCTATATACTGTTTGATGCCGATACAAATTTTCTTGTAAAAATTTTACATTTTGACAATATGGTTTCGTATACATACTGAACTTAACACTGACTGACCGACTTTAGTGTTGATTTCATTTTACATGTATGCCCCTGATGGAGCTTTCAAAAATTGCCGACAGTAAAGAATATTTCACTTCACCGTGGCGGGGTATTGGTTAAAGTTTTCAACTAGCAATAATCACACCTCGGGAGACCCTCATTGGTTATGATATTGCCACTGCGCAAAGCTAAATTTTGATTTGGGTGAACACCTATTTATGCCTTGGCTGCGTTGATTCTGCTTGGACATGATGATCTAATATTTTTGTTCAAAAACTTAAATTTAGAATTCCCTAAGAAATTTCAAATTTTCATTTTCATTTCGAAATACATCAGCAGTGGACAGTTCATTTCAGACAAAAATAAACTTCCTTTTAATATTTAGTTTTATGCTTGAAGTTCTGTAAATGCGCAAAAAATATCCGTTCTGCAACACACCAATGAAAAATTGAAACGATGTATTGAAAAACAAATTCCCAACTAAATAAATATATTTTTCCCATGTCACCTCTGTCGTGTGCTTCACGCTCTGCGTTCTCTATATAACCGACTTCCATATCACTGCCTCAGCCCCATTTTTCTTCGATTATATATGTACAAAAATCCAAACCCCCCAATATTGGTATCATCCACTCGCGGACTGCGTGTCAAATTGTTTGTTTAAAACTATACCCAGTGCCGTGACCAGGATTCGAACCTGGGTTACTACGGAATTATATTCCAGAGATCCCACAACGTAGGGTCCTAACCACTAGACGATCACGGCGGAAATGATTCAAATTTATTTCCGTAGTACATGATATTCAATTTATAAAGCGTATCCTGACGCCTGACGTAGCTGAAGCTTACGGGAGATGACGAGACCACGGGTGACGGTGTTATCAGCAGTACAACAAGAAATGAATGAAAATATAAATTTCAATTTGATGCCATGGTGCTATGGTGGGAAAATATTTTAGTATAAAAAATGTATGAAGGAAAAAATTGTTTTTCTCCAGTATAAAATCTAACAAGTGTGTGACTAATCGTTGCTTCTATTGATACTCAATTAAGATAACGTCAGCTACTATTATAGCGATTTCATGAGTCAACACTCTACATGGCAATTCCTATTTTATTTTGTATACATTCAGGGAACGGCGCGAACGCAGTCCCCCACTACCAAAAATTGTACTCCCGAGTTAATCACATTTGGATTAATCGCAAGGGTCAGCCCATCCTTGGTGCAATGGAAAGGCCTCGCCCTGGAGGAACCACCTTGGTGATCATGGTTGCCTCTGAGCCAGGTAAGTATGCTTCAATATAATTTTTTACACTTATTCATAGTTTTTATAAAGCAGAACAATATTGGCAAAGGGTACTTAATTGTTTGACTCGGGTCAAAGTCATCGCAGACGAATCGTACCGTAAAATATAAACATAGACTAGGGAAAAATTTAGTCAATAAAGCTCAGTATTGGTTGAATTGAACTTGACGTTTGGATATTTTATTTGAAGAAACAAATTGCACAATTGTTTAATTTCATCATCCCATATCAAGGTAATACCGACCCTCCTATGCAAGCCTTATTTCAAACAAAAACTGAAAAAATATACAACAAAAAATATTTTACCCGCATATCAATCAGTTATAACACAATGACATTTGTAATGTTAAAATAAATAGACTACGAATTATAGATAGCTACTGCTTATTATAAATGGGATTATACGTTTATTTGGGACGCGCCATGAGATTTTTTGTAAAAGATGGGAAGGCTTTATAATCAGGCGAGGAGTGGGTTTAAACGCCGGGACAATTTCGATAACCATTTACCTACTCTTTCACGTTAAATATTTATGTTCATGTGACCCTCATAGAGGGTGAGCCGATCCCGGAGGTACTGCAATACCGGGTCAACCCGTGGCGGGAGCAGTGCAAGCACTGTATTCCCACCATTTGCCAAAAATCAGTTTAATATTCTGGGGTCCATTTGAACCCGTATCAGATATTAAGCTGATAAGAACAGATACTACACTTTGATCTTAGCCAAAAGGCCGAGAAGCGATAATGTTTAAAATAATTCTGCTCAAAATAAGCATCAGGCCCCACATACTTAAGGTTGTGTGAGAAGAAGACCCAAAATCGCTCAAAACACCCAAGGAGGACCATACAACATTCGGCTTGTAAAATTTACAACAGCAACCACTTGATACTTATACAGCTCATACATTTTTATTCGATTTATTGCGCACTTTCTGTATTAAAGGAGGTAGAAGTTGCTGATAAAAAATTACAAAATCCCCATTTTCCCACTTCTTTTGAAGCATCGCCTTGACACGCCACCTGACGACGAAAGTTCTGAATGAATGCTTCATCAAGTTTTAATTTAGAAAACCAAACAAAACATTATTATTATTATACGGCCGGAAAAAGGCCCAATGTATAGGTCAACAACTTTATGGGTGTGTGCTAACAACAAGAGCTTGCGACATGATATTTTTTATTATTATTATATTATACCATGCATAGCAGTTGTACAAACTAATGATGAGGGTAATTTAATATGCATGGTACCCAATAGGGAAGCTATAATTGCTAGTACTACTATCATGTATTGCGTAGATTAAGCACTAACTTTAAAATTATAATCTTTCAGTAACATTGACCGCTCTGAACACGACGATTTCCTTCCGAAGTTTCACATGAAAACCACGGAAACGGTCCTCAACGGCTGTGAGTACATACTGTCGAGACAATTATATACAATCACATCCTGCTTCGCGCCCAGAAACCGGCGTCTTAACTCGTCATCGCGGGTAGAAAGAAGACTAGTTTCTGGTGGGAAACAAGTCAAGATATACTACAGAAATGATCCTGTGAAGTATGATCTTAATTTACCATGGCTTTTTACACTAATAAATAATTTTAACAAAATTAAATAGCTTTGGCGTAACTTGCCGTACATCAATTGAATTATCAAAGTAAACCAAAGTTACTAATCTAAGTTGACACGCAAATTCCGTACATGTCTACCTTGAAGTTTTGGTTCATTAAAAAAATATAGCTTAGATGGTGATACAGCTGTTAAACAAATTTTAATCGTGACACATTTTCTATAAATCACAGATTCCACATGTTTGACAATAAGATTAGGTATATAATGGCTATGCTAAAACTAAGCCACATCATACTAGCTGGGTGTTTGGCGCGCACCTATAATCCTGCTTCTGGGAGGCTCGATGGTGTGGATGGCATGAGTTTAGGAGCACTGCTACGTGAAACTGCACGTTGACCAGGTGTCCGTACTAAGCTTGACATCAACATGGATCTGCTGGAGGAATCCGGTTGGTCCAAGTTAGCTAAAGAGGAGCGAAATGGGCCAGGAGGGAAACCTAGCAGCCAAAAGTTCCCGTGTCGAGTGGTAGTGGGATCGCACCCGTGAGTGAGCTTCATTGAACAGCCTTAACAAAATAGCCACACTGCTATCTTACTTTTTGAATTAAGAGAGAAAAACAAACCACAACCAAAACAAAAAACAACAAAAAAAAACTATTCAGATCTGCAGCAAAAGCAAATGCCAACAGCATCCCGTATTCCCAAGCGGTCACCCATCCAAGTACTAACGGGACCCGACGTAGCTTAACTTCCGGGAGCTGACGAGACCGGGTGAGTTCTACGTGGTATGGCCGTTGACGAGAACTTATGCAATGTCATTGATATCTATCGATAATTGATATCCCTTTAGATTGACTTTTAATTGCCAAAGTACGTAGTTTTCTTTGTACACAATTTTCTAAATACACTCCGATCTTCGCTAACAAGAGCCGGGAAATCAAATATTTCACAACTAACTGTATAACACCCGGAACCTAATAAATCTTGCCATTATTTAATTCATACTTTTCATATTTACCCATATATTTATTATTTGTAACTTTGACAACTATTAGTTATTTATATTTCATTATACTGGGATGCCCGGACTCAAGACCGGGCGTTCAAAAAAATAAGTCATATAGACTCATCGATGCTCCTAACCACGGAAATCTTTAGTAAAAGGCGAAAGATTTATCCGAAGGTTGATTAGAAACCAGAGTATATCCAGACATGAAACCATTACATTTATATGCTTTTATTGATTTGAAAGTACGCTTGTAAAGCTTCATTTCCTATTAGGGAGTTTACATTTAAAAATCTATGTGCAATTAATTTCCAAATGGCCCATACTATTCAAAGTGGATATGATGTATAAAGCTCGTTTAAACAAACTTTACCGAATCAACTCGTCAATATACAGATGTAATGTTATTGTAAGACAATTTGAATCTTCCTGAAGTGCAGGGTGTGTGATATGGTTTTCCATGGCTTGCAACATCCCCGAGGGTTTAAGATATTTGGAACAATTGGGCTAACATCTTTCGCAATTTTTACAATATTGGACTTTTGTTAGGCTAACATAATTTTCGTCGCCGTATAGATTTTTATTTCTTACTATCCCGTACTTTACATCTACTAGCAATTAGTATAACACTCTAACCCCAGACAACAGCAGTTCCCTATATACTGTTTGATGCCGATACAAATTTTCTTGTAAAAATTTTACATTTTGACAATATGGTTTCGTATACATACTGAACTTAACACTGACTGACCGACTTTAGTGTTGATTTCATTTTACATGTATGCCCCTGATGGAGCTTTCAAAAATTGCCGACAGTAAAGAATATTTCACTTCACCGTGGCGGGGTATTGGTTAAAGTTTTCAACTAGCAATAATCACACCTCGGGAGACCCTCATTGGTTATGATATTGCCACTGCGCAAAGCTAAATTTTGATTTGGGTGAACACCTATTTATGCCTTGGCTGCGTTGATTCTGCTTGGACATGATGATCTAATATTTTTGTTCAAAAACTTAAATTTAGAATTCCCTAAGAAATTTCAAATTTTCATTTTCATTTCGAAATACATCAGCAGTGGACAGTTCATTTCAGACAAAAATAAACTTCCTTTTAATATTTAGTTTTATGCTTGAAGTTCTGTAAATGCGCAAAAAATATCCGTTCTGCAACACACCAATGAAAAATTGAAACGATGTATTGAAAAACAAATTCCCAACTAAATAAATATATTTTTCCCATGTCACCTCTGTCGTGTGCTTCACGCTCTGCGTTCTCTATATAACCGACTTCCATATCACTGCCTCAGCCCCATTTTTCTTCGATTATATATGTACAAAATCCAAACCCCCCAATATTGGTATCATCCACTCGCGGACTGCGTGTCAAATTGTTTGTTTAAAACTATACCCAGTGCCGTGACCAGGATTCGAACCTGGGTTACTACGGAATTATATTCCAGAGATCCCACAACGTAGGGTCCTAACCACTAGACGATCACGGCGGAAATGATTCAAATTTATTTCCGTAGTACATGATATTCAATTTATAAAGCGTATCCTGACGCCTGACGTAGCTGAAGCTTACGGGAGATGACGAGACCACGGGTGACGGTGTTATCAGCAGTACAACAAGAAATGAATGAAAATATAAATTTCAATTTGATGCCATGGTGCTATGGTGGGAAAATATTTTAGTATAAAAAATGTATGAAGGAAAAAATTGTTTTTCTCCAGTATAAAATCTAACAAGTGTGTGACTAATCGTTGCTTCTATTGATACTCAATTAAGATAACGTCAGCTACTATTATAGCGATTTCATGAGTCAACACTCTACATGGCAATTCCTATTTTATTTTGTATACATTCAGGGAACGGCGCGAACGCAGTCCCCCACTACCAAAAATTGTACTCCCGAGTTAATCACATTTGGATTAATCGCAAGGGTCAGCCCATCCTTGGTGCAATGGAAAGGCCTCGCCCTGGAGGAACCACCTTGGTGATCATGGTTGCCTCTGAGCCAGGTAAGTATGCTTCAATATAATTTTTTACACTTATTCATAGTTTTTATAAAGCAGAACAATATTGGCAAAGGGTACTTAATTGTTTGACTCGGGTCAAAGTCATCGCAGACGAATCGTACCGTAAAATATAAACATAGACTAGGGAAAAATTTAGTCAATAAAGCTCAGTATTGGTTGAATTGAACTTGACGTTTGGATATTTTATTTGAAGAAACAAATTGCACAATTGTTTAATTTCATCATCCCATATCAAGGTAATACCGACCCTCCTATGCAAGCCTTATTTCAAACAAAAACTGAAAAAATATACAACAAAAAATATTTTACCCGCATATCAATCAGTTATAACACAATGACATTTGTAATGTTAAAATAAATAGACTACGAATTATAGATAGCTACTGCTTATTATAAATGGGATTATACGTTTATTTGGGACGCGCCATGAGATTTTTTGTAAAAGATGGGAAGGCTTTATAATCAGGCGAGGAGTGGGTTTAAACGCCGGGACAATTTCGATAACCATTTACCTACTCTTTCACGTTAAATATTTATGTTCATGTGACCCTCATAGAGGGTGAGCCGATCCCGGAGGTACTGCAATACCGGGTCAACCCGTGGCGGGAGCAGTGCAAGCACTGTATTCCCACCATTTGCCAAAAATCAGTTTAATATTCTGGGGTCCATTTGAACCCGTATCAGATATTAAGCTGATAAGAACAGATACTACACTTTGATCTTAGCCAAAAGGCCGAGAAGCGATAATGTTTAAAATAATTCTGCTCAAAATAAGCATCAGGCCCCACATACTTAAGGTTGTGTGAGAAGAAGACCCAAAATCGCTCAAAACACCCAAGGAGGACCATACAACATTCGGCTTGTAAAATTTACAACAGCAACCACTTGATACTTATACAGCTCATACATTTTTATTCGATTTATTGCGCACTTTCTGTATTAAAGGAGGTAGAAGTTGCTGATAAAAAATTACGAAATCCCCATTTTCCCACTTCTTTTGAAGCATCGCCTTGACACGCCACCTGACGACGAAAGTTCTGAATGAATGCTTCATCAAGTTTTAATTTAGAAAACCAAACAAAACATTATTATTATTATACGGCCGGAAAAAGGCCCAATGTATAGGTCAACAACTTTATGGGTGTGTGCTAACAACAAGAGCTTGCGACATGATATTTTTTATTATTATTATATTATACCATGCATAGCAGTTGTACAAACTAATGATGAGGGTAATTTAATATGCATGGTACCCAATAGGGAAGCTATAATTGCTAGTACTACTATCATGTATTGCGTAGATTAAGCACTAACTTTAAAATTATAATCTTTCAGTAACATTGACCGCTCTGAACACGACGATTTCCTTCCGAAGTTTCACATGAAAACCACGGAAACGGTCCTCAACGGCTGTGAGTACATACTGTCGAGACAATTATATACAATCACATCCTGCTTCGCGCCCAGAAACCGGCGTCTTAACTCGTCATCGCGGGTAGAAAGAAGACTAGTTTCTGGTGGGAAACAAGTCAAGATATACTACAGAAATGATCCTGTGAAGTATGATCTTAATTTACCATGGCTTTTTACACTAATAAATAATTTTAACAAAATTAAATAGCTTTGGCGTAACTTGCCGTACATCAATTGAATTATCAAAGTAAACCAAAGTTACTAATCTAAGTTGACACGCAAATTCCGTACATGTCTACCTTGAAGTTTTGGTTCATTAAAAAAATATAGCTTAGATGGTGATACAGCTGTTAAACAAATTTTAATCGTGACACATTTTCTATAAATCACAGATTCCACATGTTTGACAATAAGATTAGGTATATAATGGCTATGCTAAAACTAAGCACATCATACTAGCTGGGTGTTTGGCGCGCACCTATAATCCTGCTTCTGGGAGGCTCGATGGTGTGGATGGCATGAGTTTAGGAGCACTGCTACGTGAAACTGCACGTTGACCAGGTGTCCGTACTAAGCTTGACATCAACATGGATCTGCTGGAGGAATCCGGTTGGTCCAAGTTAGCTAAAGAGGAGCGAAATGGGCCAGGAGGGAAACCTAGCAGCCAAAAGTTCCCGTGTCGAGTGGTAGTGGGATCGCACCCGTGAGTGAGCTTCATTGAACAGCCTTAACAAAATAGCCACACTGCTATCTTACTTTTTGAATTAAGAGAGAAAAACAAACCACAACCAAAACAAAAAACAACAAAAAAAAACTATTCAGATCTGCAGCAAAAGCAAATGCCAACAGCATCCCGTATTCCCAAGCGGTCACCCATCCAAGTACTAACGGGACCCGACGTAGCTTAACTTCCGGGAGCTGACGAGACCGGGTGAGTTCTACGTGGTATGGCCGTTGACGAGAACTTATGCAATGTCATTGATATCTATCGATAATTGATATCCCTTTAGATTGACTTTTAATTGCCAAAGTACGTAGTTTTCTTTGTACACAATTTTCTAAATACACTCCGATCTTCGCTAACAAGAGCCGGGAAATCAAATATTTCACAACTAACTGTATAACACCCGGAACCTAATAAATCTTGCCATTATTTAATTCATACTTTTCATATTTACCCATATATTTATTATTTGTAACTTTGACAACATTAGTTATTTATATTTCATTATACTGGGATGCCCGGACTCAAGACCGGGCGTTCAAAAAAATAAGTCATATAGACTCATCGATGCTCCTAACCACGGAAATCTTTAGTAAAAGGCGAAAGATTTATCCGAAGGTTGATTAGAAACCAGAGTATATCCAGACATGAAACCATTACATTTATATGCTTTTATTGATTTGAAAGTACGCTTGTAAAGCTTCATTTCCTATTAGGGAGTTTACATTTAAAAATCTATGTGCAATTAATTTCCAAATGGCCCATACTATTCAAAGTGGATATGATGTATAAAGCTCGTTTAAACAAACTTTACCGAATCAACTCGTCAATATACAGATGTAATGTTATTGTAAGACAATTTGAATCTTCCTGAAGTGCAGGGTGTGTGATATGGTTTTCCATGGCTTGCAACATCCCCGAGGGTTTAAGATATTTGGAACAATTGGGCTAACATCTTTCGCAATTTTTACAATATTGGACTTTTGTTAGGCTAACATAATTTTCGTCGCCGTATAGATTTTTATTTCTTACTATCCCGTACTTTACATCTACTAGCAATTAGTATAACACTCTAACCCCAGACAACAGCAGTTCCCTATATACTGTTTGATGCCGATACAAATTTTCTTGTAAAAATTTTACATTTTGACAATATGGTTTCGTATACATACTGAACTTAACACTGACTGACCGACTTTAGTGTTGATTTCATTTTACATGTATGCCCCTGATGGAGCTTTCAAAAATTGCCGACAGTAAAGAATATTTCACTTCACCGTGGCGGGGTATTGGTTAAAGTTTTCAACTAGCAATAATCACACCTCGGGAGACCCTCATTGGTTATGATATTGCCACTGCGCAAAGCTAAATTTTGATTTGGGTGAACACCTATTTATGCCTTGGCTGCGTTGATTCTGCTTGGACATGATGATCTAATATTTTTGTTCAAAAACTTAAATTTAGAATTCCCTAAGAAATTTCAAATTTTCATTTTCATTTCGAAATACATCAGCAGTGGACAGTTCATTTCAGACAAAAATAAACTTCCTTTTAATATTTAGTTTTATGCTTGAAGTTCTGTAAATGCGCAAAAAATATCCGTTCTGCAACACACCAATGAAAAATTGAAACGATGTATTGAAAAACAAATTCCCAACTAAATAAATATATTTTTCCCATGTCACCTCTGTCGTGTGCTTCACGCTCTGCGTTCTCTATATAACCGACTTCCATATCACTGCCTCAGCCCCATTTTTCTTCGATTATATATGTACAAAAATCCAAACCCCCCAATATTGGTATCATCCACTCGCGGACTGCGTGTCAAATTGTTTGTTTAAAAACTATACCCAGTGCCGTGACCAGGATTCGAACCTGGGTTACTACGGAATTATATTCCAGAGATCCCACAACGTAGGGTCCTAACCACTAGACGATCACGGCGGAAATGATTCAAATTTATTTCCGTAGTACATGATATTCAATTTATAAAGCGTATCCTGACGCCTGACGTAGCTGAAGCTTACGGGAGATGACGAGACCACGGGTGACGGTGTTATCAGCAGTACAACAAGAAATGAATGAAAATATAAATTTCAATTTGATGCCATGGTGCTATGGTGGGAAAATATTTTAGTATAAAAAATGTATGAAGGAAAAAATTGTTTTTCTCCAGTATAAAATCTAACAAGTGTGTGACTAATCGTTGCTTCTATTGATACTCAATTAAGATAACGTCAGCTACTATTATAGCGATTTCATGAGTCAACACTCTACATGGCAATTCCTATTTTATTTTGTATACATTCAGGGAACGGCGCGAACGCAGTCCCCCACTACCAAAAATTGTACTCCCGAGTTAATCACATTTGGATTAATCGCAAGGGTCAGCCCATCCTTGGTGCAATGGAAAGGCCTCGCCCTGGAGGAACCACCTTGGTGATCATGGTTGCCTCTGAGCCAGGTAAGTATGCTTCAATATAATTTTTTACACTTATTCATAGTTTTTATAAAGCAGAACAATATTGGCAAAGGGTACTTAATTGTTTGACTCGGGTCAAAGTCATCGCAGACGAATCGTACCGTAAAATATAAACATAGACTAGGGAAAAATTTAGTCAATAAAGCTCAGTATTGGTTGAATTGAACTTGACGTTTGGATATTTTATTTGAAGAAACAAATTGCACAATTGTTTAATTTCATCATCCCATATCAAGGTAATACCGACCCTCCTATGCAAGCCTTATTTCAAACAAAAACTGAAAAAATATACAACAAAAAATATTTTACCCGCATATCAATCAGTTATAACACAATGACATTTGTAATGTTAAAATAAATAGACTACGAATTATAGATAGCTACTGCTTATTATAAATGGGATTATACGTTTATTTGGGACGCGCCATGAGATTTTTTGTAAAAGATGGGAAGGCTTTATAATCAGGCGAGGAGTGGGTTTAAACGCCGGGACAATTTCGATAACCATTTACCTACTCTTTCACGTTAAATATTTATGTTCATGTGACCCTCATAGAGGGTGAACCGATCCCGGAGGTACTGCAATACCGGGTCAACCCGTGGCGGGAGCAGTGCAAGCACTGTATTCCCACCATTTGCCAAAAATCAGTTTAATATTCTGGGGTCCATTTGAACCCGTATCAGATATTAAGCTGATAAGAACAGATACTACACTTTGATCTTAGCCAAAAGGCCGAGAAGCGATAATGTTTAAAATAATTCTGCTCAAAATAAGCATCAGGCCCCACATACTTAAGGTTGTGTGAGAAGAAGACCCAAAATCGCTCAAAACACCCAAGGAGGACCATACAACATTCGGCTTGTAAAATTTACAACAGCAACCACTTGATACTTATACAGCTCATACATTTTTATTCGATTTATTGCGCACTTTCTGTATTAAAGGAGGTAGAAGTTGCTGATAAAAAATTACGAAATCCCCATTTTCCCACTTCTTTTGAAGCATCGCCTTGACACGCCACCTGACGACGAAAGTTCTGAATGAATGCTTCATCAAGTTTTAATTTAGAAAACCAAACAAAACATTATTATTATTATACGGCCGGAAAAAGGCCCAATGTATAGGTCAACAACTTTATGGGTGTGTGCTAACAACAAGAGCTTGCGACATGATATTTTTTATTATTATTATATTATACCATGCATAGCAGTTGTACAAACTAATGATGAGGGTAATTTAATATGCATGGTACCCAATAGGGAAGCTATAATTGCTAGTACTACTATCATGTATTGCGTAGATTAAGCACTAACTTTAAAATTATAATCTTTCAGTAACATTGACCGCTCTGAACACGACGATTTCCTTCCGAAGTTTCACATGAAAACCACGGAAAACGGTCCTCAACGGCTGTGAGTACATACTGTCGAGACAATTATATACAATCACATCCTGCTTCGCGCCCAGAAACCGGCGTCTTAACTCGTCATCGCGGGTAGAAAGAAGACTAGTTTCTGGTGGGAAACAAGTCAAGATATACTACAGAAATGATCCTGTGAAGTATGATCTTAATTTACCATGGCTTTTTACACTAATAAATAATTTTAACAAAATTAAATAGCTTTGGCGTAACTTGCCGTACATCAATTGAATTATCAAAGTAAACCAAAGTTACTAATCTAAGTTGACACGCAAATTCCGTACATGTCTACCTTGAAGTTTTGGTTCATTAAAAAAATATAGCTTAGATGGTGATACAGCTGTTAAACAAATTTTAATCGTGACACATTTTCTATAAATCACAGATTCCACATGTTTGACAATAAGATTAGGTATATAATGGCTATGCTAAAACTAAGCTAGCTGGGTGTTTGGCGCGCACCTATAATCCTGCTTCTGGGAGGCTCGATGGTGTGGATGGCATGAGTTTAGGAGCACTGCTACGTGAAACTGCACGTTGACCAGGTGTCCGTACTAAGCTTGACATCAACATGGATCTGCTGGAGGAATCCGGTTGGTCCAAGTTAGCTAAAGAGGAGCGAAATGGGCCAGGAGGGAAACCTAGCAGCCAAAAGTTCCCGTGTCGAGTGGTAGTGGGATCGCACCCGTGAGTGAGCTTCATTGAACAGCCTTAACAAAATAGCCACACTGCTATCTTACTTTTTGAATTAAGAGAGAAAAACAAACCACAACCAAAACAAAAAACAACAAAAAAAAACTATTCAGATCTGCAGCAAAAGCAAATGCCAACAGCATCCCGTATTCCCAAGCGGTCACCCATCCAAGTACTAACGGGACCCGACGTAGCTTAACTTCCGGGAGCTGACGAGACCGGGTGAGTTCTACGTGGTATGGCCGTTGACGAGAACTTATGCAATGTCATTGATATCTATCGATAATTGATATCCCTTTAGATTGACTTTTAATTGCCAAAGTACGTAGTTTTCTTTGTACACAATTTTCTAAATACACTCCGATCTTCGCTAACAAGAGCCGGGAAATCAAATATTTCACAACTAACTGTATAACACCCGGAACCTAATAAATCTTGCCATTATTTAATTCATACTTTTCATATTTACCCATATATTTATTATTTGTAACTTTGACAACATTAGTTATTTATATTTCATTATACTGGGATGCCCGGACTCAAGACCGGGCGTTCAAAAAAATAAGTCATATAGACTCATCGATGCTCCTAACCACGGAAATCTTTAGTAAAAGGCGAAAGATTTATCCGAAGGTTGATTAGAAACCAGAGTATATCCAGACATGAAACCATTACATTTATATGCTTTTATTGATTTGAAAGTACGCTTGTAAAGCTTCATTTCCTATTAGGGAGTTTACATTTAAAAATCTATGTGCAATTAATTTCCAAATGGCCCATACTATTCAAAGTGGATATGATGTATAAAGCTCGTTTAAACAAACTTTACCGAATCAACTCGTCAATATACAGATGTAATGTTATTGTAAGACAATTTGAATCTTCCTGAAGTGCAGGGTGTGTGATATGGTTTTCCATGGCTTGCAACATCCCCGAGGGTTTAAGATATTTGGAACAATTGGGCTAACATCTTTCGCAATTTTTACAATATTGGACTTTTGTTAGGCTAACATAATTTTCGTCGCCGTATAGATTTTTATTTCTTACTATCCCGTACTTTACATCTACTAGCAATTAGTATAACACTCTAACCCCAGACAACAGCAGTTCCCTATATACTGTTTGATGCCGATACAAATTTTCTTGTAAAAATTTTACATTTTGACAATATGGTTTCGTATACATACTGAACTTAACACTGACTGACCGACTTTAGTGTTGATTTCATTTTACATGTATGCCCCTGATGGAGCTTTCAAAAATTGCCGACAGTAAAGAATATTTCACTTCACCGTGGCGGGGTATTGGTTAAAGTTTTCAACTAGCAATAATCACACCTCGGGAGTACCCTCATTGGTTATGATATTGCCACTGCGCAAAGCTAAATTTTGATTTGGGTGAACACCTATTTATGCCTTGGCTGCGTTGATTCTGCTTGGACATGATGATCTAATATTTTTGTTCAAAAACTTAAATTTAGAATTCCCTAAGAAATTTCAAATTTTCATTTTCATTTCGAAATACATCAGCAGTGGACAGTTCATTTCAGACAAAAATAAACTTCCTTTTAATATTTAGTTTTATGCTTGAAGTTCTGTAAATGCGCAAAAAATATCCGTTCTGCAACACACCAATGAAAAATTGAAACGATGTATTGAAAAACAAATTCCCAACTAAATAAATATATTTTTCCCATGTCACCTCTGTCGTGTGCTTCACGCTCTGCGTTCTCTATATAACCGACTTCCATATCACTGCCTCAGCCCCATTTTTCTTCGATTATATATGTACAAAAATCCAAACCCCCCAATATTGGTATCATCCACTCGCGGACTGCGTGTCAAATTGTTTGTTTAAAACTATACCCAGTGCCGTGACCAGGATTCGAACCTGGGTTACTACGGAATTATATTCCAGAGATCCCACAACGTAGGGTCCTTACCACTAGACGATCACGGCGGAAATGATTCAAATTTATTTCCGTAGTACATGATATTCAATTTATAAAGCGTATCCTGACGCCTGACGTAGCTGAAGCTTACGGGAGATGACGAGACCACGGGTGACGGTGTTATCAGCAGTACAACAAGAAATGAATGAAAATATAAATTTCAATTTGATGCCATGGTGCTATGGTGGGAAAATATTTTAGTATAAAAAATGTATGAAGGAAAAAATTGTTTTTCTCCAGTATAAAATCTAACAAGTGTGTGACTAATCGTTGCTTCTATTGATACTCAATTAAGATAACGTCAGCTACTATTATAGCGATTTCATGAGTCAACACTCTACATGGCAATTCCTATTTTATTTTGTATACATTCAGGGAACGGCGCGAACGCAGTCCCCCACTACCAAAAATTGTACTCCCGAGTTAATCACATTTGGATTAATCGCAAGGGTCAGCCCATCCTTGGTGCAATGGAAAGGCCTCGCCCTGGAGGAACCACCTTGGTGATCATGGTTGCCTCTGAGCCAGGTAAGTATGCTTCAATATAATTTTTTACACTTATTCATAGTTTTTATAAAGCAGAACAATATTGGCAAAGGGTACTTAATTGTTTGACTCGGGTCAAAGTCATCGCAGACGAATCGTACCGTAAAATATAAACATAGACTAGGGAAAAATTTAGTCAATAAAGCTCAGTATTGGTTGAATTGAACTTGACGTTTGGATATTTTATTTGAAGAAACAAATTGCACAATTGTTTAATTTCATCATCCCATATCAAGGTAATACCGACCCTCCTATGCAAGCCTTATTTCAAACAAAAACTGAAAAAATATACAACAAAAAATATTTTACCCGCATATCAATCAGTTATAACATAATGACATTTGTAATGTTAAAATAAATAGACTACGAATTATAGATAGCTACTGCTTATTATAAATGGGATTATACGTTTATTTGGGACGCGCCATGAGATTTTTTGTAAAAGATGGGAAGGCTTTATAATCAGGCGAGGAGTGGGTTTAAACGCCGGGACAATTTCGATAACCATTTACCTACTCTTTCACGTTAAATATTTATGTTCATGTGACCCTCATAGAGGGTGAGCCGATCCCGGAGGTACTGCAATACCGGGTCAACCCGTGGCGGGAGCAGTGCAAGCACTGTATTCCCACCATTTGCCAAAAATCAGTTTAATATTCTGGGGTCCATTTGAACCCGTATCAGATATTAAGCTGATAAGAACAGATTAAAATGTTTATTGAGAATGAATTTTTAAGCTTGTACATATGTGGCTGTGCCAGAGGGAAACATTCGCCAAATGACTGAGCATTTGGGGCAGACGAACATTGCTTATGTCTACATGAGAGAAGGATGAATAAGAGAGGGGTTGTGCACCCATCAAAAAAGGAGTGATTTCGTTTAAGCATGGAGCCGAGAGAAAAGAACCAAAAATATGGGGAGATGGTGAGAAGTTTCAATAAATGACAAGAAGGGTAGTAGGGCAAAGTGAGAAAAAATAAAAATAAAATTAAATAGTTAGATATAGAGTGGACAACTGTTGGATGGAATCATGTGAAAAATACGTTTAAGAGGGATAGAATAAGGAGGAGTAATATTACAATAAAAATAAGTAAACAAATAGCAAATAGAATAGGAACTAACATTGATTTTTCTCAGGCTCATTGGTTGGACGAAGGATAATTTAGATACGGAAATAAAAATTGAATAATTATAAATGGTTATTGTTCTTCAGGGCGCGTTTCTGGACCATGAACAGGTTGCGGATGCACCGGAAGCGGGTTGATTGGGACATCATCTCGGTATTGCCTCTTCCCACTGATGAACTCGACATAGATATCCCTTGACCACCGGATGGTGTCGCTGACGATGAGCTTTTTCATTAGTTTTGCGTATGTTTTGCTGATTCGTAGTTGGCGGATAACTGTATCGTTATCTGGGTCCCAGCCACCGAGAGCTCCGACTATGAAGGCATTTAGATACACGTCCCAGCCTTGTGAGCGGAGTTCGTCTGCTAGTAGCTGATATTTTTGAATTTTGCCCGCTCTGGCCAGTTGAAATGCCTCGTACTCGTTTTCAAAAACCACAGCCACATCAATGATGGTCATGGAGCGTGTAGCAGCGTTAGTAACAACAAGATCTGGCCGGAGTTGGCCACTGGTGCCAGGGATCTTCCGGTCTTCGCTTGTTATACCAGCGATGGCCGGTGTACCTCTCGCAAGACGATGGGCAATAGCATGATGACGAAGAGCCCTTGGCCTACTAACATATTTACAGTGGCTAAGGACATGGGGTAGAGTCTCGAGGATATGGTTGCAGCGACGACAGCGTTTACTGCCATCACCGAAGCGACGCGTTCCATTGAGCGGCATGGTATCCAACCGTGCGCGGTGAAGAAAGCGCCAATCAGCGAACCGCGTGTAGAGGCCTGATTTCATCATATGATTCGATTCACTACGAAGGCTGGTCACTGAGAAACACTTTGCCCTGGTCGGGTTTCTTCAAAAGACGATGGAGATAAGAGGTCCGAAGACCCGTTTTCAATAAGTTACACACTTGACGGCGAGCTGCAGGATGCGCTCGAGCCACATTTGGTTCCTTTCCTGGGCGAGGAACCAGTAATTGAATTTCACCAAGAGTTCCACACCACCACCAAGCGATATCAACGGTGCGACGAAGAGCACGCGTACATATTCGGACACGCGACCACAATGAGGGGACGTCACTATTAGTTTGGCACATATCTCCATCAGTGGAGCCATTGAGATAGGATGCGATATCCGTCATATCCGGAACTCGTCTGATTTTAAGTTGGACAGCAGTTTTAAGTGTATCCCAGGCGGTTTCGCGGACATCGTTGTCTGGGCAGGTAAGCAGTCGGAATCCATGAGTCACAGCACACACATTGCGCATATCACTAAAAGGGAGGATGCCAGCACCACCTAGGGGGCTGGGAATAAAAACAACTTCAGCACTAGCCCGTTGAGGGAGATTAGGCCACTTTTTCACGTATTTTTTCATGCGTTTGTCTAAATTTTTCAGTGGTTTCACGGTTACGTTGGCTCCACGGAGAATAAAATCGAGACGGGGTACTAAAAAAGTGACGACGGCGTCAATTTTTTGCCACGGGGCGAGCAAGCTTTTTTCTAGAAGATCCAGATCGTTGCTCAAGGTGGCTAAAGTTTCTTCCGGTGTTTGTTTATTCCGGAAGCCAGTGGGAACACCAAGATGGCGGTAATGCTGACCCTCGCCGAGGACAGCAAGCGGGTTTTCTTCGATGGTGAAGACAGTATCAACAGTCTCGCGGCGAACCAAGTGAAGAGTTGCACATTTAGGAGGTTTGAATGTGAGGCCAGACCAGTCCGCTGCTTCAGCAGCAGCATCGAGTTGTCGCTGGAGTGCGTCTTCGTTTTTAGCCAGTAGGGCCAAGTCATCTGCAAATGCTAAAACGGAGAGATCAACAAGCCCAAGTTTAAATGAGAGCGGTTTTAGTGCCGTTATAGAGCGAATGATTGGTTCCATTGCCAGATCGAACACCACAGGGCTCAAAGGGCAACCCTGTTTGACTCCAGATAGTATTGGAATAGGGGCAGTCAGGCCGTTAGAAGACATCCCTCTTGTAGTGGTAGCCGTGTAGAGGTCCTGGATAACGTTTATAGTTTCAGCCGGTAGTCCCAGTAAATTAAGGGTGCCAAAAATATGGGAGTGCGGGACGGAAGGAAAAGCGTTCGCTAAATCCAGCCACGCCACGCAAAGTTCTTGACCGGTACGACGAGCTTGATTTATAGCTGACTGTAGAAGGAAGTTGTGTTCAAGGCAGCCATCATGACGGGTGAATCCTTTCTGCTGAGGAGATATTCGCTTTCCTTCTTCAGCCCAGCGAGATATGCGGTCGGCTATGACTCCCGAGTAGAGTTTAGCGATAGTGTTTCCTAGAGTAAGTGGGCGCCAATTGCCTAGATTTTCTCTATCACCTGCTTTAAAAATTAGAACTGTTGTGGATTCTTTCCATGCAGCTGGTACTTTAGCTGATGATAGACAACGAGAGTAAATTAGTGCCAATGTATGGCAGCCTGGATCAACTCGACGCAACCCAGAGTAACGGGCACCGTCTGGTCCTGGGGCTGTGTTTTTCATCCGTTGCAGACGTGTTGAGACTTCAAGTGGAGTGATTGGAGCAGTGAGGAAAGCGTGCTCATCGGGAGTAGTAGCTTGATCGAATGCTGGTACACGTGATGGTGGGGCAGACCAGGGATGATCTGTGCCAGCAAACATCGTCGTAAGATGTGTTTCGATTGTCTTTGTGTCAGACGCGCAATACGGAGATGGATCTGCCAAGATGTGAGTCATGGCCTTGCTACGATCAAGCCTATAGAGTTTTTGTATGGTTGATGCATCTTCTGGGTCGTATCTTGGCCGTCGTTGTGGAGCTCGATTAGGACCTTGGCGAGGAGCAGCTCTGGGTTGAGTTGTTACTGGTGCATTGTCTTTTCGTTCGGCGGCAGCTGTCGAAATACTCAGTGAGAGAGCTGACAAGCCATCTAAATCAGTGGTTAGAAGGGTATTAAAAGTTTCAATCCATTTGCGCTGCTGGTCTGTCAATTTTGGCCGGTTGGCATCTGGTAAAGTAGAATCACTATCTGAAGACGGCCGAACGGGTTCACCCACTTCACTTGGCCGAGAAGATAAAGGAGCACGGTTTACAGATGGACGGTTCTGTAACACGGGTACAGCAGTGGAAATAGTAGATCGGTGACTCGGTGCAGTGGATCGCTGCGGATGCGAACGTGGTGGTGGAAGATCAAAGTGACCAGCCTGAATATTCCATGGTGGAACATTTGATGGTAACTGAGAACACACCTGTTCACTCACTGGCGGAGAAGATACACTTTCACTACGAGGCAGTTGAGGGGTGAAGTGTTGCACGATCGTTGTTGTAGAGGTATGAGGCACTGTAGATGGCGTTGTTGATGTGGGAGGGGCTTCGTTGAGCAGCAGATGACGAGCCAGGAGTAATTCACCATTAGCTGGTGATGGAATCGACCGAGGCCGACGACAGCGTCCACCTCCACCTCTTTCCCAGCTACCACTAAGAATAGTAGGATGAGCGCCATCATACAGAACATTTGTAGTTCCACTCCAGGTCCATAAAGTGTCGCCATCTATCGGTGGGTTGTGAAGAGAAGGCGTAGAGCTGTCAGCAATTGGCTGAGGTGATGATCTAGCCGGTAGTGACACCTCACGTGGGCCAAAATTCACAAGAAGACCAGGTGGATGATAAGGAACAACGCCATTATCTAAACAGGAAGAAATCGGATTAGTTTGGGCAAGTTCCAGTGGGGGAATAGCCGGCAAAGTAGATGAGGAAGCGAGCGATTGTTGTTGTGACGATCGCAACCGTGCTTCTGAAATAAAGCTACTAATAGCTTCAGATGAAAATAGCGGAAGAAGAGGTGAAGCATCAGGTGAGGGCAGCCGAGCAGTAGAAGGTGGGCTAGATGGAGAATCTATGGTGGCCAGCACCGGGACTGGTGATGGTTCACGATGTGGAGCAGAATGGAATCCTGCAGCATGAGCGGAATAGCTTTTCACCCCAGGAAGCTCAAATTTACAGATTCGACACTCAAACCGAATAATAACTGAACTGTGATGCTGTTTAAAATGTCGCTTAAGACTGTTGTGGGTTTTGAGGTTTTGAGCAGTTGTCGAGCAAATATGGCAGGAGAAGATGGTCAAAGGGGCAATGGGAAGGGATATGTAGAACACTTCCTCAATATTTTCAGTAAATCGCCCACCACTCTCCACCACTTCTGCAATTTCACTGTCAGCGTCATTTTCACTGTCACTCATTTCGCGTGTAACTCAAGTGATCACTTCTCAGGGTAGGCCCGAATCCACCAGAAGGAGAGGTTAACATTAAAGGTGTAACAATGAGCACCCCCTAACCAACTGATAAGAACAGATACTACACTTTGATCTTAGCCAAAAGGCCGAGAAGCGATAATGTTTAAAATAATTCTGCTCAAAATAAGCATCAGGCCCCACATACTTAAGGTTGTGTGAGAAGAAGACCCAAAATCGCTCAAAACACCCAAGGAGGACCATACAACATTCGGCTTGTAAAATTTACAACAGCAACCACTTGATACTTATACAGCTCATACATTTTTATTCGATTTATTGCGCACTTTCTGTATTAAAGGAGGTAGAAGTTGCTGATAAAAAATTACGAAATCCCCATTTTCCCACTTCTTTTGAAGCATCGCCTTGACACGCCACCTGACGACGAAAGTTCTGAATGAATGCTTCATCAAGTTTTAATTTAGAAAACCAAACAAAACATTATTATTATTATACGGCCGGAAAAAGGCCCAATGTATAGGTCAACAACTTTATGGGTGTGTGCTAACAACAAGAGCTTGCGACATGATATTTTTTATTATTATTATATTATACCATGCATAGCAGTTGTACAAACTAATGATGAGGGTAATTTAATATGCATGGTACCCAATAAGGAAGCTATAATTGCTAGTACTACTATCATGTATTGCGTAGATTAAGCACTAACTTTAAATTTATAATCTTTCAGTAACATTGACCGCTCTGAACACGACGATTTCCTTCCGAAGTTTCACATGAAAACCACGGAAACGGTCCTCAACGGCTGTGAGTACATACTGTCGAGACAATTATATGCAATCACATCCTGCTTCGCGCCCAGAAACCGGCGTCTTAACTCGTCATCGCGGGTAGAAAGAAGACTAGTTTCTGGTGGGAAACAAGTCAAGATATACTACAGAAATGATCCTGTGAAGTATGATCTTAATTTACCATGGCTTTTTACACTAATAAATAATTTTAACAAAATTAAATAGCTTTGGCGTAACTTGCCGTACATCAATTGAATTATCAAAGTAAACCAAAGTTACTAATCTAAGTTGACACGCAAATTCCGTACATGTCTACCTTGAAGTTTTGGTTCATTAAAAAAATATAGCTTAGATGGTGATACAGCTGTTAAACAAATTTTAATCGTGACACATTTTCTATAAATCACAGATTCCACATGTTTGACAATAAGATTAGGTATATAATGGCTATGCTAAAACTAAGCCACATCATACTAGCTGGGTGTTTGGCGCGCACCTATAATCCTGCTTCTGGGAGGCTCGATGGTGTGGATGGCATGAGTTTAGGAGCACTGCTACGTGAAACTGCACGTTGACCAGGTGTCCGTACTAAGCTTGACATCAACATGGATCTGCTGGAGGAATCCGGTTGGTCCAAGTTAGCTAAAGAGGAGCGAAATGGGCCAGGAGGGAAACCTAGCAGCCAAAAGTTCCCGTGTCGAGTGGTAGTGGGATCGCACCCGTGAGTGAGCTTCATTGAACAGCCTTAACAAAATAGCCACACTGCTATCTTACTTTTTGAATTAAGAGAGAAAAACAAACCACAACCAAAACAAAAAACAACAAAAAAAAAACTATTCAGATCTGCAGCAAAAGCAAATGCCAACAGCATCCCGTATTCCCAAGCGGTCACCCATCCAAGTACTAACGGGACCCGACGTAGCTTAACTTCCGGGAGCTGACGAGACCGGGTGAGTTCTACGTGGTATGGCCGTTGACGAGAACTTATGCAATGTCATTGATATCTATCGATAATTGATATCCCTTTAGATTGACTTTTAATTGCCAAAGTACGTAGTTTTCTTTGTACACAATTTTCTAAATACACTCCGATCTTCGCTAACAAGAGCCGGGAAATCAAATATTTCACAACTAACTGTATAACACCCGGAACCTAATAAATCTTGCCATTATTTAATTCATACTTTTCATATTTACCCATATATTTATTATTTGTAACTTTGACAATATTAGTTATTTATATTTCATTATACTGGGATGCCCGGACTCAAGACCGGGCGTTCAAAAAAATAAGTCATATAGACTCATCGATGCTCCTAACCACGGAAATCTTTAGTAAAAGGCGAAAGATTTATCCGAAGGTTGATTAGAAACCAGAGTATATCCAGACATGAAACCATTACATTTATATGCTTTTATTGATTTGAAAGTACGCTTGTAAAGCTTCATTTCCTATTAGGGAGTTTACATTTAAAAATCTATGTGCAATTAATTTCCAAATGGCCCATACTATTCAAAGTGGATATGATGTATAAAGCTCGTTTAAACAAACTTTACCGAATCAACTCGTCAATATACAGATGTAATGTTATTGTAAGACAATTTGAATCTTCCTGAAGTGCAGGGTGTGTGATATGGTTTTCCATGGCTTGCAACATCCCCGAGGGTTTAAGATATTTGGAACAATTGGGCTAACATCTTTCGCAATTTTTACAATATTGGACTTTTGTTAGGCTAACATAATTTTCGTCGCCGTATAGATTTTTATTTCTTACTATCCCGTACTTTACATCTACTAGCAATTAGTATAACACTCTAACCCCAGACAACAGCAGTTCCCTATATACTGTTTGATGCCGATACAAATTTTCTTGTAAAAATTTTACATTTTGACAATATGGTTTCGTATACATACTGAACTTAACACTGACTGACCGACTTTAGTGTTGATTTCATTTTACATGTATGCCCCTGATGGAGCTTTCAAAAATTGCCGACAGTAAAGAATATTTCACTTCACCGTGGCGGGGTATTGGTTAAAGTTTTCAACTAGCAATAATCACACCTCGGGAGACCCTCATTGGTTATGATATTGCCACTGCGCAAAGCTAAATTTTGATTTGGGTGAACACCTATTTATGCCTTGGCTGCGTTGATTCTGCTTGGACATGATGATCTAATATTTTTGTTCAAAAACTTAAATTTAGAATTCCCTAAGAAATTTCAAATTTTCATTTTCATTTCGAAATACATCAGCAGTGGACAGTTCATTTCAGACAAAAATAAACTTCCTTTTAATATTTAGTTTTATGCTTGAAGTTCTGTAAATGCGCAAAAAATATCCGTTCTGCAACACACCAATGAAAAATTGAAACGATGTATTGAAAAACAAATTCCCAACTAAATAAATATATTTTTCCCATGTCACCTCTGTCGTGTGCTTCACGCTCTGCGTTCTCTATATAACCGACTTCCATATCACTGCCTCAGCCCCATTTTTCTTCGATTATATATGTACAAAAATCCAAACCCCCCAATATTGGTATCATCCACTCGCGGACTGCGTGTCAAATTGTTTGTTTAAAACTATACCCAGTGCCGTGACCAGGATTCGAACCTGGGTTACTACGGAATTATATTCCAGAGATCCCACAACGTAGGGTCCTAACCACTAGACGATCACGGCGGAAATGATTCAAATTTATTTCCGTAGTACATGATATTCAATTTATAAAGCGTATCCTGACGCCTGACGTAGCTGAAGCTTACGGGAGATGACGAGACCACGGGTGACGGTGTTATCAGCAGTACAACAAGAAATGAATGAAAATATAAATTTCAATTTGATGCCATGGTGCTATGGTGGGAAAATATTTTAGTATAAAAAATGTATGAAGGAAAAAATTGTTTTTCTCCAGTATAAAATCTAACAAGTGTGTGACTAATCGTTGCTTCTATTGATACTCAATTAAGATAACGTCAGCTACTATTATAGCGATTTCATGAGTCAACACTCTACATGGCAATTCCTATTTTATTTTGTATACATTCAGGGAACGGCGCGAACGCAGTCCCCCACTACCAAAAATTGTACTCCCGAGTTAATCACATTTGGATTAATCGCAAGGGTCAGCCCATCCTTGGTGCAATGGAAAGGCCTCGCCCTGGAGGAACCACCTTGGTGATCATGGTTGCCTCTGAGCCAGGTAAGTATGCTTCAATATAATTTTTTACACTTATTCATAGTTTTTATAAAGCAGAACAATATTGGCAAAGGGTACTTAATTGTTTGACTCGGGTCAAAGTCATCGCAGACGAATCGTACCGTAAAATATAAACATAGACTAGGGAAAAATTTAGTCAATAAAGCTCAGTATTGGTTGAATTGAACTTGACGTTTGGATATTTTATTTGAAGAAACAAATTGCACAATTGTTTAATTTCATCATCCCATATCAAGGTAATACCGACCCTCCTATGCAAGCCTTATTTCAAACAAAAACTGAAAAAATATACAACAAAAAATATTTTACCCGCATATCAATCAGTTATAACACAATGACATTTGTAATGTTAAAATAAATAGACTACGAATTATAGATAGCTACTGCTTATTATAAATGGGATTATACGTTTATTTGGGACGCGCCATGAGATTTTTTGTAAAAGATGGGAAGGCTTTATAATCAGGCGAGGAGTGGGTTTAAACGCCGGGACAATTTCGATAACCATTTACCTACTCTTTCACGTTAAATATTTATGTTCATGTGACCCTCATAGAGGGTGAGCCGATCCCGGAGGTACTGCAATACCGGGTCAACCCGTGGCGGGAGCAGTGCAAGCACTGTATTCCCACCATTTGCCAAAAATCAGTTTAATATTCTGGGGTCCATTTGAACCCGTATCAGATATTAAGCTGATAAGAACAGATACTACACTTTGATCTTAGCCAAAAGGCCGAGAAGCGATAATGTTTAAAATAATTCTGCTCAAAATAAGCATCAGGCCCCACATACTTAAGGTTGTGTGAGAAGAAGACCCAAAATCGCTCAAAACACCCAAGGAGGACCATACAACATTCGGCTTGTAAAATTTACAACAGCAACCACTTGATACTTATACAGCTCATACATTTTTATTCGATTTATTGCGCACTTTCTGTATTAAAGGAGGTAGAAGTTGCTGATAAAAAATTACGAAATCCCCATTTTCCCACTTCTTTTGAAGCATCGCCTTGACACGCCACCTGACGACGAAAGTTCTGAATGAATGCTTCATCAAGTTTTAATTTAGAAAACCAAACAAAACATTATTATTATTATACGGCCGGAAAAAGGCCCAATGTATAGGTCAACAACTTTATGGGTGTGTGCTAACAACAAGAGCTTGCGACATGATATTTTTTATTATTATTATATTATACCATGCATAGCAGTTGTACAAACTAATGATGAGGGTAATTTAATATGCATGGTACCCAATAGGGAAGCTATAATTGCTAGTACTACTATCATGTATTGCGTAGATTAAGCACTAACTTTAAAATTATAATCTTTCAGTAACATTGACCGCTCTGAACACGACGATTTCCTTCCGAAGTTTCACATGAAAACCACGGAAACGGTCCTCAACGGCTGTGAGTACATACTGTCGAGACAATTATATACAATCACATCCTGCTTCGCGCCCAGAAACCGGCGTCTTAACTCGTCATCGCGGGTAGAAAGAAGACTAGTTTCTGGTGGGAAACAAGTCAAGATATACTACAGAAATGATCCTGTGAAGTATGATCTTAATTTACCATGGCTTTTTACACTAATAAATAATTTTAACAAAATTAAATAGCTTTGGCGTAACTTGCCGTACATCAATTGAATTATCAAAGTAAACCAAAGTTACTAATCTAAGTTGACACGCAAATTCCGTACATGTCTACCTTGAAGTTTTGGTTCATTAAAAAAATATAGCTTAGATGGTGATACAGCTGTTAAACAAATTTTAATCGTGACACATTTTCTATAAATCACAGATTCCACATGTTTGACAATAAGATTAGGTATATAATGGCTATGCTAAAACTAAGCCACATCATACTAGCTGGGTGTTTGGCGCGCACCTATAATCCTGCTTCTGGGAGGCTCGATGGTGTGGATGGCATGAGTTTAGGAGCACTGCTACGTGAAACTGCACGTTGACCAGGTGTCCGTACTAAGCTTGACATCAACATGGATCTGCTGGAGGAATCCGGTTGGTCCAAGTTAGCTAAAGAGGAGCGAAATGGGCCAGGAGGGAAACCTAGCAGCCAAAAGTTCCCGTGTCGAGTGGTAGTGGGATCGCACCCGTGAGTGAGCTTCATTGAACAGCCTTAACAAAATAGCCACACTGCTATCTTACTTTTTGAATTAAGAGAGAAAAACAAACCACAACCAAAACAAAAAACAACAAAAAAAAACTATTCAGATCTGCAGCAAAATCAAATGCCAACAGCATCCCGTATTCCCAAGCGGTCACCCATCCAAGTACTAACGGGACCCGACGTAGCTTAACTTCCGGGAGCTGACGAGACCGGGTGAGTTCTACGTGGTATGGCCGTTGACGAGAACTTATGCAATGTCATTGATATCTATCGATAATTGATATCCCTTTAGATTGACTTTTAATTGCCAAAGTACGTAGTTTTCTTTGTACACAATTTTCTAAATACACTCCGATCTTCGCTAACAAGAGCCGGGAAATCAAATATTTCACAACTAACTGTATAACACCCGGAACCTAATAAATCTTGCCATTATTTAATTCATACTTTTCATATTTACCCATATATTTATTATTTGTAACTTTGACAATATTAGTTATTTATATTTCATTATACTGGGATGCCCGGACTCAAGACCGGGCGTTCAAAAAAATAAGTCATATAGACTCATCGATGCTCCTAACCACGGAAATCTTTAGTAAAAGGCGAAAGATTTATCCGAAGGTTGATTAGAAACCAGAGTATATCCAGACATGAAACCATTACATTTATATGCTTTTATTGATTTGAAAGTACGCTTGTAAAGCTTCATTTCCTATTAGGGAGTTTACATTTAAAAATCTATGTGCAATTAATTTCCAAATGGCCCATACTATTCAAAGTGGATATGATGTATAAAGCTCGTTTAAACAAACTTTACCGAATCAACTCGTCAATATACAGATGTAATGTTATTGTAAGACAATTTGAATCTTCCTGAAGTGCAGGGTGTGTGATATGGTTTTCCATGGCTTGCAACATCCCCGAGGGTTTAAGATATTTGGAACAATTGGGCTAACATCTTTCGCAATTTTTACAATATTGGACTTTTGTTAGGCTAACATAATTTTCGTCGCCGTATAGATTTTTATTTCTTACTATCCCGTACTTTACATCTACTAGCAATTAGTATAACACTCTAACCCCAGACAACAGCAGTTCCCTATATACTGTTTGATGCCGATACAAATTTTCTTGTAAAAATTTTACATTTTGACAATATGGTTTCGTATACATACTGAACTTAACACTGACTGACCGACTTTAGTGTTGATTTCATTTTACATGTATGCCCCTGATGGAGCTTTCAAAAATTGCCGACAGTAAAGAATATTTCACTTCACCGTGGCGGGGTATTGGTTAAAGTTTTCAACTAGCAATAATCACACCTCGGGAGACCCTCATTGGTTATGATATTGCCACTGCGCAAAGCTAAATTTTGATTTGGGTGAACACCTATTTATGCCTTGGCTGCGTTGATTCTGCTTGGACATGATGATCTAATATTTTTGTTCAAAAACTTAAATTTAGAATTCCCTAAGAAATTTCAAATTTTCATTTTCATTTCGAAATACATCAGCAGTGGACAGTTCATTTCAGACAAAAATAAACTTCCTTTTAATATTTAGTTTTATGCTTGAAGTTCTGTAAATGCGCAAAAAATATCCGTTCTGCAACACACCAATGAAAAATTGAAACGATGTATTGAAAAACAAATTCCCAACTAAATAAATATATTTTTCCCATGTCACCTCTGTCGTGTGCTTCACGCTCTGCGTTCTCTATATAACCGACTTCCATATCACTGCCTCAGCCCCATTTTTCTTCGATTATATATGTACAAAAATCCAAACCCCCCAATATTGGTATCATCCACTCGCGGACTGCGTGTCAAATTGTTTGTTTAAAACTATACCCAGTGCCGTGACCAGGATTCGAACCTGGGTTACTACGGAATTATATTCCAGAGATCCCACAACGTAGGGTCCTAACCACTAGACGATCACGGCGGAAATGATTCAAATTTATTTCCGTAGTACATGATATTCAATTTATAAAGCGTATCCTGACGCCTGACGTAGCTGAAGCTTACGGGAGATGACGAGACCACGGGTGACGGTGTTATCAGCAGTACAACAAGAAATGAATGAAAATATAAATTTCAATTTGATGCCATGGTGCTATGGTGGGAAAATATTTTAGTATAAAAAATGTATGAAGGAAAAAATTGTTTTTCTCCAGTATAAAATCTAACAAGTGTGTGACTAATCGTTGCTTCTATTGATACTCAATTAAGATAACGTCAGCTACTATTATAGCGATTTCATGAGTCAACACTCTACATGGCAATTCCTATTTTATTTTGTATACATTCAGGGAACGGCGCGAACGCAGTCCCCCACTACCAAAAATTGTACTCCCGAGTTAATCACATTTGGATTAATCGCAAGGGTCAGCCCATCCTTGGTGCAATGGAAAGGCCTCGCCCTGGAGGAACCACCTTGGTGATCATGGTTGCCTCTGAGCCAGGTAAGTATGCTTCAATATAATTTTTTACACTTATTCATAGTTTTTATAAAGCAGAACAATATTGGCAAAGGGTACTTAATTGTTTGACTCGGGTCAAAGTCATCGCAGACGAATCGTACCGTAAAATATAAACATAGACTAGGGAAAAATTTAGTCAATAAAGCTCAGTATTGGTTGAATTGAACTTGACGTTTGGATATTTTATTTGAAGAAACAAATTGCACAATTGTTTAATTTCATCATCCCATATCAAGGTAATACCGACCCTCCTATGCAAGCCTTATTTCAAACAAAAACTGAAAAAATATACAACAAAAAATATTTTACCCGCATATCAATCAGTTATAACACAATGACATTTGTAATGTTAAAATAAATAGACTACGAATTATAGATAGCTACTGCTTATTATAAATGGGATTATACGTTTATTTGGGACGCGCCATGAGATTTTTTGTAAAAGATGGGAAGGCTTTATAATCAGGCGAGGAGTGGGTTTAAACGCCGGGACAATTTCGATAACCATTTACCTACTCTTTCACGTTAAATATTTATGTTCATGTGACCCTCATAGAGGGTGAGCCGATCCCGGAGGTACTGCAATACCGGGTCAACCCGTGGCGGGAGCAGTGCAAGCACTGTATTCCCACCATTTGCCAAAAATCAGTTTAATATTCTGGGGTCCATTTGAACCCGTATCAGATATTAAGCTGATAAGAACAGATACTACACTTTGATCTTAGCCAAAAGGCCGAGAAGCGATAATGTTTAAAATAATTCTGCTCAAAATAAGCATCAGGCCCCACATACTTAAGGTTGTGTGAGAAGAAGACCCAAAATCGCTCAAAACACCCAAGGAGGACCATACAACATTCGGCTTGTAAAATTTACAACAGCAACCACTTGATACTTATACAGCTCATACATTTTTATTCGATTTATTGCGCACTTTCTGTATTAAAGGAGGTAGAAGTTGCTGATAAAAAATTACGAAATCCCCATTTTCCCACTTCTTTTGAAGCATCGCCTTGACACGCCACCTGACGACGAAAGTTCTGAATGAATGCTTCATCAAGTTTTAATTTAGAAAACCAAACAAAACATTATTATTATTATACGGCCGGAAAAAGGCCCAATGTATAGGTCAACAACTTTATGGGTGTGTGCTAACAACAAGAGCTTGCGACATGATATTTTTTATTATTATTATATTATACCATGCATAGCAGTTGTACAAACTAATGATGAGGGTAATTTAATATGCATGGTACCCAATAGGGAAGCTATAATTGCTAGTACTACTATCATGTATTGCGTAGATTAAGCACTAACTTTAAAATTATAATCTTTCAGTAACATTGACCGCTCTGAACACGACGATTTCCTTCCGAAGTTTCACATGAAAACCACGGAAACGGTCCTCAACGGCTGTGAGTACATACTGTCGAGACAATTATATACAATCACATCCTGCTTCGCGCCCAGAAACCGGCGTCTTAACTCGTCATCGCGGGTAGAAAGAAGACTAGTTTCTGGTGGGAAACAAGTCAAGATATACTACAGAAATGATCCTGTGAAGTATGATCTTAATTTACCATGGCTTTTTACACTAATAAATAATTTTAACAAAATTAAATAGCTTTGGCGTAACTTGCCGTACATCAATTGAATTATCAAAGTAAACCAAAGTTACTAATCTAAGTTGACACGCAAATTCCGTACATGTCTACCTTGAAGTTTTGGTTCATTAAAAAAATATAGCTTAGATGGTGATACAGCTGTTAAACAAATTTTAATCGTGACACATTTTCTATAAATCACAGATTCCACATGTTTGACAATAAGATTAGGTATATAATGGCTATGCTAAAACTAAGCCACATCATACTAGCTGGGTGTTTGGCGCGCACCTATAATCCTGCTTCTGGGAGGCTCGATGGTGTGGATGGCATGAGTTTAGGAGCACTGCTACGTGAAACTGCACGTTGACCAGGTGTCCGTACTAAGCTTGACATCAACATGGATCTGCTGGAGGAATCCGGTTGGTCCAAGTTAGCTAAAGAGGAGCGAAATGGGCCAGGAGGGAAACCTAGCAGCCAAAAGTTCCCGTGTCGAGTGGTAGTGGGATCGCACCCGTGAGTGAGCTTCATTGAACAGCCTTAACAAAATAGCCACACTGCTATCTTACTTTTTGAATTAAGAGAGAAAAACAAACCACAACCAAAACAAAAAACAACAAAAAAAAACTATTCAGATCTGCAGCAAAAGCAAATGCCAACAGCATCCCGTATTCCCAAGCGGTCACCCATCCAAGTACTAACGGGACCCGACGTAGCTTAACTTCCGGGAGCTGACGAGACCGGGTGAGTTCTACGTGGTATGGCCGTTGACGAGAACTTATGCAATGTCATTGATATCTATCGATAATTGATATCCCTTTAGATTGACTTTTAATTGCCAAAGTACGTAGTTTTCTTTGTACACAATTTTCTAAATACACTCCGATCTTCGCTAACAAGAGCCGGGAAATCAAATATTTCACAACTAACTGTATAACACCCGGAACCTAATAAATCTTGCCATTATTTAATTCATACTTTTCATATTTACCCATATATTTATTATTTGTAACTTTG
The DNA here is from genome assembly GCA_030770115.1 of Daphnia galeata. Classification (NCBI taxonomy): domain Eukaryota; kingdom Metazoa; phylum Arthropoda; class Branchiopoda; order Diplostraca; family Daphniidae; genus Daphnia; species Daphnia galeata. Next base: position 8,023,228 of record CM061123.1, on the reverse strand, counting down.
ACAATATTAGTTATTTATATTTCATTATACTGGGATGCCCGGACTCAAGACCGGGCGTTCAAAAAAATAAGTCATATAGACTCATCGATGCTCCTAACCACGGAAATCTTTAGTAAAAGGCGAAAGATTTATCCGAAGGTTGATTAGAAACCAGAGTATATCCAGACATGAAACCATTACATTTATATGCTTTTATTGATTTGAAAGTACGCTTGTAAAGCTTCATTTCCTATTAGGGAGTTTACATTTAAAAATCTATGTGCAATTAATTTCCAAATGGCCCATACTATTCAAAGTGGATATGATGTATAAAGCTCGTTTAAACAAACTTTACCGAATCAACTCGTCAATATACAGATGTAATGTTATTGTAAGACAATTTGAATCTTCCTGAAGTGCAGGGTGTGTGATATGGTTTTCCATGGCTTGCAACATCCCCGAGGGTTTAAGATATTTGGAACAATTGGGCTAACATCTTTCGCAATTTTTACAATATTGGACTTTTGTTAGGCTAACATAATTTTCGTCGCCGTATAGATTTTTATTTCTTACTATCCCGTACTTTACATCTACTAGCAATTAGTATAACACTCTAACCCCAGACAACAGCAGTTCCCTATATACTGTTTGATGCCGATACAAATTTTCTTGTAAAAATTTTACATTTTGACAATATGGTTTCGTATACATACTGAACTTAACACTGACTGACCGACTTTAGTGTTGATTTCATTTTACATGTATGCCCCTGATGGAGCTTTCAAAAATTGCCGACAGTAAAGAATATTTCACTTCACCGTGGCGGGGTATTGGTTAAAGTTTTCAACTAGCAATAATCACACCTCGGGAGTACCCTCATTGGTTATGATATTGCCACTGCGCAAAGCTAAATTTTGATTTGGGTGAACACCTATTTATGCCTTGGCTGCGTTGATTCTGCTTGGACATGATGATCTAATATTTTTGTTCAAAAACTTAAATTTAGAATTCCCTAAGAAATTTCAAATTTTCATTTTCATTTCGAAATACATCAGCAGTGGACAGTTCATTTCAGACAAAAATAAACTTCCTTTTAATATTTAGTTTTATGCTTGAAGTTCTGTAAATGCGCAAAAAATATCCGTTCTGCAACACACCAATGAAAAATTGAAACGATGTATTGAAAAACAAATTCCCAACTAAATAAATATATTTTTCCCATGTCACCTCTGTCGTGTGCTTCACGCTCTGCGTTCTCTATATAACCGACTTCCATATCACTGCCTCAGCCCCATTTTTCTTCGATTATATATGTACAAAAATCCAAACCCCCCAATATTGGTATCATCCACTCGCGGACTGCGTGTCAAATTGTTTGTTTAAAACTATACCCAGTGCCGTGACCAGGATTCGAACCTGGGTTACTACGGAATTATATTCCAGAGATCCCACAACGTAGGGTCCTAACCACTAGACGATCACGGCGGAAATGATTCAAATTTATTTCCGTAGTACATGATATTCAATTTATAAAGCGTATCCTGACGCCTGACGTAGCTGAAGCTTACGGGAGATGACGAGACCACGGGTGACGGTGTTATCAGCAGTACAACAAGAAATGAATGAAAATATAAATTTCAATTTGATGCCATGGTGCTATGGTGGGAAAATATTTTAGTATAAAAAATGTATGAAGGAAAAAATTGTTTTTCTCCAGTATAAAATCTAACAAGTGTGTGACTAATCGTTGCTTCTATTGATACTCAATTAAGATAACGTCAGCTACTATTATAGCGATTTCATGAGTCAACACTCTACATGGCAATTCCTATTTTATTTTGTATACATTCAGGGAACGGCGCGAACGCAGTCCCCCACTACCAAAAATTGTACTCCCGAGTTAATCACATTTGGATTAATCGCAAGGGTCAGCCCATCCTTGGTGCAATGGAAAGGCCTCGCCCTGGAGGAACCACCTTGGTGATCATGGTTGCCTCTGAGCCAGGTAAGTATGCTTCAATATAATTTTTTACACTTATTCATAGTTTTTATAAAGCAGAACAATATTGGCAAAGGGTACTTAATTGTTTGACTCGGGTCAAAGTCATCGCAGACCAATCGTACCGTAAAATATAAACATAGACTAGGGAAAAATTTAGTCAATAAAGCTCAGTATTGGTTGAATTGAACTTGACGTTTGGATATTTTATTTGAAGAAACAAATTGCACAATTGTTTAATTTCATCATCCCATATCAAGGTAATACCGACCCTCCTATGCAAGCCTTATTTCAAACAAAAACTGAAAAAATCTACAACAAAAAATATTTTACCCGCATATCAATCAGTTATAACACAATGACATTTGTAATGTTAAAATAAATAGACTACGAATTATAGATAGCTACTGCTTATTATAAATGGGATTATACGTTTATTTGGGACGCGCCATGAGATTTTTTGTAAAAGATGGGAAGGCTTTATAATCAGGCGAGGAGTGGGTTTAAACGCCGGGACAATTTCGATAACCATTTACCTACTCTTTCACGTTAAATATTTATGTTCATGTGACCCTCATAGAGGGTGAGCCGATCCCGGAGGTACTGCAATACCGGGTCAACCCGTGGCGGGAGCAGTGCAAGCACTGTATTCCCACCATTTGCCAAAAATCAGTTTAATATTCTGGGGTCCATTTGAACCCGTATCAGATATTAAGCTGATAAGAACAGATACTACACTTTGATCTTAGCCAAAAGGCCGAGAAGCGATAATGTTTAAAATAATTCTGCTCAAAATAAGCATCAGGCCCCACATACTTAAGGTTGTGTGAGAAGAAGACCCAAAATCGCTCAAAACACCCAAGGAGGACCACACTCTCATTCCTGGAGGGTCCTCGAAGCTAGTTGAGGGTCGCTTCGGAGTATCTTTCGAAGCATTATAATGCTTCAAAGGCTTCGATGCATATAGTTCGATTATCGAAGACTTGCTTCGAATTCGGTGACCCCAAATAGTTCGAAATTATCGAATATCCTGTTCGAGTTATGGACGTCATCGAAGGCCATCTCTCGGAGACGTAGCATGACTACTAAGAATTGAAAGGCCACCGAAGGCTTCATCGTCTGCTGCTGTCAATGACTTATGTCATATTAACTGTTACGTCAAAAATCTTTTAATCGTACAACCAGATTCTCATCGTTCTTCTGTCTTCCATATTCTTTCAGTAACTTACACGTTAATTTGTTATTTATTGAAGTTCTAGCATAACTGACTTGTTTTGTTTAATTCAAGAATGGATTACTCTTTAGAGTTTTCCCACATCTCAAAATGCTCTCCACCTGAGCTGAGTGAACATCTTACATCCAAAGGATTTGATAATTCCACTTGCTGCAAGCTGTCAGGTAGTATGTTTTAACGTTATCCTTGTTTTGCTTGCCATTGCTTTAGTCATAAGTTAGATAAGTCAGTTAGATAAGTCCTTTCCCTATTTACAATGGCCCAAGCTCGTACAAACTTTAAGTGCTTCCGTTGTTCACAAATTGTTGTAGGTAGCTATTCCAGTTTAACAAAGCATCTGCGTCATGTGCATGCCATGAAAACTAGTAGCACCTCCCAAGCTCACTTGGTGTGTGCCCAGAATAGCTGTTGTGAAGTTTTTTCAAATTTTTCAGACTTTAATTAGCACTTGAGGTTTTGTAAATTGTTTGATTCCGCAGCATCAGGTTCAAGAACATCACATCACTTACATGATCCTCCATCCCTCAGGTTCCTTAACTTCAGAGTCCCTTTCCTTTGTGTCATTGTCGACTAGCAAAATAGTAGAAACTAAAGATTTTCTTGCCCAAGTATAATGCTTGAACTGAAAGCAAAACATAATGTAAGTAATGCTGCCCTTGACTTTTTGACAGACAAACTGAGGGAGGAATTTAGTGAACTGGAAACGAACGAAGGTAAACAAAACTCGATTGAATCAGGGCAACCCCAAAAGCGTTTGAAAGTTGACTCCAGTTTTCATGATGCCATTGATATTCTAGGTTCTTTAAATTCGCAAAAAAAGAGGACTACATATTTTGTGAAAAATTTCAACCTTATTGAACTAGAAGAATGTTTTGTTAATTCTTCATTGCGAACAGGGATTAAAAACGGCGTGATTAGGTTCAGAAATATTTCTAACACTTTTCAGTACATGTCTTTAAAGAACAGATTGACTGTCTTGTTTCAGAATGATGCTTTTAGACGTTTGAATTTTTCAGAGGCACCTTCTGATGATGAGTTCATTAGGTCTGACAGAGACAGTCTTTTCTTTAAAACTCATTCTTTGTTTTCCAAATATCCCCATGCCCTTAGAATCCAGTTTTATAATGATGACGTTGAAACAGTAAATGACTTAGGTTCGAAAACCAAAAAACATGAAATTGGCATGTTTTGTGTTAGAATACTCAATTTGCCAATGACGGAAAATTCAAAACTTGTAAACGTATTTCCCATTGCCATTGGCCAACATTATTAGTTTTTTTCTTCATTTCTATACAATGTTTACTCTGTTTTCTTGTCTTATTTGTTTTATTATATTTTTGACGATTGATTTCATCAAGATGGTAGCAATACAAATTAAAAGTTTCAGTTTTCAGCCCTCAATATCCGTAGAATTGATTGCTTTATTTTTCCAATCCGCAAATATGACAACACTGTTTTATACCAAGCCAAGCGTCACCAAGCCCAATACAGTGAGTGATGGATATTTACATTAAGTTACGTTTCCTTGTGTTTCGGTCACTGAATAAAGGAATAATTTGAGAAGAGAAAGAGAAACAACTATAAGTTAATTGAAATGTTCGAAAAATTTGCTGTGTGTCATACTTCTCTTTCTCACCCCACGTAAAAAGTGTTGTCAGTTTTTTGTTGTAGTGAAATTATGTGAAGTCAGTTCGCTATAGTGAAATTACAGCCATATAGACAACAAGTAATAATGTAGTTTCAATTATTCATTTATTGTTGTTTAATTGTTTGTGTTTATTGATTATAGTTGAATTGCTAGCAGCAGCCCTGGGTATCTTGGAGGTTTGATCTGTGTCAAGTGAAACCGATGTGCTTCTATGCAAGAAAGTCTCCCATTCAATTTGGTAATATTCTAATTTAAATGTTCTGTTGTTCTAAGCCATTAATTGGTTTTATACTTTAAATTACAGGTTTTATGCCATGGAGTTTCATTTTTAAATATGAAGTCCAGTCAAGTCCGGTCCAGTCCAGTCAAGTGAAACCGATGTGCTTCTATGCAAGAAAGTCAGCTAGTGAAATTACAGCCATAGACAACAAGTGACAATGTTGTTTCAATTATTTATTTATTGTTGTTTAATTGTTTGTTTATTGATTATAGTTGGATTGCTGGCAGCAGCCCTGGTTATATCTTGGAGGTTTGATTTGTGTCAAGTGAAACCGATGTGCTTCTATGCAAGAAAGTCTCCCATTCAATTTGGTAATATTTTAATTCTAATGTAGTTTCAATTATTCATTTATTGTTGTCTAATTGTTTATGTTTATTGATTATAGTTTAATTGCTGGCAGCAGACCTGGTTATCTTGGAGGTTTGATCTGTGTCAAGTGAAACCGATGTCTCCCATTCAATTTGGTAATATTCTAATTTAAATGTTTTGTTGTTCTAAGCCATTAATTGGTCTTATACTTTATATTACAGGTTTTATGCCATGGAGTTTCATATTTTATATCTTGGAGGTTTGATCTGTGTTGATGTGAAACCAATGCAAGAAAGTCTCCAATTCCTGTCAAAAATCTTACACTGAAATCAATTTGGTAATATTCTAATTTAAATGTTTTGTTGTTCTATAAGCCATTAATTGGTCTGTCTTATACTTTATATTACAGGCTTTATCCAATGGCTTCAAACCTGCTGATGTTCTAGGGGAGTTTTCTGGACAGATACTTTGTACTTTAAAATTTTAATGTTCATTGTATTTCTACCTGAACGATTCGACCTATTATGCCAAAATTTACTCTAGTTAAGTTTATTGTTTGTACAACTTCTTATTTGTCAAATATACAATTGAATTGATCGAACCATTGGTGTTTTGGTGTACTTTAAATCATTTAATATTGAACTGAATTTTATTTGGGGATTTCCTGTGTAAATAAGGCCTGTGCTATATGGGCAGCTGGTGAAATCGGTCTTTCGTAGACCCGTCTACGAGTAACCTTATGTGGGTACTCGAAGAAGGTATTCGAACGGATTCGAACGGATCCTTCGAAGGCTCGTAGACGGTTACTCGAACAAGCATCCTCGAGCTTCGAAGCATAACCCCTTCGAATTCGAGGCACTCTTCATTTCGCTACGAGTTCGGAGTACCTTCGAAGCACCCAGAAGAATGAGAGTGCATACAACATTCGGCTTGTAAAATTTACAACAGCAACCACTTGATACTTATACAGCTCATACATTTTTATTCGATTTATTGCGCACTTTCTGTATTAAAGGAGGTAGAAGTTGCTGATAAAAAATTACGAAATCCCCATTTTCCCACTTCTTTTGAAGCATCGCCTTGACACGCCACCTGACGACGAAAGTTCTGAATGAATGCTTCATCAAGTTTTAATTTAGAAAACCAAACAAAACATTATTATTATTATACGGCCGGAAAAAGGCCCAATGTATAGGTCAACAACTTTATGGGTGTGTGCTAACAACAAGAGCTTGCGACATGATATTTTTTATTATTATTATATTATACCATGCATAGCAGTTGTACAAACTAATGATGAGGGTAATTTAATATGCATGGTACCCAATAGGGAAGCTATAATTGCTAGTACTACTATCATGTATTGCGTAGATTAAGCACTAACTTTAAAATTATAATCTTTCAGTAACATTTACCGCTCTGAACACGACGATTTCCTTCCGAAGTTTCACATGAAAACCACGGAAACGGTCCTCAACGGCTGTGAGTACATACTGTCGAGACAATTATATACAATCACATCCTGCTTCGCGCCCAGAAACCGGCGTCTTAACTCGTCATCGCGGGTAGAAAGAAGACTAGTTTCTGGTGGGAAACAAGTCAAGATATACTACAGAAATGATCCTGTGAAGTATGATCTTAATTTACCATGGCTTTTTACACTAATAAATAATTTTAACAAAATTAAATAGCTTTGGCGTAACTTGCCGTACATCAATTGAATTATCAAAGTAAACCAAAGTTACTAATCTAAGTTGACACGCAAATTCCGTACATGTCTACCTTGAAGTTTTGGTTCATTAAAAAAATATAGCTTAGATGGTGATACAGCTGTTAAACAAATTTTAATCGTGACACATTTTCTATAAATCACAGATTCCACATGTTTGACAATAAGATTAGGTATATAATGGCTATGCTAAAACTAAGCCACATCATACTAGCTGGGTGTTTGGCGCGCACCTATAATCCTGCTTCTGGGAGGCTCGATGGTGTGGATGGCATGAGTTTAGGAGCACTGCTACGTGAAACTGCACGTTGACCAGGTGTCCGTACTAAGCTTGACATCAACATGGATCTGCTGGAGGAATCCGGTTGGTCCAAGTTAGCTAAAGAGGAGCGAAATGGGCCAGGAGGGAAACCTAGCAGCCAAAAGTTCCCGTGTCGAGTGGTAGTGGGATCGCACCCGTGAGTGAGCTTCATTGAACAGCCTTAACAAAATAGCCACACTGCTATCTTACTTTTTGAATTAAGAGAGAAAAACAAACCACAACCAAAACAAAAAACAACAAAAAAAAAACTATTCAGATCTGCAGCAAAAGCAAATGCCAACAGCATCCCGTATTCCCAAGCGGTCACCCATCCAAGTACTAACGGGACCCGACGTAGCTTAACTTCCGGGAGCTGACGAGACCGGGTGAGTTCTACGTGGTATGGCCGTTGACGAGAACTTATGCAATGTCATTGATATCTATCGATAATTGATATCCCTTTAGATTGACTTTTAATTGCCAAAGTACGTAGTTTTCTTTGTACACAATTTTCTAAATACACTCCGATCTTCGCTAACAAGAGCCGGGAAATCAAATATTTCACAACTAACTGTATAACACCCGGAACCTAATAAATCTTGCCATTATTTAATTCATACTTTTCATATTTACCCATATATTTATTATTTGTAACTTTGACAACATTAGTTATTTATATTTCATTATACTGGGATGCCCGGACTCAAGACCGGGCGTTCAAAAAAATAAGTCATATAGACTCATCGATGCTCCTAACCACGGAAATCTTTAGTAAAAGGCGAAAGATTTATCCGAAGGTTGATTAGAAACCAGAGTATATCCAGACATGAAACCATTACATTTATATGCTTTTATTGATTTGAAAGTACGCTTGTAAAGCTTCATTTCCTATTAGGGAGTTTACATTTAAAAATCTATGTGCAATTAATTTCCAAATGGCCCATATACTATTCAAAGTGGATATGATGTATAAAGCTCGTTTAAACAAACTTTACCGAATCAACTCGTCAATATACAGATGTAATGTTATTGTAAGACAATTTGAATCTTCCTGAAGTGCAGGGTGTGTGATATGGTTTTCCATGGCTTGCAACATCTCCGAGGGTTTAAGATATTTGGAACAATTGGGCTAACATCTTTCGCAATTTTTACAATATTGGACTTTTGTTAGGCTAACATAATTTTCGTCGCCGTATAGATTTTTATTTCTTACTATCCCGTACTTTACATCTACTAGCAATTAGTATAACACTCTAACCCCAGACAACAGCAGTTCCCTATATACTGTTTGATGCCGATACAAATTTTCTTGTAAAAATTTTACATTTTGACAATATGGTTTCGTATACATACTGAACTTAACACTGACTGACCGACTTTAGTGTTGATTTCATTTTACATGTATGCCCCTGATGGAGCTTTCAAAAATTGCCGACAGTAAAGAATATTTCACTTCACCGTGGCGGGGTATTGGTTACAGTTTTCAACTAGCAATAATCACACCTCGGGAGTACCCTCATTGGTTATGATATTGCCACTGCGCAAAGCTAAATTTTGATTTGGGTGAACACCTATTTATGCCTTGGCTGCGTTGATTCTGCTTGGACATGATGATCTAATATTTTTGTTCAAAAACTTAAATTTAGAATTCCCTAAGAAATTTCAAATTTTCATTTTCATTTCGAAATACATCAGCAGTGGACAGTTCATTTCAGACAAAAATAAACTTCCTTTTAATATTTAGTTTTATGCTTGAAGTTCTGTAAATGCGCAAAAAATATCCGTTCTGCAACACACCAATGAAAAATTGAAACGATGTATTGAAAAACAAATTCCCAACTAAATAAATATATTTTTCCCATGTCACCTCTGTCGTGTGCTTCACGCTCTGCGTTCTCTATATAACCGACTTCCATATCACTGCCTCAGCCCCATTTTTCTTCGATTATATATGTACAAAAATCCAAACCCCCCAATATTGGTATCATCCACTCGCGGACTGCGTGTCAAATTGTTTGTTTAAAACTATACCCAGTGCCGTGACCAGGATTCGAACCTGGGTTACTACGGAATTATATTCCAGAGATCCCACAACGTAGGGTCCTAACCACTAGACGATCACGGCGGAAATGATTCAAATTTATTTCCGTAGTACATGATATTCAATTTATAAAGCGTATCCTGACGCCTGACGTAGCTGAAGCTTACGGGAGATGACGAGACCACGGGTGACGGTGTTATCAGCAGTACAACAAGAAATGAATGAAAATATAAATTTCAATTTGATGCCATGGTGCTATGGTGGGAAAATATTTTAGTATAAAAAATGTATGAAGGAAAAAATTGTTTTTCTCCAGTATAAAATCTAACAAGTGTGTGACTAATCGTTGCTTCTATTGATAGGCCTACTCAATTAAGATAACGTCAGCTACTATTATAGCGATTTCATGAGTCAACACTCTACATAGCAATTCCTATTTTATTTTGTATACATTCAGGGAACGGCGCGAACGCAGTCCCCCACTACCAAAAATTGTACTCCCGAGTTAATCACATTTGGATTAATCGCAAGGGTCAGCCCATCCTTGGTGCAATGGAAAGGCCTCGCCCTGGAGGAACCACCTTGGTGATCATGGTTGCCTCTGAGCCAGGTAAGTATGCTTCAATATAATTTTTTACACTTATTCATAGTTTTTATAAAGCAGAACAATATTGGCAAAGGGTACTTAATTGTTTGACTCGGGTCAAAGTCATCGCAGACGAATCGTACCGTAAAATATAAACATAGACTAGGGAAAAATTTAGTCAATAAAGCTCAGTATTGGTTGAATTGAACTTGACGTTTGGATATTTTATTTGAAGAAACAAATTGCACAATTGTTTAATTTCATCATCCCATATCAAGGTAATACCGACCCTCCTATGCAAGCCTTATTTCAAACAAAAACTGAAAAAATATACAACAAAAAATATTTTACCCGCATATCAATCAGTTATAACACAATGACATTTGTAATGTTAAAATAAATAGACTACGAATTATAGATAGCTACTGCTTATTATAAATGGGATTATACGTTTATTTGGGACGCGCCATGAGATTTTTTGTAAAAGATGGGAAGGCTTTATAATCAGGCGAGGAGTGGGTTTAAACGCCGGGACAATTTCGATAACCATTTACCTACTCTTTCACGTTAAATATTTATGTTCATGTGACCCTCATAGAGGGTGAGCCGATCCCGGAGGTACTGCAATACCGGGTCAACCCGTGGCGGGAGCAGTGCAAGCACTGTATTCCCACCATTTGCCAAAAATCAGTTTAATATTCTGGGGTCCATTTGAACCCGTATCAGATATTAAGCTGATAAGAACAGATACTACACTTTGATCTTAGCCAAAAGGCCGAGAAGCGATAATGTTTAAAATAATTCTGCTCAAAATAAGCATCAGGCCCCACATACTTAAGGTTGTGTGAGAAGAAGACCCAAAATCGCTCAAAACACCCAAGGAGGACCATACAACATTCGGCTTGTAAAATTTACAACAGCAACCACTTGATACTTATACAGCTCATACATTTTTATTCGATTTATTGCGCACTTTCTGTATTAAAGGAGGTAGAAGTTGCTGATAAAAAATTACGAAATCCCCATTTTCCCACTTCTTTTGAAGCATCGCCTTGACACGCCACCTGACGACGAAAGTTCTGAATGAATGCTTCATCAAGTTTTAATTTAGAAAACCAAACAAAACATTATTATTACTATACGGCCGGAAAAAGGCCCAATGTATAGGTCAACAACTTTATGGGTGTGTGCTAACAACAAGAGCTTGCGACATGATATTTTTTATTATTATTATATTATACCATGCATAGCAGTTGTACAAACTAATGATGAGGGTAATTTAATATGCATGGTACCCAATAGGGAAGCTATAATTGCTAGTACTACTATCATGTATTGCGTAGATTAAGCACTAACTTTAAAATTATAATCTTTCAGTAACATTGACCGCTCTGAACACGACGATTTCCTTCCGAAGTTTCACATGAAAACCACGGAAACGGTCCTCAACGGCTGTGAGTACATACTGTCGAGACAATTATATACAATCACATCCTGCTTCGCGCCCAGAAACCGGCGTCTTAACTCGTCATCGCGGGTAGAAAGAAGACTAGTTTCTGGTGGGAAACAAGTCAAGATATATTACAGAAATGATCCTGTGAAGTATGATCTTAATTTACCATGGCTTTTTACACTAATAAATAATTTTAACAAAATTAAATAGCTTTGGCGTAACTTGCCGTACATCAATTGAATTATCAAAGTAAACCAAAGTTACTAATCTAAGTTGACACGCAAATTCCGTACATGTCTACCTTGAAGTTTTGGTTCATTAAAAAAATATAGCTTAGATGGTGATACAGCTGTTAAACAAATTTTAATCGTGACACATTTTCTATAAATCACAGATTCCACATGTTTGACAATAAGATTAGGTATATAATGGCTATGCTAAAACTAAGCCACATCATACTAGCTGGGTGTTTGGCGCGCACCTATAATCCTGCTTCTGGGAGGCTCGATGGTGTGGATGGCATGAGTTTAGGAGCACTGCTACGTGATACTGCACGTTGACCAGGTGTCCGTACTAAGCTTGACATCAACATGGATCTGCTGGAGGAATCCGGTTGGTCCAAGTTAGCTAAAGAGGAGCGAAATGGGCCAGGAGGGAAACCTAGCAGCCAAAAGTTCCCGTGTCGAGTGGTAGTGGGATCGCACCCGTGAGTGAGCTTCATTGAACAGCCTTAACAAAATAGCCACACTGCTATCTTACTTTTTGAATTAAGAGAGAAAAACAAACCACAACCAAAACAAAAAACAACAAAAAAAAACTATTCAGATCTGCAGCAAAAGCAAATGCCAACAGCATCCCGTATTCCCAAGCGGTCACCCATCCAAGTACTAACGGGACCCGACGTAGCTTAACTTCCGGGAGCTGACGAGACCGGGTGAGTTCTACGTGGTATGGCCGTTGACGAGAACTTATGCAATGTCATTGATATCTATCGATAATTGATATCCCTTTAGATTGACTTTTAATTGCCAAAGTACGTAGTTTTCTTTGTACACAATTTTCTAAATACACTCCGATCTTCGCTAACAAGAGCCGGGAAATCAAATATTTCACAACTAACTGTATAACACCCGGAACCTAATAAATCTTGCCATTATTTAATTCATACTTTTCATATTTACCCATATATTTATTATTTGTAACTTTGACAACATTAGTTATTTATATTTCATTATACTGGGATGCCCGGACTCAAGACCGGGCGTTCAAAAAAATAAGTCATATAGACTCATCGATGCTCCTAACCACGGAAATCTTTAGTAAAAGGCGAAAGATTTATCCGAAGGTTGATTAGAAACCAGAGTATATCCAGACATGAAACCATTACATTTATATGCTTTTATTGATTTGAAAGTACGCTTGTAAAGCTTCATTTCCTATTAGGGAGTTTACATTTAAAAATCTATGTGCAATTAATTTCCAAATGGCCCATACTATTCAAAGTGGATATGATGTATAAAGCTCGTTTAAACAAACTTTACCGAATCAACTCGTCAATATACAGATGTAATGTTATTGTAAGACAATTTGAATCTTCCTGAAGTGCAGGGTGTGTGATATGGTTTTCCATGGCTTGCAACATCCCCGAGGGTTTAAGATATTTGGAACAATTGGGCTAACATCTTTCGCAATTTTTACAATATTGGACTTTTGTTAGGCTAACATAATTTTCGTCGCCGTATAGATTTTTATTTCTTACTATCCCGTACTTTACATCTACTAGCAATTAGTATAACACTCTAACCCCAGACAACAGCAGTTCCCTATATACTGTTTGATGCCGATACAAATTTTCTTGTAAAAATTTTACATTTTGACAATATGGTTTCGTATACATACTGAACTTAACACTGACTGACCGACTTTAGTGTTGATTTCATTTTACATGTATGCCCCTGATGGAGCTTTCAAAAATTGCCGACAGTAAAGAATATTTCACTTCACCGTGGCGGGGTATTGGTTAAAGTTTTCAACTAGCAATAATCACACCTCGGGAGACCCTCATTGGTTATGATATTGCCACTGCGCAAAGCTAAATTTTGATTTGGGTGAACACCTATTTATGCCTTGGCTGCGTTGATTCTGCTTGGACATGATGATCTAATATTTTTGTTCAAAAACTTAAATTTAGAATTCCCTAAGAAATTTCAAATTTTCATTTTCATTTCGAAATACATCAGCAGTGGACAGTTCATTTCAGACAAAAATAAACTTCCTTTTAATATTTAGTTTTATGCTTGAAGTTCTGTAAATGCGCAAAAAATATCCGTTCTGCAACACACCAATGAAAAATTGAAACGATGTATTGAAAAACAAATTCCCAACTAAATAAATATATTTTTCCCATGTCACCTCTGTCGTGTGCTTCACGCTCTGCGTTCTCTATATAACCGACTTCCATATCACTGCCTCAGCCCCATTTTTCTTCGATTATATATGTACAAAAATCCAAACCCCCCAATATTGGTATCATCCACTCGCGGACTGCGTGTCAAATTGTTTGTTTAAAACTATACCCAGTGCCGTGACCAGGATTCGAACCTGGGTTACTACGGAATTATATTCCAGAGATCCCACAACGTAGGGTCCTAACCACTAGACGATCACGGCGGAAATGATTCAAATTTATTTCCGTAGTACATGATATTCAATTTATAAAGCGTATCCTGACGCCTGACGTAGCTGAAGCTTACGGGAGATGACGAGACCACGGGTGACGGTGTTATCAGCAGTACAACAAGAAATGAATGAAAATATAAATTTCAATTTGATGCCATGGTGCTATGGTGGGAAAATATTTTAGTATAAAAAATGTATGAAGGAAAAAATTGTTTTTCTCCAGTATAAAATCTAACAAGTGTGTGACTAATCGTTGCTTCTATTGATACTCAATTAAGATAACGTCAGCTACTATTATAGCGATTTCATGAGTCAACACTCTACATGGCAATTCCTATTTTATTTTGTATACATTCAGGGAACGGCGCGAACGCAGTCCCCCACTACCATAAATTGTACTCCCGAGTTAATCACATTTGGATTAATCGCAAGGGTCAGCCCATCCTTGGTGCAATGGAAAGGCCTCGCCCTGGAGGAACCACCTTGGTGATCATGGTTGCCTCTGAGCCAGGTAAGTATGCTTCAATATAATTTTTTACACTTATTCATAGTTTTTATAAAGCAGAACAATATTGGCAAAGGGTACTTAATTGTTTGACTCGGGTCAAAGTCATCGCAGACGAATCGTACCGTAAAATATAAACATAGACTAGGGAAAAATTTAGTCAATAAAGCTCAGTATTGGTTGAATTGAACTTGACGTTTGGATATTTTATTTGAAGAAACAAATTGCACAATTGTTTAATTTCATCATCCCATATCAAGGTAATACCGACCCTCCTATGCAAGCCTTATTTCAAACAAAAACTGAAAAAAATATACAACAAAAAATATTTTACCCGCATATCAATCAGTTATAACACAATGACATTTGTAATGTTAAAATAAATAGACTACGAATTATAGATAGCTACTGCTTATTATAAATGGGATTATACGTTTATTTGGGACGCGCCATGAGATTTTTTGTAAAAGATGGGAAGGCTTTATAATCAGGCGAGGAGTGGGTTTAAACGCCGGGACAATTTCGATAACCATTTACCTACTCTTTCACGTTAAATATTTATGTTCATGTGACCCTCATAGAGGGTGAGCCGATCCCGGAGGTACTGCAATACCGGGTCAACCCGTGGCGGGAGCAGTGCAAGCACTGTATTCCCACCATTTGCCAAAAATCAGTTTAATATTCTGGGGTCCATTTGAACCCGTATCAGATATTAAGCTGATAAGAACAGATTAAAATGTTTATTGAGAATGAATTTTTAAGCTTGTACATATGTGGCTGTGCCAGAGGGAAACATTCGCCAAATGACTGAGCATTTGGGGCAGACGAACATTGCTTATGTCTACATGAGAGAAGGATGAATAAGAGAGGGGTTGTGCACCCATCAAAAAAGGAGTGATTTCGTTTAAGCATGGAGCCGAGAGAAAAGAACCAAAAATATGGGGAGATGGTGAGAAGTTTCAATAAATGACAAGAAGGGTAGTAGGGCAAAGTGAGAAAAAATAAAAATAAAATTAAATAGTTAGATATAGAGTGGACAACTGTTGGATGGAATCATGTGAAAAATACGTTTAAGAGGGATAGAATAAGGAGGAGTAATATTACAATAAAAATAAGTAAACAAATAGCAAATAGAATAGGAACTAACATTGATTTTTCTCAGGCTCATTGGTTGGACGAAGGATAATTTAGATACGGAAATAAAAATTGAATAATTATAAATGGTTATTGTTCTTCAGGGCGCGTTTCTGGACCATGAACAGGTTGCGGATGCACCGGAAGCGGGTTGATTGGGACATCATCTCGGTATTGCCTCTTCCCACTGATGAACTCGACATAGATATCCCTTGACCACCGGATGGTGTCGCTGACGATGAGCTTTTTCATTAGTTTTGCGTATGTTTTGCTGATTCGTAGTTGGCGGATAACTGTATCGTTATCTGGGTCCCAGCCACCGAGAGCTCCGACTATGAAGGCATTTAGATACACGTCCCAGCCTTGTGAGCGGAGTTCGTCTGCTAGTAGCTGATATTTTTGAATTTTGCCCGCTCTGGCCAGTTGAAATGCCTCGTACTCGTTTTCAAAAACCACAGCCACATCAATGATGGTCATGGAGCGTGTAGCAGCGTTAGTAACAACAAGATCTGGCCGGAGTTGGCCACTGGTGCCAGGGATCTTCCGGTCTTCGCTTGTTATACCAGCGATGGCCGGTGTACCTCTCGCAAGACGATGGGCAATAGCATGATGACGAAGAGCCCTTGGCCTACTAACATATTTACAGTGGCTAAGGACATGGGGTAGAGTCTCGAGGATATGGTTGCAGCGACGACAGCGTTTACTGCCATCACCGAAGCGACGCGTTCCATTGAGCGGCATGGTATCCAACCGTGCGCGGTGAAGAAAGCGCCAATCAGCGAACCGCGTGTAGAGGCCTGATTTCATCATATGATTCGATTCACTACGAAGGCTGGTCACTGAGAACACTTTGCCCTGGTCGGGTTTCTTCAAAAGACGATGGAGATAAGAGGTCCGAAGACCCGTTTTCAATAAGTTACACACTTGACGGCGAGCTGCAGGATGCGCTCGAGCCACATTTGGTTCCTTTCCTGGGCGAGGAACCAGTAATTGAATTTCACCAAGAGTTCCACACCACCACCAAGCGATATCAACGGTGCGACGAAGAGCACGCGTACATATTCGGACACGCGACCACAATGAGGGGACGTCACTATTAGTTTGGCACATATCTCCATCAGTGGAGCCATTGAGATAGGATGCGATATCCGTCATATCCGGAACTCGTCTGATTTTAAGTTGGACAGCAGTTTTAAGTGTATCCCAGGCGGTTTCGCGGACATCGTTGTCTGGGCAGGTAAGCAGTCGGAATCCATGAGTCACAGCACACACATTGCGCATATCACTAAAAGGGAGGATGCCAGCACCACCTAGGGGGCTGGGAATAAAAACAACTTCAGCACTAGCCCGTTGAGGGAGATTAAGCCACTTTTTCACGTATTTTTTCATGCGTTTGTCTAAATTTTTCAGTGGTTTCACGGTTACGTTGGCTCCACGGAGAATAAAATCGAGACGGGGTACTAAAAAAGTGACGACGGCGTCAATTTTTTGCCACGGGGCGAGCAAGCTTTTTTCTAGAAGATCCAGATCGTTGCTCAAGGTGGCTAAAGTTTCTTCCGGTGTTTGTTTATTCCGGAAGCCAGTGGGAACACCAAGATGGCGGTAATGCTGACCCTCGCCGAGGACAGCAAGCGGGTTTTCTTCGATGGTGAAGACAGTATCAACAGTCTCGCGGCGAACCAAGTGAAGAGTTGCACATTTAGGAGGTTTGAATGTGAGGCCAGACCAGTCCGCTGCTTCAGCAGCAGCATCGAGTTGTCGCTGGAGTGCGTCTTCGTTTTTAGCCAGTAGGGCCAAGTCATCTGCAAATGCTAAAACGGAGAGATCAACAAGCCCAAGTTTAAATGAGAGCGGTTTTAGTGCCGTTATAGAGCGAATGATTGGTTCCATTGCCAGATCGAACACCACAGGGCTCAAAGGGCAACCCTGTTTGACTCCAGATAGTATTGGAATAGGGGCAGTCAGGCCGTTAGAAGACATCCCTCTTGTAGTGGTAGCCGTGTAGAGGTCCTGGATAACGTTTATAGTTTCAGCCGGTAGTCCCAGTAAATTAAGGGTGCCAAAAATATGGGAGTGCGGGACGGAAGGAAAAGCGTTCGCTAAATCCAGCCACGCCACGCAAAGTTCTTGACCGGTACGACGAGCTTGATTTATAGCTGACTGTAGAAGGAAGTTGTGTTCAAGGCAGCCATCATGACGGGTGAATCCTTTCTGCTGAGGAGATATTCGCTTTCCTTCTTCAGCCCAGCGAGATATGCGGTCGGCTATGACTCCCGAGTAGAGTTTAGCGATAGTGTTTCCTAGAGTAAGTGGGCGCCAATTGCCTAGATTTTCTCTATCACCTGCTTTAAAAATTAGAACTGTTGTGGATTCTTTCCATGCAGCTGGTACTTTAGCTGATGATAGACAACGAGAGTAAATTAGTGCCAATGTATGGCAGCCTGGATCAACTCGACGCAACCCAGAGTAACGGGCACCGTCTGGTCCTGGGGCTGTGTTTTTCATCCGTTGCAGACGTGTTGAGACTTCAAGTGGAGTGATTGGAGCAGTGAGGAAAGCGTGCTCATCGGGAGTAGTAGCTTGATCGAATGCTGGTACACATGATGGTGGGGCAGACCAGGGATGATCTGTGCCAGCAAACATCGTCGTAAGATGTGTTTCGATTGTCTTTGTGTCAGACGCGCAATACGGAGATGGATCTGCCAAGATGTGAGTCATGGCCTTGCTACGATCAAGCCTATAGAGTTTTTGTATGGTTGATGCATCTTCTGGGTCGTATCTTGGCCGTCGTTGTGGAGCTCGATTAGGACCTTGGCGAGGAGCAGCTCTGGGTTGAGTTGTTACTGGTGCATTGTCTTTTCGTTCGGCGGCAGCTGTCGAAATACTCAGTGAGAGAGCTGACAAGCCATCTAAATCAGTGGTTAGAAGGGTATTAAAAGTTTCAATCCATTTGCGCTGCTGGTCTGTCAATTTTGGCCGGTTGGCATCTGGTAAAGTAGAATCACTATCTGAAGACGGCCGAACGGGTTCACCCACTTCACTTGGCCGAGAAGATAAAGGAGCACGGTTTACAGATGGACGGTTCTGTAACACGGGTACAGCAGTGGAAATAGTAGATCGGTGACTCGGTGCAGTGGATCGCTGCGGATGCGAACGTGGTGGTGGAAGATCAAAGTGACCAGCCTGAATATTCCATGGTGGAACATTTGATGGTAACTGAGAACACACCTGTTCACTCACTGGCGGAGAAGATACACTTTCACTACGAGGCAGTTGAGGGGTGAAGTGTTGCACGATCGTTGTTGTAGAGGTATGAGGCACTGTAGATGGCGTTGTTGATGTGGGAGGGGCTTCGTTGAGCAGCAGATGACGAGCCAGGAGTAATTCACCATTAGCTGGTGATGGAATCGACCGAGGCCGACGACAGCGTCCACCTCCACCTCTTTCCCAGCTACCACTAAGAATAGTAGGATGAGCGCCATCATACAGAACATTTGTAGTTCCACTCCAGGTCCATAAAGTGTCGCCATCTATCGGTGGGTTGTGAAGAGAAGGCGTAGAGCTGTCAGCAATTGGCTGAGGTGATGATCTAGCCGGTAGTGACACCTCACGTGGGCCAAAATTCACAAGAAGACCAGGTGGATGATAAGGAACAACGCCATTATCTAAACAGGAAGAAATCGGATTAGTTTGGGCAAGTTCCAGTGGGGGAATAGCCGGCAAAGTAGATGAGGAAGCGAGCGATTGTTGTTGTGACGATCGCAACCGTGCTTCTGAAATAAAGCTACTAATAGCTTCAGATGAAAATAGCGGAAGAAGAGGTGAAGCATCAGGTGAGGGCAGCCGAGCAGTAGAAGGTGGGCTAGATGGAGAATCTATGGTGGCCAGCACCGGGACTGGTGATGGTTCACGATGTGGAGCAGAATGGAATCCTGCAGCATGAGCGGAATAGCTTTTCACCCCAGGAAGCTCAAATTTACAGATTCGACACTCAAACCGAATAATAACTGAACTGTGATGCTGTTTAAAATGTCGCTTAAGACTGTTGTGGGTTTTGAGGTTTTGAGCAGTTGTCGAGCAAATATGGCAGGAGAAGATGGTCAAAGGGGCAATGGGAAGGGATATGTAGAACACTTCCTCAATATTTTCAGTAAATCGCCCACCACTCTCCACCACTTCTGCAATTTCACTGTCAGCGTCATTTTCACTGTCACTCATTTCGCGTGTAACTCAAGTGATCACTTCTCAGGGTAGGCCCGAATCCACCAGAAGGAGAGGTTAACATTAAAGGTGTAACAATGAGCACCCCCTAACCAACTGATAAGAACAGATACTACACTTTGATCTTAGCCAAAAGGCCGAGAAGCGATAATGTTTAAAATAATTCTGCTCAAAATAAGCATCAGGCCCCACATACTTAAGGTTGTGTGAGAAGAAGACCCAAAATCGCTCAAAACACCCAAGGAGGACCATACAACATTCGGCTTGTAAAATTTACAACAGCAACCACTTGATACTTATACAGCTCATACATTTTTATTCGATTTATTGCGCACTTTCTGTATTAAAGGAGGTAGAAGTTGCTGATAAAAAATTACGAAATCCCCATTTTCCCACTTCTTTTGAAGCATCGCCTTGACACGCCACCTGACGACGAAAGTTCTGAATGAATGCTTCATCAAGTTTTAATTTAGAAAACCAAACAAAACATTATTATTATTATACGGCCGGAAAAAGGCCCAATGTATAGGTCAACAACTTTATGGGTGTGTGCTAACAACAAGAGCTTGCGACATGATATTTTTTATTATTATTATATTATACCATGCATAGCAGTTGTACAAACTAATGATGAGGGTAATTTAATATGCATGGTACCCAATAGGGAAGCTATAATTGCTAGTACTACTATCATGTATTGCGTAGATTAAGCACTAACTTTAAAATTATAATCTTTCAGTAACATTGACCGCTCTGAACACGACGATTTCCTTCCGAAGTTTCACATGAAAACCACGGAAACGGTCCTCAACGGCTGTGAGTACATACTGTCGAGACAATTATATACAATCACATCCTGCTTCGCGCCCAGAAACCGGCGTCTTAACTCGTCATCGCGGGTAGAAAGAAGACTAGTTTCTGGTGGGAAACAAGTCAAGATATACTACAGAAATGATCCTGTGAAGTATGATCTTAATTTACCATGGCTTTTTACACTAATAAATAATTTTAACAAAATTAAATAGCTTTGGCGTAACTTGCCGTACATCAATTGAATTATCAAAGTAAACCAAAGTTACTAATCTAAGTTGACACGCAAATTCCGTACATGTCTACCTTGAAGTTTTGGTTCATTAAAAAAATATAGCTTAGATGGTGATACAGCTGTTAAACAAATTTTAATCGTGACACATTTTCTATAAATCACAGATTCCACATGTTTGACAATAAGATTAGGTATATAATGGCTATGCTAAAACTAAGCCACATCATACTAGCTGGGTGTTTGGCGCGCACCTATAATCCTGCTTCTGGGAGGCTCGATGGTGTGGATGGCATGAGTTTAGGAGCACTGCTACGTGATACTGCACGTTGACCAGGTGTCCGTACTAAGCTTGACATCAACATGGATCTGCTGGAGGAATCCGGTTGGTCCAAGTTAGCTAAAGAGGAGCGAAATGGGCCAGGAGGGAAACCTAGCAGCCAAAAGTTCCCGTGTCGAGTGGTAGTGGGATCGCACCCGTGAGTGAGCTTCATTGAACAGCCTTAACAAAATAGCCACACTGCTATCTTACTTTTTGAATTAAGAGAGAAAAACAAACCACAACCAAAACAAAAAACAACAAAAAAAAACTATTCAGATCTGCAGCAAAAGGAAATGCCAACAGCATCCCGTATTCCCAAGCGGTCACCCATCCAAGTACTAACGGGACCCGACGTAGCTTAACTTCCGGGAGCTGACGAGACCGGGTGAGTTCTACGTGGTATGGCCGTTGACGAGAACTTATGCAATGTCATTGATATCTATCGATAATTTATATCCCTTTAGATTGACTTTTAATTGCCAAAGTACGTAGTTTTCTTTGTACACAATTTTCTAAATACACTCCGATCTTCGCTAACAAGAGCCGGGAAATCAAATATTTCACAACTAACTGTATAACACCCGGAACCTAATAAATCTTGCCATTATTTAATTCATACTTTTCATATTTACCCATATATTTATTATTTGTAACTTTGACAACATTAGTTATTTATATTTCATTATACTGGGATGCCCGGACTCAAGACCGGGCGTTCAAAAAAATAAGTCATATAGACTCATCGATGCTCCTAACCACGGAAATCTTTAGTAAAAGGCGAAAGATTTATCCGAAGGTTGATTAGAAACCAGAGTATATCCAGACATGAAACCATTACATTTCCTATTAGGGAGTTTACATTTAAAAATAATCATTAAATTAATTATTAATTTAAAAATTCATTAATTACATTTAAATACATTCAAAAATATCCGTTCTGCAACACACCAATGAAAAATTGAAACGATGTATTGAAAAACAAATTCCCAACTAAATAAATATATTTTTCCCATGTCACCTCTGTCGTGTGCTTCACGCTCTGCGTTCTCTATATAACCGACTTCCATATCACTGCCTCAGCCCCATTGACGAGCGCTTCGCGCTCGTCGTTTATTTTACCCAGGACTCTACTGGACTATTTGGTTTTACTATACCCCTCGGCTATATGATATAGTAGGCCTATGATAAGTATCCCAAATTTATTATATACACTGAATACAGCTAGCGTATATACTATAGTATATGCTACTTGTATGAAAAGTGTTTATTGTAGAAAAAGCTCGAAGAAAAGTACATCATTTAACGAAAGGACAATTCTGAAATGGATGGGGAGATCAAAATTTCCGTTTTTAAGGGGATTTTCCGATTTTCGGTTTGCCATCCCCGATTTCCGGGTGTTGTAAGCCCCGATTTTCGGATTTTCAATCCCGATTTCTGGTAAATTTACCGAAATTTTTTTTTTGTAAGAAATTCATCTAATTTTTAGAATGAGGTGCAAATTTCCGTTTTTCGGTGTAATTTCCGATTTTAGGAGATCAAAAACACCGAAAAATGTCAACATTTTTAACAGTGCGGGTTGTTCGGGGGAGTGCAAGCTCTTTTTCCCCAAAAGAGCGTCGATTTATGATTCAATAAAATTTATGATTATAATAAAATAATAATAATATCGCGTTGCAAGTAACCTTTCAACTTATTAGGAGGGTGTGTGTTGGTGTGTGTAGGCATCTACACAAATTCAATTTGAAGGCCAAACGATACGATATTCAACACCCACGCGTCCTTTGAGAACCGATCTCATGCTAAAGCAAACAAACACAACCTTCCCCATATTGAAATGGCCATTTTATCAAATAATTAAAAGTTTCAGCAAAGAATGGAGACATGCCCATTGTTTTGTTGTAAATATCCTTGATTCTTATTGCCATAAGCCTTGTCGTACTGGTTGTGGGTGTTTCCATAAAATAGCGATCCTTCAGACGGGTACCAAGACATAATAGAGGTCTATCGATGTCTTGAACTGTAGGGTTAGGAGAGCTTTATTTTCGCCTTGATCCCGATGTTCAGTTTTCACGCTGACGAGTTCTTCAGAGAAGTCAGCCGCCGAAAAAAGGTATCGTCCACAGCCGGGCAGTTTAACGCGTATTTATATGTAACAGATAAACAGGGTTGGATAGATCACGCTCATTTTCCGATCCGATCACCCGATCGATCAACGATCAAAGAGCGATGATTTGATCGAAATGATCTTTTTGATTTGATCGTTGATCGGATCGATACGTTTTAGTTTGCGCTCAAATTTCCAATCAATTTGCGCCGTCTGTTGCGTAGGAAATACATAAAATTCTGAATTTCGAAAAATTGTTTCATGGGTGCAAAAAGGTTTCTTACTACCGTATCGTGTTCCCGCTAATTTACTACTGTTGTGTAATTTTTCATCGTATCGTAAAAAATTTATCATTTGCAAAAAAATGTGTTTTTTTTTTGTAGATGGTACACTATAAACGTTTTTTGTGCTGCTAAGGTACTACTCTCTGGTATCTAAAATGGATTTACCTACTATTTCGCTACTGCTGAATACACCCACCTACTTTTGGAAAAAGTAGGAGGTATACTTTCGACCAGTACAGCACCTACTTAATGAAAGTATATGGGGCTTAAAGTATCGTTCACACGACAGTCTTACGTACAATTTTACGTACTACGTATAGCGTTTTCACCTTACGAATTGCGTTTGTCGAAACGTCAAGCTGTTCACACACAACGCTCTACGTAGTACGTAATTCGTAAACCCAAAACGGAGTGAAAACGAAGTCAAAACGTAACTATGTAAAAATGAGATGGCTCTCATTTTTACATAAGATTTTGGAACGTTCTACGCACTACGTAGACAAAATCTCATACGCTTGTCTTCATTCTTTTGTTTTTTGTTTGATTTCAGCTTTTTAGTACTATCAATATTGACAGTTTTGACTTCTGCTTATAATTTTTCAAATTCAGTAATTGACAATTAGTTATATTTCCATTGATTTCCTGTAATAAATTCTTAAAATATGACATCTACAACTACCAAAAAGTGACCATTTAATTCAGTAAACAAAAGACAGCAAAAAAGTTCTTTGTAGAAAAAAGCAAGCAGGTGATTTTGGTATTTTTCCCCTGCAGTTAAGTTATTTACAATACTTTTGATTAGATTAAACTATTTTCTGAAATAACAAAGCAATTTCTATTTAGGTTTTAAATACTACAGTGAAGAATTATTGATTTTGTATAACCTGTGCTGCTGATTGTATATGATACCCTTGATGTACAACTTTGTATTGTGTGCCACGTTGGTGCATTATAGCAATACAATGAGTTTAATGTTAACATAAGTTTTTAATCATCGTTTATTAATTCCCTGGAGCAAGTGTCTTTTAATTGTTCTGCATTTTGTATTTGGACAAGTTTCAGTTGGCTGCCTTTCACAATCGTAGGCCTACTTGTCTATACTTGAATCTTGCTATCTAGTAATAGGTCTATATATAAAATACAAATAAGAGAAAGATTATTGAGATTGTTGTTTTATTTTAATTTCGGTTGGAACTTATTGGTTTATTATCAACTTAATAATAATTCATCTTCAAACTTCTACAACCGCTGTGCATATTCCTACTTTAAAAACGTAAAAGTACACAGTGTAGTGTGAACAGAATACGAAGATTTTAACGTAAGTAAGAAACGAAGTGAAAATTACGTAGAGAAAACGTAAACGAAAAACGTAATACGTAATACGCAATACGCAGAAAAGGGCTGTCGTCTGAACGCACCTTAAGAGAAAAAGAAGCTTAAAAAAAATTATCTCTTACAAAACAAGGCCACCCGCAACCCCCCCCCCCCCAACAAACTATTGTATAGCTTTTACTAAAGGCCTACTCCATTTTTTAGAGAGTTCCATTAAAGGAATGTTACTCAACCTTTGCCAGCCAAAATCACTGACACTGGTTACTACTTTATGGTAGTCCAATTTTAGGCAATACTATTAGTCTACTTTAATAGTATAAAACACACCAATCTGGTAGTGCGTTCGTTACCTACTATCGGCACTACTATGAGAATAGTAGTGTCCACTACTAGAAAGTAGTCATCAAAAAGTTTAGAGTGTATTGATTTTGATCGGATCGATGATCGGGATTCGATCGAATTTTTGTCAAAGATCTGATCGGTTATCGGATCGGGAAATTTATTTTTTTTTTAAATCGGGATCGGAGTGGAAAAATGAAAAAAACTTGATCGTGTCCTACACTACAGATAAATCATACTTGTTTCAAAGAAGTTTAACTTTTACCAGTTGCAGGCCTCTTGCCATAAATAGTTTAACCAGCTTAGTTTGATTAATCAGTACCTTACAGAAAATAACCGTAGGAGGTTTCTGCATCCTTCTTCTTCTTTTGCGATCTCATCTTCTCGTTCCAATCTGTTTTCCCGTCGCCACGTCAGTCATTCTCTTCTTGACTGCCGGTCCCTGAGACTCCTCAGATGGAGTCGAAGGAACTGCTGCTACTACTTGACGTTAAACTCGATCTCTCCTTACTTCTTGGTGATTCACTGCCCTTCCTATCTAATAACTGCTCCTCTTGATTGGGGGCTAAGTCTATTTCGGTGTCGTCTTATGTGCGTTTAGCGCCCTGCAATTCATCCTCATCAGCACCCGAATTTAACATATCTTAATGACATAACATGACATAACATAAGAGCAAAAAAAGGTCTGAGGCTAATGGGGGCAGAGGGCCTTGACATTGGTTTTTGCTTTGAATAGCTAATATAGAGTGCAGGTCAGCATCGCTAAAAGGCGAATTTATGTAATACAATTTGGGCTTTTCTGATCGAGGGGTTGTCAACTCGAAAAAATCCTCGTACACCCTCGGATTTTTTCGAAAAAATCCCAAAAAATCCCCAAAAATCCCAAAAAATCAAAAAAATCAAAAATCCAAAAAATCCATAAAATTCCGAAAATACATTTTTTTCGGATACTTTTACATTGTAAAATAAGCAAAATTTTGAATAATCAATCGACAAAATGCGACAAAATGAGAGAATCGATTTCTTTTTGTTTTCGATACCGTATTCCCCTTAGGCCCTTACGCATATAGTGTATTAAAGCTATGCAAAAAGGGTATGTTAACCTCAACCAATAGCAACAAATCCAACAATTGATTTTATAATGAACTTTGTAACTAATAATCATTTAAATCTTTGCACAAAATCTTTCTACAAAATAATTATGTTTACTGTATTTACTATAGAAAATATTGAATTGAAATTCAAAATTTGGTAAACGATTAAATAACTAAACCTCAAATTTTAATTAATAAAAATACTTAAAAATAATCAGATGACACCTTGTTAAATGCTAAATAATATTACCAAATATGAATGTTTACGTCAAATTGTATTCGAGTTATAGAATTTACGAATTTGTAGTGATCGAAAAATTTGACCGTGTTACCCAGCTTTCAATAACATCCGCCGGTGGCGTATCAACAACGCGTATGCACAACAACGATGACAACGCTTGTGGTGGATATTTTTGGAAACTAAATTTTACAAAGGCCAAATCCTAGTAGACTATGTTTAAGTGTTAATTACTCGAAAATATCTAAAGAATTTATAAAATGAACGATTGATTTTAATACGCTAGGATGTTATTGATTTTTTTAGATATACTAGTAAAAATATTTATTTCCTAGAAGGGTTAAGAACAGGGATTTTTATGGTTGATAGTAGCAAAGTTCATTTATAAAAATTAATAATTGCAATTTGTTTGAGGTTAAATATTAGCATTACTCCACTAGAGAAGATTTGATGATTCGCTCGGTAGAATATTTTATCTTTTTACTTTTTTTTTTTTTTATGATTAGAATAATTTTACTTCCAATGTTACTGTTTTTGAAATGGATATTTAATAAAAGGATTCTGTATTTACCTCGTTTTTCACACGAATAAGTTTAAAAAAACTTGAAAAATATCCAAAAAATCATGAAAAATCACGAAAAAATCACTAAAAATCACGAAAATCGTAAAAAATCCAAAAAATCGTAAGAAAATCCCCAAAAAATCCAAAAAAATCGTAAAAAATCTGAAAAAAATCAAAAAATCTGAAAAAATCTGAAAAATCTGAAAAAATCTGAAAAATCTGAAAAAAATCATTTTGGGATTTAAGATCCGTACACCTTCGGATCGAGTTGACAACCCCTCGTTTCTGATTTTTCCCGATTTTATTTTGATATCTCCCCATTCAGAAGAAATTGAACTTCGGTCTTGGCACAGCTGAAATTGCCTTGCGGTTCTATACAAATGGAATACACTGTTAAAAATCCCTCGCGTTTTTCGAGACGTACAGTCCTCGGAAATCGGGCACCAAACAATAGATATTATAGTCCACGAAAATCGAGACGTGTTTTCTGTCTCTCAATCGAGAATCATAATCACCGAAATCTGTTTTTGAGTAAATTTTTTAAAAAATGAATGAGGCGGGAATCGAATCACTGAACATAAGGTTAACACTTAATAGGCACCCGCTTTAACCACTAGTCCACGAATCGATACAGAATGTTCACAAACAAAGGGTATATATGGTAGGCCTATATATGCCTATATACCCTTATATATGCGGTATGGCATTTTTTTTTTTACTTTTATGGTTTTACAGTGCCTACCAATTTAAGATACGTAGCAACAGTTTTCGGTAGTATAAAACTATCGAAAATCGCGACCTTTTTTAACGGTATATATCATTTCTTTTGTCCCTTCCGTATTCTTTTCCGAAAACTTATACCATATACTGGTGCACTTGAGTTGCGAATTCAGTGTTAAAAATCAAACAATATTAAAACAAAAAAACGATTAAAAAAACGACCCCTGTGGATTACTGAAAACAAACCCCTGATATTTCAGGGTTTCTTGTATAAGGCCCACACGGCGGGGCTCGTGCTTGGGCTCGAACCCTCAGCTGCCTTGATTTGTTGATTTCGTATTCTAACACGCTACCAACACGCCAAGCCCGTGTCTACAATAAATTCAATTTTATACAAAGTATATGTAATTTGTATATAGTGTATTTAAAAATTTAATCTCATAAGAATTTTAAAAAAAGCAGATGGATCTTGACTTCTTGAGAACCTGAACCATCAACGAGTAAATCAATGAATAGTATAAAAAATATTTTCAGTATTCGTCGATGGCTGCTGAAATGGGTTTCACTTTACAATAAATATAGACTGCATGAATTTCACTAAATTGTTTATTCGAGCCTGGCATTATATATCCCAAGGAAAACAGTTCTTATTCTATCAACCGCAGTATACATAACAAACAAACGTTAATTTCAAAACCAAGTGACATTGAATTTTGTCATTTTTTACTATTTTAATGTATGTATTTACTCGTCAATTGATAGGATTGATTCTTTAGAAGTTCGTTGTAGGTTTTTTCTTAGCAAGCGTGGGCCTCCTAGATAACTCAACGGGTTAGTATAGTTACGTACACTTTCTACACCGTACCGAGGCAATAGGAAAAACTCATTGTCATATGTTACAGTGTTTCTGGTTACTGCTGTAAAAACCAATCGTCATCGTTAAAGAAAATAGTAATGCACCTAATGTTGTTCGCCAGGACCTGTTGATTGCTGATTTTGAAGTTGATCGTTATAAACGGGATATTCTGTAGCTCCAGTCAATTCCTGCTGTACAAGTAAATTGTTTATAATTTCATATAGGCTACATTCAGCGCATTCAGATAACTTTTTTATTCATTCTAGGTATCTAACCATTTCTGCAGAAGAGAGGTCAACTGATGCATCACCATCAGAAAGATTTGACTCGCTGATTCGTTCAATAGGTGCTCGCTTAATGGGAATGATTGGAATTTTTTCGGTCTTGCAAGAACCAACTTTATGTGAAGTGTTGGCTACAGGGAACTGTAACATTAAAAATTCTCACATAAAAAAACGAACTCATTTACAATGACTGAGTGAACTAGGATTCTCCAGTATATACTTACATTTTCTGCTGTAAATTCTTTAAATGCTGAATTGTCATGATTGATCAGATCGACAGGTTCGTTTTGCACGTTTGCTTCCTCAACACTATCATCGAGAATGTTTTGTGCGGTACGTAAGACATTAGTTACCATTTCAATTACTAAAGGCATGCGTTCCAATAGAGCAGTAGTACATGGTGCTTTAGAAGTATCGCCAGCATAGGAAAATTCGGAGTGTCTAATTGGTTTTAGACTCACATCAGACCCACTTTCATTCAAAAAACCATCATCATCTCGACTGGATGTAATTTCGAGTGTCGATGGTGAAACAGGTGGATTTGAAGCTTCATAATGGTTTCCACAAATAGAAGACAAATCTTCTATGTTTTTTTCTGACTGAATTTTGCGTTACAATTATATTAATAAATCTTAAATTATTTATGACAACTTTGTATGAAATACCCCAACAAACGAACCACGTGAGATCATCCGTGTTTCGTCAATATTTGAGGCGATGTCTGCATTATGTTCTGAAACATCGGTTATGAAAATGTTCGCCACTGCTGGCTCATTCAAATAACGCACCAACATTTCTGGAGTTCCATCACACGGATTCTCATTTGAGTTGGTCACTTGATTGCCATTTTCTTGACTCAAGAATGAGTCGGGGATAGGATTGTGAACTATGCGCGATCCAGTTGTTTCGATGAACTCATTTTTCAAACAACTCGAGTCAGAATGCCGAAGGAATTTTGTTTCTTCTGGCTCCTGTCTTAAGACACGCTTTAATAGTTGAGAGGGAATACAATATGTGATTTTCAAAATTAAAAGTGTGGTGTGTATTGTTATAAAGACCTACACCAGGGCTAAATTAAGTAGCTATAAGAACATAGGACTATCGTATCAACTAAACGAATGAACTGTATCAATTAGATTAAGTATTATGAATTGAAGTACTAACGTGAGCATTCGGAGCAGTGACACCCACATTTCGAACAGGACTATTCCGCAACGCAGGACGAATAGCTGGCTTCTGAACTGATGATGGGAAAATCAGAAGCTGTTCATCGTCGTGTAAGTATTGGCGACGCTTACTACGACGATGTGTCTTGCATAAATAAATCGCCAAGGCAATGGATCCTGCAAGGAAGATGCAACCTAATCCAACAAGAATTCCTATTGTATCCATAGAGCACGAGAAGAAAAGAACGTCAGTCTTTAATCCATAAAATCTGCATCACGTAAAACAGCACCAACGTACTGTTTGATGTAGTTGGGTCGTAATTTGCGGGACCGACGAACACAGGCTTATATGGAAGTATGAGAGGAGGTTTAGGGAGCCACTCTTGGTCGGACGTATCATTATAAGAATCCATATCGTCTTCTATAACTCCAGGCGGTGTTATTGAAAATGCTGCACATCTTGCTTCTTCCTCAATGCCTGGAATTACATTTTGAATTTCGGTTGCAAAAACAATGAATGGTTCATCATAAATATTTACCTTCTGGGTCGTGTGAAGTGACCGCTTCAAGTCCAGACCTCTGATAACCAAGGTAAGCCAGTAACGGATGCAACTGATTACCGTCAAGTTCTACGACGACGTCTGTTGCTCGGAGTGGATAAAATGTATTCTTAAAGTAATCTGTAACTTCTATGGATGCTCAAAAATTGTATGACTAAAGCAAAAAACACATACTAGATATGCATCCGTCGAAATGATCATAATCAGTAAAGCGAGGGTCATTTGTAATCTTTACTCCGCCGATATGGATAGCATTTTCGTCTAATAAGAATATGAAATCAGATAATTATGACACAGACTAAGATGGATTATGACGAGAATATTTGAAAATGTCAACTTAGCACTTATCTGTCTATGTATAACGAATGCGTATTTGAAAATAGTATCGAATTATACTTTATGAAAATATTTGTGGTAAAACCTACCAGTAACATCGGCTAATCCATCTGGATGTATCGATGTGCTTAAAGGGCGGAGAGGCACTTCGTCTCTATCTACCTGTAAAATGAAATCAATAGAGGAGAAGCAAGAATGGGGAGCATTTTAGAGGCAAGAAATAAAGCAATGTCAATAAAGAGTAAAGACTGATCAGATGAGTCTTAATACCAGCAATATGGCATTGGCTCCGATTCGCTTATAATAAATCGAATGGCGAGCACCATTGAGAAAATTAATAGATTTGACTTCAGCTCCATAAACAACGCCATTTCCGCGGTCGTCTTCGATTCTTAAATATCCGAGCGCTGTCAAACTTACCAAAAGGTATTTAGTTTTCCTTTAACAAGGACAAAAATTGTTACAGGCACGTATTGAAACAGAGAGAATAACAAGTTGATTACGCTTTGCTTGTTTGAATCAATAATAAAGCTTGGGCAATATTACGAACGGCCGTTGTAGAGAATGCTAACTGAATTTTAATAGCGTCCAAATCCAAAGAGGCATAATGCGCAGTAATATATGAGTCTCCGCGAAAATGTGCCCCTTTTTCTGTAAGCAAATAATATTAGTATTTAGTACGAATTTTGTTTTATTTTATGGTTCTTAAAAATATCAAAATTCTCGCAGTTCAAAAATCAAAATATTGCTTTTCTATCATGCTACCCACCGTTCAACGTCAATAGCGAATGCTGATAACAACGTACTTACGTAGTTACCGGTTAAATAAAAGTTGGCTCTTTGATATTAATATAACACGCAACGAAAACTGTTCCAGCATCACCAAAATGACCAAAATATTCCAAACATAACATAGCCTACCTTCCGTGCAATAAAAGCCGGAATATGATGTCATCTCACAATCGCAGTGATAAGTATTCGATCGGAAATCTTCGAGACACGCGCCTCCATTTTGACATGGTTGTTGGTCGCAAAGCATATTACAATTATGTATCACACCCGATTCCTCATTTCCTTCTTTAAAAAATCAAAAAAGAAAAAACTATGTATCAAAGTTTAAACGTAGGAATAGTGAATTGTTTTGAGAGATGAATAAATTTCAAAAAAAAAAAAAAAAAAAACGTGAAATGAACACCACTGACAGACACGTAATAACTTCTAATTCACTACGGGGACTTAGAAAATCGAGTTAGTATACACTGATTAAAAACAGACCGTATCAGACGTACTAGGTGTTTAAATGATTCTTCCCATCAGCATTGCGGCTGTATGCCTTGCCAGTTTGTATAATAAAAGAATGGAAAATAAATTGCAAAATGGAAAAAAACCTTTTACCTTTCGAGGCGTCTCGGTCTTGTATGACAAGACTTCCTCTTGCTGCCCAATTGGTGACCAGGAATGTTTTACCAAATGGAAGCCAATCTTTAGCATCTAGGATAATTTTCAAATGATTCGCGAAGCAGGCGGACATTTCAAATTAAGTCTTATAGCAACGGGCGCGATGAAATGATGAGAAGCATGAATGATTAGTAGCTTACCACGCGCAATACCGTCGGCACCCTTCGAAGTGAGATCCAAAATGTTGCCACCGACACTTAGACCACGTAGACAACCAGTGTAACCACCAAGCGGCGTCGTCATATAATCTTCGTCTACTCCACCAAGGAAAACTTGA
Organism: Daphnia galeata; assembly: GCA_030770115.1. Taxonomy (NCBI): domain Eukaryota; kingdom Metazoa; phylum Arthropoda; class Branchiopoda; order Diplostraca; family Daphniidae; genus Daphnia; species Daphnia galeata. The sequence continues at coordinate 7,990,156 of CM061123.1, read as the reverse complement.
TAAAACTCTTCTGGTCGCCTAACGGGTCTAGGTGGTTTGATCATTTCTAAGGCCAATAAAGTAGGTAACAAATGCTAAACATTTTATCGAATCAAAGTTTAACATTTTTTTACCCTTTTCCTTGTTAACCCAGGGAGTTCGAGCATAGCTTTGGATTAAACTTAGTGGGGCTTCAATTGTATTTGTTGCTGTGTTGACATGAAGAGTTGTGAATTCAGTTTCCCGGTCTATTAATATTTGAATCGACTGTCCTGATGTTAATCCTATTGGAAAAGAATTAAATTCACACTTATTGTCCCACTTCTTCGTGACAATCAAATAGTTACCTTTGACGACGGTCGAAACGCTGTGAATGGTATTGGCTGAATTAAATGTGAAAACCACCTGATTACCATCTTCGATGTGTAACTGGACAAAATTATTGTGATAGTCGTAAGCATAAAAGATAAGCGAGCGACTATCAAATGTACGAAGATTAATAAGAATGTCTTGTTGAAAGAATCCTCTCAATCCCAAGTTGTTGGCAATATCTAATGTTGTTGCGTTGGCTTCCACAAAAGACGAAGCGGTCCGGAATGTGATAGCATTTTGATTTATGTCTACATTGAACAGAGGAAGTTTTTTAATAACCGTTTTAAACTAGATTCTATAGATTAATACGTGTAAATGAACATATATTTTTAACTTTTAGCTTTTTCTCACCTATTTCGCAATTGTATCCGAAATGGGCCAGATGATTCTACAAAGGAAATTGTAAGAGAGAATCATTAATTAAACAATTTAAATTTATTTATACCCTGGAAATGTTTAAATTGTCATAATGTACTGTATAAATAATCAATTAATAACGTTAATTACTTATCAGTGCTACGGTAGTATGAAATGAATCAAATGATCGGCAAATTAAAACCAAACTAACCTTGCAGACGCACCTGTAGGAGCCCCAGAACTCGATGCAAGAAGCCCCGTTTTTGCACGGGTTAGGATCACAAGAAGGTCGACAGTGTTTTTGAATCATGTCTGGAAAGCGGGCGTTCATGTATGCGTAGAGGTTGACAACTGCAGACAAACACAAATAAATTGATTTACAAGATTACAGGATGTTTAAAATAGAAAATAGTTTCGTAACATAAATTTACCAAACTTTTATTTTATTTATAAAAAATTTATAAAACTTTACCTTCGTTGTTCATAACCAAACCTCGAAAACATCCAACGAGCCCATCTGTATGAACTGCAGTTTCTGAGCCTAACATTTCCCTAAATTAGTTAAACGAAACATTATCATTTATCTGGAAAACCAAGTAAATTTAATATTTAAAAAAAAGAAGGCTAATCTTTGGTGTTTTACATACTCTGGTGCACCTCCGATAAAAAGTGTTGCTTCAAATGGTCCAAACTCTTCTCCATCATTCAGATCTACTAGTATGGATTCTTGATTTACTGTAAACCTTACGTGATATTCATTATAGTCGATCCAGACTTGTTGCCATTCACCCGAGTTGAGGTCTCGAGAACTTTTCACGGTAACACTTCTGGGTTCTCCATTAATGGAAAACTCGAGAGTCAACTTATGATCTTTAAGAAATAAGAACATAATATAAGACGAATTCAATAGCCTCTAAGTTTCGTTTTGTTTTTATAGAACCGTTAACAAGAAGAACTCTAAAATATGGATGTTTTGGGTGTAAAAGTGGTTGATAAAGCAATATAGCTCTTTCACTGGATGTACGGAAACTGAAGGCCAAATCTCCACGATGCCTAATAAATACATAAAAGGAAATAAATAAATATCATAATATATGCCAAATTTAAATAGTGATATTATGACATATTACCATCCAGGAACCTCCATGTAAGAGTCGGGAGATTTGAATGTTACTACGTACTGCTGCGTGTCTTTTAAAATGCATATTTATAAATGAAATGCATTTAATCGAAACCCGCTTTTTTACGTTTCTTAGCAATAATTACTTGCTTCTACACATTCCAAAGGACCTAAGGTTATTCGCCCTTCTGCTTGTGGTACAAGACGCCGCTGCTGTAGAGCAAATATTTGAGTTATGCCCAAATCCTCGGGTTGCGTTAAATAGCCTTCATCGGACAGCCAGCGCGGTTCATCTGCGTCGCAATTACAAAACACGCTTGCGTGTTTGCAATTTTGATTTTCTGAGGAACTCATCAAAGATGAATATCTTGTCATAATTAAATAACGATATCGCTCAAATTATTCTAGTTTTTTACATACGCGAACAAGGGCATCGACCTGGTTGCGCTTTTCCCAGAGGAATAGAATCCAGCAAATTTCCTGCAGCTGAGCGGAACCATGTATAGGAATGTAGCTCTAAGGGAGCTTTGTAGCAATCATAGCGAAGAATTTGTTTACATTGCAGAGATTGTGAAATTAAACTTTGCAACATTTCAGCGCTAAATTCTCGATAAGTCAAGTTAAAAACAACATTATCCATGGCACGGCCGCGAATTTCCTGAAAATTTCAATGCAAGGCATCGTTTTATTGCTCTCAGTGATATAAAATATATAGTTATTATAGTATTGTTGAACTATAAGAAAATAGCAAACTTGAAATCCTTACAGCATCTTGTGGAAGATTGTGTTCTACTACTGTCTTCCGTACTCCACTGTTAGTCTCAAATTCACAGCGAACGTGAGCAGGTGGGTGAGGTCCATTGCCATCAATGTCAATTTCATAAACTCCGCTCTTCATATACCCGAGCAAAGCCAATTCCTCACATGTTCTCTTGTACAGAGCTTCGAAATTGTTAACAAAAAAGGATTACATTTTAATTGTATTGTTTAGATTTATTGTTTGTCTTGTTTAAAAAAAAATAATATTATTCATTTATTATTTACCGAAATGACAATTCTTTCCAGTGTAGCCGGTTCCTGTGCAATCGCAAACAACTCGACCTTCGTCAACGTTGCATAATCCACCATGTTCACAAGCGTTCGGGCGATGACACGGATCTACCAACTGACAATTGTCAAGTGAAATTTCCCTGACCAAAGCTGTAGAAAGCAAAGCACGAGGGTCAAGTTTTTTACGATTCATGATGAGGTCTCGTATACAACCGATAAAACCTAATGCAAAAAAACGAAAAAAAAAAAAAAAATAAATAATAATTTCTGCGAATATTTCTGCTTATCTTGCCGTTCGGGCATAAACATATTTAAATAGTGATCAAAGAATATACCGGGTTGGGAGTCCAGATAACCAACACCAATAACAATAAGCGATTCATCGTCCAATATAAGAGAAGGAATATTGCCATAGTTAAGGTTTTTGAACTCGGGTCTCCTGTAATCAACGGCCAAACTGGCGCCATCCTGTCCGTAGACTAAATGGACTTGATGCCACGAGCCATCGGCCAAGCGTTGGCCTTTTTTTAACACTACAACACACAAAGATTCATTTGTAGCATCTTCAGAAATTCGAAACTCCATTTCGCCTTTATTTAGTTTTAACTGCGATAAAAAAAAAAAAAAAAAAAAAAAACCGTCAATTACAATATACTGTATCAAGAAAATGAAAGAAGATTTAACAAGAATAACCTACCTCCCACAAACCAAGTACTCCGTCGACTGTTTTCCCCAGTGCCGTGAGCTAATACAACAGTTGAATTGCGAGTCTTAAAACCTAGGTTGATGTGCAATTTTTGTTCTGTCGTAGGAACCATTTGTATACTGATGGACAATTTGGATTCTTGAAAAGGAAACGTTATTGGAACTACAGGTACATCCTTGCATTGCCCTATTTCTGGCCGAAAAATACTGTGGTACAAGGCATGCGGTGAGTTTGTTCTTAGCTTCTGTAAGATGGAGACATCGTTAAAGTAGACTTCAGATAAACAGCCTACGAAATTGTTGCTGGAACGGAGACCTTAAAAAGCGATTTCAAAGTAGATATAACGTGACAGAAGGTTACTATTCATCAAATAATAACAGTTTTTATATTTAACTGCATCTTTTTAAAATTTGCAATACTTAGAAATATCCCATTAATTAGAAAAGTATTTACCTAATCCCAACGGTTTGCGATCACCACCGACGAAAATGTGTGGGTCAAACCGCAAGTAATAACGAGATCCATGGACTAACATCTTTTGTCCGCGACCATTAAGTATAAAATCCAGAGTGTTCCCATTATGAATGAGTGTGAAATTGTTCCAGACACCGGTAGTCAAATCTTCACCCAAATGAACTCCGTGAGGACCATCGCCTAATGCAATTCAAAATAATACGAACACGAAAAGGACGTATGTCAATTTAGCGATCAAACGGTGATTGCCGTGATCAATCAAACTAACACAAAATTATTACTCATAACTACTATAAACAAACGATTACAACTCATTCGTTATTTTCTACGATATTTTTTATTTATATCCTCAAACAACTTTCTGTTTATTTATCACTCTCGGGTGGGGAAATGAGAAGAAATGGAGCTCGGGTTAAAGTTCGATCGAAGCAAAAAAGAGTTTCTTTGATTTTCAACCCTAATCTTGGCGAGAAAACAAAATTTTAAATTTTAAAATTTTTTTAAAATATTTTATGTGAAAAATTATTTGTGGCGGTTTTATGTGATAAATCTAGTTTTTGATCTAAATTTTAGAAGAATTTTTTCAGTGTTGTCAAAATCATTGGCGATTTTTAAAAATCGCGATTTAAATCATTTTTTTTATTTGATTTTTTAAAAAATAAATCCGAATAAATTATTTTTAAAGAAAATTTGGGAACCTTGAGGAAATTTCAGGACGTAGGACTAACTTCACACGATATTTTATAGCATTTTAAATTAAAATTATTAATCGATATTATAAAGATAAATTAATTTCAGTGTTGTCTATTAAATTTAACACCGTGCGTCTTACATCTGACGCACGGAGTGATGAATGAAAATGTCAACGATTTGATTTGATTTAAAAATGATTTAAATCGCGATTTGAATCGTTTGTCCGATGATTTGATATATGATTTGATTTTAGCGATTTCTAAAGAATGGTTATGATTCTGATTCAAATCTTTTTTTCAATTGATTTTGACAACACTGATTTTTTTCGAGTCGACTCTGTATAGTCTCCATTCGTAAGCTGATTTTGTAAGATTTTTTTTGTACCTCGAAGTTTTTTTAGTTTTACCTAGAAGTAGGAATTTAAGGAGATAATCGCCCTTCAATTTTCCGATCAATTCTTTAAAAAACAAAAAAACAAGTATGCACTACGATGCGAAGCCTAATCTCTGTCTGAACTATTTATAACTCCCAAATCAGAATAGGTTTGATCCGTTCAAGTTGTAAAGCCCGTTATGGCGATAATTACCAAAATCCACTTCAACGTATAATGAACTATTAGCCAATAGAGTGACAGCAACGTGATTGGTGTACGGGAATGTTCCACCCGCATAGAAAAGAATGGAGTCCCCCATCAACGCCTAAAATTGTCACAAGACAGAAACGTAAAAATACATGATTAATAACAGGCTTTACACATTTTATAAGGTGCCTAATTTTCAACACAGTAATATATAGTGCAGTAATTAGGCCGTTGAAAATCTCTTACTCGAAATAAAAGACTAATACGATTAGATTCCGAATGAGCACGGTCTTTCCAGTCATAAATCCGATAAGATATGTATGAGTAGCCCCTTAGTGTTATAGTAGTTGGACCTATAATAGGAAATATTGTTTTTGAATTTCAAATGAAGCCAAAATAGACACGTACACGTAGTATTTAATCTTGACTCAGCACTCTCCCCGGAAGAATTGCTGGTAGCGTTACTTACTGTCATAATCACAACTGTCTCCTTCATATTTGGTGCCAAAGCAATCGCAAGCAGTGCTATGATATCGATTCAAGCATTTTCCCCCATTGCGACATCGATTCTCTCCCGCCTTGCATCTAAATAATATGACATCGTAACAAAAAATAGTCTGGTGAGTTCAAAGACTCCTGTCATGTTTTGAAAATCATACGAACTTGTCTACGCATCCTTCGACGATATCACGATGGGCGGAAGCCTTTAATGGTGTTACGATGCTTAAATCAGATCCACTTTTGAGCTGAACGTTCCTTAAACAACCAACGAAGTGTTCGAAGAGATAACTGGACTCCACCTCATCTTGCGCCCAGTTCATTCCTGTTACAAAAAAAAATGCTTATGATGTCCTTATAAAATACCATGATGAATAAAATACCTCCAATAAAGAGCGTTGAATTAATATGCTGGCGTCCACCATAGCCTTCGTCTTTATCGAGGCCTTCGATCACTATAGATTGTATTTCGTCATCCACTTGCACTTGCAACGAAGCGATTGTGGGATCTACACGTATCCTGACGCGATGCCACCAATCTCGGTTAAGTCCTTTACCGACCAATAATGTGGTTTCATTAGCGCCAAACACATGAATGGTTTTCAGCTCTCCTCCTTCTAATAGGACGTACAATTCGTATTTGGGTTCGTCTGGAGGTGGATTTCGTAGTGCCTGATACAACAACAATCCTTGTGCCTCCGGAGAACGAAACTCGAAAATGATTTCCCTGATCTGTCTAATAAGGTTTAGCGAATAATTTAAAATAAATATTAGTACATGTTTCTCGCGAAGTTCAAAGAAAAGAAATGTCAAATGATTTTGAATAACTTCATCGCTTACCGAAGTTTGAATTCGCTTATATCAACGGCTTTCAACTGGATGAAAGGATATTCGGCCGAGAAAGTGAACGACGTTTCGTTGTGGCCATTGGCAAGCGTGAGCATTTGGTCTTTATCACCGATAGAAGAAGTATCCGTGAGAAAATCATTTTTGTTGTTATCTCTTAAGCCTTGATCGACGAAAGTGTGGGCGCAAGTTTGCATACAATCGGCTTCCGTGACAAAATTGTTTTTATTTCCCTCACATCCTCCATAAATAAACTGACGACATCTTAGAGCCGTAGAATCATAAAAGAATTTTATCAACTCCCCTGTGCAAGGACCTGGATCGGCTGGTATTTGACAAACATGAGTTGTTTTTTCTTCGATGGGATGCACCCGAGTTGCATTTTTAATAGTCTCTTCATGATTCAGAAAATCGTCACGATTTGTAAACATAATCGAAGTGTCAGTGGTGAGATCAGGTGTCTTGTCTTCCGATTCAAGGTGTTCTTCATCAGCCAGAGCGAGAGTCAACAATAGAAGAAAGATGAGCGTCCGGTGGATCAACCATCGATTACGGTACTCCATACTGTAGAATTTGATTCGATTTTATTCCATACGAAATTTAACAAATTGCTGTCATTATCAATCGAAACAAGCCACCCCATGTTTTCTAGTTTCTGATTTGTCTACCAAAGAGCTACAAACCATACTCGACGGCTCATAATAGGTTAATCTACAAGACCAGTCACGTCTCAAGCTGAATTATTAACGTCTGACGATCGCGGTGAGATTACTTGCATCCGATTATCAGCATGTTTAACTCCTCGCGCAACCAAAAATGCTGTGCGTGGCTACGAATAGTAATCAGCTTGAACCCAGCGAATACTAATAATATCAATAACTAGTTCTTCACTTCCCCGGTTTTTACCGCCTATGTTCTTAATCAATTCATCGGAAAAAAGTTGAACCTATAGAATCTTACGTGATTTTACCGATAAAAAAAAAGAACGGCAATTTCCAGCCAGTCAGAAAACACAACAATAATTCAAGCAAAGCCAAATTTGTTGTGGGTGATCTTGGCTTTGCACATTTATAAAGTAAAACCTCGATATAAATCAGGTAAAACAACGATTAGGGCGAATATTTAAAAAAATTTATACACAAGACATGCACAAGCATTATAATTTTGTCGCATTTCCTGAAATGATTGTTGGCAAAATTTGATTGTTTGGCGTTTATCTAGTGAAAAAGTTGTTAGATTTTTGGAAATTACCAAAACAAAATTGACTGAAGTGCATATACTTGAACAATTTGGCACCAATCAATGAAAACCAAATGTTAAAAATTTAAGTGGTTGTGCCACCCGAAAATAGCTAGTACAAAAGAAACTCACCCCATGTAGCCGCCGTACGGCAGTTAAATAATGGAGTAGCTAAAGCGCCTTCCAGTCTCGACAGTGAGCAACGGAGTTTGCTACTGACAGAATTCGAACACCACTACGGGTCTTATAACAACCTAGGAGAGCATTTCTTGTCGGCAAGTTACTGAGGTGTGTATGAGCTGTACGATACTGTGTGTGGGGGAAAAGAAATAAACGGAACTAGGGGAAAGGAAGGGGAAGAGCGCGTAAATGAAAGGAATGTTTTTAGTTCGTCTGATGCATACAGAAGCTAATAATTATGCTCGTCTAAAAATCTAAAAATTATAAATAATAAAGGCGTCATTGATGGGATACCATGCCAATACCTACATAGGAATTGCATTAATTATCTTTCGCTTCCATCCTAAAATAATAAAACACAAAATACAACTTATATTATTATTCACCAGACGTTAATTTTTTCACACGTTTTTTTTTAAAGATCTACGTCACGAGAAAACTTTTTGTTGAGACTTAAGTGAAATTGTACTGTATTTCAATATTTCGCTACAAGTTATGATAATTTCAATCGGAGGTTTTGGACACATTTAATCGGGAAGCCAATTCTTGTCGAATATGCAAAGCAATTTTGACCCGCCTTCGCCTATTAGTACGCTGAGGATGACTCGAAGATGCTCCGACGTTTACCACAGATTCACGAATGCAGGTTTTTTTTTTCTTCTTCTTACAAGACAGAGGGTTAGGCCCTTTGGCTCTCCTTCTTTTAAAAGGTTTTTTTCTCTGTAATCAAACCTAGTTCTTGCTTTTTTATTAAACGTAGTCGTTCCATCGTACAGCCTTGACTTTGAATACTGTAAAGCAGAAAAAAATTCTTTATTTTTATAATAATCAGGGTATATTTTTATTGTTTAGTACCTTGTTTTTATATTGAGGCCGGCTAACTCGTTGCTTTGTTGTGATGGTTTCTCAAGTGTTGGAGAACGAATGTGTAGATACAGGATTGGTGTTCCAGGTACAGCTCTTGCAATTTCCCTCAAACTAGGATCTTGTGTTGCAATTATATATCTAGACAAAAGGGAATAATTTGCTTACCAAACTGTAACTTTAAATGTATTTTTAAATATTAATAATGTAATAAAACATTCAGTATGTACCACCTATACATCAATTTTCGGGAAAAGTTTACCTATTAGCATTATTTTCAGCTATCATGGACTCAAGACATTTGGAGGCAGTAATGGGTTTCTTTTCATGACCACATTTATGTACTGCAAATTGTTTACAGATGCTCAGTGCACCATTTACTGTGGAGCCTGGAATGCAACAGATTAAAACATTTGCCGACTTTAAGTAATCAATACATTTTACCTAATTTTTCCATTTCTAGAATAACACACTGTGTGGTCAATAATTTTAATTCACACTGAAAGTACTTGATAAGTTGTTCACTAACTCTGACTTGGCCTTCAAGGGCAGCCAAACATAGAGTACCATCAATTAACACTTGATAAGGTACTCGGAATCCAAAATTATTTCGAAAAAAGCTCATGTACCGGTTAACTTTCCTTTTCTGAGTGATCTTCATGCTGGGATCAGGTATCTGTTTTCGTTACCGCCTTACAAGTTACAACTGTTACCCACTGTTACTATGGAGTAGTGTGTGCGTATAAACGTTCTTAACCGGTTAACCGACAGCTAATCGGTTAAACCGTTTAAGAATTTTTTTCTCGGTTAACCGTGGTAACCGAGGGGTTAACCATATTTTATTTTCGCGCCACACCATATTTGTTTTCTTCGAGTAGAGGCTATTCACTTCGCGGTTTCGCGTGTCAATTGTTTCGATGTCCGCCATTTTTCCTGGTTGTTTTGGTTTTTTATTGCATTGTCTGTATAGGTTGAAAGTCGGTTTTCCCGATACAATGTGTTTTTTTGAATCAACGTGTTCTTTTTTTTTTTATTTTTGTTTGCACCAGTTAATTTCTACATATCTTGTTTAGCACCTGTAACAATTTGGGGTTCCAGACCATGTTTCTTGTATTTTTTAAAAAATGTTTTGTGGAGTGCTTGTGCTAAACTTATGTCGGTGTGCGCTGTTAAAATGTTGATATTCAACAAGATTCCTTCGGTAATGTCCTTCGGGGATTTTTGGTTAATCGCTTGGATACCAAATTAATTTATCCACATAATGTATATTCCATGATAAGTCGACTGGAAGACATGCAAAATGTAAGGGAAATGATGGTAAACTATGATGGGTTGTCAAACAAATAGCTTGATGAATTTTTTGTCAAAAACTTTATTACTATCAATAATATGAATCTCCGTTCTAAATACTTATAGGAAATTATTTAATTTACTTCTTACACACCGGTGTTACATCTACTTTTTTGCGTGATAGGAGAGGTTTCACATGGGAATTTATAAATAATTTATTGTAGTAGATTTTTAAATTTGTTACACTGGTTAATTCCAGAGTTTTGTACTATTGCCATTCTCTTATTAATTTCATTTTAATATTTTCTTTTATTTTGTTTCTTTATAGTTTCGCCACTACATATATAGTTTCCTTATTGAAAAACATGGCTAACGAAAGTAAAACATTTCGTTCGTTTTTTAAGATAGCATATAGTTAACTTATTTAAAATATTTTTGCATTAAAATCTCGAAATAAACTAGTTTATAAAGTTCATTTCTAAAAAAAAAATATATAGTTTAGTTGTTTTGGTAAAACTATATTTTAGTCTAAGGACTAATTGATATCATTCATTCTGGCAACTAATTTTGTTGACAGAAACGAGGTTATGCAAATAAAAGAAACAAGAATTTCACTTACTAGGATTCGGCAACCAACTAGATAACCAGTACGCAAATGAAATAAAGTATCTCTGATAAAAACAAACTGAAAATACGACGTTTCCATCCGCTAAATTATGCTAGAATTTCGTAAAAACTTTTGTAAAGATTGGTCAAGCAGGAAAAAAACGTATAAGGAAAAACAAATTGGACTTTTTTGTGCTAATAAACCCTCTGAAAGCTACCCTAGTACCCTACACCAAACCCTACGTCCCTACCCCCTATATATATATTCTTTAAGGACCTTCGTATAAATACCAAATATATATATAGATACCCTCAGGGATAAATAAAAATATTACACCTCAAAATTTCATTGGTATATCAATTCATTACATTTTTCTCTTTTGAAAACTTCCAAAAACAGCAAACTGTGTGTAAACTTTTACCAAAAATGGAGATTTCTTTGATTGAAACAATTCCTCTCCGTTTAAGTTTTGATAAAACATTTCTTAAGCGATATTTATACTTAATACAAAGATAATTTTACAATTTATTGGATAACATTTATTTCTCAGACATGTTAGGTACTTCGTTTACATAATTATTCTTTCCAGTGCTTCCAACATTATATTATACTTGAGTCGAGACTTGAGTTGCCACGAACAACCTATAGCTTACATACAATCCGATCCCTTGTTGCACGCGCGAGTTTCCCGATATGATAAGTCGAACGATTTGGGAAATAGTTTTCCACCAGTCTAAATTTTCAGATTTTCCCTTTATGGTAAAATCCTTTGCACTACGGAGAGCATTGCATTCTGAAGTCCTCTAGCGTCTATTGTGGCTATTGAAAGCCACTTCTCTCGACTGGTGGCCGGGGCGTTCAAACGTGAGTACGTGACGCAATCCCAAAGTCGGCGGGAACTGGAAAAAAAATCAGCTTTGTTTAGCAAGCCCAAAATATCTCAAGAAAGGAGAACCAATATAAAGTTGATCAATAATCTTGCACGACAGACGTCAAATTACGGGACTTAAACACCAACAGATTATCTTAAAAATTAATAAAACTGTAAAATTTTCAACTTTTCTTTAAAAAAAAAAATAGAGAAATATTTGCTTTATTTGAATTCCAGTAGACAGACGTCGAAATCTGGGCCCTTGGGGGCACCAGACGTAGGTGTGTAACGGAATTTCGTGCTAAGTGGATAGCGGCAACGCTGTAACCAGGGCGCTTAATTTAAAATACATGTATATATGGTATTTGGTATCTGACTTAAAAATTATTTATGTTGTCACGTTTCTTATCAATATTATACGTTACACGCTTTAGGGCCTCCTTTAAAGTGTTTTTCATTGATTATGCTATTTAAAAATGAAAATCGTCAAATTTCAAAGTTAGTTTGGTCAATTTCGGCTAATTTTTATTATATGTTACACGCTTTATAGCCCAATTTGTCCCCCCTCCCATAAATTTATCAATTTTCAAAAATTAAATATTAAGATTTCATTCTTATTTATTAGCTCTTATTCGTGGACCCGTGGAGATTTGGCCCTATATGCGTCTTGGCTCATGTGCCATGTCTGCGAATGTCACGATCATGCAAATGCTATCCTTGACGTCTTGCCGAACAAGAGAGAACCAAGTCGAGAATGTAGGGCTGCAATGCAGCCCTACAAGTACGCCCCCTAAGAGTACCCGGTACTCTTACCGCTTCCAGCCGCATCCATCAAGAGGGAGATTTTTTAATCACGATGATCGTATGGATGTAGAGAGAAATCCATCCGGCTAATGGCGACCCACCGGAAATCCTCGTCAGTTGAATCTTCCTTAGCGTTTAACAATTAGACGTCTGGGTTACCTTGATTGATGAGTTGACCGGAGTTGACTGTGTTTGCCACAATCTTGAGCGAATATTTCAGCTATTTTTGGATTATTCGACTTGCCTCCGAGGACTTGACGAGAAAAAAGGATGAGCGTGTGGCAAATGATTTTGACCATACACACTGAAGATGTTGTCCATGACCACGATCCTTATTCGCCTCAATTACGAATTCCGTGTCGATGACGTCGCTAAATTTACAGCGTCCAGTGCAAGTCTCTGCTGCCATTCACATTTATTCCATAGAACTTTGGAAGCTGATGGTCGTTTGATTGTCGCCCAGAATGGCCGTCTTCCGTTACATCAAAGACACATCAGAACTTCCTTTCGGGCGAAACTCGACTACAAAATGACAAGGATAGCCAGGATCTTTGTATTTCCATTCGATACGGATTAATGACGACTTTCGAGTTGTCTTGCTGGCGTTGCCGGGTGTTAGGAAGGGCTGACTAATGAGTAGATTGTCGGCTTGGTAGACGGAATAGCGACACCCACCTTTATAGGGTTCTCCGGAAGTGATGTACAACTGTATCTGACTCTCCAAGTGTTTGTTGTTCTATACGTGATTGACGAACTAACCCGGATATTGTCCATCACCTGCTTCCGTGTTCATTGAATCATATACCATCACGCGCCATTACGGAAGCCCGTCTTCTTCAAGCCAATCACTTTCTTCTTCTTCATCCGTGTCTTCGTCGTCGTGACCACCAGGCATCAGTTTCTTACTATTTTCCAGATAGTATCGCATATTAGCTTCCAGGGTCGTGTTTTTTTTTCATCCAGCGGCGGAACTCTCATGACCAGAGTGAAATTCGTGTCAAAGCAATCATGCAGCCATTTCTCTCTCCAGCAGTTGATTTTTGTTGGCAAAAGAGACTACTCCCTTGACGTTGGCCATCTTTTCAAGAATCTCCGACTTGGACTGTTTATAACGAAATCATCGTTCAAGTCGAGAAGGTTTAAAGAGCGGATGACTTTGAGCGATTCTCACGACTTTCTACCTCACAATTGTGAATTTACCATTTTCACATACTATATAATCCTTTTTTAGCGTGTATACTCAGTTACTCACCACTAGAGCTAATAACGTACAAACCAAAGTTCACGTGCTCAAATTCGTGAACTAAGCCTCCAGTCATTGAAGCGGTTGTGAATTTTTGAAAAGGTAGTCCAACCAAATATCCGAGCTAGGATTCAGAACGTAGTTAAATATTTACAATCAAATCAAACCGTTCACTGAAAATATAAATTCCATACACAGCTAAGATCTTATCATCGATATTGAAATTGCCCAAAAATTAGGTGCCCAGTATACATGACAAAGCCCACGATATTCAAACGGAAACAATGTAGACGACCTGGAAAATAACAAATGTAAACAGTAAGAATGATTTTAATAGGAAATTGTTAATCCAGGTTTATCTGGTTTATACATGATACGTGCTGAAATTGGCAAAGAAAAGGATCATTTGTAATAACATGCAACAACTATTATCCCCAATTTTATTAGCCTCTTAAAATGAAATGTCAATCTTGCTTTTTTCAATTCCAATACAGTAACTTTGAAAGAGGTACGCAAAATAAGTTGTAACAATGTATAGACATATGCTTTAAAATGAGAAGCACTGAGAACCAAAATGCTGCTTTCGGGTTTTCTATCTATAAAAATTTTAAAAATGGTGTAATTAAAGAACTCTTTTCATTTACAAATCAAGATATTTTACCTGAAGCATAGAGCCGATTTAGAGAAGCAAAATTCCAGTCAGCAACCCGTGGTACTGGAAATGAATGTGATCCACTATAAAAAGTCCAATATTACATAAAAGTAAAAAGGCTAAAATAGTAGCAGAGGCGCAGAGCTAAACCATTTTCCAGAGTTGTTTAGTAATTTCCCTCCTTCATTGCTTCTAATTGAGTACAAACACCTGTAAGAAGAAGCAACATTTAGACACAAAATAATTGGAAAATATTTGAATCAATGTTACTTTTTATTTGAGTATTCCTTACTAAGACTGTATGAAGAGTAGCTTTCCAAAAGTAATGGAGGTAATGAAATCCCATCAATTTGATTACAAAAGTCTATCACTTAGTTGCCAGCAGAGAAATGATTTTTAGTTTCTCAGCAATCTCATACAACTAGGAAGTCTTTTCAAGTGTCGACCTAAATAAAAGGGAATGATTAGTCTTATCAAGAGAATCGTACCATAGACTTACATGAGATACGTCACATAAATGTCAAATTAGATAATAAATGTCAAGCAGAGCAATGGTGACGTGAGCACTGAGCACTGCAAAAATAATAGGAAACTGAAAAATATTCCAAAGGGTGGAAAGAAGCTGTGGAAATGTGGAAAAATTTTGACTACTTACGACCCTCTGGCTATGTGCCATGGCAACCGGGAAGGGGATGGGAAATTCAGTTTAGTGCACAGCACACCGAGCGGATGAGTGGCCGTAACTAAAGTAGGCCATGATTGCCACCAGCTCGGATGACAGCGAATTTGTTTGTTGAATTTGTTTGCCGAAATTAAAAAGGAAAGAAATGAGCTCACGTAAATTTGGGAGAATGATGGTGTTCGATATTGTAGGGGATCTGAAGACAGAAAGGCCTGTAAAAATGAGTTATTGAAACTGAGAATGTCACAGAAAATCAAAATCAAAACTGTTCCCAGATGAATGTCCAAGAAACCCAAGGTAACGCTATCAAACTCATTGTGTTATTTGTTCAATGCTTTTAAATTGTGTTATTTGTTCAATGCTTTTAATTAAGATTTCTATCCAGGTCTGAACAACCAGTCTATTGAAATTGATTGTGCAATCAGTGATGCAGTTCGTGACCTGAATAATGTTTTCTTACGACAATTTGCAGCCTTTGTGTGTATTTCTGCCTACTCATATTCTGAAAAAGGCCACATCCACACATCCACACATCCACACAGTACAAGGAACACAAGGTAATGCTAGCAAACTCATTGTATTCTTTGTTCAATGCTTTAATTAATATTTATATCCAGGTCTGAACAACCAGCTTATTGAAATTGATTGTGCCATAAGTGATGCAGTTCGTGACCTGAATAATGTTCTCTTACGACAACTTGCAGCCTTTGTGTTTACTTCTGCAGACACATATATTCTGAATACTGACATGGCGTTGTATTTATAAGGTTTTCCTTAAGTACAGTCAATATTTTACAACTTTTTATTATAATTGACAAATTTTTAAAGATGCAGCTGTTCCTGTGTGTGAACTCATTTTTGAAACTTCCACGAATTCCAAATAAAACAAGCAAATAAACAAAGCTTTGGAAGCTGGCCTTATTTGCGCTAACAAGGTAAGTCCCTAGTAATAAAATGTTTTAAGATAGTTCTAATGTCATTTTTGTATTCCAGTACTTGGTGAAGCATTGTGGTAAGGATGCATTCCACATCAGAATGCGAGTGCACCCTTTCCATGTCATCCACATCAATAAAATGTTAAGTTTTGCTGGAGCTGATAGGTATATTACATGAAATTGTTGAATTTTTCATGTTTTTTCTAAGTTGTTAATTAATTTAAAATATTGGCTCCAAACAGGAATGAGAGGTGCCTTTAGAAAACCCCAAGGTACTGTTGCCCGCGTGAATATTGGACAACCCATCATGAGCATTCGCTCTTCTGACAAAGTACAAGGCTGCTGTCATCGAATCTCTTCGCCGAGCCAAGCTCAAGTTCCCTGGTCGCCAAAAGGTATTTTGTTGGTGAAAGAAGTTAAGAATGTAATTACTTATATTGCTTTTTTCGAAATAGATTTATGTCTCCAAGAAATGGGGATTCACCAAATTTGAGCGTGGAGTCTAACCAATTAAAGAGAATGCTCAGCTTGAACCTGATGGCGCAAACGTCAAGTATCACCCAGATCATGGTCCGATTACTGCTTGGTATAATTGGCGTACGATTTTCAGCCAACAATAATTTTGTTGCCCAACCCATCTTTGTTATTCAACTACCAGCTTTGAACTCGTTCAAATTAGAATAAACAGAGGTGGAAATCAAAGTGTTTTTATTATTTATTTGAATGGAATAATATGACAAGTTTGGTAAGGCACAGTGGAAATGTTTTCAAATGTTGATGATTCTTCCCGAATAGCGCATCTCTGCAGCCGAACAACTTACTCGTCAACTCGGCTGTCTTATAATATGCTGCTCTCTTATTTTCTTCTTCTTACATTTGCAATTGCGCGTCTTGTATTCTATTCTATTCCATTCTTCCTTCTTTTTTTTGGGATATTAAGAGACGTGGCACTCCCACTGGAACAACTTCTCAGCAGCAGTGCCCTATTATTTCATATAGACGGGCATCGTCCTCTCTATGAATATAACGAGGTGTCATATGTGTAGTTCCGCTCCTTCTTATCGTGTTGGAGTTATCGTGTCGTTTGTTCTCCTAATCTGCTCCTCTTTTCTTTGTCCTCTTTTTTTTTACTCTGACGCAGCTGAAATCTTCTTCTCTTCATCGCGCATCCCCTTTACATCCGCTTTTATTGTCGTGTTTACTCAAACACGTTCTGCCGTTAACTGCTCAGCTCTCCTACTCAGCAATCCGCGCTGCACTTGATACAGAGACTGACGTATTCACCTGGGAATCATGTTGAATCAAGTGAAGTCTGAAAACAAAGATTCCAACAGCTGTCACTCACCGATAATTTCCGTTTCACTTTGAAGCTGCAGAACCAAATGATCCAGTTTCTGTTTTTCTTCTGTCAAAGCAGCTACAGTAGCCGTTTAACGTTTTAGTTGCTGTTCTAATTGTTCGTAGGGAAAAAGAAGTATATGAAAGCGCATAAGATGTCTATTCAGAAGTGATATAAACTAGTTGTCAGCCGAAAGAGAAGTGTTTTATTTTATGACAGTAATTTACTCCCTTGTACGGAACTGTCTATTTTTTTTAATGATTAATTTGCAGCTAAAATATATCAAAAAATTCATTAAACATCGCGGAATTTAATAGTTGATGAGGAGATCTCGAGGGGTTGTCAACTCGATCCGAAGGTGTACGGATCTTAAATCCAAAAATGATTTTTTCAGATTTTTCAGATTTTTTCAGATTTTTTGATTTTTTTCAGATTTTTTACGATTTTTGGGATTTTTTGAGGATTTTCTTACGATTTTTGGGATCTTTTTACGATTTTCGTGATTTTTCGTGATTTTTTGGATATTTTTCAAGTTTTTTTAAACTTATTCGTGTGAAAAACGAGGTAAATACAAAATCCTTTTTTTAAATATCAATTTCAAAAACAGTGACATTGGAAATAAAATTATTCTAATCATAAAAAAAACCAAAGTAAAAAGATAAAATATTCTACCGAGCGAATCATCAAATCTTCTCTAGTGGGAAAATTAACCTCAAACAAATTGCAATAATTTATTTTTATAAATGAACTTTGTTGCTATCAACCATAAAAATCCCTGTTCTTAACCCTTCTAGGAAATAAATATTTTTACTATTAAAATATTTAATTGCAATTCAAAATTTTGTAAACGATTAATTAAAACTCATTTTTTAAATATTAAAAATACTTAAAGATAATCTAATGGTAACTTGTTTGTATCATATTACCAAATAGGAATGTTTTACGTAAAGGCGTCACCGGAAACTAATTAGGCTACACGGGCTCTTTTGCCGGATAGTCCCTCAGTAAGCTTAGAATAACTTAAAATCTATAGGTCCTAATTTTTTCTATATATCTAAAAAAATCAATAACATCCTAGCGTATTAAAATCAATCGTTCATTTTATAAATTCACAGGAGATATTTTTGAGTAATTAACACTTAAACATAGTCTACTAGGATTCGGTCTTTGTAAAATTTAGTTTCCAAAAATATCCACCACAAGCGTTGTCATCGTTGTTGTGCATACGCGTTGTTGATACGCCACCGGCGGATGTTATTGAAAGCTGGGTAACACGTACGGAACGCGGTTTGGGGAGGCGAAAATCTGTTTTTTCACTTCAATGTTCATGCAGCGTTGTAAATAATTAGCATTTATTTTCGATGGCTTAAATGATCACTTTATGTCACTGAAATAATTGTTATAATTTTTCCTTAATTTATACTGCTGTAATTATTATAGTTTTAAGCTTATTTATTTATTGTTATTTGTGTAGGATATTAGACTTTTAGCCAGTCCTGTTTAGCACGACCTGATCAGAACATTCACTTCATGGCTGCCGTCTCTTTCGTTTTGTTATGGCGGTTTGCCATGCCATGGGTAAGAATTCAAAACTATATAAGTAAAGTAACATTTTTGAGTTTTTGCAATTAGTAATTACATTTTTAAAAACTATTTTAGACTCCACCACAACACCCCAAGGAAGGAAAGATCCACTACACGTATGAGCCATTGGACTAATGCATCATGGATTAATCAAAACATGTAATAAAGAGTATGACATAATAAAAGAGAAGTAGATATCAATTGTATGCTTTATTTAACATATAAACAACTTTATGAATGAAATTGAACACCACCTATACTAAATCAAAGGTGGCTATCTACCAAACTTCCAATGAGCAATGAGAATATACATTGCATTTAGTTTAAACAGTAGCAAAAATTGAAATTAGGAGTTCAGGGGCCTAAACAACAAAATGTGAAGATTCTGTGTTGCGTAAAGATGAAGCTTATGAAGTTAATAACCCCTGCTGGCTTTAGTCTGTTTTGATTGGAAGCCTGCCGTGGAAGCTCTTGGATGAATCATATTCATGTAAATAATCATGGGAATTGTGGCACTGTGGACTTTGAGGACTTTGCAGACAGCATATCACAAAGCCTGCAACAAAAAAGGGATATAGTTGACTGTCGAATATTGAAATAAAGAAATTTACCTCAGGGGTTACAATATTGAATGCAAACTTGGTGCGAGATGAGACTGACTGTGGGTCACTATGCAAATGCTTGTACACATCATTAATATGTCTCTCCATGTGGTTAAAAACTTCGTCAACTTTCTAAATAATACAATATTTGAACATACTAATAGAGCACAATGTGTTAAATGGTTAAAAAGTTACCTCTCGTGGGCCGATGCCAACCACTCCATCTTCGCATATGGCTCTCCAATTATGGGCCCGATAACTCTCGAGATCTACAAGACCATTACGTGTTCCAAAATAATTGTGTACATGAATAAGGCAGTTTTCTGAGCAAGCTTCTTAAAAATATCTGCCTTTTCCTGAGCACTGAGATAAACCGCCATCACAAAACGAAAGAAACGTCAGCCATGAAGTGAATGTTCTGATCAGGTCGTGCTAAACAGGACTGGCTAAAAGTCTAATATCCTACACAAATAACAATAAATAAATAAGCTTAAAACTATAATAATTACAGCAGTATAAATTAAGGAAAAATTATAACAATTATTTCAGTGACATAAAGTGATCATTTAAGCCATCGAAAATAAATGCTAATTATTTACAACGCTGCATGAACATTGAAGTGAAAAACAGATTTTCGCCTCCCCAAACGGCGTTCCGTAAACACGGTCAAATTTTTCGATCAATACAAATTTATAAATTCTATAACTCGAATACAATTTGACGTAAACATTTATATTTGGTAATATTATTTAGCATTTAACAAGGTATCATCAGATTATTTTCAAGTATTTTTATTAAGGTAGAGTCTATTCGTCCGTCGGACGGAAATATAGCACCAGGGCTATTCTTCCGTCCGACGGACGAATAGTGCCATTCCTTTCCAGGGCTATTCGTCCGTCGTGAAGAAAGTTGCATATGCTTTAAATAGGGGAGATTTTACATAACTATTTCCGCAAGTTAAGCCTAGTTATGGGAACTCTCAATAAAAAGTATGTAAGAATGAAGAATAAGTAAGAATATATAGAATAAAAATAAAAGATAATTATTATTTTTTCGTGTAGAACAAGATCAATTATAAATTTAATGTCTTTAAAAAATTAAAAGTAACTTTTTTAAGAAGCAGGGTACGAGAATTCATGAACGGAAGTCTTTACGTATATAACGTAATTCGGTTTAAGCAACCTTCTTTTGGAATGCGAAAAATTTTTTTGATGCGTAAAACCGTTTAAAAAACTGATATCATTTTACGCAACATTCAAAAAGCCTGAAGTCTGTATGTGTATAACCATAGGTTGCTTAAACCCAATGACGTTATACGTAACATAAGAAAGGTAAATTTTTGAGAACATTTAAATTTTCTAGTGTGAACGTATTGTAACTCTATATTTTATATTGAAAAACAATATTTTCCGACAGAGGAATAGATTTTATCATCGTAAAATTAATTACTTATAGCTGAAAAAACCGACGGTGGACAAACGTGAAACATCATACTGACACAACAATAACGGACAGTGAACGCTGCAATAATTTCCGTTCGTTATTCATTTTTTTTTATTATTATTTTCCGTACCCTGCTTCTAAAAAAGTTACTTTTAATTTTTTAAAGACATTAAATCTAGAATAGGGTTGTGGCATGAAATTCAGAATCGGCTGAAAAATACATGGTTCGACGTAGTTTTTCACGCCGATTCTGACAGTATTTTTTTTTAATTTTAAAATCAATTTATCGGTACGTTATCAGGGTTTAAAGTTTGAATAGGCCCCTCCCATTCTAAAACGGACCCCCGCCATATTTAGTGGGAGGTCCTTAAAATGTGATCAATTTAGCAGACGACTCGCCTACTTTTCAACAAAAATGTGATCACTCTCGTCTTGTGTTTATTATCGATTATCGATATGTTTATGATCGACGAAAGTGATCACATATTTTTGTTGAAAAGTAGGCGAGTCGTCTGCTAAATTGATCACATTTTAAGGACCTCCCACTAAATATGGCGGGGGGTCCGTTTTAGAATGGGAGGGGCCTATTCAAACTTTAAACCCTGATAACGTACCGATAAATTGATTTTAAAATTAAAAAATACTGTCAGAATCGGCGTGAAAAACTACGTCGAACCATGTATTTTTCAGCCGATTCTGAATTTCATGCCACAACCCTATTAATCTTGTTCTATACGAAAAAAAAATTTTCCGCTATTTTTATTTTCTATGTATTCTTTATTTTACATACTTAAATGTGTCTTTGAATTATCTTTTAGTGTCTATTTATTGAGAGTTCCCATAGAACTAGGCTTAACTTGTGGAAATAGTTTTGTAAAATCTCCCCTTTTTAAAGCATATGCAATTTCCTTCACGACGGACGAATAGCCCTGGAAAGGAATAGCACTATTCGTCCGTCGGACGGAAGAATAGCACCGGTGCTATATTTCCGTCCGACGGACGAATAGATTTTACCTTTTATTAATTAAAATTTGAGGTTTAGTTATTTAATCGATTACCAAATTTTGAATTTCAATTCAATATTTTCTATAGTAAATACAGTAAACATAATTATTTTGTAAAAAGATTTTGTGCAAGGATTTAAATGATTGTTAGTTACAAAGTTCATTATAAAATCAATTGTTGCTATTGGTTGAGGTTAACATACCCTTTTTGCATAGCTTTAATACACTATGCGTAAGGGGAATACGGAATCGAAAACAAAAAGAAATCGATTCTGTCATTTTGTTGATTGATTATTCTAAATTTTGCTTATTTTACAATGTAAAAGTATCCGAAAAAATGTATTTTCGGAATTTTATGGATTTTTTGGATTTTTGATTTTTTTGATTTTTTGGGATTTTTTGGGATTTTTTGGGATTTTTTTCGAAAAAATCCGAGGGTGTACGAGGATTTTTTCGAGCTCTCAATAATTTACCGTAGGGATTAATTTCCCGTAGGGATTCTGTTTCACGTAGGGATTCTGTACAACTTGGGCATACGTGAGGAAAGTTGCAATTGCTTACCAATAGATGGCGCTTGTTCTCACCAATAGATGGCGATAGGATATCTAACCAATATAGATGGCGTTAGGATTTTATATTTGTTGGTCTAAACTGTTTGAACTGCGCGCCTCTGTAGAGCTTAAGCACACGTGAGGAAAGTGTAGATGGCGTTGCAGAAAGGAAGACAACGGAGAAAGCGGAACTGTGGAACTAACTATTGTACTACTAATAAGCTGAGACGTTATAACTGCTTTATACGTTTTTGATCCCAATTTTCCAAGGTTTACATAACTTTAATGGGGTTTTCTTTTATAGGAGTATGAGTTTACTCCAAGAGAGGCGTATTTGAATATCTTTTTCGATATTGATTCAAGATCTATAATCAATATAAATAAATGAATATTTAAAGAAAATTGAGCTTTAGATAAAGGTGCGGCGTGGGGCGTCGGGGCGAAGCCCCGCAGCACCAAAGTCGCAGAGTTAGTATTATTAGCTACATATATATTAACTAAAACTTAGAGACATTATTTAATCGCCGAGGTAATATTAGCTTAGCTTCTATATATTACTTAAAATTTCTGGTATTAATTAATTAATATTTTTTTGCATTCCTACGGGAACCTTGCAACCCGCCAGGGATGCCAACATTCAGAGTAGACTACGATGAAGAATATTACCCAGAAAAGATTATGCGTAAGTAAATTGTTAAAATAGTTATTTCATTTGATATAATTTTTTTCTTTGTTTCAGACATAAATTTGAATGCTCGTGAAGTCTTTTTGAAAGTGAAACGCATTTACCGTCCAGCCGACACCCATTTAGGGCGCGATGCATGTTTTCGTTCTGACTGGAATGTGGTCTACTGGTCGGATGAGATACATAAACTGAAGTTAAACAAGGTGGTAGGGGAGAACGGAGTCAACATGGACACGGGTCATATTGGACAAAGACCATAAATGCTACATGTTATGGGAAAAAATTTTTTGTTATTTTTGTATATACTAGAACGTTTAACGTTCTAGAAAAAATATTCATTAAAATCGAACCATTATTGCTCTTGTTATCGCATAATTAAAAAAATGGCCCTGTTTGATGTAATATTTCTCCCTATTACTCTAAGTATTTTTAAAGTGAAAAACACTACGAATGAATAAAGTAATGATAGGTGAAATAGCCAATTCATTTCTTAAGTGATTGATACAAAAATTAAATGTTAGTGCCTTTTCAGTATTAAGTTATGAACGAAATACTAAATAGCACCGAGTTGTGTCATTTTGGACACCTAGTTTTGGGGTGTAATTGGACCACGCTAACTATAGCAACGAGGGGAGCTTGCCGCCTTAGGGCATAATTTACAGGCAAATGTCAAATTTTCCCCCCTCTTTTCTAAAACACTGGTAACTCTTCATTGTTTTACACAAACGTGTCATTATCAGTGTGCATGAATAAAGAAAGGGCAGATGAACATTCTAAAAATTTTTTTAATTTTTTTCCGTTTATTATTTTACGTTTTATCATGATTGTCCAGTTTCAGACAGAGCCTGTCCAATTTTGCCCCGTCTTTTTCAAAAAGGCCCAAAAAATTTGACTTTTTAAAATCGTCACAACTACTCTATTTTTAAAGGGAAAAATGTATAAAAAATATGGGAAGTAAACAAATAGACATTTAACGAAACACACGAAAAAAAAATTAGGAAAAAGTGAAAACGACAAGAAATATTGCAAAAAGGAAAAATTTTGTCCACGTTGACTCCGTTCT
Organism: Daphnia galeata; assembly: GCA_030770115.1. Classification (NCBI taxonomy): domain Eukaryota; kingdom Metazoa; phylum Arthropoda; class Branchiopoda; order Diplostraca; family Daphniidae; genus Daphnia; species Daphnia galeata. The sequence continues at coordinate 7,965,843 of CM061123.1, read as the reverse complement.
CCCCTAGTCAAGTGTGTCCTTGTCTGCAGCGCTGCCATTGATGAACCCATCGAAGAATTTGTCCGGAATGGACCTAATCGCATGTATCCAATAAGGCCTACAACCCGGCAAGGCGGGAATTTGAACCGCCACCAGTGGAAGCCGAACGAATCGGTTCCAATTCCAAAGGAAAAGGTGGAAAATCACTAAAAAGTGCAAAACCTACTCAGCCGAGTTATCCAACATATCCCAAAATGGAGCCGCTCAAGACTATGAACATTTTCGCCGGTTGCGGCGGCTTGTCGGAAGGCCTACACCAGTCGGGAGTGGCCAAGACCTACTGATCTATAGAGTGTGAGCCTACGGCAGCTCAAGCTTTCCGACTTAACAATCCTGATGCTGCCGTCTTCACCGACGATTGTAATACAATCCTCAAAATGGGTATAGAAGGTCAATTGGAACGAAAAGGACAAGCACTACAACCGCCAAAAGATGGCGTAGAAGTCCTATGTGGAGGACCACTTTGCCAAGGCTTCAACGACATGAATCGATTCAATTCTCGCCAATATTCATCATCCCGAAACTTCTTGATTGTTACTTATTTGAGTTGTTGCGACTATTACCGTCCACGTTTCTTCATTCTGGAGAATGTCCGTAACTTTATTTCATTCAAGCGGAACATGGTGTTGAAACTAACGATGCATTGCTTAGTTCGAATGGGCTATCAGTGCACTTTTGGAGTCCTACAAGCCGGCAATTACGGAGTTTCGCAGACTAGACGACGAGATTTTATTTTGGCAGCTGCACCTGGTGAAAAGCTTTCATTGCATCTTGAGCCGACACACTTTTTCAGCCGTAGAGGGTGCAAACTATCAGTAGCTGTGGGCCACGCTAAGTTTTACTTCAATTGCCGAGGGCTGCTATCCGCTCCATATCGCACCGTCACCATTCGTGACCCCATGTCTGATCTACCTGATATCTCCAATGAGACGAAACAGGAAGCAATATCGTACGAAGGAGATCCACAATCCAAATTCCAGCAATGGATGCGTGGTTCAGATTCGGAACCATCCAGCATTCTTTGAGATCACAAATTGTAAAGACATGGCGCCATTAGTCGAAGCACGTATCGCTTTTATTCCATCGAAACCAGTCTCGGATTGGCGTGATTTACCCAACACAGAAATCCGTCTAAAGAATGGTGTTATGACGGTGAAACTCCGTTACACTCACGAAGACAAAAACAGACGATCTTTAAACGGCGCCATGAGAGGAGTTTGTTCTTGGGCTGAAACGCGACAACGTGTGTTGCATCCGGAACAGCTCCGCGTAGTCAGTGTACGTGAGTGTACTCGCTCGCAAGGTTACCCTGATTCCTACCACGTCTTCGGCAACATTACTGACAAACATCGACAGGTTAATACCGGAAATAGATTTTCACCCGTGATAAAGGTAGAACAATAATTAACTTCATTATTAGTTTGTTGCCTTTTCCAGGTAGGAAATGCCGTCCCACCTCCACTAGCTCGAGCCATTGGCCTGGAAATCCGGAAATGTGTTTGTTTATGAAGGTGACTGCAAAAAGAAGAAGACGAAACCCCCATCGTTCGGTGTTGAATAAGTTTTCATTATTTAATTATTTTCTTTATTGCACCTTTTACGCGATTTATCTAAAAAGTTGTACTAAATACAATTTCCGCCAAAGACCAGCCGCTGCATCTTTAAACACGCACTTTACTTATGAATGGTTAGTCGTAATAAATCGTGATAAAGGAGGTAAAAAATTTAATTAATTAATTGAAGTGTTGAAGGCGACCACTAGATGACTGTGGGTCGGAAAAAAAAGAAAGTTTAATTAATTAAAAATTGAAGGCGACCACAAGATGGTTGTGGGTCGACAAAAAAGAAAGAGGGTCGATTTTTCCAACCGTTCAAATAAAAACAAACACAAATTGAACAGAAACCCTAAAAAAGGACAAAAAAAAAGGAAACGATCCACCTATCGGGAAACTCGCGCGCGCAGCAAGGGATCACAGTTTTTTCGAACGCTACGGCGACGTTTTCCCCTTCTCGACCTACGGCTCGATTGGGCTGATTTCGGGATTTTTCGTTGATTTCCCTCACCGAGATGGCGCTGTTCCTCTCAGCGAGATAGGGAAACTGATTTTCTGAAAGGGGTTTCGTTAATGTTTTATACGTTTTGTGGGGGTGATACTGGCGGTATGCAAATTATGACCGTCTTATAGAGGAGATAATATTACGGAGCAACGTCGCGGTCCCGCTTTGATTGGATGAACGACGTCGCCGTGATATTAATCTGAAAAAGAATCGCTTTTCCGAGTTGTGTTTTTCTCCCGGTAGATGGATCTGTGGCATGGCAATTAAACAAGGCCGAGGAATGTCATCGCGGCCTTTATTAAACAACCAACAGGTGAGCGAATCAAAAACAAAACACACACACATATATGGAGTTGTGGCTGCTTTTGCTTATGCTTTTGCTTACAAATGTCACATGATGTGTAGGTTAGGTTATAATATAATTACAATTGTAAAGTGTGTCGCTTCACGCGAGTCCGAGTTCACAACTTCACACGTGTGCTTTGTGCTGATCCTCCCGTTATTAATTATTCTTTTAATTTTCGTAAAGTTAACCAATCTGTCACAATGAATCAGTTAGAAGAAATCTTTCCAAAATTGACCAGGAATATAATTTGCATGTCATGTTATGACCTAAAAAGGTGAGTTGTCTACTACTGTGGAAAGATTAACATTACTGACATTTGTTATCTAACCTGTGTTCTTTATTTACAGGTGCTGTCATATGCAAAGGTATTGAGAATGGGACAATTGTTGTTGGTTGGTGGTATAATTTCACCAATTATTCCTACCTTTATTTAGCAGATAGAAGGATTGGGAGATTCAATTTGTGATATAGGTCTTCTTAAAAAAAAGTAATATAATCAAAACGAAATATAAGCTGCTTACACTTCATGTAAGTGTACGTCAAGAGCTTGTCTTGATTAGATTAATCATTCCCTTTAATTAAATTTAGCAACGTTGACCAAACTTCTTTGATGGAAGACATTGCTGGGAAAGAAGGGAAATCACGAGTAACATCTGAAGCCTTTGTTCACCCATTCACATTAAGCCTCCATATTTCACACCATGATACACTGGAGAGATGGATATTGGGAGCCATGAATGTAAATATGGATGTTCTTAATAATTTAGTCGTGAAATTAAAACAAATGAATGCAGCTCATGTAAATTTACTGTCTTAAGTTGTTTGCTTCAGATGAGTCATTCCAACATCATCGCCAACTTTTTGGGTCATCAATCTAACCACCTCCAATGACGAAGAATTCATACAGAGCACTGTCTGCAATGTCAGTATGTCACAAGATGCTGAACGTCGCGTCACTGTCAACCAAAGTCAATCCTGGTGGAGTTGCATACGTAAAGGTAACTTACGTGCAGAATGGACCACAGAAATTTGTCAATCAACGCAAAAAATAGTGACGCCGTGGGAAAACTGGGCAAACTCTCCAAAAAGTTATCCTATTTCGCAGCCCGCAACTCTAAAGCACTAGTAAATCCTGCACGTGGGACACCTTGCTTCGCCAAATCTTCTCGAGATAAATTGCTCCACCGTGCGGAAGAAAAATCCTGCTTCGCCCGTTGCTACACCAAAGAAAGCCGCTGTACCCAAGGCTGTCGCTGCTAGGGCAGCTAAGGCAGCCAAGTCCCCTAAAGCTGCTGGAGCCAAAAAGGCAGAATCCAAGAAGTAAAAACTACACCATCATCATCAATATTCTTGTCAAATGATTTTTGAAAATTGACGTTACCGCGACGACCGATCTCCTTTTTCTGGCTGAAACATAAAATTATTTTTATCATCCGCCATTTAACAAGGATACCTGTTTCATCCATCTGTACATTTGTTGATCTTCATTCCATTTCTATTCGCTCATTCCGTCATACTTTATTGTTTCCTGATGACAAAGAATAAATACAGTTTTTGTCTATTCTGAATTGAAAGGAATACTGTGTACCATTTTTTCTCTATTTAAGTTTAACGCTGAACTCTATTTACTACTCGCTTCATTGCGAGACAACAACTGAAATTGGTTGCGATTTAACGATAAATATAACACCCTAATCTAATTGGAAACGTTTTGGGTGTGTTTAGAATGGGAACGTAGAAAATTTAGGTAGCGTAACATAATATGTTGGATGGATGATGCGGGAAGATATGTAATTGAGAACGATACAACAGGTTCTTATTGGTGGGAAGGGGAGATTTTAAATGATCATTGGATACTGTTTAGTTTCTTGGTATTATCATTCAAGTTGTCATCGACTCATCGAATATCCGATCTCTTCATTACATCATTGTTCTTGATATATTTCCCTAGTCCACCAGTAGATTCCATTGAAGAAATTATTGCTTTGACTGATCCATCGTTGAATTTGTTCACTGGTGAAGAAGAGAGTGCATGTCAGAATTGGATCAAAGGCCCATCTTGAAACTCACTCAGTTTGGCATATATGATGAACCTGGCCATTTGTGTCATTTAGATGGGGGTGCAATTGAAGCTAACCATTTACTTTTTGCTTACGGTTACGTTAAACCTGTGTGGAACGATAATCCTGGTATTCAAGGAGGAATTGCAACGAAGGAAATTGCACCCATCAGCGAGTGGTTCATTAGTGGCTTTCACGGAGGAGAAAAAGCCATCATGTGTCAGTTTAGACAACACAAATGATTTGTTTTAGTTAAAATGTTTATAAATTCTTCTGTTACCAAGGCTTCGCCACTTCTTATGCTGAAAATTTCCTCATGTCTGCATCTGAAATGTACCAGCCCATCATGACCGAGTTGGAAGAAAAGATTTTTCTTAACAAGACTGTCATCGAGCTCCTGATCGAAGACGACAACGCCGAACACGAAGATCTACTCACTAGATTGCAAAATTCTTTGATGTCTAACGGTGTCCGCGTTTCCGAGGATTCCCTTCTGCGCTATGCCGAATTTGTCTGCGATCGCGTCTACCACTTTGATGCAGCTGGGGCTGAAGACGAACCACCACTCATTCTTAGCCCGTGTATGCGTACACTGATTCAATTAACGGGCATCACACTCGGTAAGAGAAGAGCCACCCGAAAATTAGAGAAGAGACGCCAACCCAAAGCCGAAAAAGGAACCAACTGGACAATTAAGCAACTACTACGCCTTTGATTGGTTACGTCTTTGAGAGATTTGACCGTGATCAAATGGAACAAGGAGAGGCCAAATTTGGCCCAACATCTGCTCCTTGCCAGCAAACAGATTGCGGTAAATGTCATTTCTGTCGAGACATGGTGAAATTTGGCGGTTCCGGTCGCAGCAAACAAAGTTGTGTTCTGCACAAGTATCCGAATAGAGCTGTTCAAGTGGCAGACGACGATGACGAATTGGATGCTGTCCTAGATACGGAAATTGAGGTGGTAAGTCTTGATGTCGACCATAGGAAACCGGTTAAGGGTTAAGCGTTAAGCCACGCCTACGAAATTCAATGGGATGAACCAGTAATGAAAATAGTCAACGACCTAACTTTCTATTAGGCTGCGATTGTCAATGGAGATATGCGCATCTTTGTTGGCGGCCACGTTACCATCGAGCCGAATGATTCTAACGTTCCCATATATATCGCTGAAGTCATAGCTTTAAGAGAAGATGGCAAGAGCAAGGAACAAAATGCCGTGGAACTGACACTGTACTGGGGGAAACGTGCGACGAACCCAGGGAGCTTGTCTTAATCGAAGATTGCGAAGATTTGCTTCTGTCTGCCGTCGTGAAAGTGGTAAACGTCAAATACAAGCAAGTGGATCCAATCAAATGGAAAGCAGAAGGTGGATCAGATGACCCATCTTTATTTCAAACTGAAGAAGATCATTCTGACACCACATTTTGGAATCGATATCTCTACCATGGAAAAACTGGTCGTTTTGAAGATCCACCCGAAAGCCCGGACGTAATCGACAACATCAAAGAATGTCCTTGCTGTGATCATCTTGATGTCATCCGCCAACGGGATTTTGCTAAATTGGGCAAAAAGATGGATTCAGGAGGTTTCGATAGCGTAACTTGGCACGAATTGGATATCAAAGTCGGTGAAGCGGTTTTCCTCGAGCCGGGCGCTTACACCTTGCGTGCACCAGACGGAAGTATTGTTACCCAGAAAAGATTATGCGTAAGTAAATTTTTAAAATAGTTATTACATTTGATATCATTTTTTTCTTTGTTTCAGACATAAATTTGAATGCTCGTGGAGTCTTCTTGAAAGTGAAACGCATTTACCGTCCAGCCGACACCCATTTAGGGCGCGATGCATGTTTTCGTTCTGACTGGAATGTGGTCTACTGGTCGGATGAGATACATAAACAGAAGTTAAACAAAGTGGTAGTCAAGTGTGTCCTTGTCTGCAGCGCTGCCATTGATGAACCCATCGAAGAATTTGTCCGGAATGGACCTAATCGCATGTATCCAATAAGGCCTACAACCCGGCAAGGCGGGAATTTGAACCGCCACCAGTGGAAGCCGAACGAATCGGTTCCAATTCCAAAGGAAAAGGTGGAAAATCACTAAAAAGTGCAAAACCTACTCAGCCGAGTTATCCAACATATCCCAAAATGGAGCCGATCAAGACTATGAACATTTTCCCCGGTTGCGGCGGCTTGTCGGGAGGCCTACACCAGTCGGAAGTGGCCAAGACCTACTGATCTATAGAGTGTCGGCAGCTCAAGCTTTCAGACTTAACAATCCTGATGCTGCCGTCTTCACCGACGATTGTAATACAATCCTCAAAATGGTCATAGAAGGTCAATTGGAACGAAAAGGACAACAAATACAACCGCCAAAAGATGGCGTAGAAGTCCTATGTGGAGGAACACTTTGCCAAGGCTTCAACGGCATGAATCGATTCAATTCTCGCCAATATTCATCATCCCGTAACTCCTTGATTGTTTCTTATTTGAGTTGTTGCGACTACTACCGTCCACGTTTCTTCATTCTGGAGAATGTCCGTAACTTTGTTACATTCAAGCGGAACATGGTGTTGAAACTAACGATGCGTTGCTTAGTTCGAATGGGCTATCAGTGCACTTTTGGAGTCCTACAAGCCGGCAACTACGGGGTTTCGCAGACTAGACGACGAGATTTTATTTTGGCAGCTGCACCTGGTGAAAAGCTTCCATTGCATCTTGAGCCGACACTCTTTTTCAGCCGTAGAGGATGCAAACTATCAGTAGCTGTGGGCCACGCTAAGTTTTACTTCAATTGCCGAGGGCTGCTATCCGCTCCATATCGCACCGTCACCGTTCGTGACCCCATGTCTGATCTACCTGATATCTCCAATGACACGAAACAGGAAGAAAAATCGTACGAAGGAGATCCACAATCCAACTTCCAGCAATGGATGCGTGGTTCAGATTCGGAACCATCCAGCATTCTTTGAGATCACAATTGTAAAGACATGGCGCCATTAGTTGAAGCACGTATCGCTTTCATTCCATCGAAACCAGATTCGAATTGGCGTAATTTACCCAACACAGAAATCCGTCTAAAGAATGGTGTTATGACGGTGAAACTCCGTTACACTCACGAAGACAAAAACAGACGATCTTTAAACGGCGCCATGAGAGGAGTTTGTTCTTGGGCTGAAACGCGACAACTGTGTTGCATCCGGAACAGCACCGCGTAGTCAGTGTACGTGAGTGTACTCGCTCGCAAGGTTACCCTGATTCCTACCACGTCTTCGGCAACATTACTGACAAACATCGACAGGTTAATACCGGAAATAGATTTTCACCCGTGGTAAAGGTAGAACAATAATTAACTTCATTATTAGTTTGTTGCCATTTTCCAGGTAGGAAATGCCGTCCCACCTCCACTAGCTCGAGCCATTGGCCTGGAAATCCGGAAATGTGTTTGTTTATGAAGGTGACTGCAAAAAGAAGAAGACGAACCCCCCATCGTTCGGTGTTGAATCGGTTTTCATTATTTAATTATTTTCTTTATTGCACCTTTTACGCGATTTATCCAAAAAGTTGTACTAAATACAATTTCCGCCAAAGACCAGCCGCTGCATCTTTAAACACGCCGTTTGTTTATGAATGGTTAGTCGTAATAAATTACCCGAAGGGTTACTGGTCAAAGTTTCGTTTGCCGTATGGTTTACATTGGTACGGTTTTTGGTTTTTGGTTTTTACATGGGCACCCTCAGTTCTCGTAACACTACACAGATGGCTTTTTGCAGTTCTCGTAACACTACACAGATGGCTTTTTGCAGTTCTCGTAACACTACACAGATGGCTTTTTGCAGTTATCGTAACACTACATAGATGGATGCACTAGTTTTTTGCAATTATTGATTGTATTCAACATTTTTATTACATTTCGATAACTCTACTACGTAGCTGAGGATATTTTACATCTTTTCTGAAAATTTTGGCAGAAATCTATTCAGGCGTCTGATCAGACGGAGAAATTGCTACTTTTTGACAGAATTTCAGTAACTGTTATAGCAGACGATAACCAACCTGGTCTCAGCTGGCGCGCCAGCACGCTACGTCAAATGGCGCTTTCTGGCGTGCCAGCACGCTACAACAAGTCCTTCGGACTCATTCGCCAGTACCGTCCGACTTTTGCCACAGCCCACGGCGGCATCCAGTGCGACTGCGGCGGTGGCTTCCCAACACTTCCCGACATTTTTTTATTCCGTTTAAATTACAATTCATTCATTTAATGGTATTTTATAGCTATATTAGGACTTTAAAGTGTATTATGTCTATTCGTGCAGTAATCAAAGCTTGTAAAAATTTACATTTATATTTATGTATTTTGTTTTGTTTTTAAAATACATTCACTTACGGGTATTTTGCATTCTTTTTGGTTTTAATTTATTTATTATCGATAATATACAATTTTATTTGTAATTAGGGTGGGGTTTTAATTTTAATTGAAAAAGAACGATATTAGCTGGCGCCGCCAGTACGTTCCGCTTTTTGATAGCGTGGTTTCCCCCCTGCAAAGCATAGGGATTACACCGTTGCCGTAGCCAAATCTTTCCGGCTTTTTTAAAATTTTATAATTAAATACATGCATTATATAATAATCGCATTTGTTAGACGTTAATTTAATTTATGATTTCAACATTGGGGGACGTTTTGGGGGAAATATGCGAAAAAAATTCACGATTTAACAAATATAAGCGCCCGCCAGTACGTCCCGTTTTTTTTTAAATTTGCGATTAATTTCATTTAAATAAAGCTCTGATGAAATAGAATTTTTGCTCAATGCATAGCTAATGAACAGAGCTATTTTACCAGTAAAATTTATGTTTATAACTTAATCTAAAAGTAGTGTGTATAGGGTAATTAGAGCATAATATATTTTGAAAGTTTGATACGCAAAACGGAAAATTATAAAATATTCTTTGATACCAGCGTGTTCCTTGAATCACGAGGATCAAGAATATTATTATATTATTATATTTAAACTTATATTAATGACCGAACGAACGATCTAAAGTTTTCATATTTTCATCCCCCTCCCCCACCCCCCTAATTTGAATAAAACTTTCATAATTTTTTGTGGCTAAAGTAAAAGCCCAAATTTAATAAATTTTACGGCAATCGATAGATCTCAACGAGATCTATCGAAATCAGTAAAATTTTTATCGAAATATTAAAGAGATAAAAATTCTCCGAACGACAGATTTTTTTTTTGTTTTTTCGATCCAGAGTGATACTGGACGCAATCGACAAAATGAAAAAAAATGTATCGCTTCAAAAAATGTTATCTATTTAATATTTTGAATTATTTTTTACAGATTTCGATAGATACAATTTGGAAAATATTTTTCCACAAGTCTATAATCTACGTCCGAGTTAGATACCAAAAACGTAAACATCCGGTAATTATTAAAAATGACTAAACCAGAAAAAAAAATCGTTTTTAATTCCATCTTGTTGGCATTTCTTCCGTTTGTTTGCGTTCCCTACTTTAATAGAATCCATTACAAAAGAGTAACATCTTGAAGATTGTACCCTTAAGTTGGCCTGAAGTTCTGAACTTCCCCGTTCAACTTAACAGTCTGCGGTTAGATAAAGCCAATTAGCCATATATACCTCGAATGGCAAGTGCCGCATGATTTGAGGATTTTTTAATGGCTGTCTCAGGGATTAAGTTTCTACAAAATAAGGGTCATTATAATATACTCGCAAGAATTAAGAGAATAACGAGATTTTAGATTTTACTTCGGTGAACGAAATTACTTAACTGATGTGAACATCAGCTTTCTGCTAAATTCAACGTTCCCCCTGCATATTATATATAATTTCATTGCCCGACAACTGTCAAGGCTGATCTCGAGTGAAGCTAGGATCTGAGATTGTGTTTCTCAGCAACAGCTCCATTCCTCAATTCTGTTTTGCATTTGCATTTCGTCTAAGATTTTTCTGACTTAAATTTAAACAAGAATGGCGAAAGTGTCCTTGATGTGGGATGTAATTGCACACGCTATACTTCTACACAATACATATGCGCATCAGCACACGTCAGCACACATACAAACGAGATGGTATCGGAAACGTCACTGAAGTCCTAAGGTATCTTTCTAAAACATCCCACTCAAAGGTTTTGCAAGTCTCGATCAATGAATTTAGCTGTAGGCCTATTTGCCATCTCCGGCAAAGCATGAGCCAGTAAAGTTTTGATTTCCCCAATTGAACTTTAAATTGCATTACAAGAAATTAAATCATTTTTATTCATTACGTATGGGTCATCGGTTACATCTAAGATACCAAAAACAATGCGACATATATACTAAGCGGAATACATTCAATTAGAAAAGAAATACCCTTTTTATTTTCTGGATGATGCATTAATCGAGCAAGTCTACGGTGTCTAATCATCAAGGTGCCCACAAAATGCAGGAGAAGTATCACAATGTTCGCTATGGCAATAACTCAATAAGTGCCAAACGAGCAAAACGCATTGTAAAGGCAGCTGCAAGATACGCTGGAAAATGTCTAGGGAAAATTAATGTATATAAAAAGTCCCGCACAAACAAGAAACAAAACAGTATTACATTGATGTAATAATCCAATTCAAATGGTAAAAAAAACGCAAACCATATTTGACGAAACTCCCGGTTGTAAAGGGGGGTTTTCGTGTACAAGCCTGGATATTCTAAGTTATGGCTTTGCATCAGAAGAAAGACCCCATGAAGAGCAAGAATACTTACAACTTCGCCTGCTGTCAAATAGAAATAGATATAAAAACTTATCCCACCAAATACTTCATTAACCAGTTTTTCAATCTCACCAATTCAGTGTGATTCCATTGGAAAGTCTGTGAGTAACAAGGGCTTACCCAGACAAAATATCTAAATGCGGAAGAACTTCGTCGGGCAGAATTGCAAGCACTCTTTTGACTGGGAGTCAGAGGATGCTTTAAATATTGCTGCCAAATAGAACTGAAGTATTTCTTGGCTTGTTCATAATTCCACTTGAAGTTCTTTTTATCGAAAAAAGAAAAATTTTAATGAATCAATACAATATAATTTAATGTTTATTAGAAATTAATGTGTTACTTGAAAACAAAAGTTTTGTCTTTTCTTCTTCTTTGGGTGGGGAACTGTGTAGTGTAATGTGTTCCAAAATATAAATGAGGTTCTTTAGAAATGTGCATCAACATTGCTTTTGTCTTTTCTTTCAAATCCCTAAGACAGGAAGAAGATCTAAGAATATGTTGATACTTCATGAATTCTTGGAAACGAGTGAAAACTGGAGTAGCTTCCTTTCCAAGGCTTAGCATGTGCAACATCACCCAGCTTCTGTAATGTATAACAGAATTTGCATAACTGAATGTTTATGTAAAACTTCTTCACAATTAATTTGTCAAACAAACCTCTATATAAGTCAAGTGGGAATGTGTTCTTTTCCTTGAGGTAATTTTGGAAGAGGACGCTGGCCTTCTGCTTGAAAAAGGTGTATTAGATGAACAAGAGAACATTAATAATTAGGAAACAATAAGTTACTTTTTGTAGTTCCACTTCTGTAACATTGGGAAGTTTCAGGAGGCACAACAATGTCACTTAAAACAGCCACACATGAATCAGGTACATCAAGATTCTTATTAAATCAGATCTTGATCTCTAGAAATCTTCGAAGCTTGCTCAGACTGTGCTACAGTAATTGATGATGGTTTAGTTGGCACCTTATGTCCCATCTTCAAATGCCTAGTACACATAGAAACTTTTCTTTTTGCTTGGGTTAGGAAATGGTTTAAACAACCAACACAAAAACATAAATATACAAATCACACGCCAATACGGTTAAAAACAACTTACGATGGCTTCATTTTCGCGACTGTTTGGTTTAATTATTTCGAACTCCAGTCAAAGGTTTAAATGAAACGGAGATTTCAAAATGAAAACCGATTATGTCAATGGAAATTCAAAATAAAAACCGATTATGTCAATGGAAAACTTATGGCCGTTGCAGGTTGCAGATTAATTCAATCATTCGATCAGCCTAATAAGATACATTAGGGTGTTTCATTTTACACGAATATTTTTTTATTCGCGCGACATTTAGGATCGAGGTGCGTTATAGGGGGGAAAAAATATTCCCCAAAGATGGGATTTTTAAAAAAATGTTTGACTCCCGCGCGGGACAAAAAATCGTGAAAATGGGTCAAATTTGGCATTAATTAATTCATATGAGCAGAACGGCTTGGAATATCTTAACCACATTTACAGGGATTGTAGATCAACATACAAGGAATACACTCTCTAAAAATGAAATTAATCGGAGACCTTTTACGCGATTTATCTAAAAAGTTGTACTAAATACAATTTCCGCCAAAGACCAGCCGCTGCATCTTTAAACACGCACTTTACTTATGAATGGTTAGTCGTAATAAATCGTGATAAAGGAGGTAAAAAATTTAATTAATTAATTGAAGTGTTGAAGGCGACCACTAGATGACTGTGGGTCGGAAAAAAAAGAAAGTTTAATTAATTAAAAATTGAAGGCGACCACAAGATGGTTGTGGGTCGACAAAAAAAAGAAAGAGGGTCGATTTTTCCAACCGTTCAAATAAAAACGAACACAAATTGAACAGAAACCCTAAAAAAGGACAAAAAAAAAGGAAACGATCCATCTATCGGGAAACTCGCGCGCGCAGCAAGGGATCACAGTTTTTTCGAACGCTACGGCGACGTTTTCCCCTTCTCGACCTACGGCTTGATTGGGCTGATTTCGGGATTTTTCGTTGATTTCCCTCACCGAGATGGCGCTGTTCCTCTCAGCGAGATAGGGAAACTGATTTTCTGAAAGGGGTTTCGTTAATGTTTTATACGTTTTGTGGGGGTGACACTGGCGGTATGCAAATTATGACCGTCTTGTAGAGGAGATAATATTACGGAGCAACGTCGCGGTCCCGCTTTGATTGGATGAATGACGTCGCCGTGATATTAATCTGAAAAAGAATCGCTTTTCCGAGTTGTGTTTTTCTCCCGGTAGATGGATCTGTGGCATGGCAATTAAACAAGGCCGAGGAATGTCATCGCGGCCTTTATTAAACAACCAACAGGTGAGCGAATCAAAAACAAAACACACACACATATATGGAGTTGTGGCTGCTTTTGCTTATGCTTTTGCTTACAAATGTCACATGATGTGTAGGTTAGGTTATAATATAATTACAATTGTAAAGTGTGTCGCTTCACGCGAGTCCGAGTTCACAACTTCACACGTGTGCTTTGTGCTGATCCTCCCGTTATTAATTATTCTTTTAATTTTCGTAAAGTTAACCAATCTGTCACAATGAATCAGTTAGAAGAAATCTTTCCAAAATTGACCAGGAATATAATTTGCATGTCATGTTATGACCTAAAAAGGTGAGTTGTCTACTACTGTGGAAAGATTAACATTACTGACATTTGTTATCTAACCTGTGTTCTTTATTTACAGGTGCTGTCATATGCAAAGGTATTGAGAATGGGACAATTGTTGTTGGTTGGTGGTATAATTTCACCAATTATTCCTACCTTTATTTAGCAGATAGAAGGATTGGGAGCTTCAATTTGTGATATAGGTCTTCTTAAAAAAAAAGTAATATAATCAAAACGAAATATAAGCTGCTTACACTTCATGTAAGTGTACGTCAAGAGCTTGTCTTGATTAGATTAATCATTCCCTTTAATTAAATTTAGCAACGTTGACCAAACTTCTTTGATGGAAGACATTGCTGGGAAAGAAGGGAAATCACGAGTAACATCTGAAGCCTTTGTTCACCCATTCACATTAAGCCTCCATATTTCACACCATGATACACTGGAGAGATGGATATTGGGAGCCATGAATGTAAATATGGATGTTCTTAATAATTTAGTCGTGAAATTAAAACAAATGAATGCAGCTCATGTAAATTTACTGTCTTAAGTTGTTTGCTTCAGATGAGTCATTCCAACATCATCGCCAACTTTTTGGGTCATCAATCTAACCACCTCCAATGACGAAGAATTCATACAGAGCACTGTCTGCAATGTCAGTATGTCACAAGATGCTGAACGTCGCGTCACTGTCAACCAAAGTCAATCCTGGTGGAGTTGCATACGTAAAGGTAACTTACGTGCAGAATGGACCACAGAAATTTGTCAATCAACGCAAAAATAGTGACGCCGTGGGAAAACTGGGCAAACTCTCCAAAAAGTTATCCTATTTCGCAGCCCGCAACTCTAAAGCACTAGTAAATCCTGAACGTGGGACACCTTGCTTCGCCAAATCTTCTCGAGATAAATTGCTCCACCGTGCGGAAGAAAAATCCTGCTTCGCCCGTTGCTACACCAAAGAAAGCCGCTGTACCCAAGGCTGTCGCTGCTAGGGCAGCTAAGGCAGCCAAGTCCCCTAAAGCTGCTGGAGCCAAAAAGGCAGAATCCAAGAAGTAAAAACTACACCATCATCATCAATATTCTTGTCAAATGATTTTTGAAAATTGACGTTACCGCGACGACCGATCTCCTTTTTCTGGCTGAAACATAAAATTATTTTTATCATCCGCCATTTAACAAGGATACCTGTTTCATCCATCTGTACATTTGTTGATCTTCATTCCATTTCTATTCGCTCATTCCGTCATACTTTATTGTTTCCTGATGACAAAGAATAAATACAGTTTTTGTCTATTCTGAATTGAAAGGAATACTGTGTACCATTTTTTCTCTATTTAAGTTTAACGCTGAACTCTATTTACTACTCGCTTCATTGCGAGACAACAACTGAAATTGGTTGCGATTTAACGATAAATATAACACCCTAATCTAATTGGAAACGTTTTGGGTGTGTTTAGAATGGGAACGTAGAAAATTTAGGTAGCGTAACATAATATGTTGGATGGATGATGCGGGAAGATATGTAATTGAGAACGATACAACAGGTTCTTATTGGTGGGAAGGGGAGATTTTAAATGATCATTGGATACTGTTTAGTTTCTTGGTATTATCATTCGAGTTGTCATCGACTCATCGAATATCCGATCTCTTCATTACATCATTGTTCTTGATATATTTCCCTAGTCCACCAGTAGATTCCATTGAAGAAATTATTGCTTTGACTGATCCATCGTTGAATTTGTTCACTGGTGAAGAAGAGAGTGCATGTCAGAATTGGATCAAAGGCCCATCTTGAAACTCACTCAGTTTGGCATATATGATGAACCTGGCCATTTGTGTCATTTAGATGGGGGTGCAATTAAAGCTAACCATTTACTTTTTGCTTACGGTTACGTTAAACCTGTGTGGAACGATAATCCTGGTATTCAAGGAGGAATTGCAACGAAGGAAATTGCACCCATCAGCGAGTGGTTCATTAGTGGCTTTCACGGAGGAGAAAAAGCCATCATGTGTCAGTTTAGACAACACAAATGATTTGTTTTAGTTAAAATGTTTATAAAGTCTTCTGTTACCAAGGCTTCGCCACTTCTTATGCTGAAAATTTCCTCATGTCTGCATCTGAAATGTACCAGCCCATCATGACCGAGTTGGAAGAAAAGATTTTTCTTAACAAGACTGTCATCGAGCTCCTGATCGAAGACGACAACGCCGAACACGAAGATCTACTCACTAGATTGCAAAATTCTTTGATGTCTAACGGTGTCCGCGTTTCCGAGGATTCCCTTCTGCGCTATGCCGAATTTGTCTGCGATCGCGTCTACCACTTTGATGCAGCTGGGGCTGAAGACGAACCACCACTCATTCTTAGCCCGTGTATGCGTACACTGATTCAATTAACGGGCATCACACTCGGTAAGAGAAGAGCCACCCGAAAATTAGAGAAGAGACGCCAACCCAAAGCCGAAAAAGGAACCAACTGGACAATTAAGCAACTACTACGCCTTTGATTGGTTACGTCTTTGAGAGCTTTGACCGTGATCAAATGGAACAAGGAGAGGCCAAATTTGGCCCAACATCTGCTCCTTGCCAGCAAACAGATTGCGGTAAATGTCATTTCTGTCGAGACATGGTGAAATTTGGCGGTTCCGGTCGCAGCAAACAAAGTTGTGTTCTGCACAAGTATCCGAATAGAGCTGTTCAAGTGGCAGACGACGATGACGAATTGGATGCTGTCCTAGATACGGAAATTGAGGTGGTAAGTCTTGATGTCGACCATAGGAAACCGGTTAAGGGTTAAGCGTTAAGCCACGCCTACGAAATTCAATGGGATGAACCAGTAATGAAAATAGTCAACGACCTAACTTTCTATTAGGCTGCGATTGTCAATGGAGATATGCGCATCTTTGTTGGCGGCCACGTTACCATCGAGCCGAATGATTCTAACGTTCCCATATATATCGCTGAAGTCATAGCTTTAAGAGAAGATGGCAAGAGCAAGGAACAAAATGCCGTGGAACTGACACTGTACTGGGGGAAACGTGCGACGAACCCAGGGAGCTTGTCTTAATCGAAGATTGCGAAGATTTGCTTCTGTCTGCCGTCGTGAAAGTGGTAAACGTCAAATACAAGCAAGTGGATCCAATCAAATGGAAAGCAGAAGGTGGATCAGATGACCCATCTTTATTTCAAACTGAAGAAGATCATTCTGACATTGAGCAAAAATTCTATTTCATCAGAACTTTATTTAAATGAAATTAATCGCAAATTTAAAAAAAAAAACGGGATGTACTGGCGGGCGCTTATATTTGTTAAATCGTGAATTTTTTTCGCATATTTCCCCCAAAACGTCCCCCAATGTTGAAATCATAAATTAAATTAACGTCTAACAAATGCGATTATTATATAATGCATGTATTTAATTATAAAATTTTAAAAAAGCCGGAAAGATTTGGCTACGGCAACGGTGTAATCCCTATGCTTTGCAGGGGGGAAACCACGCTATCAAAAAGCGGAACGTACTGGCGGCGCAAGCTAATATCGTTCTTTTTCAATTAAAATTAAAACCCCACCCTAATTACAAATAAAATTGTATATTATCGATGATAAATAAACTAAAACCAAAAAGAATGCAAATTACCCATAAGTGAATGTATTTTAAAAACAAAACAAAATACATAAATATAAATGTAAATTTTTACAAGCTTTGATTACTGCACGAATAGACATAATACACTTTAAAGTCCTAATATAGCTATAAAATACCATTAAATGAATGAATTGTAATTTAAACGGAATAAAAAAATGTCGGGAAGTGTTGGGAAGCCACCGCCGCAGTCGCACTGGATGCCGCCGTGGGCTGTGGCAAAAGTCGGACCGTACTGGCGAATGAGTCCGAAGGACTTGTTGTAGCGTGCTGGCACGCCAGAAAGCGCCATTTGACGTAGCGTGCTGGCGCGCCAGCTGAGACCAGGTTGACGATAACACAGATAGTTATTATAGCAGACGATAACACAGATAGCAGGGATAATTAGTATTAACAGTAAACGTTACTTGAAATAGGATAGGATTAAACGAGAAATCCAATCATTTATTAAGTTACTGCCTATAGTTTTATCTCTAGGCTGATAACTAGGCCTAGTTATGGGCACAATTCCACCAAACCTAATTCCTACCGTCACTGCAAAGTAAAAATTTATTACGACATAGAGTGACGGGGTTTATATAATTCAACAGTTTGCGGATGGCCCCACCACGAGGCGTATTTCAATATCGCATTCAATATTAAATCAGGATTCTAATACCTCATTCAATATTGATTCAGGATTTCAATATCTGAATGGATATTTAGAGAATATGAGCTTTAGATAAAGACCCGTCCCCGTGTGGCGTGGGGCGGCGGGGCTCCAGCCCCGCAGCGACAAAGTCGCACGGGTGTTTGTATTATTAGCTACATATCTATTACTAAAAACTTTGAGACATTAATTAATCGCACGGAGTTAGTATAAGATGCATGTATATTTACTTAAAACTTTGAGATATTAATTAATGTTTTTTATATTCCAACGGGAACCTTGCAACCCCAATAACGGATGCCTGCATAGTTGTCGTAACTTTATATTTATTGGTAAAATTAAAGTTAATTTAAATTCCAATCCCTTCGGGTACCTTGCGGCGTACGTACGCTGCCTACAGTCGTAAAAAAGGAGGTAAAAAATTTAATTGAAGTTGAAGGCGACCACTAGATGGCTGTGGGTCGGCAAAAAAAGATGAAGGCGACCACTAGATGGGTGTGGGTCGGCAAAAAAAAGATGAAGGCGACCACTAGATGGCTGTGGGTCGGCAAAAAAAGAAAAAAGGTCGATTTTTCCAACCGTTCAAATAAAAACGAACACAAATTGAACGGAAACCCTAAAAAAAGACCAAAAAAAAGGAAACGACCCACCTATCGGGAAACTCGCGCGCGCAGCAAGGGATCACAGTTGTATGACTAGTTTCTGAAATAAGACATCATTTTTCTCATATATTCTTTCTCGTTCAGCCTTTAATCTTTTGTTCATTCCACAAATTGTGTGACTAGCTTCTGAAAGACAAAAGTAAAATACTAAAACCAAAAATAAAAGTAATTAATTTCAAACAGTTAAGGTCTTACACATTTCTTACCAACTCATAACAGTTATAAAAAGGTTTCAAGAGGGACCAAATTTTTTGCATGAACAATAATAATTCACAAATGAAATGAAGGACCAAATAGGCAAATATTTGGAAAACGCTAATAATGTGAGAATCTGAAAAAACTAATGTGAAATCCAGCAATTCATCCATTGATTGCAATCACAGAACTGACGAACTGAACTGTCTATTTGTCTGATAAAAAAATTCAAAACTAATAATAATAAACGTAAACACAGTAGACCGAGATTGCCTAGATAATCTGGCTGTGTTTATATAGCACGGCGTTATAGCAATGCGTCAGAACCATCTAACAGCAGTTGAATAAAGCACGAAAACACAGATTTTAGTTTTTTAATTATGATTTCGTCGACGAATAAAAATCTAAATACGACGGCTCCATGTAAAACATTTTCTTGCACAAGATCATCAAAATTTCCTAATTGTTTAACTATCAGACAAAAAACGTATAAGACATTAATGAAAATGACACCTTTCCTATCTCACTGAGAGGAACAACGCCATCTGTTGGTGTGGGTTGGGTTGGGTCGGGACGGGATTGGGTCGGGACGGGACGGGACAGGTCGTTTGGTGATAGAATCCATATCGGGAAAATCAATTGCTTTAATTAAAAATAATCAATTGCTTTATTAATTATGAGAAGATTGATGTTCAAAACTTATCACCATTTCCAATTATTCTTTGACTTCTTCCAACAGTTTAATCATAATCCGATCCCTTGTTGCACGCGCGAGTTTCCCGATAGGAGTGGTCCAACAACAATTTGGAAAATATTTTTCCACAAGTCTATAATCTACGTCCGAGTTAGATACCAAAAACGTAAACATCCGGTAATTATTAAAAATGACTAAACCAGAAAAAAAATCGTTTTTAATTCCATCTTGTTGGCATTTATTCCGTTTGTTTGCGTTCCCTACTTTAATAGAATCCATTACAAAAGAGTAACATCTTGAAGATTGTACCCTTAAGTTGGCCTGAAGTCCTGAACTTCCCCGTTCAACTTAACAGTCTGCGGTTAGATAAAGCCAATTAGCCATATATACCTCGAATGGCAAGTGCCGCATGATTTGATGGCTGTCTCAGGGATTAAGTTAACAAAATAAGGGTCACTATAATATACTCGCAAGAATTAAGAGAACAACGAGATTTTAGGTTTTACTTCGGTGAACGAAATATTAGCTGATGTGAACATCAGCTGTCTGCTAAATTCAACGTTCCCCCTGCATATTATTAATATGCAGGGGGAACATGTAGATATATTAATAATATGCAGGGGGAACGTTGAATGGAAATATATATAATATGATATTATATATAATTTCATTGCCCGACAACTGTCAAGGCTGATCTCTAATGAAGCTAGGATCTGAGATTGTGTTTCTCAGCAACAGCTCCATTCCTCAATTCTGTTTTGCATTTGCATTTCGTCTAAGATTTTTCTGACTTAACTTTAAACAAGAATGGCGAAAGTGTCCTTGATGTGTGATGTAATTGCACACGCTACACTTCTACACAATACATATGCGCATCAGCACACATACAAACGAGATGGTATCGGAAACGTCGCTGAAGGCGAACGAGCTCCGCGGAACAACGAAGTTGAATGTTTGATCAAGATCAGCGACAAGAGTGATGGACAATAAAAAGGAGAAATAAAAAAATCACGCAATATTTTTCGCGTGAAATGGGGGATGATTATTTGCGGCTTGGCATCATTTTTCACATTTTCTGAAAGTATAAAACCAGAAACCGCGCAATTTCTTATCGTAAATATGGGCGCAAACAATGGTTGCTCATTCAAACTCCTTACTCCTTGTCGTTTCAGAACAAGCTCCTCTTCCAACGAATTAAAGTACGAATTTCAACCCACTTCTTCAATTAATGCTCCCTACGATCCTGTTGATCACGGATCCGCACCTAAAAAAAATGAATTCTACTTATGCATTTCATTCATAAGATGCATGCTGAATAGAAAAATATCTACCTGTAAGTACTTAGCCAGAGCCGTTTATACATCTAATACGTACTGATATTAATTCCAGTGAGGCAACGAACAGCGAGGGGCACTGGAAAGCGAGGGCTAGTCAACTCAAAAAAATATTCGTACACCCCCATATTTTTAATGAAAAATATTCCATTAGAGGTATAGGGAAAATCAAAAAATATATTTAAAATATGAAAAAAATATGAAAAAATATGGAATTTTCGTACACCCTGGCAAAGAGTTGACTACCCCTCGCTGGAAAGTGAAAACCATATCATTCCACGGTTCACACATACAATCATTCTGACCTTCTCCCTTCACCGTCGAAGTAACTCTGTTATTGAAAATTAGAACGTTATTCATATTCGACATTATAAAAAGAGCAAGGTTTACATAAAAAAAGCACTATTTTACAGTGCCATTCACGCTCTTGCGCCAAATTTCCATGCAACAACAAAGTGTCATCAGGGTATTTTTTATGCTAGCATCAATTTCACGTAAACGTTCACGGTTGTTATAGTTCGATTGTTGCGCTCTAAAACAGCAAGATCGACCAATTTAGAGTTGGCGTACCGGAAGCATTTTCTCCGGAGTTGCACCTTGCACCCTTCTAATTAAAAGAAAAGACAACTACTGACTTACTCAAGATACTCACTTAAGGAGTAATCCGGAGCAATCATTATTACTGTATCTCACAATTTGGGTTTCCAAGAAACTCAAATTATGTTGCATTACAAAAAATGGAACCGGTGGAGCTTTATTTACTTTATTAACCAAGAAACACTCGACTACTTTTGGACCATGCTGAATAACGGTTTCGTGAGGAAAATAAATAGGTCGATTGAAAGTCTATAGAGAAGCGTCTATCGAAACCATACAATTACAGACATCTTCATCCTTTAAAAATTTTTAGGAACCTTAGGACAAAACAAAATGACGGAAAATATTTTATTCCAATTTTGAGGATACATTTCACAAATCAAAGTATTGAAAGCTTTTCGTGTTTCGCACAAGCAAACGGTTGGTTTCTCAAAGTTGATCGGAATAACGTCGGTGGGGTATTTGCGCTTTAATTCTTTCTCCAACAGCTAAAGAAGGATGAAAAATATCTAAAATAATAATAGTCAAGTTAAACTAATGATAATTGAACTATTCATAACTTCCAAAGTAGTTTCTAAATCTTGGCTAACATCCCACTCAAAGGTTTTGCAAGTCTCGATCAATGAATTTAGCTGTAGGCCTATTTGCCATCTCCGGCAAAGCATGGGCCAGTAAAGTTTTGATTTCCCCAATTGAACTTTAAATTGCATTACAAGAAATTAAATCATTTTTATTCATTACGTATGGGTCATCGGTTACATCTAAGATACCAAAAACAATGCGACATATATACTAAGCGGAATACATTCAATTAGAAAAGAAATACCCTTTTTATTTTCTGGATGATGCATTAATCGAGCAAGTCTACGGTGTCTAATCATCAAGGTGCCCACAAAATGCAGCAGAAGTATCACAATGTTCGCTATGGCAATAACTCAATAAGTGCCAAACGAGCAAAACGCATTGTAAAGGCAGCTGCAAGATACGCTGGAAAATGTCTAGGGAAAATTAATGTATATAAAAAGTCCCGCACAAACAAGAAACAAAACAGTATTACATTGATGTAATAATCCAATTCAAATGGTAAAAAAAAACGCAAACCATATTTGACGAAACTCCCGGTTGTAAAGGGGGGTTTTCGTGTACAAGCCTGGATATTCTAAGTTATGGCTTTGCATCAGAAGAAAGACCCCATGAAGAGCAAGAATACTTACAACTTCGCCTGCTGTCAAATAGAAATAGATATAAAAACTTATCCCACCAAATACTTCATTAACCAGTTTTTCAATCTCACCAATTCAGTGTGATTCCATTGGAAAGTCTGTGAGTAACAAGGGCTTACCCAGACAAAATATCTAAATGCGGAAGAACTTCGTCGGGCAGAATTGCAAGCACTCTTTTGACTGGGAGTCAGAGGATGCTTTAAATATTGCTGCCAAATAGAACTGAAGTATTTCTTGGCTTGTTCATAATTCCACTTGAAGTTCTTTTTATCGAAAAAAGAAAAATTTTAATGAATCAATACAATATAATTTAATGTTTATTAGAAATTAATGTGTTACTTGAAAACAAAAGTTTTGTCTTTTCTTCTTCTTTGGGTGGGGAACTGTGTAGTGTAATGTGTTCCAAAATATAAATGAGGTTCTTTAGAAATGTGCATCAACATTGCTTTTGTCTTTTCTTTCAAATCCCTAAGACAGGAAGAAGATCTAAGAATATGTTGATACTTCATGAATTCTTTGAAACGAGTGAAAACTGGAGTAGCTTCCTTTCCAAGGCTTAGCATGTGCAACATCACCCAGCTTCTGTAATGTATAACAGAATTTGCATAACTGAATGTTTATGTAAAACTTCTTCACAATTAATTTGTCAAACAAACCTCTATATAAGTCAAGTGGGAATGTGTTCTTTTCCTTGAGGTAATTTTGGAAGAGGACGCTGGCCTTCTGCTTGAAAAAGGTGTATTAGATGAACAAGAGAACATTAATAATTAGGAAACAATAAGTTACTTTTTGTAGTTCCACTTCTGTAACATTGGGAAGTTTCAGGAGGCACAACAATGTCACTTAAAACAGCCACACATGAATCAGGTACATCAAGATTCTTATTAAATCAGATCTTGATCTCTAGAAATCTTCGAAGCTTGCTCAGACTGTGCTACAGTAATTGATGATGGTTTAGTTGGCACCTTATGTCCCATCTTCAAATGCCTAGTACACATAGAAACTTTTCTTTTTGCTTGGGTTAGGAAATGGTTTAAACAACCAACACAAAAACATAAATATACAAATCACACGCCAATACGGTTAAAAACAACTTACGATGGCTTCATTTTCGCGACTGTTTGGTTTAATTATTTCGAACTCCAGTCAAAGGTTTAAATGAAACGGAGATTTCAAAATGAAAACCGATTATGTCAATGGAAATTCAAAATAAAAACCGATTATGTCAATGGAAAACTTATGGCCGTTGCAGGTTGCAGATTAATTCAATCATTCGATCAGCCTAATAAGATACATTAGGGTGTTTCATTTTACACGAATATTTTTTTATTCGCGCGACATTTAGGATCGAGGTGCGTTATAGGGGGGAAAAAATATTCCCCAAAGATGGGATTTTTAAAAAAATGTTTGACTCCCGCGCGGGACAAAAAATCGTGAAAATGGGTCAAATTTGGCATTAATTAATTCATATGAGCAGAACGGCTTGGAATATCTTAACCACATTTACAGGGATTGTAGATCAACATACAAGGAATACACTCTCTAAAAATGAACTTAATCGGAGTCGTTTTAGATACCGCGAAAAAATAAATTTTTGTATTGAGAAAATTTACTTTCGGCCTATACAGACAATGCAAAAACAAACCAAAACAACCAGCAAAAATGGCGGACATCGAAACAATTGACACGCGAAACCGCGAAGTGAATAGCCTCTGTTCTAATTCTTTCTAATTTTTTCTAAATTTTTCTTATAAGCAGCACTGCCTGCACTGCTGCCCATTGGCGCTGTGTTCGTTTAATTTCTAAGACATAGATAAGGGTTACACACCTTCACTTCTGGAAAATATACATGTCAATGAATTGATTTTCTATGACTTTCATAGGCCTACCAGACCCAGAGTTGAAGAAACAAATGTTTCAGTACTTTTTCATTCATTGGAAAAAACATATATAAACAAGACCCTGGCCAGGTACGCCTTCGGGGGTTTTTTAAAACTATATTGCTCCCCAGGGTTTTCATCATGTGAGCTAACTAAGCTAATTTTTCTAGTACTAGGATATGTTGAATGGTCCACATTAGCTCCACCCTATCGTGTTATAAAAATCGTCGAAAGGTTGCAACATTTACCCATTGAAAAAATATTTTTAATAGTTATGAATGTAGAACCTCATTGGTACAGAATAAATACTGTCTATATTAGATTTCAATTTTCCAACAATCTTTTGAAAAAATGTAGGTTTGATTATAGGAAAAATAATTTACAATTGTCAACTGAAACGACTTTCACGCGGCAACAGTGCTACCACGAAAAACTAAGCTTCCCCTCCTCAAATTCAAGTGCTCGGTTGGGTGAAAACAAAGAAAAAAAGAATTGCGCGATAAATTTTCGTTCAATTCTTTTATGTTGCCAAGTTTTTAAAAAAAAGGGAAGGTTTTTAGCCAATGAGACAACATGGTTTTCATAACGTGAGCTAACTAAGCTAACTTTTTCTATTTTGGATACAACCCTAGTCTCTAGAGTGCTCAGTGTGGTATGCGATGTTGCCAGATAACATTTTTAATAAAAATTAATGTTTAAAAAAAGACTGTTATTGAACACACATTTCTATATTACTATTGCGTTATTTCACGGAGGAAGAATTCAATTCATTTTACACAAATATCTGTGGGCCTACTGGGCTTCCTGTTACCAGAGTCATAAAGGGATGGTTGATGACTTGATGAGGTATATAAGAACTTTTTCATCGGCCATCTGTTCGACTTTTTTCGAGCTTCGCTACTTCCCATCCCTTAATTTTAAAACTGATCCAGTTTTCTGTGGTGTTGTTTGGTGGCTTTCTAAATAGTCTTTCTAGCAAAAAAGTGTGTGATATTCTAAAAAAAGCAATATTTTTAGACGCGATTTTGATATCGACCATTTTATGATTTTTAAATCTCTTTTTTTAATTTCTAGTGCAAAACTGATAAAACACATTATTCTGTCAAGAAATGTATTTTTTTTAAAGTTTTCTGGTGGAATTAGGGGATTTTTAATTTTGACTAGGGACCTAGAAAAATAACTTAGGGAAGTTGTAGTTCACCACACACTCACTAGAGGCAGTACGGTCACTGGTATAGTGTCTGAAGCCATGGGCTTATGGGAAAACGCCTTATGGACCTCATCAACCATCCCTTTATGACTCTGCTGTTACCGACAAATTGGTGAAGATGTTAGGTGTGTCCAGCGCCGGATTAGAGTTTGGCGGGCCCTGGGCAAAATTGATATCGCGGGCCCTTTTTCCACTTTTTTCAAGAGATTTTCTATATCAACAAGCAAGACATTCAAAAGATGCTGAAAAGATTCTATTTTAGAACATACATTCAGATTCAATACACTTTTCAAATAAGTAATTTACGAACATTACCGCAATCACTAATTAAATTGGAACGGATCGAGATTTTCTACTAGCAAAATCACTGATAATATCATTGAAATCAATATCGTTAAGTAGGTCGGACTCGATGCTCATCAAAGTTAAATTATTTAGGCGGTCTTCGGTAGTGCTTGCCCGGCTTTCATTTTTGATCCGCTTGAACGAATCGGCCTTTAGTTTACGATTTACCTTTTTGCCTTTGGCGTTGTAAACTCGCTTTGATTTCAAGAAAGCACCGTCATTGTTTTGACAAGCAATAGGACCCTTTTCAATCCAAAAGTCAACTAGTTCGGATGAAAAGGGCAGAAGCCACAAGCCGGGATCAGATGATTGATTACAATCCAAATTCACTAAAGCACATTCCGAGTCGGACACGTTGACAAGAGTGGAACACGGGCGACTAGCATTAGAATAAACACTTGAAAGAGACATCGTGTTGTCAGATGAATCATCACTATCGGCTCCATTATCACTATCCACGATAGGTGACATTGATAAATCAATATCATCGGCTGACTTCTCAGAATCTCGGGCGTTGCTCGTTGAACTGGAGACTATAGGTTCAGGTGTAGGCGTAGATGAAGTGGGACGAGAGTAAAATTTAGTCAGTTTTGGCAGAGTTTTTACAAACTGATCATGTTTATCCCTCTTTGCACGTTTTTGACACCCACTTTCTATGTGAGCACCAACTGTTTTCACTCTTAGTCTTTCTTCGACTCCTTTTTTCTTTTCACCCTTGCCAGACATGCTTCTTCGTGTAAAGTTACGCTTAAACTGAGGCAATTACAGGCTTACAGCGATTCAATTGATGACGACGTACTAAAAAATCAAGTTCGAACATGTTCTCGTCAACGGAAGTCTCAAATCGGCCTCGGGGAGTAAAGGGTTAGAAGTAGAACTAAGAGGTAGGGTTAGAGTCAGAATTTTGAAAAAGCCCTGTAGGCACATTGAGTCACTGACGGCTTTACGTATGAGTTATGAGTTAAAGATGTTTTCTCATTTCTTTTTCACCTCCTACATTTCCGAAAATAAATTTATTACAATTTCACATATTTATAAAAATTGGCGGTCAAATTTTTTTCGGAAATTTGGCCGCGGCGGGCCCTTGATTCCGCGGGCCCTGGGCATTTGCCCACAGTTGGATTAGCCCATTGGCTAATCCGGCACTGGGTGTGTCTCATACTAATATATTTAATGACATGTCTAGAAGCGCACAGAGTAGAGAGCATGGTGTATAAGTATGGTGCAGCAACTTACTTTTCAAGAGCCCATCTCAAATGAAACCAGTTTCCGTACCAGCAGGAGGAGCTTAGTGCCTTTTGGCAAAATTCTTAACAGCCAATTGCAGGGCTGGTCGCCTTTCGTGAGTGCCCCCTATGAACCAAAATAGTAATTACATTCCAAGCAATAGTAACCGCTAATTTCTAAGTTTAGTGTGCTGAAGTGGTCTAGTGGTTAGAGCGACGGTTCGGGGAGATGAAGTACTTGGTTCGAATCCTATATATCCTCGTTTTTCAACAGAAATATTTTCATATTTTTTTGTTCTTTCATATAATTTTAATGTAATATAAATCCATTCAGTCGAATAACGATAAAAAAAGGCTATAGACTAGTTGCGGATGCTGCATTGCCAATTTTCCAAATACCCAGCGGGTATCGTTTGCAGGGGGAGATAGGAAAAAAGGGGTTTTTGATTTATTAACCATAGTAATTCTTTTCCAATTCAGGAAATGTTCTGGAATCATAAACTTTAAAGCATTCTGCGTCTTCTCCAGTCTTTTTGAATAATTAATCATCCTTAGTTTATCAATGAAAATTAATTCAAGCTGATTCAAGTCAAAAGCTAGGATGCTGTTTAGTATAATTCACTTGACTTTTGAGTTTTGACAGCTATATTATTATCACTAGAAACGAAAAAAATACTTAATTGTTAGAATAATTCAGTTGTTTAGTATAATTCACTTGACTTTTGAGTTTTGACAGCTATATAATTATCACTAGAAACGAAAAAAAATACTAAACAGCATCCTATGATTCCTTTCCTTGGACTTGAATTATTTTTCATGGATTAACTAGGACTGATAAATTATTTAAAAAGATTGGAGAAGACGCAGAATTTCCAAGTCTATTTCTACAAATAAGACAAAAAATTTGGAATTGTAGACAGTGGCGCTCTTGTTTGTTTACAAAATGCAGACAGATTTCGATTACATCTTTGTTTCTCTTTTTATTTGGGTAAATTAAACAAGGAGTTCACACTAACACATGAATTAACATCTTTAATTTCCCTGCAATTTAAATATTTCGCTTTACGTATTACATATTCGTTTTTACCATATTAATGTAGATACGTTAATAGAGCTATAGTGACTGCCGCGTACCTCCCCCTGTTTGTGAACGCATTCTTGCGGGTAGTGCCATGTTTATCTCAAGAAAACTGGCCTTGTGAGGAAATCCCATAAGAAAAAAGGGTGTCTCGAAAAAATATTGTGTAATTTTTTCAATTTATCGTAGAATCCCATTAATAGTGTTTTTAGAAAGGTAAGTGAACGAGCTACATTTTAATATAAATTTTATCGGGATTTAGTTCTAGAAAAAAGCTCAATTTAAATGTTTAACGGCATTTTAAATCAATTTCTCAAGATAGTTAAACGCTCTAGCGAACTTTGAGGATCAACAGCATTTAAAAAAATTTGTGTGATAGGCGGTTTCTTCTTGTTGTTAATATCAACGGTCCTGCAATAAACAAACGCGTTCAACAGGAGCGTTTAACGTTGATGTTGTTAGCGTTAAATGTTTTTAGCGATGTAAGAATCATAAGCACTTTCCTTCATTTGTGCTTTTGCTGATGTTGACGCCATGACCAAATCATCAGAATGATTCACTTATTCAGTTTCAATATGATAAATCTAAGAAATGAATTAATGATATGAAAGTAAAAACCACCACAACAATTATTGATAAGGTATTACATTATTACTTGTCTTAAAAGTTGATTTGTCAGCATAAATTCTTGAATAACCCTTTATTACCCACGTGGCGAAAAGAGTGAATGTTTAAAAATAGCAGACTCTATTCCATTTAAATACTGGTGAAATTTCCAAAGTGCAGTAACTGTTAGCAACAAAACAAACAGTAAGCAAAAAATTGACTTTTGAATTTTTATTCTTTTATTCGAATTTAGTGGGGTTTTTTCGATTTTGAATAAAGAATAAGAATGGAATAAGGCTTTAAATTATTCGAGAATAAAGAATTAGAATATAAATGGAAAGAATTTTTTTTTCCAAATTAATTTTTATTCAAAAGAAATTTATTCGGCAAAACACTGTTCTTTAGACTACTCTTCAAGTTTAGCCAAGTACGTCAAAGTCTAACCAAGTCTTAGAGACTTTATGGTTCGGAATCGGATTTGAAAAAAAGTTTAGACTTAAGAGCGAAACTATACTAGACTTGCCCTTAACTAAACTTAGCGAAAGTCAAAAACTAAGCCAAACTAAGTCAACTCTTCGGAATTGGACCCCAGCCTGGCCTACGAGCTACGACTTTTTGAGATATAGCCATTATGGCCAAATATAATTTTCAAAGTAGCAAACAATTTAGTCAAAATAATCTGCATAGGGGAGAGCAGGCAAACTGGACAAAAAAATTATTTTCTAAATATCTCAAAAACTATACATAATTGGTGAAAACAGATAAACAGAATTGTTAACACCCTGAAATCTATGTCCCCTAATTTTTTCATAAAGATCGGATTATTAGTTTAGATGTAATCAAGCTTTGAAAAAAATGGGGAAAAAAATATCAGGGGGAAAACTGGACAGAGAGAAGGGGGGGATAAAAGACATGGTAATAACTCTGATGCTATTGCAAAACAATTCAAAATGAAAGTCTAAATAGTTACTGTGTTTATTAAAGTAATAGAATATGTGAAAAAAGAATAATATAATGATAATTTGTTATAAAAATGTAATGCTTAGGGGGGTGGGGGTGGGGGGGGGGGAATGAACAACGCAGCGTGGGCAAGTGTTAAAAGAGAAGGGTCTTACAAAGTATCAACAATTGAATCGTAATCAATAATACGATTATTCATAATTTGAAGTATTTTGACTTAATAAGAGCCAAATAACAAATAAAAATAATAATAAAACTCACAAATAATATTAAATGTGTTTGTTTGTTTCCAAAAGTTAGTCTTTTAAAATATTTATAGTCTACTGCTCTTTAGACAGAAATATCGTTTTCGTCCGATATAACTCCAAAAAAGATGTCCAGTATTACCCACAGCGAAGACTTTTTTCTAAATCGCTATTATTCTTAAAAAATTTACCGTAACAATGAAATTTTAACATAACATGAAAACAGAAAGAACAAAAAATTATATTGGGCAATAATTTGTTTTTTACCGTAGAGGTTGTTTAGTGATACGAAAAACTATGACAATACCAAACATAAAATTAGACCGCCATTTTTTATTATTGCTATAACTCAAAAGCTATTTGCATGATTTTACTTAAACTTATACCCTATATTTGTTATGAATTTCTTCATTTCACTCGATTTTTAATTTGTTTTTTTCTCATCCCCACCGCCAGTTATTGAGCTTGTCCAACCTGGTAGTATCCTGCAAAAAAATCCGAACGCGATTTTTGTTTTTTTTAAACATCTAGTGAGGGAAAAATAAACTACTAGTTAAATAGTTAATGTCTAATCCTTTTCCAAGGTAATATTGGCGCTATCGCGCCATACAAGATTCCTTCGGTAATGTCCTTCGGGGGTTTTTGGTTTATCGCTATTAAGATACCAATAAATTTATTTATCCACTTAATTTATATTCCAGGACAAATCAACTAGAAGACATGCAAAATTTAAGGGAAATGATGATAAACTATGATGGGTGGTCGAACAAATAGCTTGATGAATTTTTTTCAAGAAGTTTATTACTATCAACAATATGAATCTATGTTCAAAATACTTTAAGAAATTATTAAATATACTTCCAAGAACATTGAATTGAAATTTAAAATGCCAGATTGATACCGTTTGATGCCAGTGTTTTGCACCGGTGTTACATCAAATTTTTTGCGTGATAGGACAGATTTCACATTGGAATTTATAACTATTCTATTTCAGTAGTTTTTTGGTTTGTTACCCATTTACCCTGGTTTAATTCCAGAGTTTAGCACAAGGGCCATTCTCATATTAGTTTAATTTTAATGTTTTCCTTTATTTTGTTTGTTTTGTAGTTTCGCCACTAGATATATAGTTTCCTTATTGAAAAACATGGCTAACTGAAGTTAAGCATTTCGTTCGCTTTTTAAGATAAAATATTATTAACTTATTTTGAATATTTTTGCATTCAAAGTCTCGAAATAAACTAGTTTATAGAGTTCATTTGTCAAATAGATGATTTAATGTAGTTGTTTTAGTAAAACTCTATTTTGGCCTGAAGACTAATTGATATCATTCATTTTGGCAACTAATTTTGTTGACAGAAACGAAGATATGCAAGTAAATGTGACAAGACTTTCACTATTCGGCAACCAACTAGATAACGACTCGTTATCTACTTGTAAGATTGTTATCTAGGGTCTTATATCGTGAAAAGATTTTTATCTATTACCTTGTCCCGATTCCTTTGGTCGGAACCCTTGTTTTCTTCCAATGTTTTATTTGTTAAATCCACATAATTAACTGCATTATATAACAAATTTGAATTTAAATGATGAGTCATTCATCATCATCATCATCATATTTATCATAAGGCCTGACATATTGATTGCTACATCAAATATATCAATAAAATCAATATAACGCACGATATCTTTGATCAGGCGTGTCATCAGTGAGAAGATATATTAAAACCCAAAATTAAATAAATTTCACCACTACATATATAGTTTTTTTATAGAAAAACATGGCTAAGGAAAGTAAAGCATTTCGTTCGCTTTTTAAGATAGCATATCATTAACTTATTTTGAATATTTTTGCATTAAAAGTCTCGAAATAAACTAGTTTATAAAGTTCATTTGTCAAATAGATGATATAATATAGTTGTTTTAGTAAAACTCTATTTTGGTCTGAAGACTAATTGATATCATTTATTCTGGCAACTAATTTTGTTGACAGAAACGAGGTTATGCAAATAAATGCAACAAGAATTTCATTTACTAGGATTCGGCAACCAGCTAGGTAATAAATACGCAAATTAAATTTCTAAAACAGTAATAAAAACAAATGAAAACCCCGTTACGCTCTGTATCAAATTTTGACAGAATTGTGTACAAAATTTTGCGACGATTGGTCATTCAGAGAAGAAACGTATAAAGGATAACTAAATGGACAATAAACCCTCTGAATTTCACTACTAGCTGCTACTACCCTACACCCTATACCCCACACCCTATATTGTTAAGGACCTTCGTATATAAATATACCTCAGGGATAAATTCCCAGTCTGGGGCTGACGTTCTTAAACAGAAAAAAAATATTGAGTAATTTGAGTTGCTTGAAGAAAGACAAAAAAAAGGTAAAAGACTCAACATTTCCATATACTTAATTGTTATTCAATAATTATTTATTACTTAAGCTTGGTGGGGGCTTTCATATTCGAAACACTGACCCCGGTGTCATGGAGCCAGACTCTTAACTACCATACCAAAGGATCAGTACTGATGCAGAAAATATTGACAAAAAATATACTATCGGAGGATTCACAGACTAGTTAAAAGTTCAACATCTATATTATATTGAACGTCCGAAATTAACACGAGCCTTTGATATAATGGTTACAGCACGATATAATAGGAAAGGTACACTCTCGGCTATCCCCAAGACCGGCGGGTGTTCAGTAAAGGGTCCCAAGATTCCCCGCCAGGTTCGCTAGTATCGGAGGCCGATCGCCTCTCGGGGGTATAGCAAAAATTGGGGTTTTTCGTTCATAAAATAGAAAATTCCCGATCAGTGTGTCCAGAAATTGAATGAAATGAAACTTTATTAAATTTCCTATCCTAAGATACCAAATTCATCTTGTTTATGCAATTTTTTCATTGTTAAATTTATGATTGAAAATCGCAATTTTTCGAAAAAATTTAAAAACAACAAATTTTTCGGCTTAAGACGGCATAAGCAAAAACTCGTTCTTCGCCATTTATACTCTTTACCAGTACAACGCCAATACCATAATCACATGCGTCATAGTGGAGTTCCATTGGCAGCTTATAGTTGGGATGGACCAGAACTGGTGTTGATGTTAATGCCGTCTTGAGGGTTTGAAAGTTTTTCTCCTGTGCATTGGTCCAAACAAAGGGTTGTCCTTTCTTGGTTAAGTTGGTCAAAGGTTTAGCAATACTGGCAAAATCTTTAATACATCGACGGTAGTACGAGCATAAACCAATAAAACTCAGAACATCCTTTACTGACTTTGGAACGGGAAAACAGATTACTGCATCGACTTTAGATTGATCTGGAGATAGACCCTCTCCACTCACCACATAGCCGAGAATCTTGAGTCGAGTTGCCGGGAAGACACTTTCAGACAATTTCAACTTGAGGTTAGCGTTTGAAAATCG
This sequence comes from Daphnia galeata, assembly GCA_030770115.1. NCBI lineage: Eukaryota > Metazoa > Arthropoda > Branchiopoda > Diplostraca > Daphniidae > Daphnia > Daphnia galeata. The sequence continues at coordinate 7,931,942 of CM061123.1, read as the reverse complement.
TTTCAAGAAAGCATCAAGTCGTGTAAGGTGTTGTGGAATTGAATCAGATACGACAACTATGCCATCCAGATATACAAGACAGGAGATCCACTTTAATCCAGCTAATAAAACGTCCATCATCCGCTGGAAGGTGCCAGGGGCATTTGTGAGGCCAAAGGGCATGACTTTAAATTGGTATAGGCCGTCTGCTATAATAAAGGTGGTGTTTTCACGATCTTCTGGCTTTATCTGAACCTGCCAATATCCACTATGCAGGTCCATTAAGGAGAAATATTTCGATACTTCCAGTCTGCTTAGAGCGTCATCAATCCGAGGTAGCGGGTAGACATCCTTGACGGTGATGGTATTCAGTCGACGGTAATAGACGCAAAAAACGCCAGGATCCGCCATGTTTGGGTAATAAAAGGACTGGAGCTGCAACAGGACTTTGAGAAGGCTCGATAACATCCTCTTTTCCCATTTTCTTTACTTAGATTTCGATGATTTATCTTTGTTTCCACGCACTTGAATAGGGGGCCTTGCGAACGGGCTGATTATTTCCTACATTAATTTCGTGTTGAACTGAATTTGAAGAGCCAAGATCGTCATCGCTAGTGGTGAAACAAGATCGGCGTTTATAAAGCAAATCCTTTACAGCCTGTTGGTGTTCAACGAGCAGTTCGGTGTTCATCGAGTTCTCAAAATCAAAATCAGTTCTTTCGTCTTCAGCTAGCAGTGGACTTGTATCTGCAACTTCAATGTTGTCTATCTCCCCTAATTTACTTCCTTCTCCGATCCATTGAGGGGAATCAGAAAAATTAATCAATCGAACAACATCAGGCGGGGAGTCAGATTGATAACAAAACCGTCGAACAGACAAACACTTGTCAACCATTAGGAGTCCGACGTTTGTGGAAGCTACATTTGTCCGCCTCACTTCAATGACCATCATGGAATGCACTGGAATTGTTTGGATTTCTTGGCAACGATCAGGGCTTCCCAGACCCTAAAATGACAGGGGTGCACATGTCTTTCCCCGACTTTGCCGCCCCTTAAAAAATTCTTGTACGAAAATATATAGTTGATTTTAATATAAACTTTAGTAACAAACTGGATTAGTTTAGCTTTAGTTAGTCTGGTTGTTAGTAGTCTAAAAGTTACAGTATCGCATAAAATAAAACACGATATTGCACAGGATTGCTGATACATGACGAGACACGAAAATATATTGCGAATTGAATTGAAAATCGAATAGTGAGACTAAGATCGGGATTTCCGAGATTTATTGGGGGCAAATTCCTCAATCGCTTCATTGAGATCAATATTTTCAACAATTATTTTCTTTTGATTGAAATCATTGCTAACCCATCTAGTTTTTCTTGTCCCAGTAATGAGCAAAGATTTGTTTTAATTAGTTTTAAATACACATCAAGTAAAGAAGGATAAAGATTAATTAAGTAAATAAGTAAATATAGTCTACAACGATGAAACTTTAGTGGACGTGCTTATTGTCCGAATAATAAGTATCCCTTAAATGAAATGAAGCTTGTTCGGCCGTATAATTAATTTTAATTGATATCACTTTACGCAACGTTTCATTTCCTAAAAATGTTGAATATAAAAAGGCAACAAACTGGGAAGAGCGGCAACGCTGCACAGGGGAGAGGTGGGGATAATTCAGAGCTTCTTGTACGTAGAGAAGACGGTGTGGCGTATCATACTCTAGAGGGTAATACACAGATTCCTTTTTGATACAGTTGACTCAAAGTGAATTAGTTGATAACCAACAGGTTATGGGCCCAGCTATACGCGTAGCTAATTTTTCTTTCTCGTTCGTGTTTTTTTTGGTTGGAAAAGTGAATTGTACTGATCTTCGGCGATGGAAAAGGATGGCCGCCGCCATATTAGATGGTGCCTTGATGGAAGAAACTACGAATCATGGAAATTCGGGATGAAATTGGCACTGCAAAGTGATGAGCTCTGGGGAATAGTTGACGGGACTGAAGAAAAACCTGATGTGGTAAGAAACAGTTATTATTCTTTGTTGTGTCTGTTGCTAGTTTTGTGTTGATGGAAATTGGTGGCAAGCGAGGCCATGATGCTATGTTGTCAGTATTTTTGTCTATGGTCTGAGTGAACACCTACAAGACAGCTTAGTGTTTTTCCATATCGTTATGATGTGAGAGGGATTCCACATTATGATAATGTGAGAGGGATTCTGCATTGAGATAATGTGAAGAATCTAGTATAGAAAGCTGGTGCTTTTCCACATTGTGACAATGTGAGAGGGATTCCACATTATGACAATGTGAGGCCGAGCATGGACATCAGACAAAAAGCTAGCCAGACTTTTTTTTTTTTTTTTTTTTTTTTTCACTTCAGAGACGCAATGAGGCCCAAGCTATTGTGAATGCAGCTGATATCACCAATTGGGAGAAGAAAAACACCAGGGCAATGCAGAACATATTTGGAGCCATTAAAGAAGAACAATCACGAATCCTGATGACCTGCAACTCAGCCAGAGAGATGTGGATCAAACTGGAAACTGAGTATGAAGAAGCTGCCGCTGATAGCATACCACTATTGTGGACCGAAGGAAGTTTTGGCTTTAAAAAATCGCCAAAAATCAGCATTTCGTTAAAATTTTTTGAAACTTTGCCCAATTGTAGATGATGACGTCATCTACGGTTTGTGCAAGTTTCAACAACAAATTTGAATTTGTGAATTTTTGGCGATTTTTTAAGTGACATACACTATAACATGGGCACATATGGCGGAAACGTCGTTTGTTTCCAAACTTAAAACCTATCAAAATTCGATAAGAACTAATGGTCCCAAACATTTTTTCCTTGGCATGATGAAAGCCTATGATGTCCTCTACGAGAGGATATTTTTATTTTCCCTTTGCGGTAACTCAAACAAGAGTTATCGCGAAAAAACTGAGGACACGTTAGCCCGTAATCCGCCGTGTTAAAACCGGGAAAACACTCGCCGTGTTTCCAAACTTTGTGTGGGTACTGTACATATGGCCTCACTCGCTCTCAGCATGATCAGTGTCTATACTTCCGCCTTCAAGGGGAAGAATGGATGGCGGCTCTGTTCTTCGTTGATGACGCTATTGTATGCGGAACCAATAAGAAGGCTCTGGACGTCTTTGTGACATATCTCAAGAAAAAGTTCGAGCTGAGGACTCTTCCTGTAGGCCGATTCCTGGGCCTCACAATCAAACGAGACAGAAACACACGCACGCTGAGCCTCTCCCAGTCCGATTTTGTGGACGATCTGGTGACAAGATTTAAAATGGAAAGCTGTCACCCAAATGTGATTCCTGCTGAGCCGGGTCTACATCTCAGTTCTGCTATGGCCCCTAAAAACAAAGAGGAAGAAGAACAAATGAAGGAAGTTCCGTATCAGAGCGCAGTTGGAGCTCTACTGTATCTCTCGACAAGACACGGCCTGATATTGCTTATGCTGTGAGCAAAGTAGCACGGTTCAATCAAAATCCAGGGCCTCAACACTGGATTGCTGTCAAACGCATTATTCGTTATCTTGCCGGAACCAAGGATTATGGGATAATTTTCTCTTCAACAAAAGAACAAGGAGCGGTGGGATTCACTGATGCTGACTATGGCGGATATCATGACGACAGGAAGTCAACATCAGGATGCATCTTTCTCCTAAATGGTGGGCCTATCTCATGGTTCAGCCGCAAGCAGGAATGCACAGCCACCTCTACAACCGAGGCGGAATTTGTGGCCGGAAGTGAAGCGGCCAAAGAGGGAACTTGGATCAAGTCCCTGCTGGAGGAGATCGGGCAAGGAAAACCTGGTCCCATCACATTATTCTGTGATAACCAAGGGGCAATTAAAGTAGCATACAACCAGGAAATACATCGGAAAATGAAGCATATCGCCATCCAATATTGGTACATCAGAGAAGCCCAAACTAACGGAGTAATAAACACCAGCTATGTGAACACCCAGGAACAACTAGCAGACACCTTCACGAAGCCCCTGCCTGCTCCACGTTTCAAATACCTTCGTGACAAGATTGGTGTTAGTGATGTAGGCACTCTGTAAAGGTGGACACAGGGCGAGCCTATGGATTTCGTGTTTAATTTTTTTTTGTTGTGTGCTGGTGTCTTCTTTGATTATGTATGATGTAAGCTTATGGTCATCAGGATTGTCGGACATAAGGATTTCCGATACAAGGATCGGTATCCTTTGCAGCATACTTTGTATTGATGTCATTGTATTATTTTCATGTCTTGTGTTTCCTCAGTTTGAGAGGAGGTGTTGAATATAAAAAGGCAACAAACTGGGAAGAGCGGCAACGCTGCACAGGGGAGAGGTGGGGATAATTCAGAGCTTCTTGTACGTAGAGAAGACGGTGTGGCGTATCATACTCTAGAGGGTAATACACAGATTCCTTTTTGATACAGTTGACTCAAAGTGAATTAGTTGATAACCAACAGGTTATGGGCCCAGCTATACGCGTAGCTAATTTTTCTTTCTCGTTCGTGTTTTTTTTGGTTGGAAAAGTGAATTGTACTGATCTTCGGCGATGGAAAAGGATGGCCGCCGCCATATTAGATGGTGCCTTGATGGAAGAAACTACGAATCATGGAAATTCGGGATGAAATTGGCACTGCAAAGTGATGAGCTCTGGGGAATAGTTGACGGGACTGAAGAAAAACCTGATGTGGTAAGAAACAGTTATTATTCTTTGTTGTGTCTGTTGCTAGTTTTGTGTTGATGGAAATTGGTGGCAAGCGAGGCCATGATGCTATGTTGTCAGTATTTTTGTCTATGGTCTGAGTGAACACCTACAAGACAGCTTAGTGTTTTTCCATATCGTTATGATGTGAGAGGGATTCCACATTATGATAATGTGAGAGGGATTCTGCATTGAGATAATGTGAAGAATCTAGTATAGAAAGCTGGTGCTTTTCCACATTGTGACAATGTGAGAGGGATTCCACATTATGACAATGTGAGGCCGAGCATGGACATCAGACAAAAAGCTAGCCAGACTTTTTTTTTTTTTTTTTTTTTTTTCACTTCAGAGACGCAATGAGGCCCAAGCTATTGTGAATGCAGCACCTCTGCTAAATTGATCACATTTTAACGACCTCCCACTAAATATGGCGGGGGTCCGTTTTAGAATGGGAGGGGCCTATTCGAACTTTAAACCCTGATAACGTACCGATAAATTAATTTTATAATTTAAAAAAAAATACTGTAAGAATCGGCGTGAAAAACTACGTCGAACCATGTATATTTCAGCCGATTCTGAATTTCATGCCACAACCCTATTCCTTCGTTATGGAGGGGACGTGGACGCTTTAGCCGACGCGGTGGCGGATTACTTGGACACTAGGGTTGGTAATGAAGCATCCATCAGTTACAGGTGATGCGCTCCGGAACCCACCCAAGAGTACTCGGATGCCAAACAACGGGCACAAGACAGCATGAAGCTCTACGAGGAAGCTCTTCAGGCGATTGAAGCCACAAAGAAAGAGATAGAAGATGTGAAGCAAGCCTTCGAGGCTTTACAAGGAGATGAAGACGGACTTGACGAAGATCCTAGCAGCGAATCCGTTCCTCTTACCATGTCATCTCATGAAACAACACGAGTGAACGCTCCCGACGATTAGATTGAGGAGTATTGCAGCGGAAAAAAGAAGCACCTTGTGATCCGGGGTGATAATCGTCACTCATCAGTACGTGTAGTTTTGGAAAATTACTCTGGAAGAGCAATGGATTGGTTCGAATGGATCAAGCTCTTTCAAGGAACGGCTTCGTTTCACTGGTATGCAGAGAAGGTGCGGACCATTTTCTTTGATTTGAGCTACATCGGTAAATCCGGGCATGCTGATATCATCGAGCGCCTGGGCCAGAAGCTACAGATTCAGGATTGGATTTCGTGGAACGATGGTCGTCGGGCGGCCTGGAACACCGGACAATCAACAAGTTTGGTGTTTGGTTATGTGCCAGGGCCTCGGCCTATAAAAACGCCAACTCATTTCCAGCCGACTAATATTAGAAGCCCAGCAACGTTTCCCAACCACCACAGATGCGGCAAAATTATCCAGAAAGACGTAATATAAAGACACATCATGGCACTGGATCCACTACCCGACAAAAAACACAAGCCGGCTGCGGAAAAGAAGACAGATGATCTATGCTTCATATAAGAAGGTCGACATCGTCTACACTCGTGTACATTCTTAAAAGCATTCTCCGTAGGAGAACGGACAACGTTCGGGATTCAAAGAGGCCTGCGTTTATGCTGTTTTGTCGTGCGTCATGGCGCCCCGGATTGCATAGAAAAGAAAGCCTGTAACGTCAGGAGCTGCAAGCTGTCCCATCATCCACTAAAGCATAATGAAGCTGCACATGGAGAGGCGAGTACTAATCATGCTGTAAGCACAGAAGCAGATTTGATTTCCTTGGGAATGGTCCAGCTGGCCGTAGCATCAGATGGGGAGCTAGTACCAATGATAGTTTTGATCGATCCCGGAAGTAACTCATCTCTTTCCGTTAAGGGGCCATCCGTGCTCTCAAACTTCATGGGAACCGACAGACGCTCCTGATTAACGGAGTAGCATACTCCTTGACCAAATTTCAGTCAGAATACTTAGAGCTGCAGATTAAGACCGTCTTTGGCGAAGTAGTCACCATTAAAGGCTCCACAATGCCCTCAGTAACTCGACCAGTCCCATTCTTCAAGTGGGAGACGCTCAGAAAGAGGTGGCAACACCTAGATAATCTCCCCGAACTTCGTTCAGCCGGTGGCCGGATTGATATTTAAATTGGACTGAATCACAACACCCTCACCACTCCGATTGAATCGAGAATCGGAGGATATGACGAACCGACCGCCGAGAAGACACGACTCGGATGGATTATCAAATGAGTAGTGGAAGAAGGAAGAACAACAAGAGTTCGTGTCCATCAAGCTCTGGCATCAACCGATGTAGAGCCCGGGGTTCCAGTTGTTGGAACAAATGCACAACTTTTGTGACACTGAGATGTTCGGGACCGAATATAAACTTGAATGCATATTTCCAACAAACATGGCTGCCGCAGAATTAGATCGAGCCTGAGGAAACTAGAAGTCGACTACGAAGCTCCCGTCTTATGGAAGGATGGAATCAAACCGTCTCTTTCAGATAACCGTGAAGTGGCTGAAGCTCGTCTCCAAGGACAAATTCTGTCGGAGCCCCCCAGAGCATAAATACGAATACTGGTACCGGAAGGCAATGCAGAAAACTTTCGATGAAGGATACCCAAGACGACTGTCAGCTGAGGTGGTGGACGAGCAATCCGGCTAGTACCTTCCCCATTTTGGAGTGCCAAAGGATCCGAATCGTCCTGAACTACGATTGGTGTACGATGCGGGTGCTAAGTATTGTGGTCGTTGCTTAAATGATTATCTTATAAGTGGACCTGCCCTAAAAAACCCACTTCCGTCTGTTATCATCAAATTTCGAAAAAGAAGCAGTCGCTTTGTCGGCGGATGTTGGAGCCATGTTCAGCCAGATTCGTCTGAACACAGCGGATGGCCTATATCATCGGTTCCTGTTGCCGGAAGAGGACGGTACGATCTCAACCTGAGTAACATTTGAAGTGTCGTGGTCACCGTTTGTGGCCATCAGAACGATGTGGCGAGCTTTCGACGATGCCGGCCCTACACAAAAAGATGCTGCAGAAGCGGTCCGGAAGAATGTCTACGTGGATGACTACCTTGGCTCCGCACGGAATCAACAAGAAGCAATATCAGCAGCATCCACTGTCAACACCGTATTAGCAGGTGGGGATTTTCATCTGGACGACTGGGCCTCAAACGACCCGGTGGTGGTTGCGGCAATGCAACCTATGAAGGAGGGAATCGACGGGCGGGATTTGACCACCCGAGATATTGGAGAAAGTGAGCTGGAAATTTTGCTAGGCATAACCTGGCGTCCGTCAACAGACCTGATGGGGTTTAAGGTGAAGGAGAGACAAGTAACTTTCTCCCGCACAAGACTCGCATCGGTAGTAGCTGGACTTTTCGACCCATTGGGTGTAGCAGCGACGATGACAGTAAAAGGGAAGATTCAACTTCGAGAGCTGTGTCTTCGCGGATTACCCTGGCATGAAGCCGTCAACGACGAGGACGTCAAGTGATGGAATCAATATTTTCACACGATGCAACAGTTACGTGATGCCGAATTCCCTCGGTGCCTTTTCGCAAATAGGGATAATATCGTGCTAATACTTAATCGTAATATCGTAATATCAGAGCTTCATACTTTCACTGATGCTTGAGATGAGAACTGCGCCGCGGTATGCTACATCCGACACAGTTATGCAGATAAAAGCGTAACAGTTCGTCACGTGAAGGCAGCTACCAATTTGGCTCGGGTCAAAACCGTGTCTGTGTGTAAATAAAAAATTGAACGCGGCGTTGTTAGGAGCTCGGCTGGCACGTTTTGTTGGAGAATCCTTGACCAGACCACTCACAAGAAGATTTTTTGGACTGACAGCCGCACCGTCCGGAATTGGGTACGGGCAGTGTCCGCCAAATATCAAGTCTATGTGAGTCACCGGATTGGATAAATCCAGACTCTGACAGAAGCAGATGAGTGGCGGTTCGTGCCGGGAAAATTGAACCCGGCGGATGCAGCAACCCGTTCTCAGTTGGAGGCCGAGGTGGTGGCTTCTGGTTGGCTGGAGGGCCCTTCATTCCTACTCTAACATCCGTCAACTTGGTCAAAGGATATGCCATGAATGACCGAAAAGGAAGAAATGAGAAGTGCCCACCTGAATATGCCGACACAAAAGCGATTCCTGTCTTCAACTGAGAGTCGGTACGGATAACGGCTCGAGAGCTTCCAGCGCTGATCAGGTGCGACGAGAAATATCACAACTCAATCCAGCTATGCCAGCAAGAGGGTTATGGCGAAGAATTAAAATGTTTGAAAAAGAAGAAGCCCATTCGATCGGCGTCCCGGTTATTGGCCCTTACTCTTTTCCTCGGTGATGATCAACTGTTACGACTGGGTGGTTGACTAGGACGAAGAAAGCTTCCCTACGACGTTGTCCACCCACCGATCTGTAATGCCCAAAGAATTCGCTGTCATCAGCAGCTGAATAATTGGCGCTTGGCGAACCAGCAGCGTGAAATCATCGGACACCGGAAACGGATCAAGACCAGCCTTGACCAGAGAGCTCCGATTCGCAATATGATGAAGCTTGCGAAGACAGCTTCATCAGCATTATTATGACTATAAAACCCCGATGTAAACTTGCCTCTTGACCGTTGTATTCCCTTAGTAGTCAGTCAATACAGTCATTATAAAATTCACCCCGAGTATTTCCCGTCTTACAATTGGCGACCTTGCTTTACGAACTGGATCTCCACTGCAATCACTGTGTAACGACGGCACGCAGTGATTCTTCACCGTAGCTGCCTTTTCGAGTCCGGTCCATTCCAAAGATTTTGTGGAAAAGTTGTCGAAGTGACTTTTCTGGGCAAAATTCTTTACCAAAAGAGTAACGGCACTCTTTTGGTTACGCAGCCATATTCCAGTTTCGCTGAAGGAAGAGTTGTCGAAGAGACTCTTCCGCTGTTCAAAAAGGAAAAGTTGTCAAAAATACTTTTCCACACGGCGGTAGACACGACCCAACCGGAAATAAAGTAAGACGGATGAATTTTTAACCTGAATATCACTATTTTAACCGAACTTGAGGGTATACCTACATTCTCGGGAGATAGTAATTGTCCTTTGGTCATCGACGAATGGTTTAAAATAGCGGAGAGAGTTGCGCGTTTAGCAGGTTGGACGGATGAGCAGAAACTTTCATATTTTCAGGAGAAACTTACTAAATCAGCAGCGAATTTTAATGATAGTTTAACAGACGTCCAGCGTCAGACGTACGCTGTATGGAAACCTCTCGTACTACTGGGACTCAGTGATGATACTATCAAAGCTGTAAAGAAATGCGAATTAAAAAAACTGCAACAGGACCCAACAGAGCATGTACGGGATTTTCAAAAACGAATAGATGACATGTATAAATTGGCATATGGAGAGGGCCCAGCGACAAGCAATGATGCTAACGTAATATTAGTTCGTAATGACACGAAAAAGGAAGTTTTATTGCAAGGATTACGGAAGGAAATTGCGACATTAGTTTGGAACCGGTTAGACGCCAATGCTACATATGCAAATGCTGTTCAGACAGCTATAGATAGTGAAAAAGTAATTGAAGTTAAAAAACTTGCCCAAAGAAAAGATATAAATTCTGCAGTTTCAGCGATCACAAAGGAGAGCGAGAAAACCGCCGAGAAAATAAAAGAGTTAGAAGAGCTCGTGAAAAAGCTGTCCATCCAGCCGACAGCGACGACTCAAGCGACTAGACCTATAGACCTCAGCGACCCAGCTGTAATTGCAGCATTCAACACGTATAATAATGCGCACACTAATTTTTCACGTAACTCTGTTCGTTTTCCAGATAGTAACCGCAGTCGTAGCGTAAGTCCTTTTACATATAATAATCGACCGAATAGACCCCGCCAAACGCGACGTCTCAGTCTCCTTTCAACGTCAACAGACCAGGAAACAATCAAGGCAGTGGGATTGTTTGTTATAGTTGTGGAAAAAGAGGCCATATCAGTAGAAAGTGCTGGGGCGAAGCCGGCCGCAGCCAAAATCGTCGTCAGGAAAATCCTCGTTTTTCGCAAGACAGTAGACGGTATCCTAATCAATTTTCACAGCAATGAGGCAAGGTGGGGATGATCGAACAGAACAGAATCGCAGACGAAATGTCGGGCGATTCGACCAAAACAACAACGCTTACGGGCGAAATCCCAGTCGCGAAAGAGGTCAATCGAGCGAAAGAGTCAGTCAGGATTATCGGAACGCTCCACCACGCAATCCGAGACAATAAATCACGTTCAGGAAAACCGTGCCTTTTCTTTACATGCACTTTTACATATTCCAGTTAGAATAGATGATGTTACAACTTATGCTTTGATAGACACAGGAGCTTCTGTGAGTGCTATGTCCAAATACTTTTTCGATAGATTAAGAAGTAATGTTAAATTAAATATAGTTAATAATGATCATAATAACTTGCGTAGTATTTGCGGCTCCAGTATGGATATTGTGGGAATTTACGACTTAAGTATTAGCTTGGAAGATAATCCAGAGTCAGTGATGCAACGATTTTACATCGTCCCACAGCTGACTGAAACTAATGGTTATCGCCGGTGAGAACCGTCGGGTAACATGTAAAATAAATAACGAACAATTTTCGTTCATGGGAGAGCCTAAATTATCTGATTACAACTGTTCGGCTCTGATTCAGAAACTTAATGCTGTCGTGGCAGCGAGTAGCTATGTTGGAGTAAATAGTGAGCATTTAATACAGCCTTCGAACGTTCAAGCTAGAATAGAAGATGTAAATTCTAAAATATACCGAAATATGATTAATGATTTAGTCACAAAAAACAAAGATGTAATAGCGAATAAATTATGTGAATTAGGTAAAGCTTATGGAATAAAACATAGAATAAATACTACGGGTAAAGTTATATATAAGCGGCGACGTAGGCAGGCGAGAGCCAATTTAGAAACAATCGATGAGGAAGTTGATGAAATGTTAAAATATGAGATTATCAGACCAAGCTCGAGCCCATATAGTTCACCACCTCATTTAACAGATAAAAAAGATGGTGGAAAACGTTATTGTATTGATTTTCGCGATCTTAATACCGACACTATTAAAGACAAATTCCCAATCCCGAATATCGATGAAACGAAAAACTACCTGTTAGGTGCTCGTTATTTTTCAACACTTGACCTGATCAGCGGGTATTGGCAAATTGAGATAGCCGAAGAGGATAAGCACAGGACAGCTTTTACGACTAGAAAGGGACATTATGAATTTAATAGAATGCCATTTGGTTTAACAAACGCCCCCGCCACTTTTCAACGTTTAATGGACAATTTGTTGCAACCGGTGATCTATAAATGTGCACTCGTCTACTTGAGCGACGTGATTATATATCTCGAACAATCGAAGAACATATCAAACATTTACAGGCCGTATTCGACTTATTAAGGAAAGGAGGACTGAAAGTTAAATTAGCCATGTGTACATTTTTGCAAAAGTCGTTGAAATATTTAGGACACATCATATCAGAGGGTGGGTTGCGACCTGATCCAAGATTAACGAAAGCGATAGAGAATTTCCCTACGCCGCAAAATATGAATCATGTGAAGAGTTTTTTAGGATTGTCAGAATACTACAGAAAGTTTAGATGGGATTATGCGAATAAAGCGAGACCACTTACAATTTTGACCCGGCAAAAGGAGCCGTGGAGATGGGGCCCCACAGAAGAAGAAGCATTTCAATTTTTAAAGACATGTCTATTACAAGATCATATTTTGCGTTTCCCAAATTTCGACCACGAGTTCATTGTCCAAACGGACGCATCGGTATTTGCTGTTAATAATTAAGTAATCAATTGTCTTGTACCTGTTTATTGATTTATCGTAGTTGTCACAAATATATCACTCAGTAGGTACATACATGTGCGACACGTGAGATCAGATAAGAAGAAGTGAAGAGGATAGCAGAAGACATGAAAAAAGAATTGGGCTAAAGAGGAACCCAACGGATAAGTCGGGTTCGGCAACCTTCTTTTGCTGAAGCTTTGTGGTTTAATCTCAACATTTGCCGTAGGATCAGTCTTGGCACAGAGAAAATTAGTAAATAATCAGAAAGAAGAATAGGCAGTAGCATATGCGTCACAACAATTAAACGAAACGCAGGAGAAATGGCATACGACCGACAACGAAGCGTACGCGATTTATCATGTGTTGAAAACGTTTTATCCTTATTTGTACGGTACAAAGTTTACAGTTGAAACAGATCATAAAGCGCTAGAAGGATTTCCGAAAATAACGGAAAATATGTCAAAGAAAGTTATTAGATGGGCGTTATTCGCATCAGAATTCGATTTTAAGTCTTTAGGCCTGGTATAATGAATCAAAATGCTGATACGTTGAGCAGAATTCCAAAGACGGAAGAAGATGTAGTCATCCAGACGCAAGTAATTAAAGCTTTGACTACACAAGCATTTGCCATTGAACAGAAAAACGACGAATTCTGTAACAAAGTGCGTAACAAGTACGAGAAATGTATGACTAGTGATCAGGAAAATGAAAACGACAGCGACGATTGCGACACCGACGAGGGTGATTTAATTAAAGAATTTGAGAATGGTTTACTCGGCACAGCTGACGGGAAAATATTTGTGCCAGAAGCGCTAAAGAAAGAAATATTATTGAGATTCCATGATAGCCCATTTGCAGGACACTTGGGAGTAAAGAAAACGTTAGCGAGAATACAGAGACGATTTAAATGGCCAAAGATGGCGAAGGAAATTAAAGAATACGTAAGTAAATGCGAGTTATGTGCGAAAAGAAAAGCGGTAGGTTCAAGCAAAGCTCCTTTAAATCCAATCCCCCCACCAACGCATGTTTGGCAAATTATGGCTATGGATCTGATGGGCCCACTGACACCGTCCGGTCCTGATAATCATGTATATATATTAGTTATGGGAGAATATTTGACTAGATATGTGACAGTCGCATCTTTGCCTGATCAAACGGCGAGTCAGTAGCGAAAGCTTTTATTAAGAATATTATTACACGTCATGGTGTACCAGAGAAAGTTCTGACCGATCAAGGTACAAATTTTATGTCTGATTTAATGGCTAGTTTATATAAACAATGTGGTGTAACAGCAATTAGAATGTCAGCATATCGTCCACAATGTGACGGTATGGTTGAACGTGTAAATAGAACATTGGCAGATATCATTGCGTCGTATGTTACAAAAGAACCTAGTAAATGGTCAGAGTTTTTAGACGTAGCTGCTTTTGCATATAATACCGCAGTTCATTCTAGTACGGGATATAGTCCATTTTATTAAATGTACGGACGAGAGGCGCGTGAGCCAGATGATTTACTACCGCCTGCGCGTAATCGAAATTTAACAGATGTCAATATGATATTTTCTCAATAATGGTACGATGCTATTGAGATAGCGAAAGCTAGGCTAAAAGAAGCGAAAGAAAAACAGAAATAGTACTATGATAGAAATACGAAAAGGACAGTGTATGAAGTTAATGATAGAATTATGTTGAAAACTCTAGATGATATTCCCGGCAAATTTAACATGCGCTGGGAAGGGCCGTTTACAGTAGTCGAAAAGAAAGGCAACGTAAATTACAAAATCGTTTCAGATGACGGCAAGAAACTTTTAGTCGTTCACACTGACAGAATGAAAAAATTCCAAGGCCATGCAAGCCTAAGTGGTAACTAGAAAGGATGGGACGACATTTCAACTAGTAGACAACACAGCCCAGTTAGAGTTCTTTTATTTTGAGAAGGTAGGAAACGTTTGTAATAAACCTTTAAACAAATTAAAAAACCTAGATATAGCATATCTTCAAATCGTCGTCGTTGGACTGGTCACCTGTATACCAAAAATGGGTTTTCGCACGAACGAATATCCCAGTGAAATGTGCTAGTGAGAGTAAACCGTGGTTACTTTAGCACCACCAGTTTATGGAACACCAGGCAATTGTTAATGAAAACATTCTAGCAAAAGAAATCAGAAAGATTTATTGTGGTACTCTTCATGTGCGTAAATTCACGACAATGCTCTTAGCGGAATCTAATGGACTTCTGGCCGCTCGTGGAAATAATTTGCCCCAGTGCCAACGATTAAAAGTACTAGGGGAATACTTTATAATTCAAAAGTGCACACCCAAAAACATTACTGTGGGTATGAAGATGACCAAGTGTGGTCATGAGCCATTTTACAACAATTTTACTATAGGGAAAGATGGTTTTTCGCTGCATCCTTTTCAAAATTGCTTTTGGAAAGATGACACAATTTCCTTAAACGGAAAAGCTTATAGATGGATAGGAGAAAAATGGACGGAAATTTTTCCCACCGTTCATCTGGTGACTTTGCATCTTGCGCGAAAATTCTCAGATTTAGAAGACAACGAAGCTCGTTACGCGATTCCGATTTCGAATCCATTCGAAAGAGCGGAATATGAACAGGCTAATTCAGTTAATGAAATAATCAACGCGATACATGAGTCTAACTCTCACAGTTTGTCAGCCATATTGGTTAACGAACATGAGGAATCGCGTTGGTGGAGTCTACATGCATGGTCAGCTAAATTACAGACTGCTTTAATTACTGTCTGTGCTGCTGTCAGCGGTATGGCAAGAATTTTGCTTCTTCTATGGAAATATAAATCACAGTTGAGAGGGGTGCAAGCGATCCTCGAACACTTCGCTGTGAACTTACAAAACAATCGAAGAAACCGCACACCGGCGTTGACTGATCAGCAATAAAACCCAAACTGCTATCAGATCCTCCACTGACCAATATTGCTTGACTTTGATTTCTCTTCATTTTTGACCGTATAAATTTCACACTACAGTGACTCTTCACCCTCAGTCGTTCTTCAGTCTTTCAATTGTGAACTACCGTTTTTGTTATCCATCTACAATGGCATATTCGTGGGTTGTTGGCACCGCCAGTGAACCAATCACCGGTGACAGTGCGCTCAATAAGATGGCCCGCAAACACGATGTGGCCAGTGTTATTGACTTGGTTAGTTCGATCCACGTAAACTTGACAAACAACCGTTTCGAGACCCCTCCGATCGCAGCAGCACAGAGTGGGGCTCACGCCTGCATCCCAACATTAATCAGTTTCGGTGCGGACATCCACTACCGGGATCGTCTGGGCAACACCGCACTTCATTACGGGGTAATGACCAACGGTGAAAAAGTTATCGAGGCCCTGATGACAGCGAACGTGGACTGCGACATCCCGAATCACATGGGTAAGTCAGCCTTACATTTCGTCGTAGATAGTGGCAGCACAAGAATCGCTAACTTTTATTAGCTATGACACTCTGTCCATTTAATTTTGATATTAAGAATGAAGCTGACAAAGACCCCTTCGTTTACGCTTTGAATAAGGGAAATAGTAGAATGGTTCGCTATTTTCTCGCCATTGGTTATAATCCGTTTTTGTTAATCTGTAACGGCAGTTCGCCAATTTATTTAGCGATGCCAAGCAGAGATATTTCTATTTTACGAGCTATAACCCGTAAGTTTCCAGTTGATAGTAAAAACCACAATGGCCATACTCCATTGGCTCTTGCTATCTTAACTGGAAATGAGACAGCGATCGACATTTTGTGGCGACGTCAAGCCGACCACACAGTTGTCGATAACGATGGAAACTCGTTATTGCACCTTGCGTGCAAAGGGACATCACAAAGTATAGTAGCGCAACTTCTTAAATACACTACCGACATTAATGCACGTAATAAGGAATCAGAAACAGCTTTGCACATTGTGCTTGCGCAGTTGGGCATTCAATGACTATTTGGAATTTATGTACCGCTGTTCCAGATGTAACAGTACAGGATGACGACTTACGTAATGCCTTAATGATCGCGATAATGTACGGTCATCCGGACATAGCATTGATAATCTTAGATTGATCATTTTTAGATTTTCCAGTTCTTTTTGAACAGCGGGATTCCGAGAATTTAACGTTAGCGGACTATTGCGACAAATTTTCGGCAGTCAGTGTCAAGGATGGAGAAAATGAGAAACAAATCCCCTCCACCACGTGTTGCAACATTTCATAGTAATTCTCTACAACAACAGTTTGTCCCTCGTTAAATAATAACACATTTCGTTTTTTATATGCTGTCCAGTAAGGTGGTAGCACACTGTCTTTTGACGTGCTCTATGTAAGTCAAACACGTCGATGAGTAAAAGATTTCAGAGTAGGTTTTTTTAGATACATAAACAGTAAGAGTAGCAAGTCATTATTAAGTTTGTTGCACGACAGAAAGATTCCCCCTTTTCCTCCAATTTTCCTGAATAACATATGAACGACGGAACCAAAAGTTTCTACACTATTTGTTTTCTTTTCTTTATTTTCATGGATATTTAGAAAAGTATGATTTTACTATGGTGCCAATCGAAATGTAAGACTTGCGATAATTTTTTTTACTCACTTGATATTTTCTGGCTGGAATTTCTATTTCTTTTTCTCTCCACGTAAAAGTAGAAGACGTAAAAGAGCCATCCACATTCTTTCATGTAGCCATGGCCACGTACAGGCCTTGGCCTAGAAAGGTCAATTCTCTCCTTTCTTTTTGTTTCCCGTCGGGTTTTCTTTCACTCTCGATAGTAATGCACCTTTTAGTAAAAAAGTGAGGGGATTAACAGAAAAATATTGCTGCTAAATTTGTGACGGTCATCCGTCATTAGGATCTCGTAAAGTTTAAAGCTAACAAATACCCATTTGATATCGATGTCTTCTTTGGACATCGTACAAGAGCATTTCGGTAGATGCTGAAATGTACGGCCGTGTGCCGTATGCCTAACATGCAAGAGAGATTTATACTGTAACATTTTGTTGTTAGGTCGATAATTTTTTCTTTGTTTTCTTTATTTACAACAACGAAGTAATTATTAACACAACAAAGTATGATTTTCCACAATGTATCGTAATTTTTTTCCCCTCGTTATTCATGAAAAATTCAAATATTCTTTGGTTACTGTTACTGTGTGACTACAGGGCACAGCTAAACCAACTTTGCCGTTGTCAACGCTATCCTTTTCCCTATTTCAAGCAATTTCTTCTTCGTTCCAGAACGGGTCACCGTTCTTGTGGTAAGGCTAGTATGGCTGTTTATTGTGGAATATTTCACTTCCTCAGTGAATGGTTAATGACCGGGGCAGTACCTCATTTTTGCAGTTTGGTGATGTTGATTTTTTTTTTGTTGATGTCGATTAACACTTTATTAACAATATCGTCGAATTTCCCGCCCTGGTTGTAGCCGGGCATGCAAACCTTTTTTCCATTTATAAAAAAAAAAAAAAAAAAAAAAAACCTCTAAAGAGAAAAAGGGAGGGGTGTTCTTGGGGTGTTTCGACTCGGTTTTGTTCACATTCTCCCTTGTCCTCACTCTCTTTCGCCACTGTCTTCATCCATTTTCTCTTTTGTATGTATTCTTTCAGTTGTCTTCTTTGCGCTCGTGCGCTTGGTGCGGCGAGGTCAACCCAGATGACACTACAAATATATGTTTTCCTTTTTTTTTTCACACTTATTTTTCCAACTAAGAATTGCGAATAATAACATTTTCTTTTCTTTTTTCAAAAAAAAAAGAAGAAAAGAACCTTTAATATTTTAAACCCTTCCCTTACAAACACAAAATATTTCACCCACTCGTTTTCCAACCATTTTTGTTTTTTCTTTTTCTATATTACAATTAATTAATTTCCTTATAAAGACTATACTGGCAAATTCACTGCACTCGAACCCAAGAATTTTGTGGGTGGAAACTATAGGATCTTCATATTTTTCTCTCCAAAATGCCATAACGACAAGGTGATTTTTCGTTTCTTTCCTTTCTTTTAAGGGGGGGGGGGGCCTCTGTTATTCCTATCCTTATCCTTCTGAAAACCAACAATGCTTTTCCACTGAATTAATTATTCTTTAATAATGAAGGGTAAAATAGCCCATAGTATTCATCAGTTCAATTATTTTTTGTTTTTTCCCTTATCGAAAACTTCCCTTCGCATATTGTAATATTGACCACGATATGTTTTTGTTTTCCTCTTACTTTCTGCCCAAAATTTTTAATCCACATTGTCATAGATTCTAGTAAGTAATTAGAATAACCTGTCGACCCACAAAAACAATGCGAGTATTCTTTCTCCTTTTTCACGTCGGCGTTTTATATCGTGCCATATGTGTCTTGATTCACTTTTTGTCAAAAATCGCATATTTTCTTTTGTATGTCTCGATATCCCAGGCCGTGCTCTGGGATAGCACCACCGGAGCACGCACGACAATTTAGTCAAGTACAAATGTTATTTTCATGACCAATTTGACCCTGAGTCCAAACAGACTTTTTCTCTCCCTTATATCTCAATGTTTTTCTCTTTCGACCTGATGAGGCGATATGGTGTGTGAGGCCTGTATTATAATTCTCCCCACTACCAGAAAGTTTTATTTTTGTTGTTTTATTATTCCAACGTTTTCTTTTCTTCTTCTATGCTACTACTTTTCTATGATTTTTTTTTTCTGAAACATGAGTATTTAACCATAATGGCAAGCACCTAAAAACGGAAAAAATAAGAAAACGGAGACTACATCCGTCATTATTTAAACTGTAATTGTATCACTGATATGTAAGATGTAAGAGCGAAACAAACGAACAAAATGAAAACAAATCTATCAAGAAAATTTCACGCTTACGATGACGGCATTGTTCGTGGACACAACAAATGGTCACACGCAGTTCCGATTTCAACTGTCCCGGCCGGACGCTCACCAGCTGATGAGGCATCACAACAATGCGACGCCCTCGGAATAGTTGATCACCTTGGTCAAGGTGTTCAACCAGCACGGCTAATCTCCAACAAGTTACACTCTATTCAATGAGAAATCAGTCTCGATTCAATCTAATCCACAGCACGAGGTATATCAGTCGACAGACAGAACATAGAACAGAGCAGACGACGGTATAAGAGGGAGGGAACAGAGTTGCCAGATTGCCCACAGTGGATGGATGAGGCAGAGAGGTAGCGCATAATTGTAAGCTATATCCTACAGAGACTTCAGTTTTCAAACCAGTTCGAGCTGAGTTTTATCAGAGTACTACTCACTCAAGAAAATTGTATTTTTAACTCTGAGTATTGAGGGTCATTTGTGGTTATGAAAATCAGATTTAACTGTTATTCAAAACTGCTATTCCCCATTTATTCGTTTTTAAACACTTAGAATTTTTTTTTCATTCGGCAGTTACAGTTTTTCACACCAGACTAGTCTGTGTGTTATTCTGCTGTACTGCCTTAAACACTAAGAAATATATTTCAGAATTATAAAAGAAAGCAATTGCTCCCCTGAAGAATTGAACGTCAATGCTATTATCCTTAATAAATTATAGTTTTACCAAAACTACTACACCATATAATTGGTTTGATAAATGAACTTTATTTTAAAAGTTATTTTTAAATGTTATTTTTTTTTAAAGAGATCGAAATGCTTTATTTTTGTTAGCCACGTTTTTTAATTCGAAAACTACATATTTAGTTGCGAAATTGAGAAATTTGTCTTTCTCTCCCCCATGACATTAAAGATTAAGAGATGTTGGGAGATTGATCTTTTGACATTATAATGATATATTTTCTCAATATGTGAGGTATTGAGAGAATAATTATAAATGGCGGTCCATTGAAATTCAAATTACAAATTGGTGATTATGAGGATACACAAATAGAGAAAATTGTAATAAAGCGAGCTCCAATTAAATAAATCAGAATAAAGAAATCGATATTAAATAGGTCAATAAAAGAAAAAATTGGAATCAATACGAGAATGGCACTAGTATAAAACTATGGAATTAAACCAGTATGACACACCAAAAAAAAATACTAAAAACAAATGGTTCTGAATAATCGTCTGAAACGCGTCTTATCACGCAAACAAGTGGGTGTAACACCGGTGTCAAACAACGTTATCAAACCTCACACCCGGGATCCACACTAGTTTAACACCAGTATTGACTTGACAAAACTCCACTAGAATTCCAGTTCTCGATATCTTTTCAGGGCCGTCAACTTGTTTTTGTTTGTTTCGTCTCGTGTCCGTTCGTTCTGTCGTTCATTTCAATTTAATTGAATCGTCGGTACCTTTTTAGGCGCGTCGATTTCAATTTCGTTCATCGTTGTATTTCGTTTTGATAAATCGTCAACATTTTTTCAGGCACGTCGCCTTACACCGTTTAATCGAAACATGTCCGCCTTTTAATGGCAGTGTCAACTCAAATATTTTCTCTTTACTTCGCCATGGCTACAGAAGGAGCTTCAGATGACTTATATGGCATGCCAGATTTAAATATTCTGGGTCGTCGACAACCGGATTATATTGGAATTGTCAGAAGCCATAACAGTTTGCAGGATAGTAATCTAACCCCTCTGACTCCAGAAGAAAGGTTGCGTGCAATTGAACATACACCGATTGAAAGGAAACATTAGCCATTGTTTGAAACAACAGTGCAAAGGGCTTACCAATTACGTCCTAGACAGAGGAATTTCTTTATCCGTACACCTGCATCATAGGGTTTGAGTTTCGCTTCAGGGATGCTCGAAATTAGCCGATGGTTATCTTCACTTACGGCGAAATTCTCCCGCTTCTTCAGTTTGTTGGATTTAGGCAAGGATGTTTATGTCCGGTCTGGTCGACAGCATTAAATACATGAGAGATCCAGTGGCTTCTTTAAAAGGAACTTTACAATGGAACTTAACAATTATGTCTTTCGCTTCCCCCTTCCGTATTTTTGTCTTTTTGCTCTCTTCGTTCTTTGTTATTTATATGTATCATACAGGAGGGAGGATGAAAAGACGTAAACAAACCTAACGGCAACGCCGAATAAAATGATTTGGAAATCATTCCAAATGGGTACCTCACGAGATCGTTCATATCTCGGCCAATGATTGAATTAAAAAAAAATCCTTTGGGATTCGAATAGAGGAAGACAAAGGGAAATTTTTCTTACAATTATTTTTTTTTTATTCGGCCTGTCGACCGAGAAAATTGATGCACTCTGGAGGGGTGAATTATAAATTTCCCGATTTTTCCCGTTTTCATTCAAAAATATCTCCCGAACGGTAGGAGATAGAAATCCGGTTTTTTGCGCCATGAAATTCTGAACAAGAATAATCTGTTCCGCAATATCTACGGCCCTTTCCGAATTTGGTTTCAAAATCGGCCTCCCCCAAAAAGCCGGGTTTTGGACTGACTTGAGTGGGAGATCGCTTGTTAAATGGCACACATCGTATAGCAGAGTGTGATTCCACCGCAAATTGTAAATTGGAAGGCTGCACTCAACGTCATGATCCTCTGTTGCATTGGGCTCCCCGAGTTTTTCCTGTGAATCCCCCTACGTCTTCATCAGCTACTCCTGCTAGCCAGCCATCAGCAAAAAAACCAATCAGTTGCGATGACCATAATTGATATGGAGCCGGATGACATCACATCATTAGCCATCGTTCCAGTAATCATATCAGCTGATGGCATCGACTTCTCTACATTCGCCTTTTTGGATCAAGGAGCAACGTTAACGTGAAGATATAGCAGAGAATTTTAAATGCACAGGAAAAATGAAAGAATGCTCATTCGGAACATTTCACGGTATAAATCCGGAGTTTGACTCTATGAAAGTCAGCGTGACAATCACATCTCTGGATTGGTCGTTCGAAGCCGAACTTCTGAAATGGTCAACAGTACCAAAAGGGTATTTAAAGCTTCCTCGCCCTATTGACAAATTTTTTAATTTCGCCACTATATATAGTTTTCTTATTGAAAAACGTTGCTTTTGCATTCATAATCTCAAAACAAATAAGTTTATAAAGTTCATTTGTCACACCAATGATATGGTCTAGTAGTTTTGGCAAAACTATAATTTATTAAGGATAATAGCATTGACGTTCAATTCGTCAGGGAAGCAATTGCTATCTTTCAAATTGTGAAATATTTCTAAGTGTTGTAATAGGTTTGGCGCGTGCGTGAAGAACCTAATTCTTTTAACATGAGACATAAGATCTGGTCAATTGAAGAATAGTGTTGCACAATGAATACAGTTGGAGGATACAAAAGAGTCTGGGGATGAGAGTGTGCGGAAGCCGGTCGTGAAGTGTAGACTCAAGTGTGTCTTTTTACTAAATGCTATGTGGAAGGGCAAAGTTACTCGATAGTGGTTGAAGTTGCCCAAGCGTCTACATGGGGTTACTAGAGTTCATTATTTCAGAGCATCTTACTGGGTTTCTTTATCACCATAACAAGGGTGACCTTCTAGATGTTTTGCTAGGCCTGTTCTATTTGAAATGAAAGTCGAGGGTAAAAGCTCTGTATGGCAGTTTACTACTTGGGAGGCTGAGCGTGGTTATCAATGAGACAATCTGCAACGAGTTGATACACGCCTATCCGACCCTCGTATCTCACTGTTGCTCTTGGCCTTGACTCCATTTACATAGTAAGGCTGACGTGAGTACGTCCCGCTCTTTGTTACTAACTGGAATAAGATGAATCCTTACATCACTCCCCCTCCCATTTTGTTGCGTCCTGCAACAATCAATCTTGGCTTCGGTATTTATAGAACATCAATAAAATGTGATTCCTTCCTTCACGACTAGAGACACAGTTTCGGATTGAGTTTTTTCTGAATCTAGGTCTTGCCTAATTTGTGCTCTCTAGTTGATTCGTTTGCGGGCATTATTTCGGAAATCTTTACCCATTTTAGCCTTGATTTGTCGCCTGTTTTGCTTTGCTGTCTTGGCATTTTTTCGCCGTGGCAGAACTGTTGACAGCTCAGATGCAGTGGAAAGGGTTTAATATGTTTCCACTGTTGGTGTGATGATAATCTGGATCAGTGCTGGAGCCGCTTGGGGGGCCGGTTGGGATTTTTTAAAACAGTTTAATTTGGAGGATTTTTGACAGGATGGGGAAGGCTTTCAGCAAGAGACTCTCGATTCCACAGAATCTTACTGCTAATACTGAATCATTAAGAATTGTGATAAGGCTTCAATTTTTTAAAAACCAACTTCCCATTTTGACCACAAAATCAGGATGAGATGTATCAGTTTGATCAAATAATCCCAATTTATTTTCTTGTTTTAATATTATTATTTTAATTTAGTGGAAGAGACGAAAGATTTCCCTCTTTGCTCAACACGCAGGGATCAAATATTTTTGGATTGTCGGGAGGACTCTTTGTTTATCTTTACGAGACAATTTTTGTCCCGCTCTGTAACAAAAGTTGAGTATGTGCTTTTGTTTTTACGAATTCCCTTAAAAAAAATTTCCACGAGTACAATTTTTATTTTATGATAGCAATTTTTGTCAACCAAAAAAAGGTCTAATTTTCAAACGCATTTTGCGATCGGCTCAAAAACAAAATCATTAGATCCAAGATAGCGAATTACCACCCAAAGAGTAAATTTTTCATTTGTTTGGCTAAAATTTTTGCCGTTCGTGAGATATTCACGAAAAACCTGATTTCTCTGTTCGATTTTCGTAAGAAAATCCCGCACGCTTCGTTCGATCCGCACAAGACAAATTTGTCTCTTTCGGATCCAAGAAGCACGAGACAAATTTTGTCTCTTTCGGATACGAAAATTGAACGTGTGTGAATGATTTTAACCTTTTTCATATAGTTTCGAAACTGTCAAGTATTCTAGGTAAAAATCAAAATCATTTCTTTCTACTTATTCAGTTACGCTTAGTTATGCTGACGCTGTCCGGTGCAAAAATTAAAATAAAAATTTCATCCAAAAATTTAACTGCGCAATGTTAGCCCGCGACTGAATAGCGCAAAATTAATAATAAAACATTTATTCCAAAATTCACTCGCGCTAAATTATCCCTTGGATATTTAGCTCAAAAGTTAAAAATAAAAATGTCTTCCAATATTCACTCGCGCTAAAATAGCCCGCGGATAACTAGCGCAAAAGTTAATAATAAAAATCTCTTACAATATTCACTCGTGCTTCAATAGCCCGCGGCTGACTACCACAAATATTAAGAATAAAAATTTCGTTCTCCCTTCATTCTTGTTTCATTAGCCCGAGGCTAACTAACGAAAAATATGAGGAATGTCCTTGCTTCCCAGTTCAGCAAGGTTAACCAGGTCGTTCTCCGAGAAAAGAACTTCTCAGTTTACCTTCAACTGCGCTGAAACGTATCCAGCTTTCTTTCACTGCTCTTTCTACTACCGTTGCTATGTGGTTGTTTTACACCACGCTCCATTTACACAAAAGGTGTTGTGTGTGTGTTTCTTTTTTCTATTTCCATTTTTATCTTTTCTATTCTTACTGTTTGAAATCTTTTAAATTTAATAGTTATAATTGAGAATTACCAGAGGGATCGCTCTGCGATCCCGAACGGTAATTAGAATTATATAGAGAAATAACGGAAGACTTTTTAACGCCTGAATGAAGGAAAACATAGCAAACGGGCACAATACATGTTGCAGACAACTGGGTGAGGAAATCAAATGAGAAATGAACAAAAGACAAAAATAGAGATTGCCGGAGCGTGGGGGATCAGACTCAACAACCACGTGAGGGCAACAAAGGATTGTGAGATGCTGTCCTGGCAAAAAAAACCGGAAGTCCCGGAAAAAGGCTCAAGACACGTACACAGAAGGCCCCCCGTGGCCACCGGTCATCAACAGCTTGGATGGTTGTAGAGTTGCGTAGGAAAGAAGAAGCATTTACTCCTGACTACCGCCAGCTCCTCGTCTATATGGATAAAATAAATTGTAGTAACGAATAACTGAAGTAAAGGGTGGGATGGGTGGGAATGAGACCCTTAGGGTCTCCTTCCGTTATTTCTCTATATAATTCTAATTACCGTTCGTGATCGCAGAGCGATCCCTCTGGTAATTCTCAATTATACATCGAAAGTAACTACTTTCGACCCTAAGGGTGATTTCAAAGTAGTTACAATTTATTTAGACCTTAAACATGGTCATTTAGTTGATGAAAAATCGCTGGAACGATTGCGGGGGTAGTTATTCTTTTGTAGAGTCTACTGAAGGTAGACTCCGACTTCCAGTGACCTGCTTTTAAGATTTCGTCAACTGATATGCCCAATGCAGAGGCTTTTGAAGCGGCTGCCCTTCTCGTGGAGTGCGCTTTGAAAACTGATGTGTCTACTCCTGATGCGTCGAGTGCGGAACGGATCCATCTGCTTATAGTGTTGCCTGTCACGCCCGAATGGGGCGCAATGGTCGATACGAATAATTGTTTAATGTTTGTTTGTCTAATTGACACCGTACGGTCGACGTAGGCTTTAATAGCCTGAACAGGGCGACAATTCGCTTCCGATAGAAAGGGGATGGAGAAAGATTGTAGCGGCCCACCATGTTGAGCTTTTCTCGGTTTCAGCAACGTAAACTTGACGCCATGGACAGAGAAAATCACCGAATGAAAATCGATGGCGGCCAGCTCCGAAACTCTTAAGAGCGACGCCAAGGCCAGCAAGGTCACCGATTTCTTAGTTAGCGACGAGAGAGTTAGAGAAGAGTTGATACCTAGCATTGAGAAATAATCAATGACGACGCTTGGGTCCCAAGCGCAGTTATATTTTGGTTTGGGGAGGATTCAGATTGTAGCACCCATTAAGAAGGTTTTTAACGAGAGGATGAACGCCCACCGGGTGTCCATCGACAGTAGGAAGAGTCTTGGACAGCATAGATCTATGAATATTAATTAAACTATACGATTTCCCGTCCCGGTGCAGCTTCGATAGATATTCCAAAACGAAGATTAGAGGGACCGACAAGGAATTTTCATTCCGCCCACCACACCATTCAACCCAATTTCTCCACGCCGATTCGTATGTCGAGTGTGTAGTGGAGCGGTTTCCGGCCAGGAGTAAGTTGACCAGTGATTCCGAAAAGCCCTCCCGTCGGAAGTCTCTCCGGATAGTTTCTACGCGGCTAATTGTAGCGAGCCGGTTAACAGAAGCGGGTGGGTCTCGCCTGTAGCCGAAACCAGCAAATCTCTTGATGGCCGAAGGAGAACGGGAACGTCACATGTCAACTCCAAAGGATAGGGAACCATGGCTGGGACGGCCATACTGGACAAACCATAACCAAATTAGCCTTTTCTCTCCTAATTTTCTCTAAACATTTTGGGACTAGAGCAAAGGGGGGAAACGCATAACCGACATAGTCAAACCAATTTAATGAAAACGCATTAACCGCGGTTGCTTCCGGTTGCGGACGCCAGGAAACAAAGGAAGGGACCTGTGCGTTCCAGTAAGAGCTAAAAAGGTCTATATTTACTGGCCAAATGTTACTTAAGCTATTGAATACCAACCGGTTCAGCAGCCAATCACTCGAATCGCATTCCGACCGTGATTCTCTATCCGCTTCTATATTCATAACTCCAGGGAGATTGATCGCTTCGATAGTAAGATTTCGATGCTCGCAGAACTCTGTCAACCGCTTAGCAATTTTGGTCAAATCGCTTGACCTTGTTCCTCCTCCTTTGTTAATATAACAAACTGCTGTTGAGTTGTCAAGGTAAATTCGAACCGAAAGGCCCTGCGCTTCTCCCACGAAGGATTGCAATGCATAAAGAGCTCCTGTGAGCTCGAGATGATTAATGTGTAAATCTGCTTGTGATGTCGTCCAAGGACCGCGTGTGGCGACACCGTTACATACTGCGGCCCAGCCGGACAATGAGGCATCAGAAAAAATTTCGATGTCTGGGTTTCTGGGGAAAAAATCTTTGCCGTTTGATTTTTCTAAATTAAAAACCCACCATTCTAAATCCGATCTCGATTCAGACGAAAGAGAGCATTTCACGTTCAGATTGCCGCCTGCTTTCTTGACCTCAGTAATGTAAAAATGCTGCATGCTCCTATAGTGAGATTGAGCGAACGGTATAGTTGGGATGGCCCATGTAAAATTCCCCAGTATAGAGGCGACAGCCCGAAGTGGGACCGTGCCGCTGGCCAAAGCTTTTTTGCACAACAATTTAACGTCCTGTACCTTGGTAATTGGCAGCGAAAAAGATAATTTATTTGAATCAACGATCATCCCCAAATATTCCATGATATTAGCTGGATTGGTGACTGATTTTTCCCAATTTATTAAAAAACCCAGGAACTCCAATATATCTAGCATAGATTTTAAATCAGCGCGCGCTCCTTCCTCCGACTCGTTCATTATCAAAAAATCGTCGAGATAAACTACCAGTCTAATCCCCTGTTTTCTCAAAAAGGCCACCACTACCTTCAAAAGCTTAGTGAAAACTCGGGGGGCCGGGGCCAGACCAAATGCCATGCATTTAAATTGAAATATACGCCCATTCCACTTAAAGCGTAGATATTTTTTCTGAGAATTCTGAATAGGTACGGTTAAATATGCATCCTTGAGATCCAATTTAACGAACCAGTCCCCTTTTCGAACCAAAAAACGGACAGTTTCCAAGTTTTCCATTTTTAAATGCTCATACTTGACAAAACTGTTCAACGGTTTGAGATTTACAATCGGCCTAAATCCACCCATTTTCTTTGGTACACAATAGAAAGAACAAAGAAAACCAGCCGATCCATCCATAATTTCTTCTATCGCCCCTTTTTTTAACAAACTACAGATTTCTGCTTGACAAACTGCTTGCATATCACCGGGCATGGAAACATCGCGAGGTGACGAGCGTTGAAAGGGTTCGGATATAAAATCAATTTTAAGGCCGTCGGTGACCGTATCCAAAACCCAAGGATCGTCCGTGACTTTCGACCAACGATATGCAAATAAACTTAATCTCGCCCCGATTTCAACAACATCCGGGGTGGATAATATACAAGGACTAGACATAAGAGGAGGGGATAGATCATACCTCCTTGGGTTGGGATTCCCGCGTCCGCGACCGCCTCTGGAATCTCCAACGCCTCTCCGTCCTCTCGCTCTACCAGCGCGTTCACTTGGTTGACGTTCGCCGTAAGGGCTTGGGCGAGGGGGTGGAAGAAAGTGTTGGTCACGTCTTGTCGACCGAACAGGATTTCTACGATCAGCGGCTGCCGCCGCCTTATCACGTCTTTTCAGCGTCTCGTCCTGATGTGCCTCTGCTAACATCCGCTCGAGGAATTGGCCCGTAAAAAGGAGCTCACGAGCCTCTTTTCCCGCTGCAAAGGAAGTGTCATCCTTCAGTAGATAATCAACTCTAGGATCAACTATTTTAACGACCGATTCCCGACGTTTTCTGGATACGTGTACGAATGCCCGTCCCCATTGTCTTAGAGCTCCTTGAACAGAGTGGCGCGTTTCATTTGCTGCGGTGCCCTCAAACGCAGCCAATCGTGCGTAAAGTTCGATTAAAGGTGGCCCGATATCCATTATCTTCAATTGAGTCCTGACCAATGCTTCTTCCTTCGCATTAATCGCTTTTAGAACGCCTTTATCCTTTGAGCGACGGCTCATCCAAGCATCAAGTTTGGGTGGCATGAGAGAAAAGTCTGGTACATCATACGCCAACGAGAATTCCTTTGATGTCGATTTAGATTGTTCCGTTGAAATACCGATTGTTAAGAGCTCAGTAATCTCGTCACAAATCGCTTTGGGGATTAATTGTCTAACTTCAATGCTATCGGTTCCCGTCACTTTTCCCCCCGTCGCATGTTGAACAATAACTGAACTGATACGTGACGTAGACCCTGACGAAGTGCCTGCCAATGGTTCTAATTCAGTCGGTAACTCATTCCTTGCAACGCCTTCCCCGCCGGGCCAGGTCGTGCCTTCCGAACGGGCACCGTTTTGCGGCAGCCATGGACGATGACGCTCGATCTCTCCTTCTTCTTCTTCGTAACCTGCTAAGTCGCCCTCTTCTAGTGTATAGCCACGGTACCGCTCTTCCTGTTCTAACTCACCATGGGTCGGGTACGAACGGGGATCATAATCACACTCAAAGTGGACACCAAAAGTACTGGCCTGATCGTAAGCAGGAGAACTATAATAAACTGGAGGATTCAGGTCACTTCCACGATACTGACTGTCATGACGAGGATCGTATTACCAACGGTCGGCCAAGGGTGACTGTAGAGGTGATCTAACACGAAAACTGCGGTCGCCAGGTCTTTCACCGTCAGGAAGAAACCGAACGCGATTCGCGTAATAGGCACGAGAACGATCCCAATTGTAATCTTCACGTAATTGCCTGTTTGCGTAAAAGTTGACGCGAGAATCATCGGATTCAGCACACGAGGGCTCTGGGCCACGAGAGCGGTTACGCGACGACATTCTACCGAAAGAGCTAAAAAAAGTCTGAGGAAAAGGGGGCGTTGCAGGTGTGAGGTAAAAAACTTTAAAGAAGCTAAAATATATTCGTCTACACCCTTAGGGTCGAAAGTAGTTACTTTCGATATATAATTGACTGAGTAGGCCTAGCCTGGCCTGGCCTAGCCTCCCGTCTCTTTTTTACTTTTCTCCTTTTTATTCTAATATCACATCAAACCCAATATTTTCCATTGTTTAATAGTAATGTGAGTACTAAAAATCGATTTTTAGTCGTTTTCAGGTTTCCGGTACCTACTTAAAAGGGACACTTTGTTTTTCTCGCTTGTCTTCATAATATAAAGGTAGAGTCTATTCTTCCGTCCTACGGTCAAATAGCATAATTCCTTTCTAGGGCTATTCGTCCGTCGTGAAGGAAATAATATATGTACCTGTAATACGAAAAGGGGGGGGGGGTTCTCAAGCTAAGGCGAATTCAAGGCAAACCTCGATAAAATTATGATAAATAATGACAAACATTATATAATCAGAGATAATAGAGATTGATGGGCCTATACCCATCAACTTTTTACTATATTATGAAGTATCACGGGATGTAATAAGGATTTTATTTTTGGTTGTTGCTAGATTTACATGTTATTTTCCAGAAGCAAAGTATGGATGTTTAGGCATCAAGTTAAAGCAACCTCTTTGTCCGAGATAACGGTTTTTTCACTGCGTAAAACTTTTGCTTTAACCAAAACACGTACGAAAGGTTGAAAATTTTATAGTGTGAATACGTAACTCGAGTTTTTCATTGTACAAATTCATTACCTATTGGTGAAAAACTGGTATCAAAAAGTAAATTGGGGGCAAATGACGCAGCACACACGGACAATAAATGTCTTGAGCTTCATTCATGCGGCTTCGTCGCTCGTTTCAATTCAAGATTGTGTTCAATCTGACAGGAAAAATATCAAATCCCCTCCCTCTCTCAACCGTTGTCATTCCGCAACAAGTTAGAACATATGAAATCCTAAATCAACAAAGGTGTTTGCCATTTTATTATTTCATATGTTGTAACTTCAGCATTACTACTGGCAGTGAATGCTACTACAAATAAGTTCGTTCTTTAATATACCACGTGATGATTAGCCTTGTATACTTCTATGGGGCTACCTTCTGAAAAAAATTACTTATTGGAAAGGTGTTTGATGTATTGTTTTAACATAATAGAATCAATTTAACAATTAGTTCATTATTCAATAAGTTAGTCATTCTTTTATACTTTAGATGCATAAATTTTATCACTTTGTCAGTGATTTTCATCGATGGTTCAAACCTTTATCTAGACTTAGCTTGGGGAAAAAGTAGGGTGAGAGTTCGGGAGGGATAGAATTCCCCTTTTCTATTACAGGTATATATATATTATTTCCTTCACGACGGACGAATAGCCCTGGAAAAGAAATTATGCTATTTGTCCGTCGGACGGAAGAATAGGCCCTGTGCTATATTTCCGTCCGACGGACGAATAGATTTTACCTAATATAAAATAGTTATAAAATCCTGCAGAAAGCATAAAATAAGAAGTATTTAGTGTGGTATTTTCTACACCGATAGGTTGACTAGTGTTTCTTCCGTTCAACGGATCTAATCTTAACTAATGTTCAGTCCTGGTTCTCTTTTTTTTTAAATAACGCAAACGTACAATGCTGGCGTTTTAGTCTCCGGTGCTTAATCATTTTAAGCCCGGTAAATAGTCCTTTCGCTTGCATGCACAATGCTTCTCAACCTAAGATGCATTCCTCGCTGATACCATTGACGGCGATAAAATCCTGCAGAAGATTATCGCCTAAATTAAGAATTTGAAAAATTAAGTCCTTTTTATTAAAATAACGCAAGATTGAGAAGAAGCGTTCTCTTCCAATTCAACGACAGTGGCACTATAGGGCATAATCGTGATCTTCTTTCTGGCAATGATAGTTGGTGATTTAGTCTCCGGGGCTAATCACCCGGTACACAGACCTTACACTTCCATCAATTTTTCAATTTAATTAAGTCTTAAGCACTTAGCTTACATGGGAATTAGGTCAATTTAATTAAGTCTTAAGCACTTAGCTTACATGGGAATTATACAAGCACCTAGCTCCTCATAGCAAAAAGCTACTATTTTAATTGCGAATAAGTGTTCTAAATTTTTATAAAGACAATCCGTGGACAGTTTTAAAATTAAAGAGTTGCTAATAACTTCCTAAATTGATACTCTTTAATCTAATTATTCACACACGATGTAATGAAGATCTTTATGTCGTTACATCTGTAATGACCCTAAGGCTACTGGCTGCACTCTTACCACATGGAAATAAGAGGCGCAGCGAAAGTAGCCGGCACCTCATCAGAGGATGCCCATATACGGCAACCGGCAGGATGCCATATATGGAAACCGGTACTTTCTGTCTACGGGAGCCGCCGGCACATGCGAAACGGGACGTGTATTAATCTGCACGTCGCTTTGGTATGTTTCCAAAGGTCTCCGAGATAGGCACTCTGGCGTGCGTGAATCGCACGTAATGCTTTCTAACGTTTGCGAAAGTCTCCTTGATAGACGTTGGAGCGCGAGTTGTTCACTCGCACTCCGGTAAAAATTCGCGAGACTTTTGCAAAGAAAGCAGAGTCAACTCTCTCTCTCTATCTCTCTTGCTCATTGCTTGTTTATGTATCTTGATTATATCAGCTTAATACACGGTGATCTTGTGACTACTACACATCTTTTATTTCGCTGGACAAACATTAGCTTCGTGCCCTTTTACACGAAACACACAACAAAGTCGTTTTCTCAATAGAATCTCTTTAATTTCTCCGCTTCTCTGATTGAAAATTGTTTTTCGGTTGGTATGACCTTATTGGTTGAGCTTCTGGAATCGTAGCTATACATTTCTGATCGTATTGTATTGGAGAAATTGGTTCTTTTTGAAAAAGTGACTCTTGCACGCCCTGCATATGTTGAATTAAGTCGCGCAGTAACTTTCGGTTGCTTTTTATGGCCACTTCCCTCTCTTACTTTTAGTTTCTTCCAACGCTTGAGAATTTGCATTCGCTGTAACTGCATAAATGAATTCAACACTCCTTTTTTCTTGCTTTGCTTCATTCAAAATTGATGCAAACCGTTCAGTTGCCTTTAGTAAATCATTTAAAGTTTTAAATTATTTGAAGCTTATTCGCTCGCGAAGATTTGAATTAACCCCTTGCAGAAACCCATCCATTAACATTGTTTCCCTTAATTGAAGAACGTCTGGGTCTCTTGATTTTCTTGCTTCCACCGGATAAGCAAAAGAGTAAATTTTCTGTAATCGATAAGCGTAGTCTCATTCACATAATACATTCACTCGGATTTAGGTTAGCATTATTAAATTCTATCAAATACATCTTTCTAGATTCTCCCCCATGAAATCGCCATTCAGTGAGTAGTACTCTGATGAAACTCAGCTAAAACTTGTTTGAAAACTAAAGTCTCAAGGAACAAAAGAGGGGCTTAAAAGAACAAAGAGGGGGCGTTTTTTTTTACTTGTAAAAAACTGTCTGAGTTACGGATACCGATTTAAAACGTCATAAAAGGGGTTTCAAATGGGTTTGCCACTCCGTACTCATTTTACACCCAAAAGCTTCGCTAGGGAAGAGTATCGTTCATCCAATCATTTTCAAATTTGGTAATGTGATAAATAAAAACAGAGTGAACATTTATTATTTGTAAAAAAAATTTATTACAGTGCTGGTTCACTTATCGAACCACCCGACCAGAGAAACAATTCGGTTATAGAACCGGAATGTCTCTGCCGTGTTTCAGCGCTACCTTCGGCACATTGAATAACCTGATGATAGTTTTAGCGACGGAAACTTAAAAAATAGAATCAGAGAAATGGCAATACAGGAGTGTCTCATTAAATTTATGAGAAATTAGGTAAGAAAAGTCGGACAGCGTAAAAGAATGACAAAATAAATCAGTCTATGTTGTCGCAATCCTATTGTCACCATAGGGAAAATTTAGTCTATTCAAACTAGAAAACGTTGGAATTGTTTATCTCTTTTAACGAAAAGTGCAGGGCAATTGAACTTAATATTTATAAAGGAGAAAAAAGCTGTAATAAAACTTTTATTACAATAAATTAATCTATTTGACAACATTTTCTAAATTTTCGATTTTGTTTTCAATTTTTTTAATAGAAAAAATTCATATTTTCTAGAAGGGTTTTTTATACAAATACAGAATAGTAGTAATAACAAAGCTCATGAAAAAAAATCGTGATTTAATTGGTTTCCGGTTAGGCAGTTACCCCACTTTTTTTCATAACTTGACTCCTTTAATTGAAGAACATTCAGTCGAAATGATGCAAAATCGTCCGTAACACTTAAGGGGATGAGTGAGCCGTTTAGGAACAGATCTTTTTATTGTTGTCATTCAAATTGCGGGAGGAATCTGAAATAGGCATTACAAAGACATTTCATTCAATAAAGAAACTCCAATACTCCATATGCAAATTACAAGAAACTCCAATTCTTAGATTCGGAGTCCATAGTTTTCAATCAAAGTCCATAATTTAGTATGGCCAATGGCGAGTTCTAAAATATAGACTTTGACAGGCTGCGCCATCTGGTGAAGTGCATAGTTTTCGACCGAAGTCCAATAGTCCATATTTTAGTGGTCCATTTTGGACTGCCCAAGTCCATAGTTTAGTAACAGTAACACCCGATTTATTTTGGGATAAAATTTGAAATATTCCTTTTTCAGCGTTTTGCAAAGTTATTAAATCTGACAAATCTGTTAAAATAGTAGATTTTTCTAACTTTGTTCTCTAGAAACCTGATATTTTCCATGGGATTTTGATAACTATATGTAAAATTTTAAGGGATGTGTAATAATCTTCATCGAAATGGAATTCCCAAACTATGTTTTGACTCGTTAGGCTACTGCATTACATAATGTATTATCAATATACATGTTTTATTTATATATATATCGTATATATTAATATATATGATATACAAATATATATTTTATGTATGCACACAATATATATACAATATATATTTTATGGTAGAGTCTATTCGTCCGTCGGACGGAAACATACCACTGGGTCCATTCTTCCATCCGACGGAAAAATAGCATTATTCCTTTACAGGACTATTCGTCCGTCGTGAAGGAAATTACCTATATACCTATAATAAGAAAGGGGGAACTCATTTTCAACTTACTGTTTCCCCAAGCTAAGGCGAGTTCAAGGCGAAACCTCGATAAAAAGATGAAAAATAATGATGACACTGATGATTATATCCTGAGATAATAAAAAAATGGTGGGCTTAATATATGTGTTATAAATTATAGCAGAATTTTATATGAATATTTTTTGGTTATTCTTATATATTTTAAAAGGTGTTTTATTCCAGAAGCAAAGTACGGATCTTCAAACGCCAAATTTAAGTAACCTCTTGGTCCAAGCTCCGAGACAACAATCTTTATCCAAGGCTCAAACCAAATAGCGTCATATTTTATCGTTCAAAAAGTTTCGACCGTAATGTTGTGTTTTATATTGTACATATTGTAAGTCATCGCCTATCTACAGGTGAAAATTTGGCATCACAAAGTAACTGGGGGGAAAAATTACGCTTGTGGACAAAAAAATGTCTTAAGCTTCATTCACGCGGCATCATCGCTCGTTTCAAATCATGATTATCCTCAATCTTGAAATAGAAAAACATTTCGAATCCCCCCTCTCTCATCCATTGTTATTCCTCAACAAGTAGAACATATGAAATAATAAATAAACAGAGGCTTATGCCATTTTATTATTTCATATGTTGTAACTTATTATATTTTCAAATAAAATAATATGCTTATAAATAATCTATGCATCAAGTGCAAAGGCAGTGAATGCCACTCATCAGTCCGTTTTACTATATGCCGTTTTTTCCTTGTTCGCTTTTACCTTATTTCTAAAAAAAAATTTTGAAATTGAAAAAACACCTTGATCTAGACTTAGCTTGGGTATACAGTAGGGTTAAAATGACGAGTTCCCCCTTTCTTATTATAAGTATAGGTAATTTCCTTCACGACGGAAGAATAGCTTTATACAGGAATGATGCTATTTGTCCGTCGGACGGAAGAATAGACCCAGTGCTATATTTCCGTCCGACGGACGAATAGATTTTAGGGGAGAGTTGTACTAGTTGACGCAATTTTTGGTATTTTGGCCACCATACTTTTGAAAATAAACTTTCGAAACTCCCGATTATCTTAAAAGAAAGAGGGGAGAATGAGCTATATGCCTTGAATTTTTAATTTACAGAAACTCACCTTTATTAGGCCAAAAAGTGAATTTGAAAACATCAAAATTAAAAGACGAGATGCCCCGTTGAAGGGGCACTTCGCTCCATGTATGGGGGCATAAAAGCCTATGTTATTCTTATGGACTAACAGTCCAAGGGACGGTACATCAGTAAAACGTATAAATAAATAAAGAAAGTTAAGATTCAAAAGTATGTTCTTGGTGGAAATGTTAACGATACATCAGTAATTTAAAACTCACAAATTAAAGTGGCCATCATCAACACAACTAAGAACAATCGAAACATAAAAACCGCTTACTCTTGGTTACACAGTTTTCGTGGGCTCATAACAAACATTTCACACATTGCACCCATTTTTCACCGGGCCTGCTTTCAGAGAAACTCTCTTGACACATAATACAGAAAAAATAATCAGTTAATCCATTTTGAGCACTGGAAGAGGGTCTGGGTAAATTTTGCACTGGAATGGTTGGGTTGTTGTTTTCTTGGTTTGCTCTTCTTGACTTTCTGGCAGTTTTTTTCACTGGTGTTGGATTTAACTTTCTTCTCACTTTGGCAAGTGATGATCCAACAGAACCAAGAGGGGCACCATTGAGGAAATATTCCTTAAAATGAACTCTGAAATAAAGAGACAAATTTGTTGGCAAAAGACGACATTTCAGTTAAAAGGAATGTTACCGTGGAAAGACAAAATATGGTGGAATAGACGTTCCTGTGGCAGATACTGCAAGGCAGACTGTAACCAGTGTGCCTCTCTCACCTGAAGTTATGGAACCAATTTGTTTTCTTCCTTTTCGAGCAATAATTCCATCAGGTGCATGAACTGTGGTAAAGCCAGACTCGTCAGCATTAAACCAACGAGAAGGTGAAATGCCTCTAGACCTTATGAAGGAATCAACGTTATGCTTGTTGAAGCTGGTAGCTCTGCTTAGAGATGTTGCTTGTGGTTTTCTGATTGAAAGGTCTTGATGTCTTCACATGAAACCAGAAAGCCAGTCTCTTCCAGCTTCCTTCTTGACCGACCAAGAAAGAGAGACAATACATTTTTCTTGGGTAGCGTACTGATAAGCCAATCTTCTCATCTCTGTGGTAGTGATTCCATGATAAATGTCACTGGCCCTTTTGACGTAACTGCTAAGATTGCTTTCTTGTTCGCTGCTGAAAACCTACAGCGAACAAGAAAGAGTTAACATTGCAACACATACACATAAAAATTATAAGTAGATTTACCTTACGAGGTTTTTGGTAACCCCCAATGCTTGTAGTTGCTTCAGCTTATTCTTGAATTCCAGCAGCCAAGCAATTTTTAACATATCTCAGTAGAGATCTTTTTGGGATGGAGGTTGGTTTGGAAACATCACATACTTTTTTTTTTCTCAGCAACAACTTTCTTAACAGCTTTCAAAATGTAACCATCTGGATACATACAACGTTCAGTTTTTCTAATGTAATGCCTAACCATCTTAAATTTAACAAAAATTGACAGACTTTTTAAGACTCACCATTTTGACATTAGACGACAGAGATTTTATACCCGCAAACTGCCCCAACGTTGCCAGGCCAGTTTGCCTCAAGAATAGGTGTCGTTAATCAAATTGATTTTTCAGTAACTTCTCTAAGGAGAAATAATAAACTACAATATCAGATTGAAAGAGGAAAGAATTTCCTTCAAGAATATTATTTGTTTAAAGTTTTATTCTATTTCTGAAACCCGTAAATTGAAAAAATCTGTCAAAGCTGATGACACGATTTTAAGGCGCCAAAACTATTGTTTCATTTATTACTGAACCCTTAGGACTTTTTTAATGATTTTTTTTAAACGATGGCGATTTTTGGGTTGCATAAGCGTGAATTTTTCCTACACTTAGATTTCATTAAAACATATCTCAATATCAATAGTGCCAACATATACACTACCCTAACTGCCCCGTTCTCCCCTACCATATTTTATATTTGTTACACATAAAATGCATAACTTATATTTTATACTTTTTAAAATAGGGTTTCGGTAAAGTGAAGGATGCAGGTGCAGGTTGGACGGTGGGTAAAATGCGGAGCCCGGACTGCAGGGTGCGGCGTGCAGAGTGGTGGGTAAAAGGCAGGCCCACAAAAAGTGCAGGTTAGGTTTTATGTCTTAAAAACTGGTTGCGTAAAAATTCCATTACATTGAAAATTCGTTTTTTTTTCATTTTTATTTTTTTTTTATTTTTGAAAAATTTTCAACGTGAATTCTGCAAGACAGAAACATTTGGCGCAGTCATTTTTTTCATCTTCAGCGTGGCATTAGCCACGTGGTATTGCGCAAGATTTGCTCAACTTGTCACAAAAATTAATTTTTCAGTTTATTCCAATTTCCAATCAACTGCCTGACAAGATGTTCTTCTGAAAATACAATCAAGTAATTGTTTTAATCTCTCGGTGTGTTTGGATTTTATTTCATCGCGATTCGGCGCTCAACAGTGTAGACAACAATCTACTATTATTTCCTTACAATAAATAAGAAGTACACGAAAATGGATAATAACTGACTGACCAGCAGTCAAACATAAAATGTCACTGCAAAATTCATAACCTGCATTTTAGGGGGGAATTCCAACCTGCATTTTACCGAGGGGGGCGCTCCGTTGGGGAAAGTGCAGGGCCCCTGCACTCTGGGCTCCACACTTTACCCTTCGTCCAACCTGCACCTGTACCCTGCACTTTACCGACACCCTGTAAAATAGACCTGCTAGAATCCTAGATTAATGATGTATCTTTTCTTACCAAATATGCAACAGACTATTCTAAACAATACAGTCTATCTTATAATGCTATACAATTTATTTCATCTTGGCTTTACTTAACTTAACTTTCAGGTTCAATCTAAAACCAATCAAACCCATATTTTCACCGATTAGATGGAAAGAGTCGCGATAAAGTTATAGCATGATTTATGTGAGGAAATTGATATCTTGACAGAGTTTGATTATCTTAACTAAGTTTGATTATAATTGCAAAAAGAATAATTCTCCAAATTAATATAAAATTGTTAGGTTATGCATCAAATCCCAATAATTTATAAAATTAATTTTTTAATAACAACTGGCAATCTAGTGGCAGAAACGGTAAGCATTAATCAATATCAAGAAAACAATCGTTTTTATTAGGCGCACTATAGGACGGTACACGATTTACCCACTTTTGGTCTGTTGTCTGCTGGGGGTAAATAGTGCAGAAACTGTCTATAACTCTATAAGCCCCTTCAACTAGGGGCGGAGAATGGGCAATGCGCGGCTATAGTACACGTTGTGTGATGTATGTATTGTACGTATCTAATATTGCTGAGTCCTTGAGAGTGTTAAGAATGACATTTTATAATTTCAGATGTTTTTCTTTATCTACGATGTTTTTTATCTAAATAGGTCGGTATACTTGGTCACAAGTGTAAAACCGATTGTTTCAACTCCTTTGGTGTGACTGGTGTGAGATTGATACGATCAATGATTCTTCATTGAAGTTCACAAAGTGTGTGTGTAGCTTCCCCGCTTGTAAAAACAAACAAATTTAACCTTATTTATGGCCTTATTATCTTAAAATGGATGGGGGACATTCAGGCCCTACCCTTCAGGCCCAGGACGTTCAGGCCCATTGAGCTCGGGGGGCCTTAACGTTCAAAGTTATATATATTCTTTTATTATAAATTGTTTCGAAAATGAATTTGCACTTATCTAACGGTCTATCACGGATGCATACGGAAGCCGAATTACTACACAAAATTCACTCATGCTGCTTTTGAACGCTTTTTTTTTTTTTTTTTTTATTTTGGCGTACTCAGATTTGAGTGTTGCCATTGCTCAATTGCACACAATACGTTATACAGGCAGGAATAGAATTTTAAAACATTTGGTGGTACATTGAATGGATTTGTATACAAGAGCTGTTCAATATATTTAAATACAGTTTTAATCAGGTAAAATTACGAGAAGCGATTTGTGAAAATATAGATTGCTAATATTATGCAGGTGATTTGAGGGGCAATACATATCTAATCTGGTAACATTATTTTTAGGGGCGATTTGAAGGGCAATTGTAAACCCCCCCCCCCCCTCTCGATTTCAGCTGTTTAGTTATTAATATTGACAGTTTTGACTTCTGCTAATATATTTTAAAAATTCGGTATTTGACAATTAGTTATTTTTCAATTTTTTTACTGTTATTTCTTAAATTATGACGTCTCAATTACCAACAAATGATCAACAAAACTCAGTTAATTAACTAAAGACACCCAAAAACCAAAAAGTTCTTTGTAGAAAAAGCAAGCAAGTGTGCATTTGTTCTGTGCAGTTAACTTATTGAAATACTTTTAACTAGATTAAACTATCTGTGAAACAGCGAGACAATTTATATTTAGGTCTTAAAATTATGCAGGGAAGAATAATTCATTTAGTAAAACCTGTGTTGCTGATTTTATATGACATCCTTGTTGTAGAACTTTGTATTGTGTGCCACGTCAGTACATTATAGCAATACAAGGAATTCAATGTTTAGATAAGTATTTAATAATCTTTTATTCGTTCCCTTGAGCAAGTGTCTTATCATTATTGTGCATTTGGTATTTGGACAAGTTATAGTTGGCTGATTTTGACAATCGCATTCCTACTTGTCTACTTGATTCTTGCTATCTAGTAATAGGACTATACATAAAATACAAATAAGAAAAAGATTATTGAGATTATTGTCTTATTTTAATTTTGGTCGAAACTTAATGGTTTATTATCAGCTTAATAATAAGAGTCATCGTCAAACTTCTATACTAACCTCTGTGCGTATTCCTACTTTTAAAACGTAAAAATACAATGCAGTGTGAACAGACTACAAAGATTTTAACGTAAGTTAAGAAACGAAGTGAAAATTACGTAGGAAAAACGTAAACGAAAAACGTAATACGTAATACGCAATACGCAGAAAAGGCTGTCGTGTGAACGTAGCTATAGATAGAAATGGTAGGAAATTTTGCTGATAGAAAAATAGAAAAGAGAATAGTGAAAATAGTGAAAATAACGAGACTAGAGACGGTATTTGGAGTTTCTTTTCATTATAAATTTTTAAAGGAGAAGCGTACGCTTGGCATATTTGTTTGAGGACTACTTAAGATATTACATTATATAGTTTAATAGGGTGGTGGAGGGCAGCTTATGGTCAGTTTCGCTGGCCGAGATCCAGACGACCAGTTGATTTTACAAAGCGGACCAGCTCGTTCCATAGTTCATTGTTTTTTGTGAAGATGCTAGTTGGCGGCTGAAATTTGATGTTCATCTGGCTGCACATTTTTTAGCTTGTTTCGCAGGAGTGTGTGCTTTTGACATCTGTAGATAAAATGTTCGACTGTTTCTTCTTCTTCGTTACAGTTGCACATAAGTGAAGAGATTTTGTTTATTTTGTGCATATGGCTATTAAGTTTGCTGTGGCCGGTGACTTAGTGGTGGATGTAGGCATTCTTGCGGACTGCTACGTCTTTGATGGTTGAGAAAAAGTCCCTAGTCGTTTTGTTCTGTTCACTGTGCGTCCATTCTTCGTTCCAGCTTCCTTTTAATTTAGATAAAATCACTCGGCGTAAATGGAAAGGTGACTGTAGGAAACCGTTTGGTGATGCGGTTGCTAGTTGTTTAATCGCCATCTTCGGTTTTTGGTTTGACATGGAGATTCCTTTTTCCCCAATATTTTCTATATGTCGCAGTTTAATGTAGCCAGGATTTTTAAGCAGCAGCATTCGGTTTGATCTTTCAGTGCTGGTTGGATTGGATTCTGATGTTGCCCTTATCAGAGCATTCTTAGAGATGCTATTGATGAAACAGGTTTTGTAAATGGATCTTTTGGAGTCAGCATAGTAGTGCAAGATCGAGAGCCTGTGTGTGAGCCTGTTCGGTGGTGATAAAGTCCGGTAATTTGGCTTGGTGACTGTGAACTATAGCCCCTACTGAGCAGCTTACGTTCGCGATTCCGACTCCTTTTCCCGTCTTGATGGCACTGGTCCAAATACTCATATTCTTGTCGTGAGGGGCTAGGAATTGATGGTCTTGATCTCCAGGTGAAACTGCTTGAAATGTCGGTTTATGATACACCCATGGTGGGAACTCGGATGAGAAGAACTTTTTGCGTTGGTCAACTGAGGCGCCTATCCCTAGTAAAACGAGATATCTTTTAGATATCTTAAAGACAAAGAGTTATCTACTAGAAACATATCTTATTGATAACTATCTAGTAACCTATTGTCATCTCTTAAAGATATCTTTCTTGAATCTCTAATATATATCTTTCTTAGATATCTTAAATATATCTATTATACATCTTTGATAGATATTTTAAACAAATCTTTGAAAAATGCTTTTAAATATGATACGCAACTTCAGTTTCACTTTCTCGTACTATTCATTCCTAACTACGAGAACTTGTTTTTTGT
This sequence comes from Daphnia galeata, assembly GCA_030770115.1. Taxonomy (NCBI): domain Eukaryota; kingdom Metazoa; phylum Arthropoda; class Branchiopoda; order Diplostraca; family Daphniidae; genus Daphnia; species Daphnia galeata. The sequence continues at coordinate 7,889,281 of CM061123.1, read as the reverse complement.
CGACTGTGGGGATCGAATCTCTGACTATTATAATGGTAGCCTCACTCGCTAACCACTATACCAACATGACATACTAAAACGTCATAAATAAGAAATATACTTTTTTACCAATGGGATGTATGTTTTAACTAAAGATAATGGATATTATCTGCAACATGTAGGATTCTATGTAGACGATTTGCGGTTCCCTTGAAATCTTCAGCTGTTTTGCGTATAGAAATCGTATTATTAGCAAGCTATAAAATCTTGCTGGATTTTGCAAGAGTGCATGCAACCACTTTATTGCAACTAGCCAGTCGTACTATCGAGTTCATATCTAATCCGCCCATCCAAACAGTTAAATTATCCAAGCGTGATTAAACTACATTTTAAAAACAACAATGGTCCAATGTTTCTCCTTCGTTGGCTTCCGTTTTCAAATGTTTGCTAGAAACTCAGGACCTCAGTTCCTAATAGGAGATTTGCAACTTTACCTTAATCTCCAATGTGTTGAAAAAAGTGGTGGAAAGTATATTTTGAAGGATTTTTTTTTAAATTTGACATTACGATTTGAATGATTTGATTCTAAATAACTTGATACTCGAATTGTTCATTCATTGTGTCTCAATACCCAGACAACACGCTTGGTTTTAATTTGGGGAAAAAAGACGTCTTTGTGTGATCGTCTAAATAGGCTGGATAAAAGTCGGCTTTTGGCGGTCTAATTTAGACGCACATATTTTTATTTGGGATAAAAAAGACGTCGTCTATACCGTCCGAATAGGCTTGATAAAAGACGGCTTTTGGTGGTCTAATTAATGGGTTTCAAACTGGGTTTTTTAACGGTCCAAAAATAATTTTTTTTCTGGCCGCAAAGATTATTTAATTGGTCTAAAAAGAGTTTAAATTTGTCTCTATCAGGATTTACTAAAGATTTGTCATTGTAACTCAAGAGAAAAAGTTAAAGTCCGTTTAATACAGCGTAAATGTATAATTTCTAAGTTTTTCAAAGAACGTGATAGTGTAGTGGTTAGTTCTGTGGCGAGTGAACATGAAGGATCAGGGTTCGAATTCATTTTGGTTCTTTTATATTTATTTTAGATATCTTACGTTAAATGTTTTTATAAAGATATTTTCTAAATGTTTTATAGATATGATAAACGGGTGAAGTTTTTGTATATATTTAAAAGATATCCGTAAGATGCCAACAAAAAAAAAAGACACCAGAAAGATATGTAGGTATCTAAAAGATATCTAAAAGATATCTCGTTCTACTAGGGTAGACCAGAACCAGAAAAAACTGACTCGATGGTATTTATAGAGAGAGAAAATTAATATTTGTCATAAGAGATGAATTGGCAGGCAGATAGTTCTAATATTTTGAATTTAATGAGCAAAAGGTTGGAAATAACGAGTAAAAAGGAAGTAGAGATGCGGATTTAAAAGATCTCGTAATGCTCATGAGCATTTCCCTTTGGATTCTTATGAGTTTTTTAACATTGGATTTTTTTGTGATGGCTTTGCACCAGACGGCACAGCCATAAAGCAATTTTGGTATCACAATTGATTTGTACAAGGCAGTTAGTGTATTAGTCGGTATTAGTATTTAGACCCCAAGTACGCCTCAAACAACATTTCAGGTAATGAATTATTCTTTGGGTTGCGTTGCACTTCCCCTCTATGTGTTGAGCCCAGTTTAGTTTTGGGTCTAAGTAAAAAACCACGAATTCAGTTAATGCAGAGGGCTTAATTGGGACGTGGTTGATTTTAATGTTAAAATTTCCTTCAATGAGAGTTTTGGAGAAAATCATGAAATTTGATTTTTGAGAATTTATTTCTAATAATACATCTACACAGTTTTGAAAGACTTTATCACTCATTTGCTGTAGGTTTTTTATGGCTATTTCTAAAACCTTATGCATTGAGATGAGAGCTATGTCGTCAGCATAACTAATTATTTTAAATGCAAAATCAAAACAAGGATTTATTAATTCCTCTGCTAGAATGATCCACAGGAATAGAGATAAGATCCCTCCCTGTGGGCACCCTATCATAACCTGGTATAGAAAGGTGTCGTGACCATGCACGAGACATGCCATCCTGTTTTCGAAAAGGCTTTTAATTACGCGAATCAAATAGCCAGGGCACTTTCTCTTTGCCAGGGCAGCTAGAATAGCGGAGGGCCATGCGCAGTCAAACGCGCCACTTATATCCAGAAATAATACCGTGGTGTATTCTTATTTCTTGCTGAAGTTCCCTTCAATCGTCTGAGCAAGTGAGTGCATTGCACTCTCTGTTCCTTTCCCCTCTCTGAACCCATGTTTAAGCCATCTTTAACCCACATATTTTATTTTGAGAGCCAATTGATTCTTTCGTAAATAATTTTCTCAAATATTTCCCTAGTGTATTCAAAACGCTTATTGGTCTAAAACTTTTTTGGGTTTTGTAAGTTTCCTTGTTAGGTTTCTTGAGGACTGTTATTTTCGCAACCTTCCATTTTAACGGATAGTGACTGATATGAAGACAGATATTAAATAATTTTGATAGAACTGGTTCAAGTGTCTCAAAAGCCACTTGAATTAGCTCAATACCGATACCGTCTTATCCGGGGGCCGAATTCTTTTTGAGAGAGAAAACTGCATTTTTTAACTCAAAATTTGTTATTGGCGGCGGTTCAGGTCCCTTGTCATTTGACAGATAGGTTAGGTACTCGTCTATGTATTCTTGTTGTTTTTTATTAATTGGTTTGGGGTCTGGGAAGAAACTTTTACTCGGCTCTTTCATAATGTCCAGTTTGTTAGTTATTCTACTATTGTTAGATTCAAGCTCATCTGGGAATTGATTGTTATTCTGGTCTGCCGCAAGGTTTTTGAGACATTTATAGGGGTTCTTATTCATATCCTCTGTCATATATTTCCTCTTGGTTTTTTCCTGGTATTGTGATTTAAGTCCCCTATACAAGTTTCCATTTGCCTCGCTCACGTCTCTTGCATTGTACGCCTTTTGTTTGCTGTCTTTCAGCATTGAGAGTTCCTCGCACCAAAAATCTATCTTTTTTTTGCTTAAGAATTTGTATGGGAGCTTACTTCTACTTGCACTAGTTGCTATCGTGTTTGTGATAATCTCTACTACTACATCTACCTCTTCCTTTGTTTCCGTGCTTGACCATTTAATGTCTAGCGTTTTAAGAGAGGACTCTAGGGTTTGTATGTATTTTGATTTGTCTAAGTGTTTAATTCTGGGTACCGTAGTCTTACCACTGTGAAGGTGGAGCGACATTGCATCCCCCGACGTTACATCTCCTAGGGGGTCGACATTACATACCCCGCGTACGTAGCGTCGTCTGCTTAGCTAACGTTGTTGTGATTTTGTGCTCCCACCTAATTTGGATATTTTCTTATTTTTTGGTTTGTTTTCCTCAGAAGTCCTTGATGTATCTCTTTTGCGAGTATATCAGGGCTCTGTAGAATACATTTTTGTCTATATATTATATATTTTTCATATTGCATTCCTCTTTGCCATTTTCACCCTATACCTGGACATTGTTTCCCTTCCCCCATCAACTGTCAAACTGAGCAGTCAGTGGCCTGACTTCTCTATTTTTTTCACTTCTTTATCTCTCGCTCTCTTCTGCTGCCCTTCTTGCGTCATTATAGTGTCTTATTCTGTTTTTTTTTGTTTTTTTCATTCCTAGTACAGGCTCTCTCACTCACTTCTATTGTTCGGATCAGTTTTAAAAAACAGTGATAATACCCTGTTAGCTGTAAGTTGCGGAGTATTTTTTCAAATCTTTTAACGCAGGAAGTGTGTGGTATAGATTCGACCCCGTCCGGTCTGGTTATAAGCATCAACCGAAAAAGGCTTGGCCCCCTCGTGTCTCAGCTTATCTGAGCTTATCCCTGGTGATCTCTCTCGTCCTCCCTGAGCGAGTAGCACGACCAGTGTTCACTCCGTCCTTGGTCGTGGGCTTCTGCGGAAGTGCTGGAAACCTGGGTAACCTTGTGGAGACTTTGGGGGGGTTTTGAACACTGGTCACTCTGCTCATGCTCTGTGTGAGGAAAAAATTAAAATAAAGGTGTCCTTTGCTGACTCTATTTTAAAACTCAACCTTTCCGCTTCTCCCCCCCCCCCTCCGTGCAGTTCAGGGCCTTCCTATGCGTCTGTAGCTCGTGGCCAGCCTACTAACTCTGTTTTGGTTGCTAATTGCGTCCCTGGTGCCATACTCAATGTCCTAGATATTCATGCTGTCGAGAAGCTCTTAGACGCTCCAAATAGCGGTCTTATTCCTTCCCACGTCAGATATAAAAATAATAAGGTCTACGTTACGCTTGACAGCTACATTGATGTTGCCAAAGCTGCCACTATCCTAAATGGCAAACCCGACTTCCAAACTCAATTTTCTCCCGCTTCGAAACTAAATGTGATGTTCCCAGTGATTGCTCTCTTTGTCAATGTGTCTGATCCCGAGTTCCTAAAGAAAGAACTTGAACACCGTAACAAAAGTTTGAGGGGCTCCATTCACTCGGTCAAGGTAGTCTACACTAAACCTAACACTACGGAGGGACACGTCAAACTCTTCCTCCACTCTAAACAGGCTAGGGATGACATTCTTTTCCTTGGGAAAGCTTCCATCTTGGGTAGGGACTTCCGTGTTGTCCCTGTGGATCTGGATCGCAAAGTGAGACGTTGCTACAAGTGCCAGCAATATGGTCATACTCAGCAACTTTGCTCCAAACCTGTCGTTTGTGGGAAATGTTCAGGAAACCATTGCACCCTGGAGTGCGTTGTCGAACCTAGCGCCTGGAAATGTGTGAATTGTTCTAGCTGTCACCAGGCTGGTAACAAAGATTGTGCTGAACAGGTCAAAGCGGTGGCCCGGTACAGAGCCTTCCTAGACAAGCATGGTTAGAGACCTCTCTTCCACGCGTCCGGCCGTCCCTCGCATCTTGAGATGTCTCCAAATTAACCTAAGACACTCCAAAACTGCCTCCTCTGCCCTAGCCCAAGTTGTCCTTGACTTAAGTATTGATGTTGCTCTTGCCGAGGAACCTTACGCATATTCTGTGTCCCCTCCGGTTCTTGCTAATATTCCGCCCGGCTTCTCGCCGTTCCACCAACTCTCCGCCGATCACGCGTACGGCACAGCCATCCTGTTAAGAGACTCTCTATCCAAAAACGCCTCTCTTTCCTCCTCCCTGCCACCCAACATTTCGACTTGCATCTCCTTTCCCACTTGCTCGGGTTCACTCAGCTTCTGCTCTGCGTACCTTCGACCGTCCCTCCCTAATTTTTGCCAAAGTGCCTCCCAAATTCTCGACAAATTCGCATCTCCTCTCTCCATTATTTGTGTAGACTCTAACGCGAAAAACTCATTGTTGAACAGCAATGGTACCGATTCCCGGGGCTCTGATCTGGAAGCGCTTATTCTTCACCATAAAACTAAATATTTTAAACAAACCTCGCGCTGACCTAGATTTTGTTCCTGGAGGGACCTCTTTTATCGATGTCACTCTTGTTGGCGATCGAGTCAATATCCATCGCTGGTCCTATCTAGCCATGCCTCCCTTTCTGATCACCCATATATCTATTTTGAGGTTGTGATTAGTGGAATCACTCCCTTGCTCAAAAGCCCAGCCGCTAATAAGGCCCCTTCCCTCATTAACATTAACCAACGATCATATCTGAACTACCTTGCCCTAACTCTCAACAAATGGGAGCATTCTCTCTCTCTGTCGTCACCTGACTCCATTGACCGCCAAATTGAACGTCTCTCTTTGACCATGGTCAACTGTGCTAGACGTGCCAAAGTAAAAAATCCTCCAATCCCTCTCTCTAAGGCCATGCCCTGGTGGTCTAATGAGCTTTGTGCTCTCCGTTCCAAAGCACGGTCCTCTTACAAAGCGTGGTCGCGAACGAAGCTTTCTAGTGATGAGAGTCTGTACCACCGTTCCAAGGCTAACTATCAACGTGCTCTGCGGCGCGCCAAAGGCAAAGCATGGGCTGACTTTCGCGCACTGGCGTCGCCCGGCGATACGTTCAAGGTGCTTTCCTCTTTCTCTGGGAAATCAAAATCCATCCCAGTACCCTCTGAGCTTACTGTCAATGGAGCCGTTACAACTGATCCCTCTATAATCACGAAAGCGTGCGCCGATCACTTCTTTCCTTTTGAGCCACCATCGGACATTGCCCACTCTGCTATTATTGATTCTGCTAAATCTGCTCTAAATCTCTCTGACTCAGCGGTTCCGCCTATATCTGACTGGGAATTCGAATCAGCTTTCAAAACCCTTAACAAAAAGTCTGCTCCTGGCTACGACGGTATCTCTGCTGACCTCCTTCTTTGCAGCCTTCCTGTGATAAAGCCGCTTCTCTTCAAGATTGTCAATGCTTGCCTCTTGCTCTCCTTCTTTCCTTGCAACTGGAAACTCTCTAAGGTCATAGTCATTAGGAAACCAAACAAGCCTGAGTACTCGACTCTCAACAGCTTCAGGCCTATCAGCCTAGTCTCGAATCTTGCCAAACTCTTAGAAAAAGTCATTCTGGGTCACCTCATCTGGTACAGCCGCTCTCTGAATTGGATTAGCGATTTCCAGCACGGCTTCCGCGAAGGCAGGTCGACTGATTCCGCCGCCCACTCTCTCACTTTCTTTATCGAGTCCGCTTTTGTGGAACGTAAGGTGTGTGCTGCTGCGTTTCTTGACATTAAGAGTGCTTTTGACTCTGCGTGGCATCCAGCAATCATTGCCTCCCTCGCGAAACGCTCCTGCCCTGGCTCTCTCCTAAAAATTGTACAGAGCTTCCTTTCCAACAGAGTTGCTGTTATCTCGGTCCAAGACTCCACTTTCTCCAAATCAATCTCTCTCGGCTGTCCGCAGGGTGGGGTGCTATCCCCCTTCTTGTGGAACATGCTCGTTGATGACTTAATCAGGCTAACTTTTGACTTTCCAGTAAAGTTCATTGCCTATGCAGACGATATTACCATTATTACAGCTCACAAGGACCCAGCAATTGCTACTCGTAACCTACAGATTGTGTGTGACACGGTGGTCGTTTGGCTCCGTTCTCGGAAACTATATCTGAATGCCCTCAAATCTGTCCTTGTCGTATTCTCTCGCAAACGTATCGCACTGAACAACCTAAATATCTGCATTAACAACATAATGATTTTCCCTTCTCTGTCCGTCCACTTTCTTGGCCTCATTGTTGACGCAAATCTAAAATGGAAAGATCATCTAAATGCCAAATGCGTGTCGGCCAAAAGGGCCCTTCTTATGGTTAATTCCTGTCTGCGACAGTCCTTTGGCTTTGATTGTATGCGCCTCAGGTCTCTTTACCTCTCTAATGTCGAGCCGATCCTCTCTTATGGGTGCTCAGTGTGGCTCTCCATACTCAAAACTCAGGCTGGAATGAAAACCCTACGGTCCTTCCAGCGCTTTGCCGCTCGTCTGTTCACTCGGTCCTTCAAAACAGCTCCCACTGATTCCCTGTTAGTGTTGGCTAATCTGCTCCCGCTTGATCTGCATCTCCTCAAACTTGTCAGCCTAAGATACCTATCTATGAACCTGACTGGTGGTTTATCTCCTTCCTCGTTGAAGATTCTGTCTGAGCGCGTCCCGTTACTTATCCCCGCCCAGAGAATTCCACCTGTTAACTCGTTAAACTTGCCGGAGCTGCCTCCATGGGCTATCAAAGTCTTTACTTCTTCCATGCCAGGAGTTGTCGTCCCGCTTCTTCCTACTGATCGTAGGGTACTGAGACTAACTATCCATACATCTTGCAAGGGGACTGTCGCTAGTTTCTGTGTGGTTGCTTCCAACTCTCTTAATGTCTTAGACGTGTGCAACTCCTGTTGCCTACCTTAACCTCTTATAGACTCGCAATATGCACTGCACTCTCCAAAGCCGTGGAAATCATCTCCCATCGGCGGCATGCTTTTAATTATTTTGAAATCTGTTTAGAGGGCAAGGACACTCCAACGTTATTCCAGCTAGCGTCTTCTCTGTCTCTGACAGAGGCACATGTATTTTCTGCTATACAGGCCCTTGGTCAGTCTTGTCAGCTCCTTCTTGCATGCCACTCGTCCTCTCCTGGCTGCGTCCTAGCCAGGCTTTGGGCAGACCGACCGACAAGGGGTGATCCCTACGCTGAGGCGTTACCATCAAAATTCCTCGCTGCTAAGGCTTTTTCTACCTTCCTGTCTGAAGTTTGGAACAAGGAGTGGATCTCCTCTCCCAATGGTGCTACTACTCGAATGTTTTTCCCAGAAGTCGCCTCCGCTGCCTTGCTCCTGCGCCATCGCTCTAATGCAGTGACGTTCCAGCTACTGTCCGGTCACTGCGCTCTCAACTCCCATCAGCATCGTTTTGGTTTCTCTGCCTCTCCAGCCTGCCTTTGTGGCCACAATAATGAAACGCTTGCCCATTATCTGTTCTCCTGTTCCTTGTTCAGTTTACTTAGGCAAAATCTCAAAGATACTGCCGTGTCTAATAATATCTCCTGGCCCCCTTCGCTATGCGAATTCCCGAAATCGTCTGTTCTTTTTAATGCCTTGACTCTATTCGTCAAAAAGTCTAAGCGCCTCATGTTTAATCGGCCCCAACGGACGTCCCGTGTGCCTTAACTCTAGAGCAATCAGTTTATATTCATCTGTATCCTACCACCCTCCATGCCCATGGCCCGGAATTTCGAGTGAATTCCGCTTCTGGCCACTGGCCTAGGTCGGTGTGCTGCCTTGGTGTTCGGCTGGTCTCCTTCCGTCTGACAGACTGGTGCTGTCATACAGGAAGCTACTGCTATCCGACCCCAAAACGGAATTATTTTTTGCTGTCTAAGGAGGCTTTTCTTTCCCTCGACCTGGCGACGCGGACTGGCTGTAGCGGGCGCCTTAATCGGACCGTGGCCGTAACGGACGTTCGATGAAACGTTGGCTTGGCTCTCACTAGGTCTTGCTCGCGATGACTCGGACCATCTAGTCTCTTTTGCCTCGGTCGTGGGTGGTTCTGCTTCGTTTGACATGCTTATCAATTTCTGAGTTGGCACTCATGGTCCTTTCTCTCGTGTTCGCCTACTTGACTAGTGCTCATCAGTCGTCTCAAAGATACCCAGTTTCAATCTACCCTTTTCCTTTTTACTCACCCTTTGTATTCTATTGTCACACTGTATCTGTTATTGATATTAGGTACATATATATTTTACTTGTTTCTATCCTCCACCAATGTACTGCTTAGTTTTGGCCACTCCAAACGCTTTGCAATAAACTGGGCTTTGCTCGGCTTCCGAGACCCCGCCCATTTATATATATAAAAAAAAATACCCCCATAACGACACAACGTCCCCCGTCATTACATCCCCCCCCCATAGTAAGGTTAGGTTAGGTTACGTTACGTTACGTTACGTTACGTTAGGTTAGGTTATGTTAGGTTAGGGTTGGTTAGGTTACGTTAGGTTAGGTTAGGTTACTATGGGGGATGTAATGACGGGGGACGTTGTGTCGTTATCGGGGAGATGTAATGTCGACTCCCCTAGGAGATATAACGTCGGGGATGCAATGTCCTCATCTCCACTGTGAGCTCTGTAAGTTTTCTCCAACTCGATCTCAAAATAGATGTATGGGTGATCCGATAATGAGTCTTCTTTGAGGTACTCCCATGACTTTACTTTAGGTTTATCTCCTGCTATTGTAACGTCTATCATCGATGTATGCTTTGGGATATAGGTTAACTTACTCTTTGGTTTTTTGATTACATTAAGATTATTCTTTTCTATAAAGTTTTCCAGTTCAGAACCTTTTCCGTCTGTGTTGCTGCTATTCCACATTTTATTCTTTGCTTTGGAATCAAGGCAAAAAATAGTGTTATTGAGATCTTTATGCGCTTCTAGAGGTTTTAGTATAGTATCGAGTGGTTGGGTGGGGCGACAATTAATCAAAAATAGAGATAAGGAGTTATGTTTTGTTAGGTTTATGCCTGCACAGTAGTTACTGCTTTCGAACGCTTGTGATGATCTTTTTCATGGCTTTTGCCATTTGCCTTACCGTGGAAGTCCCCTTCTTAATTTGGAGAAAATTCTCCTTCCCTACTAGCACACATTATCCATAGGACGTCCATTGGATATCCGATGGTCCATTTTCCGTTTGTTCATTTATTGTAAGCTACGGACATCCTATGAACGTCCAATTTCTGTCATTTTACGGGTGATCGGTTTGTGATATATCCTGCGGTTGTCCATCTGGTACCGATCTTGCATGAACCATTAAACGATCATATTTGGACGTCCGCTGGACGTCCAATCATAGGACGTACATTTTGGGTAGAAGCTGGACGTTCTATGGATATACTCACTTGGACCACCAATAATTCGGACCAAAAAAGAACGTCCATAGGATGTCCGTGGCTGCCTGAAAACGGAAAGACTTTGAGTTTTTATAATTAGAAACTTGGACGTCCTGTGGATTACGTGCGGTGGAAGAGATGGAAATTTTTCTATCACTTAAAAGAAAAGCTATGATCATTTACCGTAAAAATTGTCACATTTCACAATTTTATGTTTAAAAAATAAATAACAATAAAATTTATAAATTGCAAAAAAAAAATTATTTATTTCCTAAATTATTTTTTAAAATTGTTTTGAATTTGATTCCGTATGCATTTTCTGACTTTTATTTGCTAGATTATGATTATTGTAATTTATATTTATATATATCTATTAGTATATGAAATAAGCCTATAATATTAACTAACGATTGGTGTATTGGATAGAGCATTCGGCTACGAATCTAGGGAGCTTGAGTTCGATACCCATAGCAGGTGTTTATTATTCCCATAAATTGGAGAAAAGAAGGTCCAAATTACGTTCATTTTCGGACGTCCTATGGATATACACGTTTGACGTCCATGGGAGAGGACATTAGGACATCCTGTAAACATCCATAGGACATCCAACTGGGATATCCAACTGGATCGCAGCTGACATCTATAGGATATCCATAGGATATCCCTGTGCTAGTAGGGTTAATCCCATTAAGACAAGTTAAATTTATATAATTTAATCAATTAAGTGATTGAATTACATTTTTTAAATATCTTCAAATAGAGAAACCTGCTAGAAGAGAAAGTAAGCAAACAATACCAATAATACAGCTAAATACTAATGCAAAATTTTCTTATGTCGAGTTGTCTAATAATAAGTGACTAATTAATAATATTAATTAGTAGGGTTCTTTGAACCCGCCGTAGTGTTTTAACCCGTAATATTTGCATATCTGACGTCTCTAAGCAAAAAGTTCCAGATCCCCAAAAACCGATTGTCGTGAAAAGATTATCCGTTGTGATAGAAATCGAATATAATTAAAATATAACCCAATTTCTCAAATGCGTTTAATAAAATGTATAAAGTAAACTCACTTTTTTTTATCTACAATTAGTGCAAGAATTTGGTAACTTTATAGATCTAAAGCTTATGTTACTGCTGAAATATCTGTTTCATTAACTGTTCTATCTTCTTCAGCCAATGGCAATCTAAGATAGAAGATCTAATGACTAAATGCAGTATGGTTTGGAAACCAATTGTCTTACTGAAGCAGTAAGCCAGAATATATTGGGGCCTGAACGTCCAGCCAGTGGAGGGCCTGAATGTCCATGACCCCTTAAAATATATTGCCTAGATTCACTGCACTTAATTGATAGCATTCAAAATCCTAGCAGCATTGTTTCACTAGTTCGTAACTTCGAATTTAATGTCAGAAAAATGCATACATATTAAATGTATAATGCTAATATTTATGTGAATCCTAAGGCTAAAAGAAATTATTGGAGATTTATAGAATTTCTATAAATAGTCATGTTGAAAACAGTTTCTTTCATGGATGCTTAAAAATCAAAGTTCCACAGCGCTGAATTGTATATAATTATCCGATCTCTATTGTGAAAAGGTAAACAGCATTAATAGAACACATTCGTATTTTATTAGAATAAACAACTTATATGAATAAGAGAACAATGTTAAGAATATTTCAACAGCATAAATTGTAGTTGAAATAGAACACACCCTTATTTTAGAAGAGACCATTTCAGCTGCTCTTTAGCTGACTGAAGCACCTAAAAAATAGTAAAAAAAAATCAGAGAAATGAAAAACTTAAATATCTTTATCTAAATTAATTTTTTAATATTGGGGTTAGTTTCCTAAGAGAACTAGAACTAGAAGGCCCATGCCCATGTTTGATACTATTAATTTTAGATTTTATGTAACTGCAAAACTCCTTAAATATCAAATATCACAATTTACAAAACAAACCTGTGCCACTGTCTGCTCCCCAATTGGAATGTCATCATTTCGAAGGGATACTCGGTATGATATAGCAATGGGGTCAGATTCCAGAATGATCCTGCATTATAATAAGAGGTTAGGCATTTAAGACATCTTGATTGCATCTTGAGAGGAATTCATACCCAGAATCACATATTTCATCCAAAGCAAGCATTACCACATCAAGGTTTTCCATAAGAGAACGCTTTTCTACATTTTTCCTAAGAATTTGGCTAATGGAATCATACAAGCAGTTCAAAACACTAACCAAGATCAACTAAACAACGGAAAATAATTATTTTTCAATTTCTTCAAGTTCTTGACAAATTGTGAGCACCTTCTACCTCATTTTCATGGCTGCTTCCCATGACATAAAAATAAAGATCCACATTGCTTTTGTACACACATGTCATGTTTTCTAGCATAATGATCTCTGTGTTAGCTCGATGTGTTTTATTAAAAAGGTTTTTCTCAAAAGCCTTCTGCTCTTTTGCAGTGGGTAATGTATTGGCGTCATAATACTTTGCAAGAATACGTTTACCATCATTATCGAGAATTGCAATCCCTTTGATTACATAGAGAGATGGTTCCTGAAAAAATTATCATTTTTTAGTTTGTCTTCCCCAACTGATTAAAGAAATATATAGGTTAATACAAGGACATGATTATCCATTTTTACGATGTGTGGTGCACCACAATACACGAACTTCTTCAGATAGGTTGAAATGTTATACAAACTTATAATAGAAAACGATCACTTCAAGAAGTTGAAACGGGTGAGAATTGGGATGTTCTTTGTGCTCTTCTATTTTACTTTTACTCGGTTTCGGCAAGTGACATATGCTACGTTGGCACTTGGCAGCATAGACCAAGAGCTGCTAAATAAGTGGTATAAAGACTACGTTTGGGCATAGCTATGCACGTCCGATCCCGTATGGTGGCGCGTCGAGCACTAGTGCAAAAAGTCATTTTTTTCTTTTCCCTACTAACCCGAGTCTTCACACATCGTGTTTTCCCACGAAACTGTGTAACATATTATTAATGACTTGCTTTGAAAATTAAACTTAGTTCTTTCCCTTGTTGGATGAGTTATTTCAGACCTTTAAATGTTGTCTATCCAGCATTCCGAAAATTCTTTAAATTAAGGTCCCTTCGCTCCCTTGTTTTCCAGCTGTTCAGCACTTCAGCTGTTCTCATTCTGAGGACAAATTAAATAAATCGTTAAATGCTGCATGGTTTAAAGTATCGTTCACACGACAGCGTTTTTAAGCTTTACTTTACTTATAACGAATTCGGTTTCAGCAACAGTTTTACGCACCAGAAAAATGGGTTGCCTTCCACACAGTGTGTGCTGAAACCGGATTACGTTATACGTAACGCTCAAAAACGCTGTAGTCTGAATACATTGAAAAAAGTTGGAAAACGTGGGTCTAAAAGTATTTTTTAGATAGGCCTACTCGGATTTGCATTGGTTCTAGTTCTCTTTCATTCTGTGTCCAGAGCTCTTTTGGCCAAATAATGCATTGTGACGATTTTTAACAGTAAATTATAATTAATAAAAAAACTGGTTTCAAAGAGAGAAATTTCATCCAACGAAATGGAATGAAACTAGCGCCGCTACGGCGCTTGTTTCAATACCGGTACGGCATTGGCCTTAAAAGGGATATCGGTGACTCCACCATTCTTCTCATGCATCATGATATGATTTTACACGTAAGTCTGGCGCTAGTATCGAAATGAATTCTTTTTCATAAAAGAAAGTCTATGTTTTAAGATTTAAAATTTTAAAGACTCAAATGAAATGCGACCTTTATTTAAGGAAACAATAGTAATTAATTTTTTCATAAACATTTTAACTAGGTTTTTTATTATTTTAACTTTCTATCAAAGTAGAAAACTTTCTACCTGGTGGCCATGGCCCCAAGTGTTAGGCTGTCTAAGGAATGGTAAGCCCTTAAGGAATCGGACACGCAGCGGCCAACGTAATAGTCTTTTAACAGTCAGACTCCATTCTGCTACACTCACGGACTCACCACTGAACACTCAAGCTCGGAGAAAAAGGTCTGAACAGTGAACAGCGACCAGTACGTTTTTTAGGTGGGGACTGTAAGTGTATGTGAGCTGGAAAAAGTTTGCTTTTTGTGAGAACTTGGTTGAGTTTTTTTTTTTTAAAATGAGTAAACCTTGTTCAAGGTGTGATAAAGCAGTGTACCCTACGGAAGAACTGAAGTGTTTGGACAAGGTAATTAATGCACTCATTACTGAAAAGGGGTGATAAAGTTAATTAATAGATTGCTTCGTGTTGTTATGTGTGATGTACGTATTGGATTCATGCGAAACGCCGCAGGTCGGCTCGTCACGATTTCAAAGGGAGAGTCTACATTCCTTAGAGGAAGGACCTTAACCTCGGGCGTTAAAACATATTTCTAACTTTGGGTTTCTGTTTTCAATTTATCTTTAAAAGGGATTTTTTTTTCATTGCCTTTCATTTTTCATGTTATTTTTGATTTTTTAGAAATATTGTCAACAACAAAAAAAAAACTTAATTACCAATGTTTCAATACCCTAGAAACCTGTTGCATGAAGCTTAATATAATTCTAAAATGAAACTTTTCTTCAGTATACAGATCCTCCAATTCCTCCATGTCCATCTCTGAACATGTGGTTCATTGTTATAATTAGAAAACAAGTAAAGCCAATAAAAGTAAAAGAATGGATTGTTTAATAAGCATACAACTTCGTTATTGATTTGTGTTATCATGTACATCCATACTATTTTGTTATCACGTAGTTCAACAGTTACTTAAGAACCAATTGAAGAATTGATCTGGGAAATTTATAATTCGAATAATTTATCAATGTTGAGCTTAATGCATAAAATGTCGTAAATAAAATATTTTTTTAAACGAAGCAATGCTGAATGTTTCTAAATTCCCTTACAATAAGTATTTAGTGGGTAAGTGCAATTTGTAAGTAAGTCTGTAACTTTTTTTATTCTTCTAAATAACCATTATTGTTTTTTTTTGTTTTCTTTTGTTTTTTTTTAAATTCTAGCTATGGCACAAAACATGTTTCAAATGCCAAACCTGCAGTATGGCTCTCAACATGAAAACCTACAAGGGCTTCAATAAGCTGCCTTATTGTGAAGCGTAAGTTTCATTTATTGCAAATATGTAACACAACATGTAATGTTATTACATTGCTATGAAAGATAAAAAATCTTCTAAATCATGCATTTAATTTCTTAAAGTTTAAAATTTTTCATTACATGTTTTTATAAGTGATAGTGCTGACTGCTGTGCAATAAATATGAACAAGGACTAGCTGTGTGGTTATTGCCCTTTAATGTAATTTTTTTTATTTCAAGGCACATCCCTAAAGCTAAGGCTACAACTGTTGTTGAAACACCGGAAATGAGACGTCTTGCAGAGAATACAAAATTGCAATCCCAGGTTCATTTCAATTTAAAAAAAAAAATATTCTAATTTAAAAAAAAAACATAATAGGTTATTCATTCTTAATAGGTTCAATACCACGCCGATTTCGAGAAAACTAAGGGTAAATTTACTCAAGTTGCTGATGACCCTGAAACCCTACGAATCAAAGCCAACACTAAGATCATAAGGTTTTTCCTTTCTTATCAAATTATCGATATGATTATTTAAAACCGTTCCATTTTAAACAGTAATGTTTCTTATCATGGAGAGCTCGAAAAGAAAGCTGCCATGGAACAAAAAAGGACTTTAGCTGGTGATGAAGCAAATGGACACGAGAATTCTGTCCCAGGTATTTACCACCATACATCATTCAATTCACGAATGCGAAAGAAACAAAAAAATCGTTCGGCACTCAGAAAAGATATTTTGCCATCGTCGTGCTGTGAACTTGGGTTACAAATGCAAAAAATGCTCAAGATAACATACACAAATGATAGCGGCAAGAAGAGTTCCAATTCACGTCTTGCATTAATACGCCCACTGGCAATTCCCGATATATTTATAGCCAAGCCTACTCCACCTTTGAAATCCTATCGAACTGGCAAGGTTTGGTCAAGAAAAAGACCTCACGAGGCGAGAAAATATGAAAGTCACACTGTGACTAAAAGTCGGTCAGATTCAAATTTACTCAAACATCAGTTATCGTCTCGCCTTCCAAACAGACGTCACTCCTACGTGGAACAGAATTTGCCACAAGTTGAAAAAATTTCTTTCCCCATTATCAGCTCATCCCCTAACTTGCATTCCCAGAAACGTTTGAATCAAATGTTGATCAATCCTTTGGCATGTCGTGAAGTGCCTCGTGTGGTGCCTTGTATTAATTGCTTGATGGAAGTAGGTTATGTGTCACACGTGAATCAAAACAGACTTTTGAATGATAGAAATCTGACCAGTTTGCTCAACCAATTTCTCCATACTAGTGGTTATCAACATATAATTTTTTGTTAACGGTATAGATTTGTAAGAATTATTTATTAGATTAGTGTACTCGGGTGTATTGCTTGTGAATTAGTCGTAAACACAATTTTCGTTTGCCAACCAGTTCTTTTGTTGCCGTGTTTTGTGTACTCATGTTACGTCTTCGTATTTGTTTCGCTTGACTGTAGTGGAAGATGTGCAACCCGACCCTGTAGTTGAAGTCATACCACAGCATCAAAGAAGCGTACCGACCGCACTACCATCACCCCCACATCATCAACAGCAGTATTCACAACATCATCCTAAATATCAACAGCAACAACAGTTACATCAACAACAACAGTTAAATCAACAGCAAGACTATCATCAATCCCATCAAAGGCAAACGGAAATAAAGACATGTTCTTCTCGCACTGGCCCTCCCAACTCGGATTCTTCGCAAAATACGCGGTCATCTACCAATTCTACTTTGGTCTATTGTTCACAGCCTAATGTGTTGGGTAACACTCGCTTTTGTACTATTTGCTTTATGTCCACGTTTATTCACAACTGCGAGCCGTTTGTCATGTCAGTTCAATTATAGACCATAGAGACTAATTAAACCCTTGTAGAATTGTATACCAGTACATTTGTAGGAAATGAAAAGGCTATACAATGCCACTTTTGCTGTGTGACAAGGAACCTCTTCTTCTCACTTTCAGCCTGTTAGTCGATTCAGTGTATGCCGATGATGTCATTGAGAAAGAGATAGAATGTTATTAAGGAATTATTTTAGTTGATATTTTGTTTTCTCATTCATTTGTTATTTTATTTTTGTACCAAGATAACTCTAATCTATTTTTTTTTATTTCTAACAATATGTATTTATTGTCATTTTCTAGCTAATCAACCGCAAGGACGTAGAATTGGCTCGATTAATGACTATGATCCTGTCAATGATAACCATGGTTCTCAGGCCGGTCAGGGTTACAGGGTAACGGCACAACAACCACCTCAATATGTGCAGCAGCAACAACAGACTCAGCAGCAGAAACTTCAACAGTACTATCAGCAACAACAAAGGCAGCACGCTCTTCATGTGCAGCAGCAGCAACAACAAGCCTTACGACATCAACAGCACACTATGTCGCAACAGAGTAGTTATGCAGGATCTATAGGCGTTTCTTCTGGTTACCATCAAGCTGCGAATGCACAGCCTCGTAGCTCTGGAGTAAGCCCAATTATAAAGATAGGAAAGTTTTATTGCATAATAAGTTCTTAAATAATTTTTATTTCAGCGTTCGTTCCGAGCTATGTATGACTATGATGCTGACGATGACGATGAAGTTTCTTTCCGTGACGGCGATGTTATTGTAGACTGCAAACCCATCGACGAAGGCTGGATGATGGGAACAGTTCTAAGGACCGGCCGATCCGGAATGGTACCGGCAAACTACATCGAACCCATCAACTAATTTTTCTGTTTGTTCGTTTTTTTTTTTACCCTACCCCTCGGATATTTTTGCCTCCTTTCCTCGTGTCTAAACCCTAGAAACCATCGTCCTTTCTGCACGCAACACATCCAAGTTTCGGTTCGTTTTGTGTTTAGATTGATTCGTTATCCCACATTTCTTTACAAATATCTATAATCGATAAATAATTCATATTTTTTCTATTTTTTGCTTAAATTAAAAACAGAATTCCCGCAGCTAACACAGCCGATACCTGATGATATTTAGTCTTGATCTTCAAATGACCATATTGTACTAATACGGCAGCTACATCACTTGCCCTAAACATCTGGACACAGGACGACGGTGTTGTTTTCAAAGCTTGCTTTCGGTATCTTTTTTTTCTGTTTTTTCTACATGAAAATTGCATACATACGTCTCAATTTTTGGAATTAGCCATAGCTTTGATAGGTGCAAGACGTGACATTTACCTTCCCCCTTCTCCATCTATGAATGTTGGTATCAGATGAAACTTATGTCTTATTGTTAACCAATCACTAGTTAATTAATGGTTTCACCTAATGTTTGTGTAATGAATCGCAGTTTCTACTTTCTTGTGTTTCATGCTAAAGTTTTGCGCTCTTAAACCTCTTAACAAAAAATTCCGAATGTATTTCTGGTTGACATTTTTGAAGGGATAAGGGAGAGATATCTGTAATTTCTCTTTCGTTGTTTTCCGAAGTGCCTTGGAAATAAAGAACACATATTAACCTAATGTGAAAAATTCTTGTGCTCTCGTAGTTTTCCCATTTAATTATTGGCCGTCTTTAATATTTCAAGTCGTGAAATTGAGTAAAGAAATTCCCTTTTATGAAAAAAAATGAAAATATTTCATCCTCATTTTTAAAGAAAAAAATGAAAATATTTCATCCTCATTTTTAAAATCATGAGCCACAATCATACATGCTAAAAGTGATAAAAAAAAATTCGGATATTGAGTTTATTAATCACAGTATCTTTGTTTCAATCTATAATTTCTTCATCTCTACATCCTGAGTGTAACAATTCACGGCGGATTTCAAGTGATAACGTATGGTGTTTGTGAACGGAAATCACTTGAAGTAACGCTTCTTTTTGTTCACTACTAAGATCTGCCTTGTACCGTTGACTGAACGTTAGAAGTGACTGATGCCACAAAACAGGCATTTCCCTGACATCCAACTGAAATCTACATAATCAGAAAGAAACATTTAATGAACAGCATTGCAAACTAGTATTGGGAACATGATAAATTCTATACTTTACGAAATGATGAACAGCTGCGTCAACCACACGGTATGGTAACGCATATTTTTTGTCGAAGAAGATTCTCAAAAATATCGAATTAGCTCCACTGTAATTCATTTCAGCAAGTTTCAAAATTGCTGCAGCAGAGTGTAAGACGGGAATGGAACAGCGAGAAATGACGGAACCGATGATTATGGCTTCTCTTAGTGTGCAAGTCCCACTCTGCAATAAGGGGATAAATTAAAACAGATAATATGAAACATGATTTAACAACAACCTCGCAGATCGGAAGAAGAAACCCCTTGAAAAAGGCGCCAGGTTTAAAGAGAGCTTTACGCAACGCTTGATAAAGATGAAAATTAAGTTTTTTGAACTCGGCAATGTCATCGCGGACACGCGGCAGAAGAACCAAGTTAAAAAATCGCTGGGCCATTTTCTCTGTCAAATTTGATGTGAATATCCGTGTTGCAGCATACATGGCAGCAGCACTCCATTTCTCCGGATCTAAAAATAATAAACCAAAAATTTGATCAATTTTCAAGCATAAAGAAAGTAACACAAATTATAAGTACCAGTAATATACAAAATTTGTTCCCAGTTTTGCAATGAAGGAATCAATTTGAACGCTTTGGGCAATTTTCCACTTCGATAGCGATGTAAAACTGATGCAACACCCAGATATAATGATTTAATTCGTGGATCTACATCTTGAAACTTAACACCTACACATGTAATCTTAAGTTACTGAAATGTAATAATAAATCCCCCGTTAAAGGAGAATTAAAAATATACATGAATTACTTTCAATCTCAGAAAATTGACTCTGAATCTCTGTCTGTTTCTCTGTAATTTTTTCTAAAATTATGTCAGCAAGAGTTCTCCTTGGTGCTGGATTAGGATTCATAAAGAGAGTCAGAGCCTTTTCATCTTCTTCATCAACTTGCTAGAGAGTAGAGACAAGAGAATTAATTACCATTTTGAATAAGAATAAGAAAATAATTTTACCACATCTTCTCTAAAGTATGAATCATTTTCAAAGTCTGACTCTTCACTGTTCCCAACATCTTCATCTAAATTTTCTCCTAAAGAAGTGGCTTTAGCCTAATAAATCTTATTAACATAAGAGTTTTATGAACTCTAAGCTTCATACAACTTACTTTGTAAGAAGCACCAGTTTCTTCAATTTCTTCTTGAAGTTCTTGTTGTTGCTGATGCGCTTGCTTCAAAATTCTTGCCGAAAGTTTATCATCAACAAACTCATCATCTGCAACAGTTCTTTCTCGAACCTAAAATCTCAACCAACACCAGATATAAATAATAAGTCACAGAGTTCACTAAGAAAAATATAATCATATTTCAATTTAACCTACCTTGACTCGCCCTTTATTTAGAGCGAATTCTTCTCTAGAAATCTGTTTATCGAGACCTTCAGTTCTACCTGCCTTGGAAACTTTCAGTCTCTTTGCTTTACCCATTTTCTATACCAATGATAACGAAAATGAAAAGGATTACAATAAGGTTACTAGGAAGTATAAGAACTTAGTATGTTGCCCACGAACGTTTTAGGTGACACGTGGAAAAATTGTGTGACTATAAATTAGTGGGGCTGTACTGTAGCCTCTGGCATGGACTACTATCTAGAGGTCTGAGGACGGGACTCTTTCCCTATCTCGCCGTGTTAAAGCCTGTCGGGTGGGTCAGATTCACGGGGAAATGTTTTCCCAGCTTTAAAAGGCGGTTACAGTTCTATAAATGGTTTTAAGAGAAAAGTTGAAATAAAATAGATAATCAAGTTTTAATATTAGGAGAAGGGGAAGAAACTCATTTCACCGGTGCCCCCTAGCGGCCAATTTCAGTTTCTAGGTAACCAACACAAAAGTGTTTAGTCTATTGCCACGATTTTCCGTCTGCTTTTCGTGAGGCGACGGGGCCCCACAGTCTATTGCCACGAAATTGCTTTCTTGGCAATAAACACCGAATTGTGTCTTTTCCACGAATGCCTACTGCCCCTCTCTTTTCGTGGTATAGTTTTTACTAAAATGTTTACACAATCTTGTAGGTTTTAGTGAGTTTTAGCATGGTCTTAGACAATTAGTAGTAAGAGCTTATGGGACTTGGTCGCTAGGTGGCACCGGTGAAATGACTTTCTTCCCTGTCTCCGTAAGGAAATTAGAAATATCTCGTTAACTATTAATTATGAGTATAGGAACATTTATTAAGTCAACCAATTTTTTTTTGTGCTTTTTTCTATGGCTAATGTAAAAAAAATTACATGGCCGACATAGGAAACGTCGAAGTGACCCGTCCTCTAGATAGAGTAGTCCATGCGTCTGGACTGATAGCCTACTATATTCAACAAAGCCGAACGGAATAGGATCTCCCTCGTGTAAAAAGTGGAGCCGGGTGTCCCTAAAACAGAGTCATGAACTATCAACTATTGTTCTCTCGTAGGCGACGTCGTCTTAATGGGTCGCTAAGGACATGCCTCCTTCAAACTCTATTCCCCTCCCTCAAAAGCCTAACAGATCCAAGCGCCACTAGCGGCGGTAGTATCGTCACGAAAGTGTGCAACTCTCCAACATAGTCTCCAAGTCTCAAGCCCAACCTCGGGCCTACTTAGCGGTCAGCCATTAGGGCTGAGGTTGGGCTTGAGCCATTCAGGGCATGTAGGCTGTACAACTTGGTCTCCGTCACCTAGGCCAACCCACTTTCGTCGTCTGATTTGACGCATCCATTGCTAAATTTTCAAAACAAACCTAGCTAGCTGTCAGTTTTTTAAATCTGTGTAAATAGCCGTATATTTGTGTTAACCCTATCTATTTTATTATAAATAATGTCAGGAAAAGATCTTTAAACAAATCTTTGGCTAGTCATTGAGCCACAACTAAAGCAGAAAAAAGGAAAAGAGATGCCCAAGAAGAGGGATGTGGAACAGGAAACTTTTTCTGTGATTTAGAAGGCAGAGGAAGAGGGAAATATCATGCCCAGCATGATAATAATGAGCCACGTTTCAATCAACATGGTTTTAGTGGAATAAATTCTTTGGACGGTAGGTTTTATTTGACCAGCATCATGCCCTTTCTCATTTTACGATTACTTTGTTTACACCACACTTTTCTGTTTACAGATAGCATTGGTGTTGAGAATATTATTTATTCTATAGATATGGAATTGGAACAAAATCCGATTAAAGAAAATAAGAATGAATTTAAGAAGAAGAAACCTAGGCATCCAATCAAGAAAGTGAATCGAACAGTTGCATGAATAAAGACAAAGAAGATGCTTGGAGCCACAAGATGTTTTTAAACATTTCATCAGCTCCTATTCTGACACTTTGTGTCAATGTAGTGCTTGCTACGAGATTTTTCATAGAAATACATTTCATGAATTTTTTAGAATAATTAATTAACATGAATAATCTAATGATCACTTAATTTACTCACTTCACCTTTAATTATTATGGTACCTTCTTCTGATAAACATTCACTTTATTGTTTCAAGAACCAATAAACATCTTCTCCATCCACAAAATTTCTGTTAGTACCAGCTTGCATTTAGTTATCAGGTCAGACTTACACCACAAGTCTTGCTTGTGAGGCAGTGAACAGGGAAATATGAAAAATCTCATAGCAAGCACTACATTGTTCCAATTTTTGTTTAATTCCAATGTAATTTAGTCCCAAAATTTAGGTTCGTTTCGCACCGCTGTTTCGCATTTTAGGCGTTTCGCGTTTTTTTCGCAGTTTAGGGAAACCTAGTGGAGCCAATTTTGCTCACCTTTTCTCTCAATCTCCTATTTAGCGCTATATCAGAGTCAGAGCCATAAAGCTAATTCCCCAACCGTATTTGAACAGAAAAATCAGCAATTGTGCTGTTGCTGACATCTCGTGGTAGGAATTTACAGTGCTTGTTTGTGAGTGATATTCTGAAAAGAAAACAATTACTTTACAATGAATTTTTTTTTCAAAGAGATAATTTTGGGGGTTTTGATTTTTCGGAAATCGTCGCTTGGGGTCCTAAAAATTAACTGATGGGTGGATTTTGTGCGAAATTTTTCGCTAAGTCGATTGGTGAAAGCCGCAATCACTTAACTTTTGCAGTTTGGGAGATATATGAAAAAAATGAGAGAGGGTAGCCGAAATTTTGACTTTTCTTCGGTTTTTGTGCTGCAGTTTTCTCGTCAACTGCTTTTTCAATATGTTTTAGATACTTGGCACAGAAGCCGAGATATTAACGATTAAAATTTTAGAAAATTTTTTCCAAAAATTCTTCATTTTTTCGCCATGCCAGCCTTCATCCGATAAGCCACGTAGCGCTCGAAATAAAAACATTCCCCTCTTCTTTGCCTTTAGGGGGCACCCATGGTGTTTTAAGCTCACGCATAAAAACACTGAAATTATTGATTTCATAAGTGGTTTTGAATTTTATAAAAATCTTTACATTGTATTTCTTTACTGGGAAATTTGAAAAAGGGTAAATTGCTCATTTTGCTCAGAGATATTCAAAAAAAGGAGGTAAGGGGTTTTTTAGTTATTTTATAAGGTAGAAATATTATTTTTAAGTCTTAAATGTAAATTTGCGTGGTAAAGTGAGTACAAATGGTATGTGTTCTAGGAGATAGTAAAAATTAGAATATTATTTTGAAACTTAGCAGGGACATTCAATAATAAGTCATGAATCGTATGCGGGAGTTTCCGTTCAAAAAAGTAAAAATTGCGGGAATGATGGATGACGCAACCGAAAAATAATAAGAAAAAAAGTTCTTTTTTGAGGCTGTCAAAAAAGAATTAAAGTAATTCACAAAGATGTTCTCCAATTAACAAAATAATTAAAATCAAGCTTTTCACTGGTTACACCAGGAATAACACCAGGAAAGCAATCAAATTGCCAGTCCCGATTCATTTCTTCATGCCGCTTGCAAACATATTTCAAAATAAGTGTGAAAGAAGGTGCATATATTGTATGTTATGGTATGGGTCAATTTGTTAAATTACTGTAAAGTATGCCAAAAAGGAAAATAAACAAGGTTTTTAGAGGATGCAGTGTGTGTGTTGTTAATTAGTGTTCTTTCTTTTCAATAGCCATCACTCACATACATTCATTTTTTTCCCTTATCGTAGTCTGTTGTTTTTTTTTTAATTTTTCCTATAAAAATAGCATTCAGCAAGAAAACAAGTCTTCTTTCATTATCTTTATATGTTGTTAATTAATGCAGTGATAGTCTATCAGTGCGTCCTATCTTTCCGGAAAGATAAGATAAGATAAGATAAGATAAGATATTTTCGGTATCTTTTCTATATCTTCTATCTTGCCTTAACAATTGCAAAAAAAAGTATCTTTATCTTCAGGCTGGGGCGAAAAACCCCAAAGATACAAGATAAGATACAAGATATTTTATATTTTACCCCCATCTAGTGATGGAAATTTGAAATTGGAACATCAAAATTCAACTTCTGTCTATATCTTAAGTCAAGTAGTAAAAACTCAAAAGTCAACCACATGCCACTCGTAGCTTTGCGTACCCACTTTGCCACTTGCGGTGGCGCTGTAAGTCACGCATATGATAAATTGAGTATTTGACATTTCAACAAGTTGAATACTTTACGTTATAGCGAAGTTAAAATTTGCCATTTGATTGTCACGCAAAATTTGTATCCAGGGATTGTTAGCGGTGTTCTTCATTTGTTGGCTATTTTTATTTTATTATGATGGCGTAAGTCAGTTGATTTTTTATTTTTTTTTAATTCAAAGTTCTGGGGGGCGGATGGGTGAGTTGGATAAGGCGTCACTTGGTGATCGGGGCACCTCGTGATCCGAGTTCGACTCTCCTGGTGAGCATAGTTGCTCCCACATCCGCGCACTACCACTACACATACAGTTACTCTTCCTACTCTTCCTACCCTCTTCCTACTCCTCCTCTCTTCCTACCCTGCACAGCCCATATTCGAACGCCAAGGGGGACAAAAATGATGGTACTTCCATCGCTCTCTTCCACACAAACTACACCCAACAACATTTACACCGCTCATGAGAACGCCCAAAACAGAAAGCAATATACCGTCAGTCGGTGCAAGAAGGTCATCTATCATTGAAGACCAGATGTCTGTAATATAGCAGACGCACCTAACTCTACCAATACCAATACCAATTCAAAGTTCTGAATTGGGATAAAGTTTTAATAAATCTGCACCTTTAAAATAATTTAATAATTTTTTCGAGTTTTTTATTAATGAGGGAATATTTTTTCTGATGTCGATTGCTAAAATGGCACAAAGAGAATCCCGACAACATTAGGTCTCTCAATTTTCTATTAAATTAATTCCCCACCCTACTGCATGCTTCTTTCCATTAGTGGCTATTACTAGCGTGTTGATTCTTACTTGATTTAAAGAGCAATTATTATTTTTTAAATTTCAAAAACGTTTGTGCGACACGGGGTGGTAGTTAACTAGTACCGGTTCCCAGCAGAGATAAACAGAGATTGGCTTCCCCTCTCTGTAGCAGACGAACGATGGCAAACATCATGGGGAGGTAAAAAGCAGACTAAATCTACTCTGCGCAACCGACGGGCATGCTCAGAACTACAATTTTAGTCTGCTAGTTTAGGAGGCCAAGAAATTATCGGTCTGCTAGTTTTGGAGGCCAATTCGCGCTAGACGTTGTTCAGTCTTTCGATTTTGCCAAGGGGGGGTTCGCATGAAGAATTTTTAAAGAAATCTGGCAAAAAGCGTTAGTTCTGAGCATGCCCGTAGGACTGCGACTGTCGTCCATTGAGTCTCCCTGGCTCCCCCTATCTGAGTCCAATCTCTGTTTATCTCTGGGTTCCCAGGTTTTATTATATGATTGATGTCTTTCAGAAATCACTGTTTATCTTATTTCGATTTAATGATATACTGAGTGGGGAGAAGCCCCACTTAGCCACTTGAGTGAATTGAGTGAATTGACTTTGTTTTAGGTTCATTTAAAATTCCTATGAGGTTTAAGTTCTAAGTTGGAGACGGGTAAGAAATCCCCTGTAAAATGGCAAATGCCGAGGTAAATGCTTACACAATTTACACTCGTCATCAACTAATTTGTTTCGATAATTACATTCAATATGGAATAAAATCTTGAAGGCCGACATTCGATGGACTATTTGGTGAAAGAAAATGTAGACTGTAAACTGTAGACACTACAAAAGAGTTGCAGTGTTGAATAACATTTAATAATTAACAAAAAATGAAGTATCTTGTATCTTGTATCTTATCTTATCTTATCTTTTGGTAATTTTGGAAAAAGCAAATCTATCTTATCTTATCTGATTTTTTTCAAGATACTATCTTTTATCTTATCTTTTTTTCCTAAATTTTGGGTTATCTTATCTTTATCTTATCTTTGAGAACTTTAAAACAAAGTATTTCTATCTTCAGGCTCCAAAAAAAAAGATAGGACGCACTGTAGTCTATACAGTATAAAGTACCAACGCGGGGTATTGGCTCACCCCCACCAATTTAGGGTTTTAACACGCGCGAGATAGCGTTACGATGTCTCGTGTTGCAATTTTTCAAAAATATTAATTTTCCCCGTAGAACATTCGTTTTTTTTGTATTGGAAAGATAAAGGATTGCTCTTTATCTCGGAAATGGACTTGGAAAATGTTTGGTTCTCTTTTAGAGACGTCGAAAACTCTTGTTGAACCAAACAAGTCACGCACCAACCAAATGACGTCAAAAAAGCGTCGGGTCCGATGTCATCAGAGAAGAATCGCTCTTCTAACGTTTGATGAGCTCCTCGCACTTCACGACGGATTAAGACGGTGACGAGTGATGAGTCAAGAATCGGTGATTCCATTCAAACTTGACGGTTGGCCTATGACACCTCTTCTTTGAGAAATTGATTTGTGGTACGGCCATGGCTTTCTTCGGCGCGAATTCTTCTTCGTCCTTTTTCGAAGTGATACTAAAATTGACATTTCTGGCTGGAATCATAGGAACTTTTCCGAAACGCTTCAAGACGTACAGTCCCTACCCGCGGGCGAGCCGCAGGGCATTTGGGTTCCCGCGAGTCTTTGTTTAAAGCCTTTCTTACGCCCCTCGGCTAGGGACACACTCAAGCTGTGAAAAGCAAGGGGGAAGATAATTGATGCCGATCAATTAACTCCTTAGCCCATGAATGAATATCTTTGACAAAAATATGTGTTATAGAAGACTATTAAATCTATGGATGCTGCAAACTACGTGTTCCTGCGATCATCCATTGATTTTATAAAAATTTCCGCGCAATAGGCATATTTGCCTTTACGCCCATGTAAAAAAGAGAGGTGGGGAGATAATTAGGATGGTTACTGTACATACAGTATGTTTCATAAAAATCCGACCACCCATTTAAAAATAAAATGCCACATATCGTTTTGCGGCAGAACTAAATGATGCAACGAGACAAAAATGTTATTAAGATTGGTGTAGGGTTAAGTATTCTAGAACCAGACAAGGACTTAATTGTCATGGAAACGAGACAGCCTTTGAGGCATTTAACTCTAAGATTTAGGAATGTTGGGTGAATTTCCGCGAGCCACAGACTACTATTTTCCACTTGCTTTGGCATTTTCGCTTAACTTAAATGAAATTTAAAGGATGGGTAGCTACTATGGAAACCAAACACGCGTTAATTTCATTCGTGCCCTATATTAGCATTGTTCTTTAGAGATATAAAAGCAAATAAGGTGATACTATCGTATTTTTACGCGGGGAACTTTACGTAATAAACAGGGCACTAATTATATATCAGATAGCTAAGTGGTTAGCTGGCTAGCATTCGGTATCAATAATCTTTGGTTCGATTCCAATAGACTCTATTTTATTCTTCAATGATTCTTCACTGATATTCTTCACTGTAAAAAATATTTCATCATGATGATTCATCGTCATCTTGTCAAGAAAGTTGAAATCCTATTCATAATTGGTGATATTATCCAAATGGTATTATACAATATCACAGTGTTTCTAAGAGATAAATAGCTCAGTGGTTAGCTGACTGATTTGCAATGCTAAAGGTCTATGGTTCGCCGGGCCCCGAGTCGGATACTTTCGGCATATCTGAAAATTTTATTGTTAATAATTGGTGGTGTAAAGAACGTACTTAGCACGTCCTTGAGACGTCCCATGGGCTGTGCTGGGCACAGCAATGGGATGATGTCAAGGTGGACATTGCCACATCCAAAACTAGTCCAAAAGACGAGAACCCCAAAATATGGGGAGTCCTTGGGACGTTGCAACCGTCCCAAAACGACATCTAAAGGACGTCATTGGCTCAGGTGTGTGTTATATGGGACTCGCCCTAGTAGAACGAGATATCTTTTAGATATCTAATATACAAAGAGTTATCTACTAGAAACATATCTTATTCATAACTATCCAGTAACCTATTGTCATCTCTTAAAGATATCTTTCTTGAATATCTAATATACATCTTTTCGTAGATATCTTAAATACATCTTTGAAAAATGCTTTCAAATAAATTACACCACTACTGTTTCACTTTCTCGTACTATTCTTTTCTCACTCGGTGAACTTGTCTTTAGTCAATTCTGGGACTCGAATCTTAGACCTAAAGAATCGTAGCCCCACGCGCTAACCACTATACCATAATTGGTGGTCTAATTTAGACGCACATTTTTTTATTTGGGATAAAAAAGACGTCGTCTATACCGTCCGAATAGGCTTGATAAAAGACGGCTTTTGGCAGTCTAATTTATGGGTTTCAAACTGAGTTTTTTAACGGTCCGAAAATAATTTTTTTGCTGGCCGCAAAGATTATTTAATTGGTCAAAAAGAGTTTAAAATTTGTCTCTATCAGAATTTACTAAAGATTTATCATTTACTGTGTAACGAATCCCCACCTCGTCGACCGTCGAGGCGTGTCTACTGACGCTGTCCGGCGCCAGTAATATTATAACCCCTTTTTAGAATATGAGTAGCTTAGAGTAACAGCCCGTAAATCTAGTTAATGTTTAGTTTCCCATAATGCTAGGCCTACCCCGTAATAATATTGACAAGTGTCCATTTCACGCGTCAACTCATTTAGGGACACCCTTTACACAGGGCAATTAATATTGAATAATGTGCCTTTGTGCTGGACCAGATGGGTCCAGATGTATGGAAACTTTCGTCGCAAATGAGCGACGAACAGAGAAGTAGTCTTCACCTCTCCGTCAAACCAACCACTTCTTTCCTCTCACTCTCCTCTTCTTCCAGTTCTGTGACTAAGTATGTTTTTCTCTACGTAATCATGTGGCCCGTGCTCTCGCGTTTTGGTAACGCTTGTGTATCATTCAGTGATTATTTCCATACGTGCCCTTTTCCCTTTTACTCGTCATTTGCCTATTCTGTTCTCAATTTGGATAAAAATGGTAGCCCTTAGTTTTATAGTTTTACTCAATACATCGGCATTGTGGGTAAAGCCTCCGAGTTCATTCTTTTATTATCGCTATATTGTAAAGTCTCGCCTCCGAAAGGAGAGAGCTTTACAACTGT
The DNA here is from genome assembly GCA_030770115.1 of Daphnia galeata. Taxonomy (NCBI): domain Eukaryota; kingdom Metazoa; phylum Arthropoda; class Branchiopoda; order Diplostraca; family Daphniidae; genus Daphnia; species Daphnia galeata. Next base: position 7,859,355 of record CM061123.1, on the reverse strand, counting down.
AACTTAAGGGAAAAAGTTAAAGTCCGTTTTATACAGTCTTACTATATAATTTCACAGTTAAATAAGGATCGTGATAGCGTAGTGGTTAGCGAGCTGGTTGAACATTATGGATCAAGGCTCGATCCTAATTGCGATCTTTTATTAAAATTTTTGAAATCTTACGTTAGTTGTTTTTATAAGGATATTTTCTAAATGTTTTATAGATATGTTAAACGGGTGATGTTTTTGTATATATTTAAAAGATATCTGTAAGATGTCTTTAAAAAAAAAGACAGCAGAAAGATATGTAGATATTTAAAAGATATCTAAAGGATATCTCGTTCTACTAGGTTTCCTTGGAAAATCGACTTGTTTTGCCCAGATAGGAATTTTTGTCTCAGAGTAGCTCCAAAGCCGTACCAATGGCACGCCTACAACGAGTTCATCCAAAAGATGTCACAACGCGATCCCTTGAAAAAAATAATTCTTTCCTTTTTTTTTGGTAATTCGTTGGTCTCCCGTCGATATCCCTGGTCCGTCCCATTTCCTTTTTTTGGCTCTCTGTCAACACTTAGAAAAATTCAGGATTATCCCGTCATTGTTTTAACGCGGCGAAATTTCTTACTCCCTTTTAAGGCAGGGTGTACGTTGCGTTCACTAGATGGCTAGTTCAATTAAATTTTCAAATCTGTTTCTAGTATTTTCTAGACCAATTTTTTATTTTCTATATTTATTGTTCTTCTTGATGCATATATTTCTTTTTGTTTATTGATAATTTATGGAAGACATATTTTTACTTGGGTGTTCATTAAATAGTGCTTGGCAACGTTTCTCGACTTTTCTGAAACGTCGTCTGGTCTCTGCCTTGTGTGAGAAAATACTGGGAAAGATCATCTCTGTGTTTTGCTTCAATAATGGATTTTTGTACGAAACAAGGTATTATTATTAAGATTTGTTCATAATTCCAGAGTTGTGGTTGTTGATTGAGCTTAAAACATTCTTTTAGAAACATTCAACACAAATTTTGTCTGTGTATATGAGTTACGTGCAAGTCAAGCAATGCCTAATAGTTCAATCTTTAGCGCTAGATGGCTGACGGATGTTTATAAATTCTGAAAAGAAATTCAGTGATCGACAGTAATTTTATTTCCTCAATGTTTTCTATTCTCCATAAATGGTATTTAAAATGCAATTGCCTACATAACGTTATGCTTATTTTCATATTTTTTTGAAATTCTATTTGATCATTTCAGAAATCTGACAACTCCTTTTTTTAGTTTCTGTCGTCTTTGTTTTGCCTCGTGTGAGAAAATACTGGTATAGGTTATATCTGTGCTTTGCTTCAGTTAATGGATTTTCGTACTTGACAAGGTATTATTATTAAGATTTGTTCATAATTTTAGAGTTGTGTTTGTTGATTGAGCTTATAACATTCTTTTAGAAACATTCAACACAAACTTTGTCTGTCGTTATATATGAGTTACGTGCAAGTCAAACAAAACCAATGAAAGTCCAATCTTTAGCGCTAGATGGCAGATGGATGTTTATAAATTCAAGATGGATGCTTTGACGTTTTAAGACTCAATTTATGACATAACACGACTTATTACGAAGTATTACGGCAATAAGTTTTATTTTGATCAAATTTATTTATATTTTTTATGATTTTTTTTCGTTAGAAACTTGAGAGAGAGGATAATAATGGCTTCCAATGTTTCTTTAAGACATAAACGCAGAAGGATTCAGAAAAAATTAGTTAACGACAGTGCGTTTTACGAAGACGATGCAGAGAAATATTCCTCTGCTACTGAAAGTGTTATAGGTGCGAGTGAATCGAACACTGGTCAAAGTAACATATTACCTCACAATTCATTTAAAAATGATTCCATTGCAGAAGTTTTCGACAGTGACATGAATCATAGTGATACAGAACCTGACAGTGACAGCGATGAAGAAACCTTTGTTGATTGTGAAGAAACAACTGAAACGTGTTATGAAGTGGAGGATGATGACTCATTTTTCGACTGTGAGGAACACAATACTAATATATGTGAGTTTCGTGAAAGTCTTGCCTCTTGGGCTGTTCAGTGCCAGATTCCTCAATCACATGTAGACAAATTACTTGTGCTGCTGAAATCATTCTCTGACTTCGACACATCAAAACTTCCTAAAAGTTGTCGAACACTCCTGAAAACTATTCGTCGTACTCCAATAAAAGTAATTGGTTCAGGACACTACTATCACTGCGGTGTCGAAAAAGGTATCCTGTCAATTCTTCAAAGAATGCAAGTGAAACGCATTCCTGCCAAACGAATCAAATTGCTGATAAATGTTGACGGTGTGCCCATAGCTAAAAGTTCTGGCAGCCAATTTTGGCCGATTCTTGGTAGACTTAGTGGCTTTCCACATTCCAAACCTTTCTTTATAGGTATTTATCATGGGACTTCCAAGCCATCTGATGCAAATCTTTTTCTTGCAGATTTCACAACAGAAATGTTAGCTTTACTTGAAAAAGGCATATTGTATAACGGCGAAGTCTTGACAATCGTTTTATTTGGGTTTATTTGTGATGCGCCGGCAAGGGCTTTCATTGCCTACACGAAAACACACAGCGGTTATTTCAGCTGCTCAAAGTGTACAGAAGAAGGGGATTTTGAAGGTAGAATTGTATTTTTGAACGAGAAAGCCCCATTGCGAACCGATGCAGCGTTCCGAAGTCAACAACAAGACGAGCATCTCACTGGTCGGACAATTTTAGAGCAGTTGCCAATTGACATGATTTCAACCTTTCCGTTAGATTACATGCACCTTTGCTGTTTAGGGGTCATGCGTAAATTGTTGTGGGAATGGATTAAAGGTCCTCTTTCAAATAGATTAAGCCAAACGCAGAAGGACACAATCTCAAGGTTTTTAATTTTTTTGGCAAATTACATTCCTTCTGAATTTAGTCGTAAATCGCGGTCGTTGGCAGAATTAGCCAGGTGGAAAGCAACAGAACTTAGAGAATTTTTATTGTATACCGGTCCAATTGTATTGAAAAATGTTCTGCCAAAACGTCTATACGAACATTTCCTTCTTTTTCATGTTGCAGTAAAACTATTGGTAGCACAAAATTTCTGCCAAGAGTTTAACGACTACGCTAAACAGTTACTTGTCTTGTTCGTGACGGAGGCTAGAGCAATTTACGGTGAAAAATTTTTGAGCTACAACGTTCATAATTTAATTCATTTGGCTGACGATGTACGTCACTTTGGCAATCTTGATTCTTTCAGCGCCTTTGCTTTCGAAAATTATCTGCAGGAGATTAAACATCTTTTGCGAAAACATAATCAGCCATTGGCCCAAATTATCCGAAGACTTGATGAGATCCGGTTAAATCTAGTACCAGAGATAAATTGTGCTGTCTCGCCTTTCGTATTGAAAAAGAAACACACTCAAGGGCCCATGATAAATGGCTGTCGTGGCGTTCAGTTCAAATTTCTCCAATGTCACCAATGGACTTTTCGCACAGACAACAATGCAGATGGCTGCGCAATTCTTCAAGACCAAACGCTGCTGCCAACAGCAGTTCATAATCTTTATGATTTTGCCGTTTTCCCATTACATATGCAAAGTAACTCATAGCTTCAATCTTGCTAGACGATGTTACTGAAGATTTGATTTAAAATATTTCGTCTTTCGAAAGGTTATTCTTGGTTTTAACAGTTTATTTGCATACAAAAAGACTATAATTTTTTTTTATTCCAGGATTTCAAAAATTTTTTTTTAAAAAGAAATGTTGGGATAAATTTTTATTTTCTCTACAATATTTTCCATTCTTAATAAAGGGTATTTAAAAGTCTTACATAACGTAATCCTAATATATTCATCTTTTTTTGTTAAATGCCAGGTGATCATTTCAGAAATCTGACAACTCCATTTTTAAGTTTCTGTCGTCTGCATTTTCGTCTCAGCAAGCGTCGTGTCTCGTGTCTCGTGTCTCTTGGAATAAGATTGCCATAAAAAAGGATATTTAAAATACAGCAGAACTGGGTAAATATTACAACAAATGTTTATGAGTTTTGAAAGTTTGCGGTCTTTTTATTATTGTGTGTTAGTACTTAGTAGTACGTATAAGTAACTTTCTTTCAAGGTGTGGCTAAAAATCAACCTTTTCCAACGTGGTTTTTTTTTGTTTTGTATTTTTCGCAGGTGAAATGTTTCTTATTGTGGAGTATATCATAGGTGAAGATGAGACAGAAGTAGAAGTTGTCCCTAGTTCATGGTATTTATCAGGGCGGTGTTGGTGGCCACCAGGTGCATTTGCTCGTTCAACATTGGAAAAAAAAGTTTCGAAGTCAGAGGATTGTGATAAAACTACATGGGACTGTTATGATGGTCGTCTCATTGCTTCTTTCAGTACGTTTATAATTTATTACTATACTGAGATTGATTTTTAAAATCATTTTGATTTCTCTCTGCAGAGACGTATACTGAAGCAAAGGCTAAGTTGCCTCTTGCTATTGCAGGAGAATTGGTTACTCCAAGCTCAACTGATATTGATGGACGTAAAAAGGGAAAAGGAAAACGAGCAAAACAGAGAACAAGAAGGTATCTAGAAGAAACGAGTGAATCTAGCGACAACGATATTAGAAAGAACAAAAACAACTCTCTAAAAAAACAAAAGAAACGTAATAAAGACTCTTTATTTATATTTCTTAAAGTTATTTTTCACATAATTGATGTTTCTAGATCCAGAAACACCTTCCCAGCAAGGTCCAGGATCAGTACATCATTCTGACACACATATTACATTGCCACCTGTTCCGAATGCTCTCAATATCAGCAGTTTGTTTTCTTCTCAATCTTCAAATGAAGATAGCCACACCAGAACAAGAACGGAATCTACTGAGCACGGTAATACGAGTGCAGAAAGAAGTTTCAATTGTTGTGTGTAACATTTCTTTTTTATATCCCTTTAGAAAGATCAAATCTCTTCGATGGTGGGAATGGTGTTTCGGATGACAGTATGTCCTCTCTAGTAATACACCCAAGACAGCAGCTAGCCGTAGCGAAGAAATCAACTCCATTTTACCGTCAACTCCCACCAGCCCGGAAAAGGATTCCAGTAAGTTTGTCATGTAGTGTTAATTAAAAGATCTTTTTTGTAATATAAAGTTTCTTTATTATAGAAAAGATAGGTGTCATCTTGCAACGGGTAGAGTCGTTAGCTAGAGGAATTGAAGTTATAAAGGCTAATCAGCGGGAAGTGCTAGAACTACTTACGTTACTGTTGAAAAACAGTGCACCACCCCAACCGGATCTACCTTCCATTACGGAATTGTTTCAGCTACCTATGAAGACTTTAAACGATGCGAAGAACGTGGCAAAGCTACTCCGAGTTCAAACCAATGCAGCAAAAATGGTAAATTCGAAAAATTTTTTTGAGTAATAATCTAACTATGAATTCATCTTGCATATTGTAGAGGACGTTCGTCATTGGGATAGGTGGGACTACGAATTCTATCGTTGGGAGGGTCATGAGGTCAATCATGACCTACGAGTGTGGAAGTTGTTTCTGCTATCTAGGCCTCAATGAAGATAAAGTGGCTTTCAAGTCAACCACTATTTGTGAGATTGTAATTGGTGAGTGTTAACTTCTAAGAACACGTTTTTCTTTTAGAATTGATTCCGTCAACTTTAAATGTTTATAATATTTTTACCATTTCAGAAGGAGTTCGTGAAGCGCAAAATGCTTTGACAAAAGATGCAGTCGAAAACAAGATAAAGAATTGGTTACGTCACTGCCCAAGATATAAAAACGATGAATATGGAAGACGAAATGGAGAAGACGAAGACCAACAGGAAGATGCCGACTAAGCTGCAGACTAATTGATCATTATCTCCGTAAAGTGCGATTGTTAATGCACTAATTTATTTAAATATTTTGAGTTTCATATTGTACCTGAGCGATTTGACTATTTTGAGTTTCATATTGTATGTGAGTAATTAGACTGTTTTAAGTTTCTTATTGTAACTGAATAATCAAAATAAATTTGAGTTTTTTTCAAAAAATTATTGGGTCTCTATATTTCATTACAAATAGCGTGGTTCATTCATATTCATCTATATGCGCAGCGGGGAAATTGAAAACGAACGATGATATTATTGGTATAAAAGACGTTTATTATGCATCTCAGTTGTTCCGTTTACATCTCAATCTCATCCAAATTCCGTCTAAGGTCCATCTAATGGGACGATAAAGGTGCGAGTATGGGATCTCGGCAAAGCGGACATTACCCATACGTAAAAGATGTCCAAAGAATGTCAACTTGGGAATTTACTATGTTCCATGGACATCTCAGACGTCTCAAAGTGACGTGTTTGGGAAGTCTCTGGGACGGCACTGTGCTATCTGGGTGGATACACATGTTGGAAATAATGATTAATGATGTGCATATAAATATAGTATAGTTACTTGATATGTATAGGTGGAACCGTAATAAGGTTTATTAAACACGTAAATAACAATACAAGAAACTTAGTAGGTGATGGTATTGACCGAACGTCACCAGAGTTGGGAATAGAGAGCAGACGTAAGATCCTCAATTTATAAGTAAATAACATGTCATGCAAACTATCCTAGAGTTACGTGTCATATATATGTCCTTGTTGTGCTGCCATCTAGTGGCTGCATGGTTGAACATATTATTCCAACAACATAGGCTGTCGTCGCGTTTTCTTGCCATGTTGGTTCGGTTTCCTTGTTGATTATCACCCCGTTCGCTAGTTGTCTGCATTTGAACATGTACTTTGCGGCCAGTATTTCTCGTCTGATGTTTAAAATGGTCTCTCTGGCTTCTGCCAGAACAGCTTCCGTTGGGGTTGTCTTCGGAGCGCCCAGGCAGATTCTGAGGGCTTTGGCCTGCACCCTTTCTAGTTTCTTTTTTTGTGTCTCCGAGGCCGATCCAATCACCTCTACTCCATACTCTAGTTTCGAACGGATCAATGCATAGTAAATTTGGAGTAGCTGCTTCTAATGTGCTCCCTATCTTGTTCCACACAACAGTCTAATCAAATTTATTTCCCTATCGCATCTCGCTGAGATTTTTTCGATGTGATCCTTCCACGTTAAGCTCAGCATTTTGACTGTACTTTTTACTTTTACGCATTCTCCGTCAATAGTTAAACTGAAGTTATCTGGAACATGTCTTTGTGAGAAGACGGCTGCTTCTGTATTGCCTCCCGACACTCTAAATCTCCATGTACGATACCAGCTAACTGCTGCGGCAATATCTGCTTCGAGTTTTCTCTTTACTTGCATGAGGTTTTTGTGTGATTGCCAGATAGCGCTTTCGTCCGCGTAGAGACCTGCTAGGTCGGAATTTATTACTTTCGGCAGGTCATTGACCATTATTATGAAAAAGGTTGGACTGATGACACTACCCTGTGGTGTTCCGTTTTCCAGCATAAAAATTTGTGATAATTCTGACTGAATCCGGACTTGGAAAGTCCTCTCGGACACAAATGCACGGGCCCATCCTATCACTTGGCCACGAATTCCCATTTTGTAAATGAGTCCTTTTCTCCATATAAGATCGTATGCCTTCTCTAAGTCCAGCATCACTGCAATTGTAAATTTGCCATTATTGAGATTTATGAATCAAGTTTTCTAGGCGTGTGATGTTGTCGATCGTCCCTCTCTTCTTTCTAAAGCCGCTTTGCAGTGATGGGGAGAGAAGATTTTGAGATTCCAAAAACCAGGTTAGTCGAGGCTAATCATTATTTCCATGATTCTGCATACGCAGGACGTCAGTGCTACGGGTTGGTATGACGATGCTGCCCTTGAGGCTTTGAGTGGCTTTCGTTCTGGAACTACTATTGCGTGTTTCCACGTCGATGGAAGTAGCTTTTTTTCTCCAGGATGTGTTGATTAGTTCTAGTAGAATTGAAAGTGCCGATTGTGGGAGATATCTCATCATTGACACCGTGATGTCATCTTGTCCCGATGTGGTGTCTTTCGTTTCTCTAAGTCTAAGTGCCGCTTGGAGTTCGTCCATAGAGAACTCCAACTCATTCATAGTTGTTTGGTCGTCTTAATTTCCATTTATCGTGTCTTCGTTTTCTTTTTCGAACTTCGCCCGATGGGAGAGGAACGTATCTGAGAGATTCATGTCGCTGCTTGCGTTACTGTATTGCTCTCCTAAGATGTTGGCTTTCTCTTCTGGTAAGCTACTGACTCCTGAGCTTCGGAGCGGTTCCTTTTATACTGCCAGAACCCGGAAACACCACAGAATGAGGACAGACAAAAATAGAATACGGCGAATCATAATGAGGTCATGTGCGTCATCACGTATTCACTGGAAGAGGGGGCTGTTGATCCCGCCGAACGTAGCTTTAAGATTATCCGCACGTGTAGCTCTAGTAGTAGTGCTTCTGTCCTTGCTGCGTCTCGTATGTTACCGCCTTCTTTATTAGATCTGCAGCTGCGTGCAATCCCACGTTCCCTGGTGTCTGTCTCTGGTACTACGCAGCTCTAGCGGTTGGTTTGCTTACTATTTATCTCTAGATCATAGTAGTAGTCACGATCCTTACACCAAAATGGATCACGTCTTGAATTGTAAGAGTAGCAGGTCTCCTAGGTTCTCTCTAGCTCATGTGTTCAACCGCATTTTGATAGCTTGGAAAGTCTAACAATTTCTAAGTAATTATATGTTCATAAACAAAGTTTACATATTTCTTGGAGAATGGTTTTTGTATTTCAGACAAGCCAAATAAAAGAATGAATTTACTGATAAGCATACAACTGAAGGCTAATGTACGAATATTTATCGTTTTTCTCATCATCACGGTTCGGAGACAATTATTTCTACCGAGGGAACAGATTTCCAAACGTGTTGTTCGTTAGATGAATCATATGGAAGATTGGAAGATTTCGACTCTCTACTTTGTGTGGCAATCTGCAGTGAGCAGATTACCTCCAGTTTGTAAGTACCTGGTGTAAAAAAAGTTAGACCACAACAATGTTTGTAGCTACTGTTTGGATCCATCTGTAAAAAATTCCAAAATATCAGAAAACAAAATTAATAAAGAAACGCTGTTAAGGTAAATACCTTTTCAAGAACAGCACGGTTTGATCCTATAGTAAGTACGCGTGTATCCAATCGTCGATGAAATGTACCGTTTTGCAAATCTTGATATACTGATATCTGTAGATTCAGCGGACCCAAAAACTTGCATAACGCGTTGAATAAACCGACAGTTACGTTTAATACATCACCCACTACACAGAGAAATTCGGCTCTTTCCGCTGACCAAATTTCGTTGTTTAGACTCACTTCCAATTGAATTGGGGGAATATGTAGAAGATCCAGCATACATGGAGCTATGCGCAAGCCACTTAACGAAGCTTTGCCTTTTATTGGTCTGGTCAAATTTTGTTCAGTGTTATCAGTTGGAGAAGCACAATTGCTTTGGCTGACGACAGATAAATTCCACTTTAGCTCAACCAAAGAAGAAATGTGTTCACAGCAAATCTTGGCAATCTTATCAAGTTGCTGTTCAGGACTCAGGTCATTTTCAGTATAAACGTGAGTTAGCTTGACTAAAGGACACCGTTCCACAGGTACAGGAATACGACATGTATCAAGAGCTTCTATTGCAATGTGTTTGCAACTGCCATACTGCAGGTCCATTTCTGCAAATATAAGATTAACGGTTTCATTGTTATCCTAGTCTCAAAATATTAAACTAGTAGGAGGGAAAATGAATTTGTACTAATATCGCACTCCTATAAAAGTTCGAAGTCGAATTTTTAAAACTACGATGATAAATAGAGAAAAGAAAGGTGTTCAGTAGGCAATTCGGAACAAGACTATTCAATTCAAGTCGAAAGATTTAAAATTAAAATAGAGCCAAACATAGGTTAGCGGAGGAACACAATTCTTTGTTTGGTTTTTTTGTGTAAGATATTAACAATATATTCCTTTAAATGTTGAAATTCTACTCATATATAAAAAGATAAAAACTGCATTACCGTGCTGCGTTGCGTTTAGAATGTCAAGTACAAGGTAACAGTGTGAAGGAGTTTCAGCAGGTAGCACATCCCACTTTGTAATAATGACTGATGGTAAAATTTCAACCGTTAAACCGACACTGTTCGATCGGCAGTATCCTGCAATATAACCAGGCCCTCCAGAATACTGCAACTTAAGCAGGACTGCAACGGTGCGGGAAACAACATGGTTGTTGCCAAGACATTCGGTAACCCGAAGGTTGCTACTTCCTCCGGATCTGATACTGGATGCTCCTGAACGAACTGATGTTAACGATTCAGCTCGCTTAGCTTTATTACGTGGCGAACAGGTAACTGTAGTATGATTACTCAGTCGCGAAAATATCGATGGTGGGCCTTACTCATAAAACATGCGAATCATCTCAAATAGAAAGAATCATAAGTTAAATTTTTAAATCATTCTAAAAATACCTGATATGCTTGGGAGACTGTTAAAGTCATCCCCTGAGGGAAGATTTGAGAGGGAATCAGTAATGGCTGGTAAAATAAAATCACTTGTGCCTTGGACATAAACAGTGACACTTACGGCTGTGCCAGACTGCCATGGAAGCTGAGCTTTTAAATTATCTACACTGATATTCCCAAATAAAAAATTATAAAATAAAAATATAATCAAACAATAACGTAAATACTTGACCTAACTCACCTTACACTGAAGACTTGACCGGAGGAAGATAACCGGTTGCCATGAACTAATTCCAAGTCAAAACATTCGACCGATACATTGCTCGTATTAACTAGAGTCAGATTACACTCAGTACTTTGACCTGCATATAGTTGTACTGAACTAGTGGCTGCTACAGATTGGGATTCAGATATGGTCATTAAAGTGCTAGAAAAAAGAACAAGCAATGTATGATTAAGTTACGAAATAATACGTCATCGTGCAGCTAATAGGTTACTGATTGGGCGATGCTATCTCGACAGATAATCGTGGTAAAGCAGGGACCACATGAATAGAAAAAAAAGCGCTTCCCATTAACGGCATAGCACTTTTCAATTTACAGTGGTTTCTTAAACCTAGGACAGTCATTGAATATCCAACAATTTTAAGAAGTCCGGGTCTGCGTGGTATACCTGAAAAAGTGTTGTTTAACATTATAAAAGATGACAATAGCAAGACAAAGAAAAAACTATCGTTACCACTCAAAGATACAATCGTAGGAGTTGTTTTATGATCAACATTTGGTGGGAGAATGAAACTGGTGGATTCTGATTCGAACTCTACATCTTCCGTCAACAATTGCATATTTGAAATGCGTAATTCATAAGAAGAGGGATTAATAACCTGGATTAATACTTCACAGTTATCACCTTCTACCCACTGGAAATCTAAATTTCGGATTATAATTATTGGCAATGATTTTAAATTTGAAAATAACAAAAATGTGCATACCCATTTCAACTTGAGTTTTCCTTGTCGGTTGCTTTCTGAAAGACCCAAACTGAATAGGAGTAAATAAAAAAGGGCCATTGTTAATTTCGTCTTCCGGCATTATAAGTCTTTGGGCGGCCAAAACAGCTCCAGGTGGCTGCAGTTTGAAGTTAACAATTTTGGGTAAAAGAGTTAATGACACCGGTGGAATAATGGTGCCGTTCTCTAGTGCAAGTGGCCCCGGATGTAATGTCATTTCTGACCGTTGCGATAATTGTTCAAGCTGCTTAGCCATTTCGGCTTGCTCTTGGCTTGACAATATTGCACTAAAACCAATTTGTTGCTGCTGAATCAAAAGTAAGTGAACAAGCAACGAAGCATGCCGAATGGCCAATGGAACATTCCCTAAACGCCTTGCAGTACCTGTAAGTTCTTGCAAAATTTGAACTTGCAACGCGGGCCAACCATTCGCTTGTTCTGTTAACGTTAAAAAAAAAAAAAAGATCAGAAAATTCATAAAGAGAGAATATGCACAAATATGCTGACCATGAGATAGCAATGCAGGATCAAGTGAAAGCTTATATCCACAAATAGATTCAAGAAGAAGCTGATAACAAAGTGTCCAGTTGGGTTGAATTGTTGTCATTGGAGCAACACAACGCATTGCGGACACGCGGCGAAAAAAAGAGCTTTTCCTTTTAAATCCTAGTTGATTATAGAGTTCTGAAAGGGCAGTAAATCGCTGAATCTAAAATAAGAACGGACAGTTTAGAAGAAATTGATTCAAGAACTTAATAGGTCAGCAAAGTTATGAAACCTTTTCTTCATCAGATAGGTGTAAGTTGATAAAAACAACGTTTTGCAGGAATTCCGCAGCAGAAAGGTATTTTCTCTAGCAATACGAAAAATCAGCTTCTTGAAAATAGATATATAAACAATAATCTAACCTGTTCTATAAGAACATGGACAGCTTTAATGGACGCTTCTGTTTCTATCACTCCGGCATTGCGATATTTGGAGTAATGAACTACGGCTTCATGATACTTTTCAATAACTTCATCCGGTCCAAGAGAATGTTTGAATTTCAATCGATTCTTCAAAAAATGCTGATTAGAATCAATATCAGGAGGAAGAGAACGTACTCCTACTCCTGAAGAATTTGATCTAAAAGAATTTATATTTGTAAAAGTTTGAAAACTCATAGGCAATCAATAAAGCGCCAATAATGCCCAAAACGTTACAAAGATTGTGCGGTTATCTTTAAGTTTTCTTGGAAAACGAAAACAAAAATAAACGAGCTTTAACAAAAAACATATTTACTGTATGTAATGTGATTTTGTATGAGACCCTTTCACTATATTATGAAGAATATTTCCCCCTTAACTCACAAGTTATACTGGTTATACCTAATTCGACTATTAAATCCTTCTCCCGTTAACGATCCGTTTCTCTGTATGACAGTTGGCCTCCGTAGATGAGGATATAAAAGCGTGATCGATGCAGCGCAAAGTCCTTCAAAAGATCCAGCAAGCCAGAGCCTATTGAACATTAACAAATCATCTACAAAGGCGAAAGATTTTATTTGCTTCAGTACCAATCGTTTGCAGGTCTGAGGGTATCCGCTGCTGCTTGATAATGTTCCAGTGCTTCGGATATTAAGCCTGCTTGAAGAGACAAATCCCCTACTTGCTTTCTCAATCGACCGGCACAACGTTTTCGATGAGTTCGAGATTCTAAATCCATTCCTAAGAAGAAAAGAGGACAATTTACTTTTCACGTTTTTGGTGATGCAAGACTTCCTATACCAATTAGATCCTTCCTCTCGAATGGTGCGCACAAAAAAGGCTGCTTTTCTTTGTCAATATTACAGATCGACACAAACCTTTTAGATTCCAATACCCAAAAAAGAGACGAAACGAAATCCTGACACACAAAAAAGAATATTGTAAAAGTATCAATTGTAAACAAAAAACTTCTTCAATTCAAATTAGAGTACCTGTAAATCTGTCTCTAGGGTGACACATTTGTCCAGACTAGGATAATAAAGAGTACGAGAGCCATGTTGGTTCGGTTTCCTTGTTGATTATCACCCCGTTCGCTAGTTGTCTGCATTTGAACATGTACTTTGCGGCCAGTATTTCTCGTCTGATGTTTAAAATGGTCTCTCTGGCTTCTGCCAGAACAGCTTCCGTTGGGGTTGTCTTCGGAGCGCCCAGGCAGATTCTGAGGGCTTTGGCCTGCACCCTTTCTAGTTTCTTTTTTTGTGTCTCCGAGGCCGATCCAATCACCTCTACTCCATACTCTAGTTTCGAACGGATCAATGCATAGTAAATTTGGAGTAGCTGCTTCTAATGTGCTCCCTATCTTGTTCCACACAACAGTCTAATCAAATTTATTTCCCTATCGCATCTCGCTGAGATTTTTTCGATGTGATCCTTCCACGTTAAGCTCAGCATTTTGACTGTACTTTTTACTTTTACGCATTCTCCGTCAATAGTTAAACTGAAGTTATCTGGAACATGTCTTTGTGAGAAGACGGCTGCTTCTGTATTGCCTCCCGACACTCTAAATCTCCATGTACGATACCAGCTAACTGCTGCGGCAATATCTGCTTCGAGTTTTCTCTTTACTTGCATGAGGTTTTTGTGTGATTGCCAGATAGCGCTTTCGTCCGCGTAGAGACCTGCTAGGTCGGAATTTATTACTTTCGGCAGGTCATTGACCATTATTATGAAAAAGGTTGGACTGATGACACTACCCTGTGGTGTTCCGTTTTCCAGCATAAAAATTTGTGATAATTCTGACTGAATCCGGACTTGGAAAGTCCTCTCGGACACAAATGCACGGGCCCATCCTATCACTTGGCCACGAATTCCCATTTTGTAAATGAGTCCTTTTCTCCATATAAGATCGTATGCCTTCTCTAAGTCCAGCATCACTGCAATTGTAAATTTGCCATTATTGAGATTTATGAATCAAGTTTTCTAGGCGTGTGATGTTGTCGATCGTCCCTCTCTTCTTTCTAAAGCCGCTTTGCAGTGATGGGGAGAGAAGATTTTGAGATTCCAAAAACCAGGTTAGTCGAGGCTAATCATTATTTCCATGATTCTGCATACGCAGGACGTCAGTGCTACGGGTTGGTATGACGATGCTGCCCTTGAGGCTTTGAGTGGCTTTCGTTCTGGAACTACTATTGCGTGTTTCCACGTCGATGGAAGTAGCTTTTTTTCTCCAGGATGTGTTGATTAGTTCTAGTAGAATTGAAAGTGCCGATTGTGGGAGATATCTCATCATTGACACCGTGATGTCATCTTGTCCCGATGTGGTGTCTTTCGTTTCTCTAAGTCTAAGTGCCGCTTGGAGTTCGTCCATAGAGAACTCCAACTCATTCATAGTTGTTTGGTCGTCTTAATTTCCATTTATCGTGTCTTCGTTTTCTTTTTCGAACTTCGCCCGATGGGAGAGGAACGTATCTGAGAGATTCATGTCGCTGCTTGCGTTACTGTATTGCTCTCCTAAGATGTTGGCTTTCTCTTCTGGTAAGCTACTGACTCCTGAGCTTCGGAGCGGTTCCTTTTATACTGCCAGAACCCGGAAACACCACAGAATGAGGACAGACAAAAATAGAATACGGCGAATCATAATGAGGTCATGTGCGTCATCACGTATTCACTGGAAGAGGGGGCTGTTGATCCCGCCGAACGTAGCTTTAAGATTATCCGCACGTGTAGCTCTAGTAGTAGTGCTTCTGTCCTTGCTGCGTCTCGTATGTTACCGCCTTCTTTATTAGATCTGCAGCTGCGTGCAATCCCACGTTCCCTGGTGTCTGTCTCTGGTACTACGCAGCTCTAGCGGTTGGTTTGCTTACTATTTATCTCTAGATCATAGTAGTAGTCACGATCCTTACACCAAAATGGATCACGTCTTGAATTGTAAGAGTAGCAGGTCTCCTAGGTTCTCTCTAGCTCATGTGTTCAACCGCATTTTGATAGCTTGGAAAGTCTAACAATTTCTAAGTAATTATATGTTCATAAACAAAGTTTACATATTTCTTGGAGAATGGTTTTTGTATTTCAGACAAGCCAAATAAAAGAATGAATTTACTGATAAGCATACAACTGAAGGCTAATGTACGAATATTTATCGTTTTTCTCATCATCACGGTTCGGAGACAATTATTTCTACCGAGGGAACAGATTTCCAAACGTGTTGTTCGTTAGATGAATCATATGGAAGATTGGAAGATTTCGACTCTCTACTTTGTGTGGCAATCTGCAGTGAGCAGATTACCTCCAGTTTGTAAGTACCTGGTGTAAAAAAAGTTAGACCACAACAATGTTTGTAGCTACTGTTTGGATCCATCTGTAAAAAATTCCAAAATATCAGAAAACAAAATTAATAAAGAAACGCTGTTAAGGTAAATACCTTTTCAAGAACAGCACGGTTTGATCCTATAGTAAGTACGCGTGTATCCAATCGTCGATGAAATGTACCGTTTTGCAAATCTTGATATACTGATATCTGTAGATTCAGCGGACCCAAAAACTTGCATAACGCGTTGAATAAACCGACAGTTACGTTTAATACATCACCCACTACACAGAGAAATTCGGCTCTTTCCGCTGACCAAATTTCGTTGTTTAGACTCACTTCCAATTGAATTGGGGGAATATGTAGAAGATCCAGCATACATGGAGCTATGCGCAAGCCACTTAACGAAGCTTTGCCTTTTATTGGTCTGGTCAAATTTTGTTCAGTGTTATCAGTTGGAGAAGCACAATTGCTTTGGCTGACGACAGATAAATTCCACTTTAGCTCAACCAAAGAAGAAATGTGTTCACAGCAAATCTTGGCAATCTTATCAAGTTGCTGTTCAGGACTCAGGTCATTTTCAGTATAAACGTGAGTTAGCTTGACTAAAGGACACCGTTCCACAGGTACAGGAATACGACATGTATCAAGAGCTTCTATTGCAATGTGTTTGCAACTGCCATACTGCAGGTCCATTTCTGCAAATATAAGATTAACGGTTTCATTGTTATCCTAGTCTCAAAATATTAAACTAGTAGGAGGGAAAATGAATTTGTACTAATATCGCACTCCTATAAAAGTTCGAAGTCGAATTTTTAAAACTACGATGATAAATAGAGAAAAGAAAGGTGTTCAGTAGGCAATTCGGAACAAGACTATTCAATTCAAGTCGAAAGATTTAAAATTAAAATAGAGCCAAACATAGGTTAGCGGAGGAACACAATTCTTTGTTTGGTTTTTTGTGTAAGATATTAACAATATATTCCTTTAAATGTTGAAATTCTACTCATATATAAAAAGATAAAAACTGCATTACCGTGCTGCGTTGCGTTTAGAATGTCAAGTACAAGGTAACAGTGTGAAGGAGTTTCAGCAGGTAGCACATCCCACTTTGTAATAATGACTGATGGTAAAATTTCAACCGTTAAACCGACACTGTTCGATCGGCAGTATCCTGCAATATAACCAGGCCCTCCAGAATACTGCAACTTAAGCAGGACTGCAACGGTGCGGGAAACAACATGGTTGTTGCCAAGACATTCGGTAACCCGAAGGTTGCTACTTCCTCCGGATCTGATACTGGATGCTCCTGAACGAACTGATGTTAACGATTCAGCTCGCTTAGCTTTATTACGTGGCGAACAGGTAACTGTAGTATGATTACTCAGTCGCGAAAATATCGATGGTGGGCCTTACTCATAAAACATGCGAATCATCTCAAATAGAAAGAATCATAAGTTAAATTTTTAAATCATTCTAAAAATACCTGATATGCTTGGGAGACTGTTAAAGTCATCCCCTGAGGGAAGATTTGAGAGGGAATCAGTAATGGCTGGTAAAATAAAATCACTTGTGCCTTGGACATAAACAGTGACACTTACGGCTGTGCCAGACTGCCATGGAAGCTGAGCTTTTAAATTATCTACACTGATATTCCCAAATAAAAAATTATAAAATAAAAATATAATCAAACAATAACGTAAATACTTGACCTAACTCACCTTACACTGAAGACTTGACCGGAGGAAGATAACCGGTTGCCATGAACTAATTCCAAGTCAAAACATTCGACCGATACATTGCTCGTATTAACTAGAGTCAGATTACACTCAGTACTTTGACCTGCATATAGTTGTACTGAACTAGTGGCTGCTACAGATTGGGATTCAGATATGGTCATTAAAGTGCTAGAAAAAAGAACAAGCAATGTATGATTAAGTTACGAAATAATACGTCATCGTGCAGCTAATAGGTTACTGATTGGGCGATGCTATCTCGACAGATAATCGTGGTAAAGCAGGGACCACATGAATAGAAAAAAAAGCGCTTCCCATTAACGGCATAGCACTTTTCAATTTACAGTGGTTTCTTAAACCTAGGACAGTCATTGAATATCCAACAATTTTAAGAAGTCCGGGTCTGCGTGGTATACCTGAAAAAGTGTTGTTTAACATTATAAAAGATGACAATAGCAAGACAAAGAAAAAACTATCGTTACCACTCAAAGATACAATCGTAGGAGTTGTTTTATGATCAACATTTGGTGGGAGAATGAAACTGGTGGATTCTGATTCGAACTCTACATCTTCCGTCAACAATTGCATATTTGAAATGCGTAATTCATAAGAAGAGGGATTAATAACCTGGATTAATACTTCACAGTTATCACCTTCTACCCACTGGAAATCTAAATTTCGGATTATAATTATTGGCAATGATTTTAAATTTGAAAATAACAAAAATGTGCATACCCATTTCAACTTGAGTTTTCCTTGTCGGTTGCTTTCTGAAAGACCCAAACTGAATAGGAGTAAATAAAAAAGGGCCATTGTTAATTTCGTCTTCCGGCATTATAAGTCTTTGGGCGGCCAAAACAGCTCCAGGTGGCTGCAGTTTGAAGTTAACAATTTTGGGTAAAAGAGTTAATGACACCGGTGGAATAATGGTGCCGTTCTCTAGTGCAAGTGGCCCCGGATGTAATGTCATTTCTGACCGTTGCGATAATTGTTCAAGCTGCTTAGCCATTTCGGCTTGCTCTTGGCTTGACAATATTGCACTAAAACCAATTTGTTGCTGCTGAATCAAAAGTAAGTGAACAAGCAACGAAGCATGCCGAATGGCCAATGGAACATTCCCTAAACGCCTTGCAGTACCTGTAAGTTCTTGCAAAATTTGAACTTGCAACGCGGGCCAACCATTCGCTTGTTCTGTTAACGTTAAAAAAAAAAAAAGATCAGAAAATTCATAAAGAGAGAATATGCACAAATATGCTGACCATGAGATAGCAATGCAGGATCAAGTGAAAGCTTATATCCACAAATAGATTCAAGAAGAAGCTGATAACAAAGTGTCCAGTTGGGTTGAATTGTTGTCATTGGAGCAACACAACGCATTGCGGACACGCGGCGAAAAAAAGAGCTTTTCCTTTTAAATCCTAGTTGATTATAGAGTTCTGAAAGGGCAGTAAATCGCTGAATCTAAAATAAGAACGGACAGTTTAGAAGAAATTGATTCAAGAACTTAATAGGTCAGCAAAGTTATGAAACCTTTTCTTCATCAGATAGGTGTAAGTTGATAAAAACAACGTTTTGCAGGAATTCCGCAGCAGAAAGGTATTTTCTCTAGCAATACGAAAAATCAGCTTCTTGAAAATAGATATATAAACAATAATCTAACCTGTTCTATAAGAACATGGACAGCTTTAATGGACGCTTCTGTTTCTATCACTCCGGCATTGCGATATTTGGAGTAATGAACTACGGCTTCATGATACTTTTCAATAACTTCATCCGGTCCAAGAGAATGTTTGAATTTCAATCGATTCTTCAAAAAATGCTGATTAGAATCAATATCAGGAGGAAGAGAACGTACTCCTACTCCTGAAGAATTTGATCTAAAAGAATTTATATTTGTAAAAGTTTGAAAACTCATAGGCAATCAATAAAGCGCCAATAATGCCCAAAACGTTACAAAGATTGTGCGGTTATCTTTAAGTTTTCTTGGAAAACGAAAACAAAAATAAACGAGCTTTAACAAAAAACATATTTACTGTATGTAATGTGATTTTGTATGAGACCCTTTCACTATATTATGAAGAATATTTCCCCCTTAACTCACAAGTTATACTGGTTATACCTAATTCGACTATTAAATCCTTCTCCCGTTAACGATCCGTTTCTCTGTATGACAGTTGGCCTCCGTAGATGAGGATATAAAAGCGTGATCGATGCAGCGCAAAGTCCTTCAAAAGATCCAGCAAGCCAGAGCCTATTGAACATTAACAAATCATCTACAAAGGCGAAAGATTTTATTTGCTTCAGTACCAATCGTTTGCAGGTCTGAGGGTATCCGCTGCTGCTTGATAATGTTCCAGTGCTTCGGATATTAAGCCTGCTTGAAGAGACAAATCCCCTACTTGCTTTCTCAATCGACCGGCACAACGTTTTCGATGAGTTCGAGATTCTAAATCCATTCCTAAGAAGAAAAGAGGACAATTTACTTTTCACGTTTTTGGTGATGCAAGACTTCCTATACCAATTAGATCCTTCCTCTCGAATGGTGCGCACAAAAAAGGCTGCTTTTCTTTGTCAATATTACAGATCGACACAAACCTTTTAGATTCCAATACCCAAAAAAGAGACGAAACGAAATCCTGACACACAAAAAAGAATATTGTAAAAGTATCAATTGTAAACAAAAAACTTCTTCAATTCAAATTAGAGTACCTGTAAATCTGTCTCTAGGGTGACACATTTGTCCAGACTAGGATAATAAAGAGTACGAGATGGATGAGAAACAACTTTGCTTGTTATGTTATCAAGGTTTGTAGTTGTTGGTGTTTCATAAGGAGTATCTTGACGACCGACGTCACAAGAAATTGACTTTACGGGATCATTGAAAGATGGAACACAAGTCGCCTCATTTTGTATATTGAGATTTTTAATCAGCAAGGTTGAATGTTCATTATCTTTAGAGAGTTCAAGCTGTTCTTTTTCAGTAGAAGGAGGTTCTGAAACTGAAGACACATAAGGTGTACCTATTAACATTTCAGAAAAAATCACAGCTTTGACTTGATGAAACACCAGGTTAACTTCAATAGTTCCATCACTTACCATCATGCTGCAACCCCAGAAAAAGGCAACATGAATCATACAAAGTTCCACTGAATTTTGATCTCAAGGATTCATGAATTTTACTGAGTTCACTCACTTCCTGTGTATTTGTGCATTCACCAACACAAATGAGACCCAGCACTCTACGATGGGTCTAAGGATTAGATAATAATTATTAAAAAGAAAAAAAAAAAAAAAAAAAATGCTCACCTGGAAATCTCCCCATTCATTGTTTTCAATAGGATAAGATCTTACATAGCGGGTTGATATTGTTCTCACATTCCCTGAGCTGTCTTTAATCCTAAAAGAGTTTTGTCTCGAGATTCGTTCATAGAGTCTAGAAAAGTTTCTGGAGTTGAGCTTAGACCCGAGATGCCTCACCATAATCAACAGAGCAGCATGATCATGGGCTGTCTAAAACAAAATTGCAAATGAGATAAATTTCAGTTCCTTTTTAACAATGTTGTTTACTTGTCTGTAATCTGGGTGGGACATATTTGACTCGGGAGCTGGAGATGACAAAATCGCACTAACAGCGGATCGCATGAGGAAATAAGTTTTAGTTTCTTATAAATCTCACTCAACAGCGAATCGCGTGAATATCTTAAACGCAATTTATAGTAATTTCCAAAACTTTTTTAAACATCAGTAAACAACACAAGAGATACATAATGATAAAATCAATAAAATATCTCTAATTTAGCTTTCAAAACAGTGGCATGCCTGCCAGTAATGTGAATATTTTTCCGTTTCTCCTTTTCTTAAGAATTTCGACCACTATTTCGACATTCACTATTAACACATGAAGTTATCTTTAATGCAATAATGACTTGAATCACTTAATGACAGTGAATCATGAACAACCATGGGAGCTGCGGCAGCTTCAGCAGAAGTGGCAGCTGAGCTGCCACTTCTGAAATGGCAAAGATGTGCAGGGTTGCCTCATAAACAAGAAAATCCATTTAAAAATAAAAAAAAAATGCACTTTTACTTGCAACATTTTCCTTAAAAACCAGCAAAGTGTGCAAAAACTTGCAAAAATCTGACGCTGTCTTTTCGTTTGACGTTATATTTTCAGTTATCTGAGTTTGTCTAAATTTTTTTGGTTTTGGAATTAAAGAAGACAGTAAAAAGTAAAAACCAATATGAAACTTGAATCATGGTAACCAGGAGGTGCCGGTGTGGCGGCAGGTCCCTCTTGGAGTTTTTTTTTTTTTAAATTCATTAATTTTTTTTTTCGTCTTTTTAACGACTGGGCAAGCGATAATGTTTACCTTAAAAGTAAACAAACTCATAAACAAAGCAAAAGCAGAAGGCTTTTTCTGACAGTGTTTCACTTTCTCACAACATTCCGCACAGTCAAAATCCCACCTCTGAAAAATCCACCCAGCCCGATGCACCGATCCACAAAAAATTCACCCTCTCCAGCCCCCTCCCCACACCACCCGTCAAAAACAAAGAAAATTCACCCCCTTCCCAAAATCCAAACCGAAACCGCAAAAAACGACGAAAGCGGTTTATTCGCAAGCGCTCACGATCCGCTGAACAGATCGGGATTATTTTCATATCAAATTGTTCGTCTCGACAAGTTTGATTAAGCCCACCCACCACGGACAAGATCAAAGTGAAAAATCCCACGAAACCCGCTAATTGTCCAAAAAACCGGTCCTAATAACACCCCACAGGACCCTCTTGTAAGCCAAGAGGGAATAAGCTGGTTCCCAGTCTCTGTGTTATATAGTTCCCATAAGAAAAAAATTGAAAGTTCTCCGTCGATGATCTTCCTTCAGGGCATCGTTACTACGAAAGTGCTGCCATCTGCAAACACAATCTTTAACCAGAGCCATGAAAGGGGAGGTCTCTTCACTCCATAGGAAAAAGTCCATAAGGCAACGGCACAGAGATTGCTACGACGACGGTGCTGCCTCCTGTGGGTGTGTGGTGAACTACAACTTTTCTTCGTTTTTTTTTCTAAGTCCCATGTCAAAATTAAAAATCTCCTAATTCCATCAAAAAACTTAAAAAAAAAAACATTTCTTGATAGAATAATGTGATTTATCAGTTTGGCATTAAAAAATGCAAAAAAAAAAAGAAAAAAAGTAAAAAAAAAATTATGAAATAAAATGGCACCTCGACAGTATCGAACTTTCGATACACAGGTCTTCATTTTAGCTATCCGTCGCTCTACCAACCGTTGCTATCTAAAAATTGCAATATATATATTGAAAATTGAATTATTTTGGCCATTTTTACGCGTTACAGTGGCTAGATGGCAGCACAGTCGTCGTAGCAGTTCCCAAAAATGCCAAAAGTAGGAGGATGGGAAAGAGTTAAACGTGGTCTCAACTCGGAAAAACCGTGCCGCAGCCCAAGGGAAATTTTCTTATGGAGTGAACAGACCTCCCCTTTCATGGCTCTGCTTTAACTTACAACAATAATTCCATGTCGATAAGAGAACTGTAGGCAGCGTACGTACTGTACGCCGCAAGGTACCCGAAGGGATTGGAATTTAAATTAACTTTAATTTTACCAATAAATATAAAGTTACGACAAATATGCAGGCATCCGTTATGGCTTATGGGGTTGCAAGGTTCCCGTTGGAATATAAAAAACATTAATTAATATCTCAAAGTTTTAAGTAAATATGTATGCAGCTTATACTAACTCCGTGCGATTAATTAATGTCTCAAAGTTTTTAGTAATATATACTGTATGTAGCTAATAATACAAACTCCCGTGCGACTTTGGTGCTGCGGGGCTGGAGCCCCGCCGCCCCACGCCACACGGGGACGGGGGGTGCATCTCGCTATGACGGATTCGCAGTAGTACATCTTACCACAAGTAACGCATTTTTTTTCCTTTCTCACTATGATACAGTGCCATAAGTATATATTTTCAGTAGTAAAAGTTGCCATTAGTAATTGTGATCTTTATTAACTCTAAAATATGTTCACAAGTATTTAGCTCTATAAGTAAAATGACTCACAAGAATATTAAATACAATTTCTCACTAGAACTTCGTTCCGTAGTAACTGTGTATCACGCATAAATTGTATCAGTAGTATACATTATATATATGCGTTCGTATTTAGTTGTATCAGTAGTAAATTGTTTCACAATTATATTTCCTTTTGTTATTATGACCGCTAGGTGTCATCATGAAACGCCGACGGAAGGAAAGGTGGAGCCGGCCAAGCAGGTATGATAAGTTTATCCATTCCATGTCAATTAATAACAACAATCTTATAGTTGAGTAGCAACACCCACTTCTTGGACGGATCTCAAATTTACGGAAGTGACGACAAATCGTCGAACGATCTGCGGACGATGGTCGATGGATTTCTGAAGACTTCGAACGTTAATGACGTCAATTGTTTCCCATCGCACCGTAATGTGAAAATCGTATCAATCACGAACTGGCAGTTTGTTTCCAAGCAGGTCTATTTTACGTTTGAGTTAACTTTTAATTGTAAATTTAATTTTAATATAATCAGGTGACGGCCGAGTGGAAGAGAATCCGCAGCTCACCGCCATCCATTTGCTTTTCTTGGTGAACACAACCGCATCGCTTAAGAGTTGAAAGGAATCCGCAATCCGCAAAAGGTAAATGAAACCACGCACCCCCCCCCCCCCCCCCCCATACTGCTTGTCTTTGAAATAACCGACGATTTCAGTTAGTTCATTGTGCAAACAGAGAAACTTGGTTGTTTTTAAAACAATGTCTCTCTTAATGGCACAATCATAACCCAATTTCCGTTAAAATATTATTATTCGTTACTTTCTTTTTTTTCTTCGTGGAATTTTGTCTTTATAGTCATCGGTTGTTTGATGACCACATTTTCCTTATTGTGAGGCCAATCCTCTTTAATTAAACCCGATTCTCTCTCACCGATTATAATCTATTAGAAAATTTAAAAAGGCTAAATAAAAGATTTAAATAAGCTGAAATTGAAAACCCAATAACGTACCGTAGGGGCGTTGGTGTTACCCGATACCACATTTGGCATAATGAAAAAGTCGACTACTTTCAATCTTTTAATTCCATAGAGCCTCAATCGAGCATCGACGACAGCAGCGGGATCAGTTGCTTTGCCCATTTTACAGGTGCCAGCCGGATATGATAAATAGTTGAAGAAATAATGACGGATGAGACACTTCCAATAAGGATCCGTCTAAGGAGTGTAGCTCTCGCAACCAGGGAAAACCTTATCATAGAATTTCGTACCCATTTTCTGGAAAGCTTCCGCTAAAAGCCAATCCAATTTCGGCTCCTTCAACGAGAACGTTGAGATCCTGTTTCTGTTTGTCACTGAAATACTTTGGGTCAATAAGTGGAGCTGTGTACGGATCTGTCGAAGCCAGCCGGATAGTTCCACAGTCGATATAGCGGGCGGAGAAACATGGGAATCACTTGCCACATGTCAGTGTTGACAATTGACTTGTAATATTTTTCCCAAACATTGCCTGCTGTGACACCTTGATTGTAGCGGATCGAATATCCACTATCAGACGCTGGTGTTCCAGAAACAAAATGAAATTCTCGAAAATTCTATGTCGGGAAAATCAATGGTCTTATCGGCGTATTTAGTTTTGGCCCAAGCCAGACCGGCAGACCCTCACATCCGCCCATCAATGACGCCATCGGTTCCGCTCAATTGATGGTGTAATTAAAAAAAAACAGGCAAAGTAATGTAACGTCCTTCTAGCGATCCAAATGGCTGAAATGAAAATTGAAAAATTTCAAAAAACAGTGTGAAATTATTATTATACCAAGGATTTTTTACTTTATTGACGGTAAACTCCATTCCACCTAATGCGATGTGATCTTGAAGATGGTCGCCCACTTGAAGCTCGGTCAAAACCGGAATGCCCAATGAGTTAAGGTGATCTGATCGACCAACTCCACTCAACATCAACAATCGACGACTTTTGACTGATCCAGCAGAAAGAATTATTTCCTTTGTAGCTTTTATTTCGTAGACTTTCCCGTTTTTCTCAAAACGAACAGCAGTGGCCTGTTAGTTGTTGAATCGATGACAATTTTCAACACCCGTGAATGCATGGTTATTTAGAGATTAGATTGATGTCGAATAGGACGGAGAAATGATTTCGCTGTCGAACATCTGGGCGCATCTGGGTCCTCTTCGATTCGTAGCTTGTACCAAAATGAAACCTTGGAATTCGAAACGACGTCGGACATTATTATTTAATCATTAAAAAAGGAAAATCGCATTATATTAGTGATGTACAATGTTGCACCTGTTTGCTGGGCAGCATATTGCCGTCGTTATTCTCCTACCCCATTTCTACTCCAGCTTCAACAAATGTGGTCGCAAGTGGCGTTGTACAGCGATTCTTGAACGTTCTTGAACAGTCAAATAGCCACCGTCACCAGTTCCGTGATATTTCGTGTTGACGGCGATGTAAGGATTCCGGTTGTCTTCCAATTTAATGAAATAAGGAAGAACTTCATCGTAAGACCATCCGGGATTATCCACAGCCCAAAAATCATAGTCTCTTTTATTTCCTCTCACGTATATACAACATGTAATTGAGAACGGACGAACTATATACCAATTGGTGGTTGGTCTCGAGGCCAATTGCACCTGTTTTAAAAAGTGAATAATTTGTCAAATGTTTGTACAAGTCGGACACAAGATGGACGGACTTACCGGTTGTCATTGAAAGCCAAACATGCTGCCCCAGTTTGCGGCACCGTTTTGTATTTCAGTCGTCTATATTGGTGCGTTGAAGGTATTGAACGGTACCAGGTACAGTATCCTGCAAAAAAATCCGAACGCGATAGTTGATTTTCTAGGGAAAAATAAACTATCGCGTTCGGATTTTTTTGCAGGATACTGTACATCGGATATGAACGTCTCATCTCCTCCGGCTTCTAATGGTAGCACTTTCCAGGTGGATACTTCAGTAAGTCTGTTAGCTACAACCGCTCCAGCCGATCCTGCTCCAATAACAATGAAATCATATTCATTTACAAAAGTCTATTTAAAAAGAAATTAAAATAAAATAAACACACGGGAAAAATAAAACAGTGTAGAAAACATTTTCAAATGTAGGTTGTGTAGTCTTTTTAAAAAGCGCAATGGATGGTCACTTGGTCAGCGTGACTCAGCAGAAAAAAAATAAGACATAACAGTAATATGGTAAGGAGACCGTAGAACTCCAAAGACAGTAGAACTCCAAAGACAGAAGAACTCCAACGACAATAGAACCCCAATTTTTTTAATATTTTTAAAAAATGTATATTGACCCGACAGTAGAACCCCAACGACAGTAGAACTCCAAAGACATAAGAACTCCAGCAGTAAATATTTTTAAAAATACCGGACAATAGAACTCCAATGCCCGACAGTAGAACTCTAGTAAGTGACAGTAGAACTCCAACAATTTTTTTCGTTTTTTCATGCCCGACAGTAGAACTCTCTTTCATTAAAAATCTAAAAATATATTTTAGGTTAATAGGTTAGGTTAGGTTAGGTTAGCCTTACTAGCACAGATATATCCATAGGATATCCTATAGATGTCAGCGCCGATCCAGTTGGATATCCCAGCTGGATGTCCTATGGATGTTTACAGGATATACTAATGTCCTCTCCCATGGACGTCAAACGTGTATATCCATAGGACGTCCAAAAATGAACGTAATTTGGACCTTCTTTTTTTCCAATTTTGGGGAAAAATAAACATCTGCTACGGGAATCGAACTCGAGTTCCCTAGATTCATAACCGAATGCTCTATACAATATTC
The DNA here is from genome assembly GCA_030770115.1 of Daphnia galeata. NCBI lineage: Eukaryota > Metazoa > Arthropoda > Branchiopoda > Diplostraca > Daphniidae > Daphnia > Daphnia galeata. The sequence goes on along the minus strand of CM061123.1, from coordinate 7,832,035 downwards.
CAATCGTTATTTACAAATAAAGGCTTATTTTATATACTAATAGATATATATAAATATAAATTACAATAATCATAATGTAGCAAATAAAAGTCAGAAAATGCATACAGAATCAAATTCAAAACAATTTAAAAAAAATTATTTAGGAAAAAAAAAACATTTTTTTTTGCAATTTATAAATTTTATTGTTATTTATTTTTTAAACATAAAATTGTGAAATGTGACAATTTTTTACATTTTCGAAGGTAAATGATCATTGTTTTTCTTTCAAGTGATAGAAAAATTTCCATCCCTTCCACCGCACGTAATCCACAGGACGTCCAAGTTTCTAATTATAAAAACTCAAAGTCTTTCCGTTTTCAGGCAGCCACGGACATCCTATGGACGTTCTTTTTTGGTCCGAATTATTGGTGGTCCAAGTGAGTATATCCATAGAACGTCCAGCTTCTACCCAAAAAGTACGTCCAAATATGATCCTTTAATGGGTCATCCAAGATCGGTACCAGATGGAGAACCGTAGGATGTATCAAAATCGGAACACCCGTAAAAGGAAAGAAATTGGACGTCCATGGGATGTCCGTAACTTACAATAAACGGATAAACCGAAAATGGACCATCGGATATGACGTCCTATTGATAATGTGTGCTAGTAGGGAGGTTAGGTTAGGTTAGATTTGGTTACGTTAGGTTAGGTTAGGTTAGGTTTGGTTAGGTTAGGTTTGGTTAGGTTAGGTTAGGTTAGGTTAGGTTAGGTTTGGTTAGGTTAGGTAAGGTAAGGTTAGGTTTGGTTAGGTTAGGTTAGGTTAGGTTAGGTTAGGTTAAGTTAGGTTTGGTTAGGTTAGGTTAGGTTGTTTAGGAACAAAAAAATCAAAAAATCGTCGGAGTGCTATTGTCGGGCAGTGGAGTTCTACTGTCGGGCAATGGAGTTCTATTGTCCAATATTTTTAAAAATATTTACTGCTGGAGTTCTTATTTCTTTGGAGTTCTACTGTCGTTGGGGTTCTACTGTCGGGTCAATATATATTTTTTAAGTATATTTAAAAAAATGGGGTTCTATTGTCGTTGGAGTTTTTCTGTCTTTGGAGTTCTACTGTCTTTGGAGTTCCACTGTCAGCATCCCAGTAATATCTACCACTCCCAACGGTATAACAACTAAGAAACAACATTCGATTCTGTTGTACCACATGACATTTATGAATAACTATGTTATATTTTAGACCTTGAATAAGTATCGGTCAACCTTATAGACTGTGTGTCAACAGTCGTCTCTCTTATAGTCCATTTAAAAAATATTTTATCTGATTTCTTATTTGGGTAACGTGATAAACATCGCGGCATATTAGGGAAAAACACGCTCGGCCATGAACGGTGTGGACAGACTTCCTAGTGTCTTTTTAATATAACGGGTGTGCTTTAGTATAACATTGTGCGCAAAAAATTTTAGCTCGTATTGATTAAAATAGAACCGGAAAAAATTTATAGCCTACCGCATTTATAGCATCCGCTTGGTCACAATGAAATGAATATTTACCTTGGTGTCGGTGAATCGTCCTTCAGGATCGTCGTATTCAAACGAACTGTAAAACAGGTAATACACAAAGAATGGCGGTAACGAAGCCCTCAAACTCAGATTGCCGAATAGTTGATGGACTATAGACATGTTGTCTCTCTGAGTCTCTGTACGCAATAATGAATTTGTTTGTTTTCGTTTGTTACAAATTGGGTAAAACGAACAAAATAACCGGCCAGACGGCGTTCAATCGACTTGTAGTATTGAACGCGTCGAATTGTCCTATGAGAAAACCTGAACTCGTGTGTTTATAGATAGCGAGCAACGGGGGTTGGGTTTGACGCAACAAGTAGAGCTGGTAATGACCTTCTCCCCTCCCGGTGTATGACATTTTTTCTTCCTTTTTAACTCGTCCATCCCTTTTTTTAAGCCTTCCGGCATTTAAAAAAAAACTATATAACTTATGGTCCTACGGAGGGATAAGAATGCAAATCAGGGGAAAACAAATCTCATTACAGAAGAAATATAATACACCCAGCACTCTTTCTGGGTGAAAACGTGAATAGATTATTAGCGCGTCATCGGCACATAGAATCAAAAGTATTTTTAAAACTAACAATAATCTTGGTTTTATTATTAGAAAATTATATCAAACACGATTTTAGGCTTTTTTAATTCTTTTGTAAAATGGAAAATGTAGGTCGTGAACTTTTGAGAGAAAATTCACAGAGGAATGCTGATGGGTTGCGCAACATATTTCGGTGAAAATGAATAGCTCGATATGTCTAAGCTAAAAATCGAAATATTTTTTTACGGTTAATAATCCAATCCCTTATGATTGCAAGAGTGAGGACAGCAGCATTCGTTTTTACTTGAAGAAAACAAACGGATTCTGAGAAAATAATTATTCAGGTAAACCGAGGAAGAACTTTTTCTCAATTAAAATTCAGTGAAACGTATATTAAATAAGTAGAGCTGATAGTCACCGTCGTGGAATACACACACATTAGTAGAATTTTTAATTCTTCTCTAGAAATGTATTTGTCGGAAACTTGTAGCGAACGCCAACAGGTCCTGTTCGTGCAAAAAGAACATTATAGGCTACACAAACATCATTCAGTCATTCTCTGTTTAGTGGAAGAATTGCGACTGAATCAAATAGATTTTATTCATTAACAATTAAATTTATGTAAATAACATACAGTGAATAGAAAGGACTGCGAGAAATTAACGTATGTGTCATAACCGCGTTCAATAATGGCTAATGCAGTCATTCTGATCTGACGAAGGGCCCCTTTTTCAAAATTGAACTGGTTTATTTCATGTGAAAATGACGGTCGTTGGAACTATGAGCATATCCGATACCGTGTCTGATTTCCTCGCCAGCCAGTCTTCTTTGATCATACCTGAGGCTTTCTCTCCAATCATAATCTACAAGATCATTTGCACAAAAAAGAGGAATTTGTAATTAAAAGTTTGACCGTTAGTGATTAAACTAATTACGTTCCGTAGGGCCGTTCGTGTTACCCGATACGACGTTTGGCATAATAGAACAGTCGACTACCCTCAATCCTTTAATTCCGTAAACTCTCAATCGAGCATTGACGACCACAGAGATCTGTTGCTTTGCCCATCTTGCAGCGTCTTGCAGGTACCAGCCGGATGATAAATAGTTGAAAAATAATGACGGATGAAACACTTCAAATAAGGATCTGTTGTGTTTATTCTCTCTACAACCCAAATGCGCATTGCCAAACCATATTGAGTTGCTGAAACCCACTCCCTTCCTTTTTCCAAATGTCTTCTTCTCTTCGTCTGCTAGAACTCTAGCTTGCTCTTTTCTTCTTTTGTGATACCTGACAGGAGATAGTCATCCGACTTACAGCCAGGTTCTATTTGATAATCTTAAGTTGAACAAACATATTTCTGTTCTGTGTGGAGGTACATACATGTCTATAAGTTAATAAATTATTGCAGAAGTGTTCTTGTGTCTAATTGTAGAGTTCAAATTACAACAGGTTATGGGCCCAGATTACGTAGCTTTGAACTACAATGGCCGAACACGTTGCACAAGACTTTAATTCTTTGAGAGCAGTTTCTCACGTGCCAAAATTCGATGGCACAAATCACCGAGAATGGAACTATGAGATACACTTATGCTTCCAGGCCATGGAGGTTGATTCAGTTGTGTTAGGGACAGAATTATGCCCAGCGGAGGTAACAAATTTTAACTTATCACTCAACTACTTACAGAACGTGTTGAAAAGTCTGCCTTATGGCACATGTTGAGTGTCAATTGCCTTATGGTTACTATCGTACTGATCATGCTTGCCCTATGGCACATCACACATGCAAGTATCAAATGCCACATTCTATTCCCTACAACTTCAGTTAAATCTTCAACGTAGTCATTAAAAAAAAAAAAAAGAAAAACCTGTAAACCTTTTTTTATTCTCTTGTAAATTTGCCTTTCCACATTCACAGACCAATCTAACCATACATCACACTAAATGATTATGGCCTGAATTTTATCTGTGAATGTTTCCAAACCTTTGCTCGTAATATTTCCTTTTTAAGTCAAGCAATACTCTTATCTCAATGGGCATTTCTCACTTTGCTAATTACCAAATACCAAGCTTGAATACTTTTGAGAACACAGTTTCATCAGCCCTAACGCTGAGAATCATTCAACCTGCAATGTTCATTGATTTATCTCATGTCCTATGACAAAATCATGCAATAGCATGTGATAATTTAATCAGCTTCACTATTTCTTTTCCTCTTAACAGGAACGGAATGAAGAAAATCTACTTCTGAATGAAGCAGCCATACGACAATGGACACGAAAGGACGTCTTAGCTCGAAACTGCATCATGGCAACTATAACTAAGGATATGAAGGAAAACTTGTACATATGCGTAAATGCAAATCAAATGTGGACAAGGCTGAACCAACAATATCAATTGCAAACAGAAGAGCATCTGCACCTACTCTGGCAGAACTATTACGACTTTAACTACACAACTGGTATAATCATACAAACTAAAAAAAAAAAAAAAAAAAAAAAAAAAAAAACTAAACTCCTCAACTTTATATTAAATGTTCAACCTCTCTTTAAGGCGACGACATGAGAACTCACATTCAAAAGCTCTCAAACGTGGCCGACAAGCTCAGAGAGCGGGATCAACCGCTCAGCAACATTCAACTCGTGTCAAAGGCCTTAGCCACTCTTCCAGAAACCTTTCGCATCGTGAGATCTGTATGGGCTAGCGTTCCTGCCGCAGACCGCACTCTTGACCATCTTCTTCAGCGACTTCTTACTGAAGAAAATGTCGTAAAGTCCTATCAAAAGACCGATAACGTGACTGAAGGAGCTTTTGTCACGAGTGAAGGAGCAAATAGGGGGTATACCCCCGGTCGCGGCGGATATCCTGGTGTTCGTGGAAGAGGAAAGAAGCATCTTGGAATTCGAGGAGGATATGTAGACAAGCGATCGAGACAACAAAACAGAGCCGATCAAGACCAACGCCCAAAATGTGAATACTGCACGAAACCAGGCCACCAAGAGAAAGATTGCTACAAGAAGCATGGCTATCCAGACGTCGGAGGTGGAGGCAAAACATCGACTGGACTCCTCTCATTATCCAAACCTGACCCCAGAAGCATATTTGCTTTCTTTGCTGACTCAGGTGCTACCAAGCACATGTCCGATCAGAGAATTTTTTTCACAAATTTCAAGCCAATAGAAATTGGAAGCTGGTCTGTATCTGGTAATCTCCTTAAAACAAACAAACAAAACTTACAACTTTACTTAAATCCATTTTACTTATCCAGGAATAGGAAACAGTAAGCTGGACGTAAGAGGCACAGGCAGTATTAACGTCACAACTGTGATTAATCAAATAAAAACCTCAAATACACTGATGGAGGTACTCTACATACCAGGGCTTGGCGTGAATCTGTTTTCCATCGGAGCCGCAACTGCCAACGGATTAGTAGCGCACTTTGAGCAAAACAAGGTACCTCGAAGTTACATATATACTCTCATAAAAGTGTATTAACATGCTCACTTAAATCTCTCATTTAAGGTTTCGTTCATGAGAGGAAAAGACATAGTTCTCACCGGAGAAAGAAAAGATGACACCCTTTACCATCTTGATCTTGAACCTGATATACAGACGACTCGAAAAGATAAACAAACAAGCGCTGAACTCTCCCTCTATAGCGCACATGGCGCTGATATCCGAGCATCACTCATCACATGGCATAAGCGCCTCGGCCACCTTGGCTATCAAATGCTCCTGAAGATGCTGCGACAAGATCTAGCCGTTGGTCTTAACATCGACGGTGACTGTGAAATCCCAGCATCACTCTGTTCTGCTTGCGAGACAGGAAAGTTTACCAGAGTATCGCTCAAAGAAGGACGCCACAGAGCTGGCAGGATAGGTGAACTCACTCACTCCGATGTCTGGGGCCCCATCGCGTCCCCAAGTCTCGGAGGAGCAACCTATTACGTCACCTTTAAAGACGATTTTAGTGGTCATCTAACGGTCTACTTCATGAAAAGAAAATCTGAAGTTCCCTCACTAATCCGGCTCTACCATGCAACGCTTCTCAACGAGACAGGAAATTACATGCTCACTCTCAGGACAGATAATGGAAAAGGAGAATACGTGAACAATGAGAACGACGCTTGGTTTAAAGAGAAGGGGATTCGTCACGAGACAAGTGCCCCGTATACACCTGAACAAAATGGCACAGCAGAACGCACCAACAGGACCCTGCTGGACATCGTCCGATGTATGTTAATTTCCAGTGGACTACCCTCATCTCTTTGGGCAGAAGCCGTCTCATACGCTACCTACATCCGAAACAGAGTTCTTTCGAGAACTGGCGAGCTGACTCCTTACCACTACTGGAACGGCAAGAAATCTGATTTGTCAAAAATCCGAATCTTCGGTTCTAGAGCGTTCATAAGAGACCCATTAGTTTCATCAAAACTGGAAGCACGTAGCCAAGAAGGAGTCTTCGTTGGGCGCTCCATCACTCAAAACGCTTTTAGAATCTACATTCCTTCTACCAAAAGGATTCTCATTAGCAAAGACGTTAAGGTGGACGAGACTATGGTCTACCATGACATGAAAAAACAATCGGTGAGTACTTTTTTTTCTCCCAACTTATAAACAAAACTGAACTAAAAGATTCCATTTCTCTTAGAAGGAGCCTCAAACTGATGAGCCTGCTTTCCATGAATCAGACCTCAATGAAGTTTCCACCGATATCAATATTCCCCAAGAAATTTCAATTCCACTTGATGATGCAAAAAAGGAGGGCGCGATAATCAACAATGAAGCTATAGACGAAGAAATCGTCTATGACGCATCCCCTAACGCATCCAACGCAAGTCCTCGCGTTCACTCAGGTCATCAAGTTAACAGCAAAGGAACTCGTCAATCGGCTCGCCGTCCAAAATTATCCGATCGGTACCTCCAGTATAGGCAATCAATAGCCAAACAAGGTAACACACACACCGACAAAAAAAAAACATCAGTTATAACCTTTTTTTTTAGCAATTTTCTTTGGCGTACCTACAAAAACGTCCAAATCTCGACCTGTCGAGCCTAGCAGTTATCTCGAAGCCATTTCCTGTGCCGACTCAGAATTCTGGATTCCAGCCATCATTGAAGAGTATGAGTCACTCATCCAAAATAATACATGGAATTTATGTCAGCTACCTCCAGGCCGCAAAGCAATTCAAGGAAAATGGGTTTTAAAGTATAAACCAGGATTCAAAAGCACACCCCCAAGATACAAGGCCCGCTTTGTCATTAAAGGATATTCGCAAATACAAGGGCTCGACTACACCGAGACCTACGCTCCAGTGGCCAAACACTACTCTCTTCGCGTGATCATGGCCATCGCTGCTACAAGGGATTTAGAAATGATCCAACTGGACGTCAAAACTGCCTTCCTTTACGGCACCCTAGATGAAGAAATCTACATGCAACAACCCGAGGGATTCATCGTTCCAGGAAAAGAAGGAGAAGTCTGCCGTCTTATCAAAAGCCTTTATGGTCTTAAACAGGCTTCCAGAGTATGGAACATCAAATTCAACGAATTCCTCATCCTTTTTGGACTAACAAGAAGCGTAGCTGACCCATGCATATATTATCGTCATCTTCGTAAAGGGGAGGCGGATGAAGAAATCACAATTTTCATCCTTTACGTCGACGACGGACTCATTCTCAGCAGCACCAAGGCAGTCCTCAGTGAGATGATGGAATTTCTCGGCAAGGAGTTTGACGTTCGCTCTATTGCACCCGATCGATTCATTGGAATTGACATCAACCGAAACAGAATCCAACGAACAATTCATCTCTCACAGCCAGATTATGTCAAGACTGTACTCGAGAGATTCAACATGAGCAACTGTTCCATTCTCTCTGTTCCGGCTGATCCATGCACCAAGCTCACGCCACAGATGTGCCCACAAAATGAAGAGGAGAAGCAAGAAATGGCAAAAATCCCCTTCATGGAATGCATTGGATCGGTGATGCACCTCACCCACTTGACACGACCAGACATCGCCTACGCCGTTGGCCAAGTCTCGAGATACTCGCAAAGCCCAGGACAAGAACATTGGAAAGCTCTTAAGCGCATCCTTGCTTATCTACGCAAAACCCTGAACTACGGCCTCCTATTTGGAGGTGGCGACGACGAATTGTATGGCTACTGTGACGCAGATTACGCTGGAGACTTGGGAAACAGGAGATCAACATCCGGAGCTGTATTCACACTACATAACGGCCCGGTTTCATGGTTCAGCCGCCGCCAGTCATGCGTCGCTCTCTCAACAACGGAATCGGAATTCATCTCTGCGGCGGAAGGGGCGAAAGAGGCCATATGGCTCAAGCGCTTTCACTCTGAATTAGGAGCTCGCACCTCAGCCATGCCACTAAGATGCGACAACCAGGGCGCCATCGCCCTCATTCACGATCCTGTGTTCCATCAGCGAACGAAACACATTGACGTGCGTTTCTTCTTTGTGCGGGAGGCGCAAGAACAAAAGAAAGTTGACATCTCCTACATCGAAAGCGAAAATCAACTGGCGGATATATTCACAAAGGCGCTGGCTGCTCCAAGATTCGAAAAACTGCGTGAAAGATTGAACATTTGTGAGCTACCAGAATAGAGCTCTCAACTTTAGGGACGCATTGCATCTCATTCCTCTTTTGTGTTTATTTATTTTCTTTGCGCACTTGTCTTGAGGGACGTGTTGTGTTTATTCTCTCTACAACCCAAATGCGCATTGCCAAACCATATTGAGTTGCTGAAACCCACTCCCTTCCTTTTTCCAAATGTCTTCTTCTCTTCGTCTGCTAGAACTCTAGCTTGCTCTTTTCTTCTTTTGTGATACCTGACAGGAGATAGTCATCCGACTTACAGCCAGGTTCTATTTGATAATCTTAAGTTGAACAAACATATTTCTGTTCTGTGTGGAGGTACATACATGTCTATAAGTTAATAAATTATTGCAGAAGTGTTCTTGTGTCTAATTGTAGAGTTCAAATTACAACAGGATCCGTCCATAGAACTTCTTTCTCACAGCCGGGGAAAGTCGCGTTATAAAATTACGATCCAAGATCTTGAAAAGCTTTCATTTTTTTCAATGCTAATCCAATTTTCGTTCCTCAACGATAGTGTTGATGTCCTAATCTTCTTCATCGGTGAAATATTGAGGATCGATCAGAGGAGGAGCTTACGGATCGTTGGCGGCCAGTCGGATAGTCCCGACTTATTATTTTGGTCGATCAAGTAACATGGGAATCACTTGCGACATGTCCTTGTCAATCACTGGTTTGTAATAACTTTCCCAAATATCGGGACGGACGCCGTTATTCAAGTGGATAACAGCCCCACTGTCAGACGCTGGTGTTCCAGAGACAAAATGAAATTCTATGTCGGGGTATTCACCGGATGCGTCGGCGTATTTTCTATTAACCCAAGCCAGGCCTTCAGCACCTCCCAATGACGCCATCGGCCCCGCTGAATTTAATGGTTGAGGAATACAGGTAACTTTATTTTACGAATAATAATAACGTGTTTCCAGAGTACTAAACGGCTTCAAATAAAAACAAAATGAATTAAAATTTGTTTGCGAGGTTCTGATTAAATCAAATTAACGAGGGACGACTACTAATGTTACTAATGACACGTTGCTCTATTTATGTAAAATACTAGTGGTACGTTTTACTATTGAAACATTATTCTTCTGAACATTGACGTAAATATTTAAAAAACATATAATATAATTTTGGTACATTTTACTAGTGCTACATTATATGATTGATACTCTTCTTTTTTTTAAAGTTTTTACCACAGTTTCAATGAACAATTTTATCTAAGCTACATTTCACAAGTGATCAGTGATCGGCCGAATCAATTTAAAATGTGATTCGAATCAAAACTGAATAGAATCACACCATCATAAGAATAAAAAATCAAAAATTGGAATCATCCAATGATTTTTGATTCTGAATCAAGAATCAAGAATCAAAAATCAGAATTAATGATTAAAATTTGATTCGAATCAAATTTCGAATCAAGAATCAAAAATCAAAAATCAGAATCAATGTTTTCTTCGTCTATTTTAATTCAAATTTTTTACTTTTTTTTTGGTGTGACAAAAAAACTTTGAAACCGTTTTTTTAAATTCTGCATTTTTTCAGAAAAAAAACAAAAATATGATTCTATTTTAGAGAATCATTGATTCGAATCAATTTATAAAAAAATAAAAAAAATCAGAATCAAAAATCAAATCTAATTTCAGAGAAAATAAAAAATCGGAAAATCAAGCAAAATTGATTCGAATCAAATTTTGATTGGAATCAAATTTGATTCGGTCGATCACTTGAAGTGATACACGGCTGCCAATTTCAAGTATACTATTGATACAAGTTACTTAAGAACAATACTTATGAACCTTGTTACTACTGCGAATCCGTCATAGCGAAACGCACCCGGGACGGGTTTTTATCTAAAGCTCATATTATCTAAAATCCATTCGGATATTGAAATCCTGAATCAATATTGAATGAGATATTAGAATTCTGATTTAATATTGAATGCGATATTGAAATACGCCTCGTGGCAGGGCAATCCACAAACTGTTGAATTATATAAGCCCCGTCACCCTATGTCGTAATAAATTTTTACTTTGCAGTGACGGTAGAAATTAGGTTTGTTGGAATTGTGCTGATAACTAGGCCTAGTTATCAGCCTAGAGATAAAACTATAGGCAGTAACTTTATAAATGATTGGATTTCTCGTTTAATCCTATCCTATTTCAAGTTACCCGAAGGGTTACTGGTCAAAGTTTCGTTTGCCGTATGGTTTACATTGGTATGGTTTTTGGTTTTTTACATGGGCACCCTCAGTTCTCGTAACACTACACAGATGGCTTTTTGCAGTTCTCGTAACACTACATAGATGAATGCACTAGTTTTTTGCAATTATTGGTTGTAGTCAACATTTTTATTCCATTTCAATAACACTATTACGTAGCCGAGGATTTTTTACATCTTTTCTGAAAAATTTGGCTTAAATCGATTCAGGCGTTTGATCAGACGGACAAATTGTTACTTTTTGACAGAAGTTCAGTAACTGTTATAGCAGACGATAACAAAGAAAAATTGGAAATTGTGAATGTTATAGCAGACGATAAACGATAAATACCTCAGAGACATGTGAATTTTATGGCAGGGAATCCAGGGATAAAATATTAATAATAAACGTTACTTGAATAGGATAGGATTCAACGAGAAATCCAATCCTTTATAAAGTTACTTCCTATAGTTATCTCTAGGCTAATAACTAGGCCTAGTTATCAGCACAATTCCAACAAACCTAATTTCTACCGTTACGAAATAGGGTGACGGGGCTTATATAATTCAACAGTTTGCGAATTGCCCCGCCACGAGGCGTATTTCAATATCGCATTCAATATTGATTCAGGATTTCAATATCTGAATGGATATTTAGAGAATATGAGCTTTAGATAAAGACCCGTCCCCGGGTGGCGTTGGGCGGCGGGGCTCCAGCCCCGCAGCACCAAAGTCGCACGGGTGTTTGTATTATTAGCTACATATTTATTACTAAACACTTTCAGACATTAATTATTCGCACGGAGTTAGTATAAGCTGCATATATATTTACTTAAAACTTTGAGATATTGATTAATTTTTTTTATATTCCAACGGGAACCTTGCAATCTCATAAGCCATAACGGATGCCTGCATATTTGGCGTAACTTTATATTTATTGGTAAAATTAAAGTTGATTTAAATTCCAATTCCTTCGGGTACCACTGCCTACAGTAACGTTTACTTTTTATATTGTTTACCCCTGCCATCTGTGTTTATCCCTGCCATTTATCATCTGCTATAACAGCTACTGAAATTCTGTCAAAAAGTAGCAATTTCTCCGTCTGATCAAACGCCTGAATAGATTTCAGCCAAATTTTCAGACAAGATGTAAAATATCCTCAGCTACGTAGTAGAGTTATTTAAATGTAATAAAAATGTTGATTACAATTAATAATTGCAAAAAACTAGTGCATCCATCTCTGTAGTGTTACTAGAACTGAGGGTGCCCATTGCAACTTTGACCAGTAACCCTTCGGGTAATTAATATGCGCAACTGATTCTACAAATGTTGTTCCCATTTCGTTATCACTGCTCTTAGTGTAGTAGTTTGGGCGTCCAGCTCTCGAACTCGGGTTCCGTGATTCGAATCCATACTTTTTCAGGTTTCCTTTTAGACCAATATCCACATATTAGTAAAATTGAATTTATTTATTTTTCTCATCTGAAATTAGAAATCATAAATCAATCTGTTTTACGTATGGTTATCATAGCCCTACAACTTTGTTTTGTGTATTAGGGACTTAGAAAATTTCAGTGTTGTTTCAGTGTTAGCTTTCACCCTTCCAACACCAGGTCGCGGGGCTGTCGCAGTAACGAAAGATCACAAAAAAGTCAGCTGCCTTATGGAACCTTATAACACAGAGACTGGGAACCAGCTTATCTAAGACCATGACTTGAATTAACAAAGATATTGAATAGAGCAGTATCCTGCGTTGCCTCTCATTTGTGTCCAAATGACATCATGAATGGACAATCTGATTGGCAAAAATATCATTTGTGTCCAAAATGGCCAATTCTGATTGGCCAAATGAGATTTTGAGAAGTGGCAACGCAGGATGTAGAACTGCTCTATTGCCGAATTTCGAAAAAAAAATGAATTGCAGATTGGATTTATAATGAAGACAAAGTTTAAAATGTCAATCTCTAGTTTGCAACGCCATGTAGTTTATGTTTGGATTAATGGAGCAAGTGACTGACGCGTACCTCCCCCTGTTTGTGAACGCATTCGTGCGGGTAGCGCCATGTTTATCAGAAGAAAACTGGCCTTGCAGGGAATTCCCATAAGAAGAAGAGGGGGGTCTCGAAAAATATTCGTGTAACTTTTTCAATTTATCTTGTCACGGATCGTAACAAGAAAAAACAGACACCCCCCTGCTAATTACGTAACAAAAAACAAAACCTCCCCAGTGAATTTAAAAATACAAAATACAAAATTTTCTTGATTAAAGCCATGTATTTGATGTTACATGGCACAAACTCTTAGAAAGGCTCAATAAAGAAGATGAAGGCGATAACGGAGTAGGCTATCAAACTGAAACGAACGAAAAAACTTAATTTTCTTCCTCCCAGACACCCGTGAAATGCTCTTCCATAGTAATAACTGGCATTGGGTTGTCATCTCCGTCTTCTTCTTGGGGCAGAATGATACCAGTGACATCGAGCTCGTCTTCCTCAACCCAATCTAAGTGTTCTCCATTCTCTTCATGCATAACAATCACTGCCATTAGTTCTCGTTGCCTACGAGCTGCCACTCTCACAGACCGAGTTCTAACTGGCACACATTGAGTCGCGACTAAATTGGGAGATTCTCGGTGCTCGGGTAAATGTTTTTTAAGCATGACAACTGACGCGAAGTAAAGGTGGCAGATTTTGCAGCAACGATCCATTAAAGCAGTTTGAACCGATGGGCAAAATAAATCGTACGGCATCGTTTTGAATGACCGACAGGATCTTGGAAGAATTTCGTCAAACTTAATCACTTGGGTAGCGAACAATGAGGGAAACTTGTGTTTTTCAACGTCCGTTCTTTCAGGAACCAGAAGGCCATCAGCAGATTGATAAATAGGGATAGGGGGATAGGGATAGGGCTTCTTGGCTTGGCGCACCATGTCACATCCAGGCATTTCACAATCTGTGTAAAGTATTGACTCGTTTGCACGTGCTGAGAAAACCATTTCGAATCTTTTGTCACCAAATTCTCTACTTTTAGCTCAGAGCTTTTTGGATTTTGGAAAGTTGTCGATATTCACTGAAGACCAAATTTCTGCCAAAGTTTGCCCAGCAAACCCAAAGTTTTCTAGTTCTTTCTTTTTGTCAATAGTGCGGCATTGACTATCAAGATGACTGCCGTAGTGTTCACGAGGAAGGATGACACCTGATAATTCTTTACTTAAAGGCGCCATACGCCTCTCTACCCGATTAAAAGCACTGCGGCCCGGGGCATTTGTTGCAATGAAAATAGCATCCGATCCATGTTTTTCAAAGTGGTGGATGGCAACTTGGATCACCTTCTTATATCAAGGATTTTCGCCTGGGCCGCCGTCGACGGTGAAAATAATAACAGGCTTGATTGATTTGTCGATTCCAGACTTCGAAAAGGTGTCAAATTCCGGAAGCTGAAGAAGTTTCTCAAAATCAAGGCCATGAGCCAAAGCGGACGACGATTCTTGCTTACCAGAGCGAATAGCCACATACGTGGGGCCTGAATAGGTCACGCTCTCGGGATTTCCGATTCCATTTTGTTTAATCTGAATTGCTGCATACACGGATGGAATAAGCTTGTGTTTTGAGGCCACAACCCAATCATGGTCGGGCAAGTTTACTCTGTATTCTACGTGCATCAATAACGGAGCCTGTTTATTTGCAGCCGTAAGTCCAATGGGAACTCGTGATTTGTCGTCTTGGCTTAAAAAAAAGACTTCATTAGGGCCCAGTATTGACGCGAGTTCTTCGAGATGTTTGATAGTCGCAGTGCAAAAATGCATATCAATATGTTTTGAATGGGCGCCGTTTTGCGCACGAATCAAACGAACTGTGACGGTTTCAACGTGCCTCTTTCCTTCCAATTTTGAGCTTCTTTTTGGTAATAAGCGAAGATATACTCATGACAACAATCATTGAAAACCTATTTCGACATTCCCCTGAGGGCTTTGCTCGAGCATTAGCTTCTCGAGCTCAGCACTCAGGGGAATTGTATTTCCTGTGTTTATTCGTGAGAAACAAAAAACTAAACAGACGAACCATTTGAGTTACATTTTAGCGTGGGAAATTTTTGCCATTACGCTTACATTTTAGCGATATTTTTGCCACTATTTTAACTTTTTTAATTGAAAAAAATTTTCGGCCTTGCTACGTAACGTTTTCAAAACTCCCCCCCCCCCCTCCCCCCTGTAACATTTCGTAACACTTTTTGCAACCTCCTCCCCCCCTCATCGCGTTACGTAATATATGGACAGCCCCGAAGCTGTATTCCTGGGCCTGTCCCGATTAATATGGTCAGCGTACGAAAAGTGAGGGGAATTTTTGCAATATTCATGAAACCTATTTTAAATAATAGGGGAAAATGTATAGATACTACGGTAAAAATGCTCCCGGTCAAAGCGGTGGGGAAAATAGGTAAATTAAATAAATAAGTTTGTGGCAGAATAATTACATAAACATGACAAAAAGCTGAAAAGCAGACGAAGTTTCATTTTTTCACTATGCCGTCTATGCGTAAAATAGTGTAAAAAATCCTGAGGAGAGAAAGAGGGAGGAGTCCTCTGTTCCCTTAGGCTATTTTACCAGAATAACGCTTGTTGTCAATGCACCTAAGCGGCAACTACAAATCATCTGCTTCTTGCAGAAATTTTTTTAATGAAACGTCGGTAAAAGGCGGCAGCTAGCTGGAATCCGGTATCAATGGTCTACTGTTCGAATATAGTAAACTACATTTTATTCTTCACTGATTATTCTTATCTGAAGAAAATATTTCATCATGATTCATCGTCATCTTGTCAAGAAAGTTTAAATCCGATTCATAATTGGTGATACTATACGATTGGTATACACAATATCACAATGACATTAAGAAGAAGATAGCGCAGTGGTTAGTAACCCTTTGACGCACGACGGGACATTTTTGGCCCAGTACTGAATTCGAGAGAAATCCGGGAACGAGCGAGAATGGAGAGACTCTGTCGCGGGATGTAGCTTAACGCGCGGTTTCTCTCCATTTCTGCCCTACCGATTTTGACGAAAAAGCCTGTGCAGTGAATTTGGTCACTTGGTAGTGCGGTGACCGAAATTTACTCGGTTCGGACAGTTGGATAATGAATTAAAGTGAAAATCTTAAACGGGACAGTAATGTCCCGCTAGACGGTTAAACAGGGGAAAAACGCCTAAGTGTCCAAGGCGCCCCACGACTGACGGGACATTTTTGTCCCGTCAAGTCAAAACACGGGGAAAGCACGGTCCCCGAGAGTGGAAGCTCACCGCTCCCTCATGTTCTCCTTCAGGCACGGGAAAAAGAAACTGATGTTCGATGGGCAGCCACCAGTAATGGTGGCGCACAAACGCCCCTGCCTCTTGTACGTTTTTATCTCTGAACTCGGATCGTTCGTCGTGCTAGACCTGACTGGCGCTTCAAACGGAGGAAAGAATAAAAAATTATCCCGGTAGCTCCTAATGCATGCTCGATCCCACTAGTTAAGCAACTATTGATAAGGAAATGTGATCCTTTTGGCCAATGCAAAAAACAAGACTAATCGTGCTCATCTTCTTCGACTGTGTATTTACAGGTTGACCAGAAATGAGCAATAGGAAGAAGAGCAAGAAGAACGGCTCGGGGCACGAGGAGGAAGACCCGAAGCACCCTAAAAATGACCCAAGGACCAAAGTTACGCAAAAGCAAACAGAAAAGATAAAAAAGCTAGCTCTTAGGAATCGAAAAGATTCGACGCCAGATCACAATCCAAAAGATTCGAGAAGCCGGAGAAAACGCAAGCGCGAATTGGCGCAAAAGGCGGAAGAGGAGCTAAGGGAGCAAGAGCGCAGGGCGCGCCAGAATGAACCAGTTGTTGAGCCTGGCAATGAGATTCAGAACGAGGTTCTTGAAACCGTTCCTGAAGGGGAAAATAGGGTTGAACCCCCGGTCCTGGATCTGGTTGACTCGCCAGATTCGGACAAAGACGTTGAATATAAATCAAAGCCGAGGCAGCGGCTGTCATCGTCAAGTGAAAGTGGCTCTGACGTTGATCGCAGACGCAAAGCTGAGAGAACGCCGAGCCCGAGTGGCTCTGACGATGATTATGAACGGAAAGCTGGGGGCTCGTCGAGCCAGAATAGCCAATCCGGTGAAAGCCAGAGCGGCTCTGAAGACAAGAAAAGTGATTCGCTGAGCGATCGACTTCGTAAAGAAGCTGAAAGAGATGCAATGTGTGTGAGATTGGAATTGGGCGAACTTGAAAAAACAGCGCCGTCAGTCAAGATAATGAGGCGATACTGGGAGAATTCAAAGCCAGGTCCGCTGAGCAGTAAGCCCGGTATGAGCAAGGCGATCGTCGAGCGCAGTACTAGCAAGGCAATCGTCGAGCCCAGTATGAGCGAGGCAATCGTCGAGCCCAGTACGAGCAAGGCAATCGTCGAGCCCAGTACGAGCGTGGCGACTAAAAGATCGAGATTTGAAGTAGTTGACTTGAATCTTTTATGTGACTCCTCACCACCTAAAAGACGCAGAACCAAAGCTTCAAAAGAAGTTGAAGAGGCACTCAGAGAGAAGGCTCGACAGGCCGCTGAAGTTTCAAGGAAACATAAGAGGCGAATCCAGGAACCGGAGACGCTAAGAGTCGAGAAAGCGAGAGACCCAAATCGCCCCACAAAGAAAGTTAATTCTGATCATGCCAAGCTTAATATGCAGAAAAAAGCTGACGGAAAGAGAATTAGCGAGAGCGAAGCAATAAATCGGCTCTATAGAGAAGTGAAAAACTGGAACGATGGCGATCCCAGTCACGGAAGCGGCAACTTCCAAGAAAAGCCATTTCCTTTCACGGTCCGTCCCAGTGAGATCGGAGTGAGGACGGATTTTTTTAAGCTCAAAAAAGTCTGGGAACCGATCGATATCTTTATGATGATGTTCAGCACACCCAGCACCGATGGAATATACATCGATGCGGTTGATCATATCGTAGACTCGACGAACGATTATATCAATGAGAATTGGCCACTTGAACGCGGTCAACCACCGGCGAGGAAGGTTGGCGGCCGACCCGAGGGTGCACGGGTTGGACCGATGGCTGACGTAGGCAGATACGTTACAAGGGCGGAATTACTATCGTTCCTGGGCCTGAATTTTCTGATGGGCTATCATCGTTTGCCCGAGGTTGATCTTTACTGGGAGATGAAACCCGACACCGGTTTCGGACTCGGCTTATTTCCGCAGGCAATGACGCGAGATCGATTCAAATTCATTGCTAAACACATCGCAATCACGTCACCTGCTGAAATAGAAGAGAACGACCGGGAAAGGGAAAAGGAAGATCCGCTTGGACGAATCAGATGGCTTATCGATAACCTCAACGCTCGATTCGGGGATTTTAGACAGTCACCCAGACCGCAGAGTATCGACGAGAGCATGGTCAAGTTCAAGGGCCGCTCATCGATAAAGCAAAGGATGCCTGACAAGCCTGTGAAAAGTTGCTTCAAATTCTTTAGCCGATGCGACAGTGAAGGCCACGCATTCGAAATCTATCAAGGCCTGAGAGAGAGTGAAAACCACGCTGCTCAAGCTGGTAGAAGTGCCGAAGAGACCGTCTTCGATCTGTGCATTCCCTTGAAAGGCAAAGGGCACATAGTCGCTTTTGACCGGTTCTTTTCGAGCATTCCTCTCGTTGATCGACTCCACGGCATCGGTGTCAATGCCGTTGGAACGATAAAGAAAAGCAAAGCAGATCAGCCGATTCTCTTTGAAAGCGATCTGAGAAAAGACCAATTCGTTGGCAGAATCGGAGGCCCCCGTAAAGGTCCCCGTAAAGCAATATTTATGTGGAACGACACCAAAACCTTCCGAGTCATTTCTAATTATCACGGCTCGGATTTGGTTGAGGTGAAGCGGAAGCAAAAAGACGGCAAGGACAAGATGAAAACTTGTCCGAAAGCCTTTGCCGATTACGGAAAGTACATGGGCGGCGTAGATACGGCCAATCAGCTGCGGTCATACTACGAGAGGGACCGAAGGTCCAAGAAATGGTGGCACAGACTTCTCTTTTCCCTTTTGGAGACCACCTTAGTGAACAGCTGGATCTGTTACAAGGGTTTAGTGAAACGCAATATGGCGACCGGGAATAAAAAGGGAGAGCCCCACAAATTACTTCACTTTAAATGCAGTGT
Source organism: Daphnia galeata (assembly GCA_030770115.1). Lineage (NCBI taxonomy): Eukaryota > Metazoa > Arthropoda > Branchiopoda > Diplostraca > Daphniidae > Daphnia > Daphnia galeata. Next base: position 7,812,958 of record CM061123.1, on the reverse strand, counting down.
GACGATGAGCCTTCTCGCACGCGGTTTAAATTCTAAGAGGCAACGAGCCGGGAGGATCGGGAGATTGGCGCCCAAGATTCATCCCAGTGCTCAAGTGAAAAATAAGAGAAGGAAAAGTAATCTCAGCGTTGGAAAAGAGCTGCGCTTCGAGAATGTTGGCATTCACATACCGATCTTCTCTTAGGACGGTGTTGTAGTAGTCACAAGATCACCGTGTATTTAGCTGATAAAATCAAGATACATAAACAAGCAATGAGCAAGAGAGATAGAGAGAGAGAGAGTTGTGGTTGGCAGAAGAGCTGAACTTACTCTGCTTTCTTTGCAAAAGTCCCGCGAATTTATACCGGAGCGCGAGTGAACAACTCGCGCTCCAACGTCTATCGCGGAGACTTTCGCAAACGTAAGAAAGCATTACGTGCGATTCACGCACGCCAGAGTGCCTATTGCGGAGACCTTTGGAAACATGCGAAAGCGACGTGCAGATTAATACACGTCCTGATTCGCATGTTCCAACGGCTCCCGTATACAGAAAGTACCGGTTTCCATATATGGCACCCCGCCGGTTGCCATACATGGGCATCCTCTAATGAGGTGCCGGCTACTTCCGCTGCGCCCCTTGTTTCCGTGTGGTAAGAGTGCAGTCAGTAGCCTTAGGGTCATTACATTCCTTCCCCTTTGGTGGGAAAAGGAATTAGTCCCCTAATTCGAAAGAAGAAAGGTCTGAAAATGAAAACAGTCACAGCGTGGATAATAACGGTAATAATCCGTGCAGAAATAAAAACATATAATGGAAGTAAAACACAAACGTATAAAGGCATAAAATGGGTAGCAAATAAGCTGGTAAAATATGGTAAAAATTGAAGGTAAGGGCATACAAAATGATATAATATCGTAAAATAAGGGCATACAAAATGATATAATATCGTAAAATAAGCTGGTAAAATGTATGGCAAGAACTACACTCTACTTTTCCTTTCCCCTTCACCAAGCTTGAATGGAATGAATATATATATCGTATTATTATTAAAGACGAACAGCTTAACAGCTGGGCCCAAAACGTATCGTTCTCGGCAAGCTTCTTTTTAAGGCAGCCTTGAACAGATTGCCCTGGGCACTTCGAAGAGTTTTTATCTATGTTTTTTCTTTCCCAACAGTAGACTTCGTATAGGTCACGCTTATATGAAGGTCTGTTGGTAGCCCGTATTCTATTGCAGTACTCCATTTTTAGGTGCATAAGATGGAATTTATGTTCCTTAATGTTGTACATCGAGTAAACAATTTTAGGTGCTAGATTGTCGAAATCGGGGCGGGTGTAATTTAGGGGGCAGGATGGCTCTATAGGGTAGTCTTCGGTCCACATATATTCTGGTTCGAAACCCAAAGACGAAGATTTTGGCAGCCTCGTGTCGTCTCTTAGCCTTGGATCGTAGAGAATGAAGGCTGATATCTCCAAGCCGACTGTGGGTTGTATATATGTTTTGCTGTTTCCTGGCAGGGCTAGCTGGTCATTTACTTTGGTAGCGATGTTTTTTTCAGTTTGTGGCAAATCCAGTATTTTGGATAGCACCGGGTGGGATGTTGTCAGTTGTGATGTACCTTGTTCTTGTTGGTCGTATGGCGGTTCGTTGGCTGTCGGTGTTGTGTCTTCGCCTTTTCTTTTTGTCGTAGAAGAGAATTTTCCTTTTTTTGAAGGAAAAATGACATTAGTTGAAGTCGATGCTGTGGGGGTTGCCTGATTTCGCTTTGTACTCTCATGTGTGTTTCTCTGGTAATCATTGTTTAGTGATGACCCTGGACGAGGTTCGGGTGGGTCTTCTAGCATTTTTCTTTGAAGAAATAATACACTGATTGTGTTGTCTCGCACGTAATGTCTTGCGTGCATCCCTAAAAAGTCTTTCCAGTCGTCCTTTGCGCCATTTTCCAACAAAAGACGCGTGATGCCTATGTTTGATTGTTGTACGGCGATGTGTAATGCCGTCCTTAGTTCATCCGTTGAACGTTGGTCGAGATCTATAAGATGACGAACGTGGCATCCTTTTGCTGCGATTTCCATATTATTGTGGCGTGCCGCATAGTGTAGTATAGATTCGTTGGTTGCTGAGGGTATGTTGACGGGACAAAGATGCCACAGCGCTTGGATGGTTTCCTTTCTATCAAGTGCTATTGCCACCATCAGTGGAGTTTCTCCGTTATAATTCAATAGCGAAAAATCTCCCCTGTGGCTGCGTATGATTCTGCAAAGTAATGTGTCGTTATTTTCCGCAGCTCTATGCGCCATGGTTTTTCCTTCTTCGAAAATGTTTACATCTGCTCCGTATGTTAGTAACAGATCAACAATGTCATGCTTAAGTAATTTAACGCTGGTGTGTAACAATGTTTGATCATATTCAAATCTCTTATTTAATTTATTTTCTCCGATTGGAGATACGGACAAGGGTTTTTGTTCTTGGAGGAATGTACGTAGGCTTTCACGAGGTGCGTGTACGGCGTTGATTGTTAAATCACCGCGATGTAGTGCCACAATTGCCGAAATTTCGTTTTGGATTTGTTCCGATCGTGTTGAATCTTGAAAATACCGTGTCTTGTAAGGTGGGAAAAAAATTGTCACTTACAATATTGTTGTTTTCCCATGTAGAGTCTGTTGAGGGGGATGATTGCATGGATGATCTTGGTATTGGTGATAACTGTGGTGGCGAAGGAGATTGTTGAGCGTTTGGTGAAAGCTCAATAGTTTTGTCACTGTCTCCATCTGCATCCGAGTTGTTCACAATATCACAAAAAACAGTGACGAACGGGCTTTGCTGCTGGTTATCCATTATTGAGAGTATTCTTCACACTATGGTTGTATCACTTTTGTTCGAAGCAGAGTGTATGGTGCTACTTTTTCTTGCGCCTGTATTTATACGGTTTGCTTACCCCTATCTCTTCGGTTAATTTTGCGTTGCTGCTGTTTTTTTTTTTTTTTTTTTATATAATCCGAATTTTTTTCGTCCTTTTTTTTTTTGATAATCTTCTCTATAATGATTTTGTGCAAGCCATTTTGTTTCTAGGGTTTGCGCTGTAGGTGTCTTTAATTGCTCGACGAAGTCTGTTAATGAAAATAAGAAATACGGTTTACTTCTCGGGGTATTCGTGTGTTGTGTTTTCCCCCTTTTTTTTTTTTTTTTTTGTTTAGTTCTTCAAGGTTTTTTATTGTTTGCGCGCAAGAAATAAACTTGTTAATTGTTTATGTGTTTCTTTTGTTCGGATTGTTAGTCAATCCTATTTGGATTCGTCTATTGTTAGGTGTTTAAGATATTAGCATAAAAAAATGGGTATTTTGCAATTGCAGTCCCTTTTTTTTTTTTTTTTTTTTTCGGTTTATATGTTGGTTTATATGTTTTTAAATGTTGATTATGTTGTTTTGTCGTTCTCGTCACAGCGGCAGAGGTCTTCCCAGACCATGCCTTGTCCTACGACATAACTACAAATAGTGTGCGGTCCTAAGCATTTACGTGGGTCTGATTTACCTTGATGTGAAGGCGTTATTTCGTTCAACATGTTAGTATTTGATGAGTGAGGGGCACTTGGCTCTGGGATATATTTTTGAATTGCGTTTTTGTTAGTATATGGAGCTTGCAATGGTAATGGGGCGTATTTTCTTACGAAGGTTGGTTCATTGATCGAGAGCGAGTTGTGCACGGCCTCCGGGTTTATGTTTAACATGTTTTCTAGCTCTACTGCTGCGGCTTCTTTATTTTGGTATTTAAACAATTTTGAGTTTTGGATACTGTGGCGCACTTTTGTTATTTTCGGGATAATTTTACATGCTATGAATAGTCGCATACTTATTAAGAAAAAGATGAATCCAATGGTACATAACGCCATTATTTTTAATGTATCGACCCATGAAAACATAGATCCGATATTGTTACTCTGTTCTTCTGTCACAATGATATCAGATAATGCTTTTGTTTCCGTCCCATGTAGTTGTCCTACCAGGTCGTTTAAGATGTTAAGTTGTTCCATCTTCATTACGTCGTGCGCTGGATGAGCTTTGAGAGCCAAATCAAAGTCATTCAACTGCAATTCTTCGAATTCAGCGATTAGTTCCAAGTTATGGGTATGTATAGTTGGGTTTTGTTTAATCCAATCTCCGTCGGTTGCGTTATGTTCCCAGGCGAATGCATTTCCATTCAGGTTCACAAAATGAGATTTCCAAAAACATGCGGAGTATGGATGAATGGACCATCCATCCATACCAACCGTATAATTTTCGGTGGCGTATGTAAAGAAAGGTTGGAAGCCGCATTCTGTTTCAATTGCTGTTAGTGCCACTGTTTTCACTGCGCACTGCTGTAATATCATTGTTTGTCCTAGGCCTTGAATTCTGCTACATACTGGTAGACCAATGGCTGAGGCGGCTAAGAGGCCATTTGTTTGGGATAGGATTATTGCTTGAGTTTTCTTTGTTGTTGACAGTTGACAATATACGTCACGGATTTCTTTTGCTAGTTTGTTTGCGTGATCCGTTTCGATTTTGATTTTGAATTGGTCGTGCAATTTGCCGATCTGATATTTTAAGTCTTCACCAAACTGCTCGAGTTTTTCTGGCAGTCCATTGACAGTTGTATTCTCATTGCTAGATTCGGTTTGCATCATTTCGTCGTCTCCGCCCATATTTTTCTTTTGGTTTATCCTAGGTGTCATTTTTTCTGGTGAACGACGTGCACTCTCCTCTATGTAAGATGTACCAGGTTCTCCTTTGAGTCCTGTGATGCCGGGTAGTCCGTTGAGACCGTTTCGGCCGGGTATTCCTGGTTCTCCTTTAATACCATTGTTACCGGTCGGTCCAGGTTCACCACGCAATCCGTTCGAGCCTGTGTCTCCTTTGACTCCGGGTGGGCCAGGTTCACCTTTTGGCCCTTTCAGACCTGGTATTCCATTTGTCCCACTTGCGCCGGGTATCCCTTTAGCTCCATTAAGTCCTGGTTCACCGGGCACCCCGTTAACGCCAGGAGCTCCGATTGAACCTATTTCGCCTTTGGCTCCAACCGAACCGGGTGGTCCGATCGGTCCTGTTGCACCGGGTGGTCCATTTATTCCATTTGTGCCGTCCTCACCGGGATCTCCTTTTTCGCCTTTTGGTCCGTGACTACCATGGGTGCCATTGAAGCCATCGTGTCCTCTGGCTCCAAGTTGACCAGGTGGTCCTTTGGGCCCCGTTTCACCAGGTAGCCCGCCGATTCCGTTCAAGCCGTCCGTTCCAGGTTTGCCTGGTTCTCCTTTTATTCCTTGTTCGCCATCTTTTCCATGGTTGCCAGGGATTCCATTTAGCCCATCGTCCCCTTTGGTACCATGCACTCCTTGTGCTCCTGGTGGTCCAGTAAGGCCTGTGGGCCCTCAAGGTCCGGGTGGACCCGAAAAACCTATTGGTCCTTGCCGTCCATGTGTCCCTGGAATCCCATTATTTCCGGGGTTACCACGGTCTCCTTTTGATCCATATAGTCCTGTTGTTCCGGGTGGGCCAGAGGCTCCTATTGTTCCTGGAGGTCCGGGTGGACCGGTTGGACCTGGTAGACCGATGGAACCAGCTGGTCCAACTAGACCCTCGGGTCCAGGTGGTCCGGGCGGTCCAGCTATTGTTGGTGAACTGGTAGTTGATGTGTCGGTTTCCGTCATTGTGCTAGGTATATTGTTGTTGTTATCACGTCGGTTAAGTGGGGGTATCTCACTTTTTTCGACAAGAGATGAGGTTTCATTGGTATTCCATGCGATAATAGCGGCGGCCGAAAGGCTTTTTGGTTGGTAAGGATTTTTGTATTCAAAAGAGAAATGTTGTTTCTTTTTGCCTGCATGACAATGATCAAGACCCAGATTGCCTGACTTTGTTGTTAAGCATTTCCTGTTTATAGCTTTTGAATTTAGACCACTTCTGTCTGTTGCCATTAGTTGTCCGGTGTGGTTCCCCAAATGGTACTGGTTTCCGCACAAGCCTCTAGCAACAACGTCGTACTATTGGCTTTGATACAGAAATTGGTATTAAATGGTCTGATCGTAAAATCGGATGCATATTCCAGAGCTTGGCGAACTTTGGCTTCTCCGCTACAGTTAGCGACTGATGTTTGTGTATTTATTAACGGGTCAATACTGGTTAAATGCTTTTCCAAGGCTCCTTGACATCGGGTCCAGTCAGGGTCACATGTTTCTAGTGTCAACACTTGGCCTACGCCATGGTAAGTTACGCACTTTGTTTGTGTCTGGCCCTTTGTTCTTAAAAGTCCCCAGTTGATTAAATCCCATACAATATTCCCTTTTCCTTGGTTGACGTGTAAAAGTCCACCAAATATTGGAGAATTTATTGTAGTGGTGAGGGCGTTGCTTTCTTCAAGTCGCCATTCTTCCATGTCTTGAATGGATATTTCTGGATTATTTTCGATGATATCCGGGTTTTTATTGTCTGTTTGGAAAATCCATTTTTGTAATTTGTTGTTATCCTTACACCTTTCAAGATCCAAGTAGAATGTGTTAGCTGACGGTACATGTTTCGCAGTAATGCATTGCATGTGCTTATTGGATATGATCTGATTGGTTCCTTCGTCATAGATCCAGCGGTCTGTGTCTTCAAAACAGGGGGCGGTTCTGATAGCATTGGTGTGGTCTACTTCTATACAAGATGTTTGTGTCCTTTAGACGTATGGTATGATCTATAAGGTACTCGAATTCTGTTTTTCGTGATTCGACATCATTTGTGAAATCTGATTCAGTTCGTTAGAACAATATAGCTCTGGTATGGTGATTCGTACATATAAAGTTTTTCTAATGTTTTTTCGCTATTGAAGGGATCATCACTTTCTCGATCTATTCTGTCCTTAAGAGTCAATGTTCCCCAGGCATACGAGATTTTGTATAATCTGTTTCCTTCTACCATTTCCTCTTCTTCACTATGTAGAAATTTTACTTCGTCCGGTATGGATCTTTTTTGTTGGTGACTTTCATGCCATTTGCTTTTTACGGTGTTTTTACATAACTCTGAGTCTGCCTTTTGTGGGTTTTTGCAGATAAGAAATATGTTCTTGTAAATACGATATAAATAGTCCGTAGTGTTGTCTTGGAATAATAAGAATGTTTTTGGCATCCCTACGACTGAGAATACTGCTGGGAGTTTCGGGATTTTGAAGATCCGGTGTATTGTAAAAACTAATTTCTATTTGTCTTTGTGTATCCACTAATCTACTAACGTTGTGGTTTACATCGGTCTGCGTTAATTCTAAATATGCACGGCCGCTGAAGATGGGTATTGAATTTGAGGTGTTAGTAGTCATTTCTCCCCATACTATAGTGTTGTGATTGTACGTTATCTGTTTATCCTGTTGTGTCGCATTGAGTAATCCGAACGGACTCTCTATTAGATGTTCGTCAGGGTTTTGTTTTAGTGTTATTTCTTCTACTAAACAGTTGAGGGCATGGTACTCACGAGTGGCATACCACTTGCCTTCTCCAGTAGGTGAGGCTGTGAAGCTTAGGGTGGTGGCGCTGTGCTGCATTAAATTTTCTCCGCACTTTCTGCTGTTTACCATTTCCCAACATTCCAGAGCGGAAACAAGACGGGTTTGTTGGGAAGGTATTGTGTCGAAAGATCCAATCCAGAAAGAGCCAACTATCTTTTTTGATTTTACCCACTGTTGACAAGACCATCCCTTCCAGGTTACTGTAGGTCTCTGTTTGGTTATCAGCGTATAGTTTGCGGTTACTCTTGGTTTGTGAGCTGTGTCGGTTTTTTCTTTTTCACAGTAATACGGTTTGTTTATATCGAGGATACCTCGCGTCTTCGCTTTGTTGCAGTCGCAAACGGGTATGTATAAGGGTAATACGGGATACATGAAGAGTAGTAGATATGTGATTAAGGGTAGAAATTCGGCCATCTGTTTGGAATGGAAAAGGAAGTATTTACAAAGAGAGCTGGGTTTTTTTTTTTTTTTTTTTTAGTTTCGTGGTCTTAAGTTATAGCGACTTTGATATGGAAGTATTCGTTCGTTGTGCCGCATACGATAAAGGTCCATCATATGCTGTCTGTAATGCGTGCAGCTTGGATGATTTATGCAGAATTGTTCAGTAGATATGTTGTGTGGAAAACACGGGTCGCGTCGTCCAATAGTTAGATGTCGGGGTAGGAACTGGAGGGGAGTTTGATGTGATGCATAGCGATACGTTGGTCGATAATTATCGTCAGCTTGGCATTGTGCTCTTGACCGTAACGGTTGGCATCTAGGGCAAAGGCAGTAATGTGAAAGATTCTGGGAGCTACTTGACGAAGATCTTAATCTGCCTCTCCAAGGTGGAAGGTGGGCGAAGGAGCTATTTGCTTGATTTTTCCTATTACTCCTAAATCGTTGTTGTCTAGGTTCCCTTGATTGGTTACGTGTTTGGGTTGTCTGGTTTCTTGTTTGACGGTTTGAACTGTTTCGGATTAGGTAGTTTTGGTTCGGTTCACTGAATGGTACCTCGCTGGCTTGCTGAGCATTTTTCGCGGACGACCTCTACCTCTTTTAATTGTAGTCGTCTCTGGATTAGTTTGTATCTCTTCGGCTTTCTGAGTGTCTTTGTTTTTCTTGGGGTTCTTGTTTATTTGGGTTTGTTAGTGTGGTGCTGTTTTCTCGTTGATTGAATTTCTTTAGTCTGTTTACATGGACAACCATTCGTTTTTGTTTTTTATCCTCAATGTTTTCAATCTCGTAATTTACTTTAGAATAATTTTTTGTAATTTTATATGGGCCATTCCAACGGTTGATAAATTTTCCCGCCATTGGGGGTGCTTTTTACATTATCCAATCCCCTATTTCGTACATGGTTTCGACTGTCCCTAGGTTGGAATTAAATTTTTGTTTTCTTGTGCTTTAAAGAGATGTTTGCGGGCTAACCTTTGGGCTTGCATCCATTTCTTTGTATACATAAATGCGTCATCTCCTGTAATCTCGTATTTAAGATTTAATTTTACATCGTGTGGAAGAACTGGTAGTCTTCCGAAGAAAGAAAGAACGGACACTCCTGCAATGTGGATTGAACTGCGGTGTTATAAGCAAAAGTTACATAGGGTAGGAATCTTTCCCATTGTTCTGGTTCGTCTACTACATAGCAAGTTAGCATGTCAATTAATGTTCTATTGAATCGTTCTACCATTCCGTCTGTTTGCGGATGGTACGCTGTTGTGCGCATTTGTTTTAATTTTAAATAATATACATATTTCTTTTACTAAGGTAGATAAGAAGTTAGTTCCTCTGTCGGTTAGTACATTTTGTGGGGCTCCATATTTGGTTATAACTTTATGGACCAAGCACTTCGCTACAGGTGCGTGCTGTTTGATCTTTCATAGGTATGGTCATGACAAAACGGCTTGCGTAATCTGAAATCACTAGTATATATCTGTAACCTTTTCTACTTTCTCGTACTGGTCCTACGATGTCCATCGCAATACGTTCCCAAATTTCGTATACTGGTGGAAGTGGTTGTAAGGGAGCTTTCGTGGCACCTATAGCTTTTCTTCTCACACAAAGTATACAACTGGTTACGTGAGCGACTACATCCTTCTTTATACCTTTCCAATTATATTGTCTTTTAATCCTGGCTATCGTTTTCGCTATACCTAAGTGTCCCGCTAACATGTGGTCGTGGTTTTCTATCAAAATTTCTTTAACTTTTATTCGTGGTACAATTAATCGCTTATTAACGTCTATTATTTCTCCTTTTTCATTAAAACTATATCTCTTTGTTTTCAATTGGTCCTCGGCGTTCGTGCCTTCTATTTTATGCGGGTAGCTCCTGACTCTTTGGTCGGTTTCGTATTCTAAATTTTCATTTTGTCTCTTTCGATCCTCACTTATGGATTTGTAGCCGTTTTCAAATTCTACGTGTTCATCATATCGGGCCTGTCTCTTGGCTTCCTGCTTTGTTTCGTCTTCTATTCTTTTTATCAGCATCTGACAATATTCGTCTGTTCGTTGTAATCTAGCCCATTCACTAATTTCAGTCCTAGGTATACCTATATGGATAGTTTCGGTAGTTTGTCGTGTTTCTTTACGTGGCGTGAACGTTACAGCGGCGATCACTTTAGCTCCGGTGGGAGTTTTAGGTATCGCTCCGAGATTTTTTCGGGATACGACTTAGGCAGTCAGCATTTTGGTGTGACTTTCCAGGTCGATACCCTATTTTCATGTCATACTCTTGGATTTTGAGTGCCCATCGCTGCAATCGTCCTGCCGGTTCTGGTTTACTCATCAACCATTCCAAAGGACGGTGATCAGTAAAAACAGTGAAAGATCTTCCATATAGATAAGGTCTGAAGACTTCTATCGCGTGGACAATAGCAAAACATTCTTTTTCTGTTGTTGACCACTTAGCTTCTCGTTCGTTAAGATGTTTCGATGTATATGCTATTACGACTTCTCGGTCTTCCGATTCTGTGGGGTCCGCATCATCGGTTTCCGATTGGTCGGAGAGGGCTGGAGGCTGCATCTGTGCCAATACTGCACCAATTCCGTATCCTGACGCATCCGTGTAGATGATGAATTCGCGCGTGAAATCCGGATACCCCAGGATAGGTTTGGTTGTTAAGCATTGTTTAATACAGTTAAAGGCGTCCCTTTCCTCCTCGCCCCATTTCCATGGTGCACTCTTTTTAGTCAATGCTGTAAGTGGATGCGCTTTGTCTGCGAAAGCACGGACAAACTTACGGTAATAGCTCGCGAGCCCTAGGAATGATCCTAGCTCCTTCTGATTAGTAGGTTCTGGGTACGTGGTAATGGATTCTATTTTCTTGGTGTTTGGTGCAATTCCTTCTTCTGAAACAATATATCCTAGATAATCTATCTTATTTTTGAAAAACTCACATTTTGTTCTATTTAACCGTAACCCTGCAGATTGCAAAAGTTTAAAACTCTACGCAAATGGATAAGGTGGTCATCAAATGTTTTACTGTAGATGATAATATCATCCAAGTAAACCAATACAAATTTGTAGAGCTCGTCTTTAAAAATATTATTCATTGCACGTTGAAAGGTGCTTGGAGCATTCGTCAATCCCATTGGCATACGGTTAAATTCGAACAAGCCTAGTTCACAAATAAAAGCTGTTTTATGTTTGTCAGCTTCATTGATTTCGATTTGCCAATAACCGCTTAGTAGATCGAGTGTCGAAAAGTATCGAGCACCATACAACGCATCTATGGTGTCATCTATTCGTGGTAGTGGAAATTTGTCTTTAATTGTGATTTTATTCAATAACCTATAGTCGATGCAAAGTCTTAATGTACCATCTTTCTTAAGAGCCATAACTATTCCCGCCGCATATGGGCTTGAACTAATCCTTATTACTTCTTTTGCTAACATGTTACGCAGAGTTTCCCAAACTGTCGATTTTAATGCTTCTGGGTGCGTCTGGTTCGCATGCTTACTGGTGGGTTATCTCCTGTATTGATAAAATGCTTTACATTTACTGCTAGTCCCAGATTTCCTTCTTTGATAGAGAAGAGATTGTTATGTTCAAACTCGTGGAGTTGTCGCATAACAATATTACGTTTTTCTGGTTCTAGGTGGCTAAGATTGAATTCACTAACCGGTACGGTTGAAACGATTTCATTGGTATTATTAATAGTAAACTGTTGAAAGGGCAATAAGTCAAGTAAATCATTGGTGGTAAGTGGTCCATCCTCATACGTTTCTGTGATAACAGTTGGACGTTTGTAGTCCGGACCCTTTTGGTTTAACACTACTGGGCTTTTATAAGCGTTGGTTGTACTATTGGTTGTAACTAAGCTATCGGGTATTTGAATTTCCCTCGTTCGAACGATACGATAGGGTCTTTCACATGATGTTATCGGTATTTCGGTTTGATCATCTCCGATTGTTAAGCTATATATGGGGCAATCAGCCTCGAGTAGTTGCTCGGCTGCTGCGTGATCATAGTTAATATTTTTATTTTTTGTATTTATTTTAACATTATTTTGAGATAAAAAGTCTATCCCTAAAATGCAGTTTTCTTTAAGGTTATTCATTACATAAAAACTATGCTCAAAAGTGTGGTCCTTATTTATTCTTACTGGGAATTTATATTTGCCTAAGGAATGTAATTCCTGTCCGGAAACTGTTTAAAATACGGGAGTGTTTTCGTCATTTTGTAATGATTGGATTGTTCTCCCTTTAAGCTGAAAAAGAATGTCAGAAGATACCAGGCTGGCTGCAGTACCGGTATCGATTAATCCATTGGTACGTATGTCAAAAATTAAGATCGGAATTCGTATTAATTGTGGAAGGTTTGGTGTGCTTGGTTGGGTCAGATTATTTATTGATAGAATAGAGTTTATAGCGATGTTTTTCCACACTAATTGTTGGGGTGGTACGCTCGGTTGGCCCGAGCCATATCCGTCCAACATTCTCTAGCGATATGTCCTTGTTTTCCGCAATTATAACAAGTTATATTCCTTTTAGCTGTAGACGGCTGTCCTTCTGGACCTGCTTGTTCGTGGTTGATATTGCTATTGTTTGGCCACTTAAAATTATTTCTATTACTCTGCCTTGGATATTGATTGCGATTGTACCGTGAATTATTCGGTCGCCGGTTTCTATCGTTGCCTTCAAATCTAGGTTGATTGTTTGAATACGACCTTTTGTTGTTGTGTGAATCCCTGTGATACGCTGGACTTTGGTCCCTGCTACGCGAGTAACTGCTATTTCGTCCTTGTTGGCGTGAAAAAGCTGGAGTCCCTACTTTGCGATGATGATGATGGTCTCGAAAATTGTACTCTTGAGTCTTTTCTTGGATGGCGGTCTAACGAAGAGGTTCGCCTTAGATCGTAGTGATCCACAGCTGCGACGGTCGCTAGATGTTCCTGCGAAGAGTGTCGTTTTTTACTATAAGTCTCTATCTCGGCAATTTTTTGTTTAAGGTTCCCTATTTCCAATTTCTGTTGATTCAACTCTTCATCTTGTTGCTTTCCATGATGAGTAATACCAGCAATCATTGCTGTTATTTCCTTATCCTCATTACTTTCTTTATTTTGCAAAATTTGCTCTGATATTATAAGCTGTTTACATAAGGCTTCGAATCATTGCTGTCTTCTGGCATCCTTAAATATAATTCAGTTTTAAACTTGGGTAGAATGCCTTGAAGAAGTATTTTAATAAGAACCTCATCTCGCATTTTTCTAACTTTTTGACGCAATGTATCTTCGACGACTGATTTGTTTGGGCTATCCGGTTTATCCTCTTTTCCTTCAATGCTTTCATATAAGTTCTTAAGTCGGGAAATGGAACGTACGGCAACTTTCTTCTGGTCTTTGTTTGAGCTTTTGCAATTTGCGTTTTAATGTCGCGATATCGAAGGAATCTCTAAATCTTTCTATAATATCCTTACGCCAGTCGGTATAGTTTAGATGATAGTCCTGTTCTTCTACGTATTCATCATGCCATTCTAAGGCTTCGCCCTTAAGTCTGTCCGAGAAAAAATCTTAATTTTTGTTCTTCGTCCCAGTCATTATTTCTTGCTACGTGTTCGGGCCGTTTTAAGCCATTCGGTTATTAGTTTATCTGTGCTTTTTCCTTTAAAAGTTGGGATCGATTTCTTATCTTCTCGAGAGAAGAGTTCTCCTAACACTTTTTACAATGGGTTTTGTGACGGTATCTAGTATGGTCGTATCAGCGGTTTGGTCTTGGTTACCTGTTGAGTTTCTTGTATCATCGTCGTCGCCATTGTTTCCCTCCTCTACCATGACCTGGTCCTGCACCTACTCCCATGATTGGAACACTTGCCTTTCGGTTTTTAAGTAAACTATTATTTGTTTTTTGTAGCCTAGCTATAAGGTCGGCTTGAGCGTTATTTAGGTTTATTATATTTTGTAAATCTAATGTTGTCTGTGTTTCCTTGCTATTAAGTTCCTGGTGTAAAGATTTGTTAAGGTCGCTTGAATTTCTTAATTCTTCTAAAAACTGAGTCGTATCGTAGGTCTTATCTGCAATATCTCGGAAATTTTGCTCGTATAGTTCCTCTGTTTCTAGATATAATTTTTCTCGTTCTGTAAGGTCTTTAATCCTAAGGTATAAGCTGTCGATCTTTTGTTCAAGACTTTTCTTATTTCTTTTAAGATCATTTACTTCATAAGTCACAATGTGTAGCTGTGCTATGTGGGCCTGGTTCTGGGAAGTTACTGTCTTAAGGCTATTTTCAGTTTTATCTTTCGTTTCGGTTATCTGAACGTTTAATTGTTCCGCGGAGTTTAATTTCTGTTTTAGCCAAAAAATTTCGCCTTGAAGATTTTCACACTGTTTCTTGGATGACTGTAGATTCTCTTGGTACGTTTTAACACTTTCCTCTAATTCGCCGTTAGCTTCTAGACTGTTTTCTTCGATCGTTTTGATTTCCCGCTGCTTCGATTCTAAAGCTGTTTTTAGCTGAGTAGTGAGTTTTGTTTCTTTGTCTAACGCCTCTCTTAAGACTTCAACCTGTGAATCCGATTCCACAGTTGACTGTAATTGTTCAGCTGCCTCTCTGGCTTCTTTTAGTTCACTCTGTAATTTTCCTATTTGCTGTTCACAATTGCTTAATGTGGCTATGTTAAGTGTGTAATCTTTTTGTAATCGTTCCACCTTCTCGTTATTTACTCTAATGTCTTCAAGTTTTTCGTTTGACGCCTTTAATTTCTTTTCTAATTTCCTTTCTCCTTAGTCAAGTCGTTATTGGCCTTATTTAGTTTTGCGTTTTTGTAGGAGAGCTTCTCTTTGTAATATGGTTACTAACTCTGTGGTAAACTCTCTTTGTTTTCCGTGAACCGTATGCAGTAACTGGATTAGTGAATGTACGCTCTCTTCTTTACCGTTAAGAGATTTAATATAACTTTTCAGGGTTTTTGTAGCTTCTTGAATGGATTCTGGGGTGATTAAGGGATTTTCGCCGGATTCTAGCCTATCTTTTACCACAACATATACATATAAGTTAAGGGTCGTTAGTTGTTCTTTTATGTGCCGCTAGTCTTTCTTCCTGTAGCTGTGTTACTCTTGATTCTCCGAATCTAGTGCCTGAATCCTTACTAATTTCTGCTTGATAACTAGTCTCTAACTCGACGGATGCTTTCCAACTGGTTAGAAATTTGTGTCGAGCCTCACTTACGACAGGGTCATTAACAAAATCGATATGGTTTTCTTCGGGGGAAGTCGGGTCTGAAGTCGGTAAATGTTCTTCCGATAAACTCGGGTATAGGTTAGTGTAAAGGGTCTTGAGAGCAGTCTCTGATGTTAAATTTAAATTATCTGTCATCTGCTTACCTTGCTCTTGCGGAGAAGTTGGAGTGGAGAGTTGATCTCACCCAAGTTTCTCAATCGCCCCAAATACTTGTCAATGCACCCAGTAAAATATCAGCAACACACGATACCCGTAGGTATCCGAGGGTGATTCGATCCTCTTTTCAGAGAATTGTGTCTTACTACTTATTTTTCGGCAGTCTCGTTGGGACCTCCAAATGTAGTAGTCACAAGATCACCGTGTATTTAGCTGATAAAATCAAGATACATAAACAAGCAATGAGCAAGAGAGATAGAGAGAGAGAGAGTTGTGGTTGGCAGAAGAGCTGAACTTACTCTGCTTTCTTTGCAAAAGTCCCGCGAATTTATACCGGAGCGCGAGTGAACAACTCGCGCTCCAACGTCTATCGCGGAGACTTTCGCAAACGTAAGAAAGCATTACGTGCGATTCACGCACGCCAGAGTGCCTATTGCGGAGACCTTTGGAAACATGCGTCCGTGCAGATTAATACACGTCCTGATTCGCATGTTCCAACGGCTCCCGTATACAGAAAGTACCGGTTTCCATATATGGCACCCCGCCGGTTGCCATACATGGGCATCCTCTAATGAGGTGCCGGCTACTTTCGCTGCGCCCCTTGTTTCCGTGTGGTAAGAGTGCAGTCAGTAGCCTTAGGGTCATTACAGTGTGATTGGTGCCAGAGTCACCGAACCAGGACGGTGAGAGTTGCCGAGAAAGGAGACAAGCGAGGCTTGGAATCGAGACCTTTCTCGAAGTGCCAAACTTGCGGAATTCATCTTTGTCTCTCTAAGAAACGTAATTGTTTCAAAGAGTTTCATGATACCAAGTATTGCTAGCCCTCTAATACGGAGGAGCCTATATACGGCTCGGACTCCGATTCGGATCAAGATGATTGCGCTGGAGAAGAGGATCCGCAGCCATATAATAGCTCATCCTCATCGGACACGGACGATAGTTTTCCATTGTAATGACCGTAATTTTCGTGATGATTATGTAGCTGATCGAGATGTAATTGAAGGAAATTGAAAATACACGAAATTTAAACTGAAAATACAAATGCCTCGTGTTCTTTATTGAGTCGCAGAACCCCCAAGTAAGGCCGCCGGAGTATGATAGAATTGCCACGACTGCCTGAACGGGGGCTGATGCGACCTCGCGAGTCTCCGGGCATAGGGCGGGCGGGTGGGCCCGGAGACCTCGGCCTTGGTGGCGGCTGGCCGAATCCACAACACATTGTCTATATCTTCACTATCGAGCTCTGCGGCTGGCCTGAGTTGAAGTTTTGGCAATTCTTCGTTCGCAATGGTTTCAATTCCGATGAATTCCATTCTTCTCAACAGGGAATGAAGGCCATAGAGACAATAGCCCCAAAGGAAGTGACCATAACGCAGATGGTGCAGCCTGAGGCTGCACCTGCTGAGGTTGAAGTGCTCGCAACCGGCGTGGGACCCGGTTGAGCTGGAGCTACCCCTGCGTATGGCCGTCGTGGCATGAAAGAGTTGTCACGGCGGCCGGAACGGGGGTGGCTATCAGCGAGTCTCCGGGTATAGGCGGGTGGGCCCGGAGACTTCGGCCTTGGTGGCGGCTGGCCATACTATCTTCACTATCGAGCTCTGGCAGTTGGCCATACTTGGGTGATGACGAAAGAATTTGGTGGCGGCTGGCCATTAAAAGACGTTCCTTGTCAGCAGCTCTTTGACAATTCGCCAATTCCCGAAGTCTTGACCATACGCAGATGGCGCAGCCTGAGGCTGCACCTGCTGAGGTTGAAGTGCTCGCAACCAGCGTGGGACCCGGTTGAGCTGGAGCTACCCCTGCGTATGGCCGTCGTGACATGAAAGAATTGTCCCGGCGGCCGGAACGGGGGTGGTCTCCCGCCTGACGGGACATATATTCGATCATAGTGATGCCTCTCGCCTGACGGGACATAAAAGTCTGATCGTTGCGATCGGTGGTGACTGACGGGACACTCATTTTCCCTGAGTCTACCGACTGACGGGAAAAGTCTGGCTAAAAAATGGGTTCCGACCAAGCCTGACGGGACATTCCTGACGGGACAAATCTGGCTTGACCATGAATTTCTTTGATCTGAACTCTAAAATTTTATGAGCCGTCTACCGACACTTGGGAAAGACTCTGGCCCAAGAATCTTTTCGATCGCGACATTACTTTTGTCTCGGTCGATAAAGGGTTAATGGTATGCAATGCTAAAGGTCTATGATTCGATCCCCGAGGCAGGCACTTTATGCATGACTGAATAAGATTTTATTGTTTAAAACTGGTTTAAAGTACGTACTTAGCACGTCCAGGAGACGTCCCATGGGCTTTGCTGGGCCATAGCCTACTGTATATAAGGAAAAGGAGATGCATTCACTCGCATGTTAGAAAAGTGAAGCCAACTTTTCTCACCTTTCCTCCGATTTCCCTACCTCCAAGTGGCCTGCAAGTGGACCCACGGGAGCCATCTGGTGATCGAAATAATGCCACCTCAGGGTGAAATTTAAATAAAAAGGGGGGCTTTTTCTATTCTGGTGGCAAAAAGCAACGCCCTCTATCTTAAAATCTGATTCCCTTTCTTCGCAAATGAAATCATATCGATAGAAACGTAAACAAATCGAGTTTTCAAATATCGCCACTAGACAATAAATTGGCTCCCGTGTGTCCACTTAGGGCGGAGCAAAATAAGAGGACGGGAACCCAAATTGGCTTTAAAAAAAGCCGAAACCTTTCGGCTTACTTAAATAAAGTAGGCTATGGCTGGGCACAGCAATTGGATGATGACAAGCCGGTCATTGCCACATCTAAAACCAGTCCCAAAGACGGGGAGTCCTTGGGACGTTGCAACCCTACCAATATGACATTTAAGGGATGTCTTTGGCTCAGGTGTGTGTTATCTGGGATATAGGCTTGATTGCCGATCGTGATCGAAGACGTGGGGAGGAATAAAATTATTTTCTTTTTCGTTTATAATTGTTATAACGGGTGACAGTGGGGGAGGGTGTGGAATTATTACGGGAGAAATATTTCGTTCAAGATTTTCGGGATTAATTAAGGAAGTGTTATCTTAATCGGGAATTTCGACTGGAATGTAGTTCAAATCATCATCAACTACAGAGAAAAAGCAGAAAGAAAGAGACCTTGAATCTGAGCGTTCAGAATCCGAAGAGTCGTCTGAAGAGCAGTTTCATAACTACTCTCTACATCAAAATTTGTTAACGTGAACGTTCTCTCAGATCAGCAGTAGGAAAAATATTGGACATTCGTTCATTAGTCCATAACATAGTTTCATATAAGTGCTTTAGACGATTACAATGAACAAGTTGATGTTTAAAAGAACTATCAGCAATTTCGACAGTGTGATTGTCTCTGATTTTTATTACTCTATATGGTCCTTTAAATTTGGAAGTAAATTTTCTGTTATCTCCATTTTTTACTCGTCTAATATCTAAAAGAACTCGATTACACGGTTTATAATGAACAATTTTAGCTCTTTTATCATACTGCTTTTTCTGATTAAGGGGAGCTTTTACATTCGTTTACCTTTGGAAGCTGTAGCGCAATCTTTTTAAAAGGGTAACAATATAATTAGAAGAAGGAAATGGGACTGGAACAGCCCCCAAATTTTATTTATTGGAAAATTCACATCTCTCCCAAATCACATATAATAATGAGACTCATTAGTAGAAGAATGAATGGATGAGCGATATGCAAAACATACTTATCCCAAAACATCCTCCCAATCATCATGATGGTGTAAGATTATTGATCCCCCCATCCGCTCTGATTCACTATGCCCTTCCTTTACACTATCCTTGTGTTACACATACAGTATTCGTGTCGCATCCGCTAATTATGTTTCACTGTCCGGAGTATAAGACAAACGCAAGAGCAGTGGGTTCGACAGTTCAACAGCGCAGGAGCTCTAATACACAAGTTTTACACAAAATAGTCTTACAATGGCCATCCACCAGCTCTTTTCGCACAATATAGTCATTGTACGGTTAAATCGTTCAGTTTCTCCATTACTGGCTGGATTATATGCCGTAGTAAAACGTTGCTAAATATTCAGCTTTTTACAAAAATATCGCATCAATTTTGATGTGAAATTTGTACCTCTATCAGACACCATCGCCAAAGGCGGTCATAAAAACAACTTCTTTGTAAATACATTCGGCCGTTGTTTGAACTGTCTGATCAGGTAGAGCAACAGCAATTACGAATTTAGTAAAATAATCAGTTATCACACAAATAAAATTATTACCCTCGGGAGAAATAGGACTAATTGGTCCAAGAAAGTCAATACCAATTACTTGAAAAGGAGCTTTTGCTAGATCATGAGGAAATAAATAGGCCCGTAAATTTGATTTTGTGTTAGCAGTACATACAACACAAGCTTTACAATATTCTTTTGTGTCTACCAACATTGTTGGCCCTTAATAATTATTCTTACTTATTTTTTTTATCCCCCCAAAGTTTCTATATATCCTAGCAGGAAATCATCAACGGCATGTTTTATCGAAATTTCACCATGTCGTTACTTTGTTATTACAAACACTAATGCATATTTTTGTATGTATTATAAATGTTGATATAAACTAATAACTCAGTTGCTAGAGTAACAGAATGCCAATTTAAAAACAATTTAATAACAATATCAACTGTAGGGAATTCAAGTCTGTCTAAGGGATGTTTAGAAACTTAGAAAATATTTTATGCACGAACCGGCACGAGCACAATGATTTTTTCTCAATTTTCATGACCTCGTTCAATTTTCACCATTCAGGGACTTTCAGGAAAAAAGAAAGGTGGCCGTGTTTGTAAGAGATAATATTTTTTAAGCTAGTTTTTCTTTTAAGCCTTTTTTTCGGTTTTCAAAAAGGGGAAAAATAGTCTACTATTTCGGAAGACAATAAAGTCCACGAAAAACGTGAATATAGTTGTCCTGAACGGGGTTTTTTGGACAATACTGTCCCATAAAAAGTGGACCTTTTTCTTAGGGGCCAACGTAAGCTTGCTGGAGGGATAGAAAAAATTTTAAATTTCTTTAAAGCTTTCTGTCGCGTACGGGTATACTAACGGGTACAGTGCATGAAAACCGGTTCTACGCTACTTGTTTTTGTGTGGAAGATAGTTTTAAACAAGTGTTTTGAACCACATTAAAACGCACCCTTAAAACTCTTTTCCGTACTCCTAATTTCTTTTCAAGGTTTTGTTAAGACTTTCACTTCAAAGCGATGTGGACTTAAGGAAATGTTTTATTAAAGGTAAAATGTATTTCTTCTTTCATTGTTACTCGATATTTTCAAACTACCCCGACCTGGGAATTGAACCTTTTTTACGGGCACGTGAGGATTATGAGAAAATTAACCTTTTTAAAATTCTTTATATTTTTCCGACGGAAGTAAGGAAAGCAAACAAAAAAACGTGAAATGAACTGGTTTATATCTAAGTAGAGAACGGTGACTGAAAACCTAATCTGATTATGGTAAGGGGCGTGGGTGGAACCCTTTTTCTGTCAAAAGAAGCAGTTTAAAAGGGATGGAAACCAGCGGAACGAAAAATTCACTGAAGGCAGGACTAGGAGCATTCCCCAAAAGGGTGTTAAAAGAAGACATCGCTCTTGGGCAAGCATAACAGATAGACGATGATAGTGCCAACAATTAAGGCGCCATCCGGTATCTACCTCAACCCGTTGTGACTAACCCGAACAGACCAGAAAAGGTTCTCGTCGTCTTTAACCTATACAATTTAGCTCCATACAAAAGGCCTATTGAGTAAAGGAGGTTGGAGGCCAAGTCTAAATTGAGTATTTTTACGTTTTCGCCAGTTCAATAACTTTGGTGATCACGTTTTCAATTTTTGTTAAACGAATACTGCAACTCCGGGGAACCAAAAGAGTACCATGTGAAAATCCATGTCTTAGGTGCCGAATCATCTTCAACTAGCTGAATTTACGCACTCAATGGGACGTCTTCCTTTTCCACGCCCGACGCCTGATTTTATCAGCCCAGATGATTTCTCGGCCCGTTTTGATCAAGCTGGATTCAATCTCTCTTATGCGTCCAGTAGTCCTGCCTTGGGTGGTGATGATCCTGCTTGTAGCAAAGCTACTGTTGGACCGGGGCCTGGCATGACTGGGACTCGTTTCCGTATTAGCCTTCGGTTTCGACAGAAAAGTCGTCCTACCGTTGTTTTAAGAGATAGTCCCGGGTGGTTTCCTGTTTCGACTACGAAGCCTGGTTTGAACCATCTTTTGCTTTAGGTCTCGAAGCAGGTTTTGGTCTCCAACTGCTATTTGCGGTATGTCGTTGGCGTTCTTGTTGTATTGGGTAGTAATTTTTCTACGGGGCCTTGATTGAAAGTTCCTCATTTTCTCTGTCTCGTCGCGATTCTGGTGTGTACGACGTCGGTGTGCGGGTAAGCCATCACGAACATGGCGATTGAAAACGAGCTGTGCTGGGGATTGTAATCCTTGGCGGGGAGCGTTGTGGTTGAGTTTTTTTTTACGTTGAGGTAGTAGCGACTTAGCCATCTTGTTTTTGTTGAACCACCCGCCTGTGCGTGAACTGAACCCATTACTATTGCTTTTATTGCTTTGATGCCTGCTTCCGCACTTCCATTGGATTGTGGATAGTCGGATGATAATGAGCCCCAGCCAACGTCCCAATCGGGTAAAAAAATTCTGGAACTTGGCCGATGGAAAAATTCTGTTGTCTTACCAGAGTTTTACTGGTGCTCCGACGAATGTGGTTAAGAAATTACAGAACTTGTCGATCAGGCGGGGTGCCGACGTGGATTTTTCCTGGAACATTTTGAAATACTACCAGCCAAGGGATCTACGAGAACGAGGACGTGACAGCCGTTGTCTTCGCCGATACCCGCATGGATGAATTCAAAAGGCCTGTTCGTTTTTTCTTAATGCCGCATTGTTCCTTTTCGCCACTATGGTAGTAACCCCGTTTAATCTTTGCACTGGGACGCTGCATTTCCAATTTTTGCATCCATTCCTTGCCATTAGACTGAGATTTTTGTGCTGTCTTGTTTTACTTGTCCTTGGTGGATGTTTAATAGCGTTTTTATAACTTGCTAGACTTGCGATCATGGAATGATGACTACTACAGCCCCCATTACCAACATACTGTCTTTCTCTTCCATTGTTAGGTGATGCTGGACATCCCAAAATGACCGCAGTGTGGCGGAAAGGTTGCATTGGTCGTTGGGAAACCCTTTCACGACGACTTCTCGTAACTCCAGCATAGTTGGCTCTATTGCTTCTACTAACTGGATGATTTTCAGAATACTGTTCGTTCTGTGTTTGTTCCTCTGATGAGCCTACGATGAGCCCAACCTCTGCGCTCCTTGTGTTGAAAGTGTCCTTCTCTGAGCTCG
Organism: Daphnia galeata; assembly: GCA_030770115.1. Classification (NCBI taxonomy): domain Eukaryota; kingdom Metazoa; phylum Arthropoda; class Branchiopoda; order Diplostraca; family Daphniidae; genus Daphnia; species Daphnia galeata. The sequence continues at coordinate 7,790,281 of CM061123.1, read as the reverse complement.
TGGGGGGGGGGGATGGGGGAGGAACACCGAATAAAATTATTTTGAAAAATTAGACACCCTAGGCGCTCCCCGCATATTTATAAAACTGCCTAAAACAAACCGTCGACAGAAGGCACAGCAACTATAATCCTGAAAAAGAACGGCAGCAGTGCAGGTGCATCAGCCGGATCAACGTAGGCCTATTGCTACATCTGGGCTATCCACGAAAAAGACAAAAATTGGTCTGTCTTATTAGCTGTCGTATCGATCACCATCTTGAGTGGCCAGCAACCATTCGACAGGTTCGAACTTGTGTATACCGATTGTGAGATCACTTTGATTTTGAATCACGCAGCCGACCTGTGTGTGTACTTAATAAAGTGTAGATCGGCGAATTAGTTGTGTAGAGTAATTATTGTAAGCGCCACTTCCTCGTCCAGAAGTGCGCTTTACAAAACTAATAATCCGATCTTTATGAAAAAATTAGGGGACATAGATTTTAGGGTGATTAGCAACGCTGTTTATTTTTTTCATTAATTAGCTAACAGTTTCAGAGACATTGGGAAAATAATTTTTTTGTCCAGGGTGACCCAGCTCTCCGACGTTTTTAATTAATCAAATGGAAAAACTTGACATTCATTTCTCACCTTTTCATTATTTTATCTCATTTTATCTTATCTTACCTGGGTCGTGTCCAAAGTAGAAAAAAAGTAAGCTTAGTTAGGCTCACGCGATGAAACCCTGTTGTCTTATTGGCTAGAAACCTTACTTTTTTTAACAAACTTAGCAACATGCAAGAATTGGAACGAAAATTTATCCTGTAATTCTATTTTCCTTTGTTTTCACCTAACCGAGCCCTTGAATTTTCAAAGAAGGGTAGCTTAGTTTTTCGTGGTAGCACTGTTGCCGCGTGAAAGTAGTTTCAGTTGACGAGTATAAACGATTTTTCCTTTTATCAAACCTATACATTTTTGCAAAAGAATGTTGGAAAAGTGATAAGCAAAAATGACATCATTTATTATATACCAATAAGAGTTAAGTTCAAGTTCATGGCAAGAAGAAACTTAATAATGTTTAATACCTGAGATGTATTCGAGATGAGATGAGAGAAAACACATTGATAAATTGATAATACAAGGCAAAATCAGACTAAGAACAAAATGGAGCGTCGTTAAAGAACGCTTAAGACGTGACAAAAGTAGAGGACTTAGCTACGATCTTGGTGACTTGATGAAGAGATAGAAAGGGAGATTGGTTTGTGTGACGCTAGATGTCAAGGCAACTCAACAATAAGTTTCTGCATTTCAAACTATTCAAAATATTGTTTGAATGGATAAATGTTGCAACCGTTTGACGATTTTTATAATACAATAGGAGGACGGCTCACCAGTCGTCTGCTTGATCAACGACACAACCTTGATTTCTCTCTCCTAAGTTTTTTATATTTGTATATGTGTAAATCTTTCTTATCTTAACTAAACTGTCCCATTTTATAAACTTTTTTGTACTCCATCTGTTGATCCAATTTTTGTCTCTTTATCTAGATCGATATAATTTGCACTTGATTGCATATACATCTGGCTATGGCCTATTCCAGGGCGGTGGCGCTGATGACCCACCGATACAGAAAGTTAGACATTGTTTAAATTGTTACAAGATCTTTGAGTTTAGGCAAAATAACCATCGTTGTTGCTCTGCTGAGTGCAACGCTAAAAAAAGGCGGCCAGCAAACGCTCACTTGTTAATAATAAATAATAAATAATCCTCTCGCACGTTTGCTTTAAGAATAGCAAAATGTTCGTTACCCTCGAGAATGACGTGGCGGTCGCAAAGGCAGCAGATATCTTGAATAAAAAACCCGAATTTCAATCTCACTTCAACCCTGCTTCCAAACTTATTGTAGGCCCTACTCTATCCTGCTGTAGCACTCTTCGTCAATTTGTCCGACCTCGACTGCCTCACACCAGATCCACTCACTGAGAACGATCCAACTAAGCAAAACACTACAAAGGGACACATTGAATTATTTCTTCGATCTAAGCTGGTCAGGAAAAACCTAATGCGTCAGAAAAAGGTATGCATCCTCGGCATCGATTATCGCATCGTCCTTTGTGACCTCGATCGAGAAGTCAGGCGGTGCTTTAAGTGCCAAAGGTACGGACACAATAAACTCTCCTGTCCATCCGAGATTCAAGCTTGCGGCAAATGTTGGGGGACTGCACCGCACGGGACTGCACCACACGGCCTATTGCTTAGTCGATTTCTCCAAATGGAAGTGTGTCAACTGTAAAAGACCTCATCAAACTGGCGACAAATCATGCCCCGAACAAGTCAAAGCGGTTTTGCGTTACAGAACTTTTATAGACTCCAATGAATAGCAATCCACTCTCTCCACAATCCTGCAAATCAGCCTTACCAAACTACCTAAGATGCATTCAAATCAACTTTAGGCACTGCAAAGCCGCCTCTCTCGCATTATCACAGGTTATTCTGGACCATGATATTGACGTCGCCTTCATCCAAGAGCCTTTTGCCTTCTGTGCCGCAACTCCAGGGGTCGCCAACATCCCCCTGGCTTTTCGTCTTTTCATCAACTGTCAACGACCATGCATACGGCTCTGTCATTCTTGTCCGTGATCAAATAGTTAAGTCTGGGAAGATCTCGACTTGTCACCTATCGAACTCCTCCGCTTGTGTCGCTCTCAACACCAACAATGGTATCTTCCGTCTCGCTTCAGTCTACCTAAGGCCATCTCTCTCCCTTCCTGATTTCTCGTCATCGAAATCCTTCATTTTCAACACTGTCCCGTCTCCCCATTCTCTCATATGTGTCGTCTTCAATGCCAAGAGCCATGAAGCAAAAGAAAGAGGCTCTGAACTAGAAAGACTGCTGGTAGAGTTTAAGATGAATGTAGCAAATGAGCCTTTGACCTCGTTCCAGACGGAACTGCTTTCGTCGACCTTACTCTCACAGGCGACCTCACTCTCAGACCATCCCTATTTATACTTTGACGTGAAATCCCATCCTTCACCAACAAGTCTCACCTCGGTTCACATCGCCCAGTTCCATCTCCCCTGCAAATCGATAGAGAAGTTTTAAATGCTAAACTCTCCAATTCATTGTGACTTCTTCCTCGTACTCCCCTTCTTAAAACTGTTGGAATTATACAACCATACAAACCACCAGGTGGCAGCACTCAATATCTGGGAGACGTCCTGGCCTGCCTATATAGACGTCCTGCCCTATATAAGCCTTCCTCTTCTCCCTCATCTCTCTAACTTGGCTGCTGACACCACGCTGTACGGATCTCTCTGGAACAAGTCGTTGATTCACGATTGCTGAAGAAAGCAATCCTTTTTCTTTATTTGATTTTGTACACTGCTTATTGCAGTAGAATTTCTGGTTCACTTTCAACTACTAATTGCAGTAGAATTTCTGGTTTACTTTCAGCTGCTTACTGCAGTAGAATTTCTGGTTTACTTTTAACTGCTTTATCACAGCAGTAGAGTCTTTGGTTTTCTTTTATCATTGAAGTTAACTGTGCTTAATTTAATTCACTCTTGTGTTTTCTCATCCGAGTGTCCTACACTCAGGTAATTATTCTTTGTTTAACTCAAGCCATGTTGTGTAACATGAAGCCCACGTGTTGGAGGAGATACAAGTTCCTGTTAATAAATACAGAAGCCTAGTTGAGTTTATCATTTATTCAAATCCTTGTCTGAAATTACAACAACAACCTCTTCTGTGGAAGAATTCATCGCGAACATCTCCTCCGCCATTGCCAATTGTGCCCATGTGTCTAAAACTAATCTCCCTCGTCCAAGCACTGTCAAAAAGATGTCACGGTGGTCAGAAGAACTCCGCTCCTTATGCTTAAGCCCGCTTCCACTACTAGGCGTGGTACAAATGTAAACTGTTTAAATTGCGCTGCTATACAGGCGCAGCAAAGCCAAATACCAGTGTGCTCTCCGTACTGCCGAATGCAAATCGTGGGCGGTTTTTTGAGCCAAGACGACAACGGGTGGTTCGTTCAAGGCCCTAGAGTCTTTCACTGGCAAATCGAAATCCATTCCTCTGTCACACAATCTATCGATCAACGGGGCTCCCACATCCGACCCAGGGACCATTTCGGAAGCTAGCACGAACCATATTTTTCCCACTGAACCACCGTCCCATGACTCGCACAATGTTATAGAGGAGCAGGCAAAATTGGCAACAGAATGTGTTGATTCGGTGCTAACACCCGTGATATCAGATTGATGGGAATTTGAGTCAGCCATTGCATCTTTGAATTCAAGCTCCGCTACCAGTGTGGACGGAATTTCCGCGTCTCTTCTAAGTCTTTGCATTCCTCTGATCAAACCCTATCTACTCCTGATTTTAAACGCATGTCTTGCCCTTTGTTTCTTCCCAGATATTTGGAAAATATCGAAGGTTGTTGTCATCGGGAAACCTAACAAACTCTATTTCTCTAGGCTGAACAGCTTCTATTTAGTAAGCCTTGTGGGTAACCTTTCAAAAATACTGGAGAAGATCATCCTTGCCCACATAGCACAGTTAAGCCGTCAGATGTCCGAATGAGAGCCGATCAGCCAAGGCACAACCTATCCATCTGCGGCTCTCAAAAGGACGTCCAACGGATGAACTAAACGAACGTCCTTTAGAAGGCCCTATAAGTACAGCCCGTTCATGTTATACAGAAATCCATAATAGGACTTTACATTTATCAAGCAACTAAATATGTCGTTTTAACACTTAGATGAGAATGAATGAAAACTACACCGAAAAATATTGATTACAAAACACTTTTTGAACCAAAACATGGTTTATTTACGGAAAATTGATGTTGTACACCCACTTCCATAAATATGGTCTACAGCCAATGCGCAAAACAATGCACTCGTTTTTGCCAGAGTGGCACCTATATACATTTCTCCTTTCTTTGTTTTCAATCAAGAGGGAAGGGTAAAATTTTTTTTACATCATGTAGTGTAGAGCTACACCACTCTGGCCAAAACAAGTGCGTTGTTTAGCGCATTGGCTGTAGACCATATTTATGGAAGTGGGTGTACAAATAGAAATTAGACTTTAGAGTGGTTCACGGTATTTGTAGAGAAACAGTGCAAACCATGAGGGAGGAATGAAGCAGTGTTCTGTATTTGACGAATAAAATACTGAAAGTATTTTATTTTCATTGTATTTTCAGCGTTTTTTTTTAAATTTAATTTTACTAAAATAAGAATATCACTTTACTAGTTTTACCTCTCACTAATTTTACTATAATTAAGCAAGGTAAATACCGAAAATAAAAGGAAACATGCATCATTCTTACTAATCGATTGTATTTTAATCGAAAAATACAGAACACTGGAATGAAGTTGGCGTAACTATGTCTAAGGGTAAACTGACATCGTCCCAAGCATTTCCTCGAGTTGTTCCTCCTTCGATCGCGAACCACTCTATGAGAATGTGTTGAAGAAATCAAATATAATTTGGGCGTAAAAAACGCCAGTAAATGATGCTCCTATTCGGTTAGGGAAGCACATACACTCTATAGCAATGAAAAATGTAGCAATATTTGGAAATTTGTAATACTTAAGTTAAAATCTACTGATAGAGTTTTTAATGGCACAAAAATAAAGTTAAATTTATTCCAGAGAACCAGTGAACATCAGCTCTTTTCTCTATCAACTCTATCCGACCTTCAGCGAGTCAGTCAGTCTCCTCAACATTATAACAGTGATATCCCAGACAATACGCCTGGTTTTATTTGGGACAAAAGACGTTGTTTTTAATAACTTTTTTTGTTGTGCAATTAGGTTTATTTATGCAATGATTATTTAATTGAGTAAAAAAAAGAGTTTCAAACTGTTCTCTATCGGGATTCTACAATGATTTATCATTAACCGTAGCTTGGGAAAAAAGTTTAAAGTCTGATAGATATAGTGTCAATATATAATTTGTTCTTAAATAGGAACGTCTATCAGCTTAGTGGTTAGCAAGCTGGCTTGGCAACGTAAAGGTTCAGTGTTTTAATCTGGTAGTGGCCATGTATAACAAATTAGGATGAAGAGGGAAATAACGTATTAAACATAATCCGCAACATGTTGTAATTTTATCCGGAATATGTCTGTTTCGGATGTTGGTAGAACATCCTGTGACGCTGGCTAGGGCGGACAAAAATTTTAAAAAGTTCATCCCTTGGATCTCTGTTTCGGCTGTTGGGATGTTCCTAGGCTCTCCAACTGACATCCAAAGGATAGGACCAATGTCCGAAATTGACATCTTTTGGACATCCACCGGACTGACTTGTGTTATGTGGGTGGCTAGTTCAGCTGGATAGCACAAAATTTAGAATGGCTTAGCCAACACCAACACGGGTTCAGGGAGAGCCACTAGACTGAAATGGCCGCTCACTCTTTGACATCTTTAATCGAATCTGTCTTTTTTGAGAAGAAAACGTCTGCGGCTTCTTTCCTTGACATTAAGAGCGCTTTCGATTCAGCCTGGCACCCGGCAATCATAGTAGCCCTAAGCAAACGATCATGCCCAGCCTACATAATGAAGATCGTATCCAGCTTCTTCTCAAACAGAAAAGCATTCTTCTCCAAAGGAAACGAGCCATATATCAAAATGGTCCATATAGGATGCCCACAGGGAGGAGTCATTTCTCCCTTTTTATGGAACTTTTTGGTAGACGATCTACTCAGAACAGCTTTTCCGTTTCCAGTAAAATTCGGGGCTTATACCGACGAAATCCCTGTGGTAACTTCGCACAAAGACCCAGCCATCGCTACCCGTAATCTTCAGCTGGTATGCAATGTCGTCGAAACATGGCTAAATGGCAAGAAACTCTTCCTGTAAGATATATCGTATACCTACTCTATTTTTACCTCCTCCACCCACTGTGTATCTGGCAATGCTGTAAGGCATGTGACGTCGTCTGCTATCTGTCTCTTTTCCCCAGCTTGTAAGTGCCTCATGTGTTTAACACTAAGACTTTATCTTGTGATATAAGAGAGAGAAATACAATTGACTTCTCCACTGAATAACGTGTGTTTAATTAATAATCAACTAACAAGGTAAGAACTTTTTTCTTTGTCAATAATTTATTACGCCTATGAGGCGATTGCTCTGACGGGGACTGAGTGTCATTGTCTATATATACATGTGACATCTAACACTTCCTCGATGCTATCAAAACGGTTTTTGTCTCTTTCTCACGTAAGCACTCTCCTGTAACACACCCTTTTCTCGTTCTTAATGGCGTCAAAATTCTCTCCTAAAAAAATGAAATAGCCACCGGGACCCAAAGTGTGTGTCGGCCAGACGTGCTCTTTTAGCAATCATTGGCTGCGTGCCTCAGTACTTTGGCAAGGACCCTAGTCGGCTACGTTTCTTATACTCTTCTGTTGTCACATACGGCTGCTCTGTGTGTATCTCCATCGTCAAGAAGAAATCTGGCCAAAAAAAAAACTCAGATCACTCCAACGCTCAGTCGCACGTATGATTTCTTGTGCTTTCAAAACCGCTCCCACAGATTCCATCATTCTAATCTCTAACCTCCTCCCGCTGGATCTTCGCATAAAAGAGATTGCTACTCATCGCCTCCTATCTAGTCCAAACGATCACTCATTCGCCCAGTCATCACGCGCAGCAATAGCCTCACTACTTCCCTTTCTTAACTCTTCTCACAAACTCGAACCTGTCTCTCCTGCCCGACTAGCCCTGCATCCTCCCTGGGTCTTATCATCTCGAGTCACAATCCTTCCTCCAACCCTGTTATCTGTGGATCCTTGCTGTCCAGGAACTCTGAAACTTTTCGTACAGGCCCACTACAATCTTTTCGCTGGTTTTGGGGTTGTCTCTCTCAACCACTCTGGCATAAGAGAAATCGTCAGCTCTTCCCTCTCCTCCATGGCCTCTCACCACCAGTTAGCCTGCTTCTCGCTCTCAAAGGCCTTGGATATAGTCGAACGAACTACCTCGCTTTTCAGTTATTTTGAAATCCACCTAACGGATAGTTTCTTTACCTATGCCCCTGGCTAAAAACTCACTGAAGCTGAACTCAATAAGTTTGCCAAAAATGCCTTAATGGGCTCTAAGATCAACTTTTTTCTTGCCGCCAGCGTCCTGCTGGCTCACTTTTGGTCCAAATCACCAAGCAGTATGTCAAATTTTTTCTAAAAATCTCCTCAGCATCCAAAAAGCCTGATAAAAATCCCACCTTGTAGCCAACTGGAACAGGGAATGGACTAGCTGCAAATCCTCGTGTCAACTCGTAAATATTTCCCCAACGTTTACTCTTCCCACGTCCTGTTCAAACTTAAGTCAAATGCGTTCACTACACAAATGATTTCATGGCACGGCATTCTCAATAAGCACCAACATCGCTTTGGTTTTTTCACCTTCTCCGGCTTGCAATTACGGCTCTTCTATCGAATAAGTGTCCCACTTTATTCTCTTCTGCCCCATCCATTCTTTTTACAGACGTCTCCTCATAAATGCTGCTGAAAACCTGAAAATACCTTAGTCTCCACCTTCTGTTCGTCTACACGCGCTTCTTTGGAAGACACTAGTCGTTTTTCTTAAAAGAACTAGTCGTCTTAAATTCCCCTCCGCCACTAGAGAACTCCACCACTAGAGAACCAAGCATCAGCTCGCGAAGGTCTGATGTATGGTCTCAGAGACCAGCGAATCATGGTCCAGAGCTGTAAATTGGCGCTGTCACACTTCTACTCGCGAGTACAGACCAGAGCTGTGGTCGTTAAATAAGAAATGACCTTCTCGCCACTCTCCTTGAACAACCTTCTCTTTCAAATTCCGCTCTCTTCCTCTTTTTAGCTAATATGGACTGAACTGGGGACTGCACCCTAGTCCTTGAGCATGGTCATCGCAGCTTTACCGGAGATCACCGGAAGATGATCTTGAAGATTCAACTATGCCGGCCAGGTGCAACCAAACCATGCTCAGGTTCACTAAGTTTATAATCCGCCTGAACCAGCTCAGTCAACAAGGCCCAGTTTCCCCACTACCTGTAAATATTTTTAGTGTCACTGTATCAAATTCCTATCAATATCATTCTATCATCCGCATATCTAATACTTGTTAATACACTGGGCCTCACTCGACTTCCGAGATCTACTGACCATTACGAAAAAAAAATAAATTATAGGTTGGAGAAAACGCGTTCCCCACTTTCTCTATTTTACATAATTTAAACCCAAACACCAAAATCGTATCGGACGAAAGAAGAAAAGACCTTGTTTGAGAAAAAAAGGACCATGGCGGCATGGCGCGTTTATTTTGTAATAAATTTTCTTACGTAATCAATCCCTTATATATGTATAAATTGAGTATTATCAGGGTTGGGACTATCGTTCCGATACTCGATGAAAACGTCATCGTAAATAGTTTCTTAAATTTTCCCGATTATCGGCCGATACATTTTGAAATGGTCATCGATCGATAATCGGAAAACCATCGATCGATGAAATAGCCGATACCGATAGATTTTTTAAATTTTACAAGTAGCATGCGTAAAATTAGTACATATTTTACTTTTTTAAGCCTCAAAATGAGTCAAACCAAAATTTTTCCACCCTCAATTTTTTACTTATCATTGCCGAGCAAAAACGGCTGGGAATTCATATCACATCTGCATTAACTTTCCAAGTAGCTTCCCCGTATTGAAATCGAGCCCCAAAATTGTTTAGGTTATTTTAACAAACAATCCACGACTCAAGTAGGCCGAAATCCCGGAGCGGCTTTCCAGATCTAAATCCGGAAAAGGCCTTAAAAATATAAAAAATATATAGGCATGTTCGTCTTCGCACGTTGGATTTACCTGCGTTTGCAGAATGACGAATTTCCCAACCGTTTAGGAGTTATTTAGCTCTAAAGTTTGGTTTTTTTAATTTTATCAGAAATTGGGGGGGGGGGGGGGGGGGGCTTTTACATCCATTTTCGGAAAAGCGGGGGAGCTAGGGAAAAAACTAATTTTTTTAAAAAAGTTTATTCCGGATTTTATTGGTTGAGATATGACTGATTTAGTGAAAGGACAATTTAGCTGGTTTCCCTCCCTGGCTTGCAGCCATTTTTCGTACGGTCCGCTGCGCTCCTGGTGGAAGCCAGCAGAAAGTCTTATATATAGGCCTTCACATTAGACCCATTGCATTTATACAGGCCTTCATACATAGTGAACCCAGATTTCTTATGATGACATTGACATCGCCTGCTAAGGCTAATAGCCTGGAGGGACTTATGCACCACCTTCTGCTGGCTTCCACCAGGAGCGCAGCGGACCGTAAATTTGAATTTTAGGAAATTTCCTTTTCTTAGAACATTTGATTTTGGACATAAAGAAACAATAACAACCAAGAAAACGTTTCACCAGTTAACCACACATGGCGTTGTAAGGTATTGTTAACAAACTTACAAACGATTTCAGGGGAGAAGGCAAGGGCTCTTCCGCTTCTACACCAGGGAATTTTCCAGTTTACCAGATTCTTTCATATAGAATTTAATTTAAACACCAAACCATCATCACCACGAGCAGCCATTTAATGTTTTTATTCACCATATTAATTCAGGGTGTCAAATTAGTCGCACAAATTTCATTTTTTCTTTAATACTCGTACATAGCGCTGTAACCCGGGTGAAAAAAAGGCGGGTCTAGTGCAACCCGGGTCATCGAAAACGGAACATTTTCGTTTCTGGGTTGTGACCCGGTTCAGGATTTTGGAAACCCGGGTTGACCCGAATTTCACCCGAAATTGACCCGATTTAATTTACTATACAAAATATTGAATTGAAATTCTAGGTTTTTATAAACTGTAAATTAAGCACCGAATTAAAAATACTAAAAATACAAAAAAAAACTTAGAAAATGGAACGTATATACTTAATGTTCCATTAACTTAGAAAAACTTAAAATTAATAAGCCAAACATTTTTTTGCTATTAATCGCAAAAAATCATTAACATCCTAGCATACAGGAATCTATGGTTCTTTTTCCGATTACGTTGTAGTAAAATGAAATTATTTACATTAACTAGGTCTAGAATTTGGTCCGATTAGAAAATATCTGCCGCAAGCGTTGACCCGGAACAAAAATTGTGTGCACCAAATCATCGTTTTTGGGGTCATTTTTTTTAAACCCGGGTTTTCATGACCCGGGTTATAGCCCTACTCGTTTACATTTTGACAAATATAAGAAAATCTGAAGTTACACTTTTTCCACTTTTGTCTCCGTCGAAAAAGTAAGCTGACTCAGGCGGATTCTAAACCTCCTCTAATTGGCTGAAAGGCTGCTGCACGTGACATATGACCAATCAGCAGTTTCCATTTCTGGCTGTGTCACTTAACGAACCCCAGCGATTATACCATGACTAGTAACCTGGCGGCCAGTCCAAGGACTGTTATGAGTCGCCTAGTGGTAGTTTAAACTGCCCGCGTCAATTCAGGCTGCCCGTGGCTGTTTAGCAGTGGCGGCAAACCGTTGTCCCCCCTCCCTCGCACCCTATACATAAAGGAAAAGACCAAATTCCAGGCAGCCAATCACAGCGTGTGCAGAATCGGACACACAGACAAACAGACAGATACACAAACAAACTCCGCCCACTAAATTTTTTTATAATATGTGGATTCTAGAAACAGAGCCATGAAAGGGGAGGTCTGTCAACTCCATAAGAAAATTTCCCTTGGGCTGCGGCACGGTTTTTCCGAGCTGGCTCTCTTTCCCATCCTCCTACCATGCTCCTACTTTTGAACTGCTACGACGACAGTGCTGCCATCTAGCCACTGTAACGCGTAAAAGTGGCCAATTCATTTAAGTTGCAATTCATATATTGCAATTTTATGGAGGAAAACATCTTATCGTAGCGAAGCTGGTAGAGGGACAGATAGCTGATAAGAAGACGTGTAGGGCGAAGGTTTAGTACTCTGTACGTGCTGTTTCGTCTTATGATATATTTTGACTTGTTTTCTTTTTTTTTGCATTTTTTAATGCAAAACTGATAAATCACATTATTCTGTCAAGAAATGTGTTTTTTTAAAGTTTTTTGGTTGAATTGGAGGATTTTTAATTTTTTACATAGGACTTATAAAAAAAACGCAGGAAAGTTGTAGTTCACCACACACCAACAGGAGGCAGCAGTATCGTCGTAGCAATCTCTGTGCCGTTGCCTTATGGACTCGGTCCTTATGGAGTTGACACTTGACAGTCTAGTCCATGGGCTAGTCCCCTTTCATGGCTCTGCTAGAACTCTGGCCAGGGGCTTGCTACTTGCTGAGGGGACAGAAATGTCATGTCGGCAAAGAGTTTGGCTTCTTAAATCTAGTGGGCTATGTGTAGAATGACGTCAAAAAAGCGTCCATACTGCCAAATGATAGACGTTAGGGGTTCCTCCATTGCTGCACTGTCAAAAACTTGCGATCGTAATTGAAATCAAAATGTAAGTTAGATCAACCATTAGTTCGTTTTGTTTCTACGAATTGTTCAGTTTGGTCAGCTTTTTCTACTTGTGATATAATTTGATCATATTTTTTCAAGCATACGTCTTTTGAGTGCACTAATCTGACCAACAATGGGCGAGTTCTTTCATAAAATGTTCATTATTATGACCAGATGACTGCTACTGAAATTAACAAATATATAAGATTTTTATTAAGCAGTTCTTACATTTGTATTATTCTGAATTTGAATAACAGAAGTCTCAATGTGAAATTCTGTCAAATTTGATGTTTAATTGATTTAAAGGTCTGCTGCACCAGGATCAGAAGTTGGAGCAGATGGCCAAGCTCCAGTTGTTGGTGGAGCAAGGAATCCACAACAAATGGCTGCCCAAAAAAGACTCCAGCAAACTCAAGCACAAGTGGATGAGGTAAGCAACTTGACTTTGTTTTTGAAAACTTGTAATTTCATTATTCCGTGGATAGGTTGTTGGGATCATGCGAGTCAATGTTGAGAAAGTGTTGGAGAGAGACCAAAAACTTTCAGAACTAGATGATAGAGCAGGTAAACTTTAAATTGCATTTTTTAAAATATTTATTCTTCATGTTCTAAGATTTTGTGACGTAAGACTAATTGCTATTTTTCAATATTTGGTGCTTTGAAAATATTTCTTCAATTTCTAAATCCTATTTTAAATTTAAATGTGGTTTGGTTTTCTATTTGTTATTTCTGCTAATATGTATGGTTAAAATGTAAATTCTCTAGTTCAAGTTTAATTTTCAACAGATGCTTTGCAGCAAGGAGCTTCACAGTTTGAACAGCAAGCTGGAAAATTGAAGAGGAAATTTTGGTGGAAAAATTTAAAGGTAAAAAATATTAAAGGTTGCAATGTTAAAGCAATATATTAGTGTACTCTAAATTATGGTAAAAATTATGTGAGTTATTGTGATCAGTCAATCAAACTATTAAAAGAAAACTTAAAGAAAATAATTGATATGTATTGACATGTTTATTCTGTTCAGATGATGATTGTAATGGGGGTCATTGGGCTGATAATCCTGATCATCATAATAGGTATGTTTTAGTTTGAATGTTAAGTTTAATTAAATTGTCAATTTCAATGAAATCTGAGAAATTTCATAGAGTATTAAGAGTAAAAATTTATTGTGATCGATTTTGAAAGCGACGACCTAATTAATTTACTTCCATCATGTCTTTTGGCTGCTAATGGATCTCGATCATCTGTAACCAAATCTTTCCATTTCGTTAGTCAACTTTATGTAAAACTCTTAAGAAATTAAATGGAACATTCCTTTTACTTTCCTTCAAAGTTTCACCCTTGTTAAAGTGGGCTGTGACAAAGTTATATCAATCTGCTATGTTCTGGCTTTTAAGACATTTAGTTCAGTAGAATATTAAAAAATAGTATTGACTAGATGCCTACATTATTGTCACTTTTTTTATCCTTTAATGAATAAAGGGTATGTTGGCTAGGCGAAGATTTTTATGTGGTTACCAAATTTTTTGTTGTGCATCCGTAGAATTATCAACCTCGCGTTTTGTTGGATGAGTGATGTGTTTAATGTAGGTACTCGTTGCGACATTGACAGACAAAGGATTCCCTTAATAATAGAATTATCTGAATGTGCTAGTTTCATCATCTAGTATTTTTTGTTTTAAATTTTAGGATTGCTTACCTAGAATTTTGTTGTCCTTGATTCTCCCCTCGTGTATCCTAACAATTCATTTATTTAAAGTTAAAAGAATTTTCAAAATTATGATTGATTTCTTATAATTTAATATTTAGGTTATGAAGAATTTCAGTTTTTGTGTTATTTGTTTTGAAATTCAATTTTTTGTTTCAATTTAGTTTGGGCCACTTCTGGTTCTAGTAATAGCAGCATCACAGATTCGACGACAAAATCACCTTAAGAAATTTGACGACGTTTCTTGTTTTGCGTTAATGCATCTATTGTCCTTCTGTTTACCGAGTTTTACTTGTTCCTCTTGTCAGTTACGTGGTGTTAGTCCACACGGGTTTGCGTTGGGAAACAGTAATATACATGAATTATGTACATCATGTTGTATCTGCCAAGAGTTGCGTTTTCCTTCAACATCATCAGACATTCAAGATCCACGGCAGGTTTCCGTAAGGGAAATAACGAATTATTCTTGTCCTCTTATCAACAACGTAAACCCTTCTCCGTTCGATTTTCTTACTGCTTCATCCAATATTACTTATGTAATCTGATAGCTTGGACCTCCACCATTACTACTGTATTATATATAATCTGTCAGCTTTTTGACATTGAATTTTATTCTTGTCATCCTATTACTGCACCTAATTTAAGGGAAGTTGGATTTGCACCAGGTTAATTTCTTACAGCATTTCAATGGTAGAAATTTTTCATAACATCCTTTAATTGTATGTGAGTGTATAGATTATTGTTCTATTTCTTTTATCATTACACATGTTGTTTATGTGTTTATTTAAATCTCAAAAATTTTATAATGAAACTACTAAATCTACTTAAAATTTACTGATTGAAATTCATCTGCCAATTGTGATGGCAAATTCACAACAGATTTCTAAAGAATTAAAAAAAGAAAAATAAATAATAGGAATTAAATTGAACTGCAAAGATAAAGAATACTACCTTAGTAATTTTCAGAGCAACACCTTCTGGAACATTTCGTTGAATGTACTCCAGGAAAGTTTTCAATGTTGATTCTGTTAATCTTTCGTAAGTCATATGTCGAAAATATGTCCGAACTTCATATTGCACTCTATGCTTTTTGTAAATGTGAACTGATTTTAAAAGAGTCAATCTATTGTGATGTGCTTTTGGAGGAGCCCAACTTTGAAGATAGGAAAAAGATAAAAAAAGGGCACATGGATAAGAATATAAATAAATGCATACCATTTGCCAATTGTTATCCCCAATTGATTTGCAGCATAGGAAGCAAACCATTCATAACTTAGTAGAACAGCTGGTTCACCACTGCGCATCTCAACCTCTACACTTTGATACAGCATATCGTTACTCCCACTGGATTTCTGACAAAAGTGTTAAATTAAGGAAACAAGAACATTAAACACAGCATTTACCTTTAGACCTTCACTATTTGAAGTGCTAGATGGTCTTGTACAGTTTAAATTATTTCCAAAAAGTAGGATCTTCTTGCTGATAACACTACGTAACATCCCATTCTCCCCAAGAATGTTTGAAAAAGGACTATTTATTACCTAAAAAATTTTAATTGGGTGATATTGATACAAGGAAACTTCATAATTTAATTTGTAAATAGTAAAGTATTATACGCGCAAATAATAAGACATAATGGATAGCTTCCCGTAGACAACAGACCAAGACCTTTTTCCAATTGGTTCGGGTACGTAGAGCGAAAAGTCGTGCGGCTAGTCGACTAGTGCGCACCATGGCGGGGGATAGCCGAAACCAGAGTAATAGAGCAGATGGTGGCGTCGCCCTGTCGAAATTCTCCATAAGGCTATGTCCGAGCCGTCACCTACAAACAGTGGTGACACCTTGCGGATTTTTCCAAGAACTAAGCTGAAAAACTTGCGTTTTTTTTTCTAAGTCCCGTGTCACAACAAAAAATCCCCTTATTCCACCAAAAAACTTAGAAAATACACATTTCTTGACAGAATAATGTTTTTTATCAGTTTTGCATTAAAAAATGAAAAAAAAAGTAAAAAAAAAAATCATAAAATGCAATAGTGCCCACGGAGTTTTGAACCATATCATTTCAACTCTTTTCACCTTACCAATCTAACGCTCTACCAACTCGGCTATCGTTCGCTGATTTCTTCTCTCAAAATCGCAATTCATGAAGTCGTAAAAGTGACCATCTGCTCTATTACTCTGCCGAAACTTGCTGCAGACTTGGCTTGATTCGGCAAATTCCCACCGTATGGCCATGTTGCCCATGTAGTTTGTCTACCAAAAACACTCAAAAAGTGTTAAAATGCACGCCAACGCTTTTAGAAAAACTTAAGCAACACTTGGCATGCATTTCAACATTTTTCTAGTAAAAAAACAACATTTTGGGCAAACTGCATTAGAAATCCCATTGACCAGTTTTCTTATGTGTCGTTTACTGCAGTTTGCCCAAAATTGTTTTTTTTACTAGAAAAATGTTAGCGCCCGACGATTTGTTATGAAATTTTTTAATTTGAATTCCGGTGAATTCCTTACATGAATTAATAAAATGCATTTACACATTTATTATAATTATAATTTAATAAATTAACATTGATTTCATATTTCAAGATCATGCAAATACACCGTCTCTTTCTTGAAAATATTTATGTATATTTGAAAATAAATAGTTAAAATTGTTCAGCGCAGTAAAGAATATTTATGTATTTATTTAATAAACACGTCTACTCAGACTAGTTCCTCGTAAAGTCGTAATCATTATGCGCTTAATGCAGTGTTCGGAAGATCAATCGCGATTTAAATGATCTTGTCAGTGATTTTGATTTTGATCTTTCTTGATCACTTTTTTATTTTTTTGGTTGATTTTCTGATTTTAAATCTCATTTTCGCAAATCAAAATTAGTTTTTAGATTTCTGGCGACAGATAAAATAAAAACAAAAGATTATTTCAAATTGGTAATATTTTACTTCATAATTTTTCCAGCGCATTTTTTCAACGCATTTTTTCCAGTGCTATAAGGATATATTTCAATGATCGTTATTTCACTAAACTTCTGAATATTTAAACCGTGCCCTAATTTTCATCTGCCATTAAATTAGATCCTTAAAAAGGAATATGAGAAGTATATAGAAGAACTAACAATCTTAAATCAAGCCAAAGCTCAAGAGAGAAAGAGAGTTGAGACATCTATCCCAGATAGGAATTCTCGTCCCGATCGAACCCCAAAGACGTACCAACGGGAAGTCTGGGACAGGCACAAGTATAAAACATCTAAAAGCCGCCCCTTCTAAAACAAAAAAAGCACTGAAGCGCGGCAGTTTTCTCAGTCCTTTGTGATCGTACCTTATCCGTACCATTGATTACATTTTGGCTCCAACAAAACACTTAGAAAATTTTAGAAATATCGGGCCCTTTGTTTTTACGCGGGGAATTTTTTTTGTAGTGAACAGTACTCTTCATGTATATCTGATAGCTGAGTGGATACCTGGCTGGCTTTTGGAAACAAAGGTTTATGTTTCAAGTCCAGTTTTTTACATTTCATTTTAAACTGATGATTTTTCTTCACTGAAGATAGTTTATCATCATCCATCGCCTTCGTTGTCAAGAAAGTTGAATTTCGATTCATAACTGGTGATATTATGCAATTTGCATTATACAATATCACAATGTCTGTAAGGGAAGGAGAGCGCAGTGGTTAGCTGACTGGCAAAGAATGCCAAAGGGGTATGGTTCGAATCCCATATCGGACTCTTTATGTAAAACTGAAGAAGATTTTATTGTATAAACTGGGGTCGAATTCCGAACAGTTGACTTAGTTTAGCTTAGTTTTCGACTTTTGTTAAGTTTAGTAAAATGCAAGCCTAGTCTAGTTTTGATCTTAAGTCTAAAAAATTTTGAAGTCCGATTCCGAACCAAAAAGTCTCTAAGACTTGGCTAGACTTGAACGTACTTGGCTTAACTTGATTTTTATTCGGGACTAGTCTAACGAATCGAAAGAACCAATCACAGAGGGGCTTACAGAAGGAATTTAGACTAAAATAGTAGACTCAACTAGCCCCACGTGTGGACTAAAGCGAAATCTTAAGTTCTATATGATATCGATTCGTTAAATCCGATCGATACTTTTTAATTAATTCAGTAATATAATAAATTGATTGTATTCATATAATTGGATGTAAATTCATTACTTGAGATGATATTTTATACCAATAATATTGTTAAATAACATAATACATATATACTATCATATTTCATAATAGTTACTTGCCTGATAAAATAAAAGTAAAAAGACGAATTGACAGTTGAGTAGTTGACACGTAAAAACTATTATTGAATGAAAAAAACAATAACTTTCGTCATTTCGTTAGATCATTTTATAGGCTATTGCATATCTTTGGAGACTATTTATATTTTTTTTATGAAGTTAATTTTTTTGAATATTATTGTATTAATTAATGAGGTAGAACGAATATATAATAAGTAAAACAAGATCATAAGTCGCTACAAAAATTAATATCATGAAACTCCCTGTTTAATTTACTCAAATCAAAAAGAAATAAAGATTTCATCGAAATCTGTCTGCATTTGTAAACAAACAAGAGCGCCACTGCCTAATATCTCCGCAATTTTTAGTCTAACTTGGAGAAATAGACTAGAAAAAGAACCTAAAAAGGTACTTTTTTAAGTCTGCACTTTAGCTAACTTTTAGACAAGACTTTGCTTACATTTTTAGTGCAAGTTCAAAACTAAACTAACGATTTTCGGTTCGGAATCGGATTTTTCGCTAAAGTTTAGGAAAATCCCAAAGTTTAGTCTGAAACGCCCCTTAGTTTAGTCTAAGTTTAGTCTAAATCGACGTTCGGAATTTGACCCCTGGTGTAAAGTACGTACTTAGCACGCCAAAGGTACACTCACTTCCATAAATATATAATCCACCGCCCGCGGGTTTTACCGCTTCAAATATACCATTACGGTATGTTTACCTAAGCTTGTGAAAGGTAGAAAATAAACTTAAGGGATGGGTAAGCAGCAAAAAAGTTTTTTTATTTTAGCGGAAAAAATTGTTGTTACAGTGTTTTAGTCAAATATCAATATTTCGTCCACCCCCCTTCTACATTTATTACTTCTTGAAGTCGTCGTGGCATACTTTCTATCAGGCTTTCAATATACGTTTTATTACACATTAACTTTTGCCATTCAAGAATTTACTAGGGTGAATAACTCGTCAGTTCCATTTGCGTCACGTGCGTGAAAAAGCAATCCCTGTTCATTTCTCGATTTGTTGAGGGCAACAACAAGATGACCCCACAAATTTTCGATTGGATTCATATCCGCTCCTTTCACGGGCCAATCGAAAGCAAAAATTTCTGGGTGTTCAGCTAACCATTGTCGGGTAGTGCGCGAATTATGGACAAAAGAGCTAATAAAATAATAAAAAATGAAGTAATCTACTTTATGATTCTTATAATTGTTATAAATACTTATCCTGAACAAAAACGACAGTCTCCCCATGTGGATATGCTTGGAGAATGTAAGGAAGTAGAGTTCCTTCTAAAACATTCGTTATGTATTGCGCTGAATTTAAATTATTTTGAACGCAATACAGTAGCGTTAAGCCACCCAACCACACGCCACCCCTCACGCTTACAGTCGTTCGTCCGCTTCTTTTAATAGAATAGATGTTCTTTTTCTTGAATCTCTCCTTCTGATGTCGCCGAACGCGGATCTGACTGTGTGCTGCCCATGACCATGATTTTTCATCAGTAAAAAGAACCCACCTCCAAAATTCAATGGGATAGTCAACGTAGCGCCTAGCAAAATGTAGTCTTCCGGCTCTATGTTCCGGAGTTAGAATATCTTTTATTGCTGCGATTCTAGATTGTAAACCCGATTCATTCAATCGTCTTGAAATAGATTGCATCGATAAGAAATTTATGCCGGCTTTAGCCGCGATTTCAGAAGAATTATCAAAATTATTTCTAGTGGCTCAAAATAAATTGGTAATTATTAATGAAATTTAGTAAAAAATTAAAGTCATTCATTAAGACGATGACACACCTGAACATGCCAACAAATCTTCATTTTCTGAAGTCAATCTTGGAGCCCCTTCATCATTAGCATAAAGCTTGAGATTTCTGTCTTCATTTTATCTTTTTATCCATAAAACCCAAATAAAACTGATTGTCGATGAATTTGTAATCTACGCGCGATTGTGCGCTGCCCTATTCCGTTTTTATGAAGTCTAATTATTTCGATACGAATTGCATCAGTCAATCTGTTAGATTCACAGTGAAATTCTTCATGCGGACCAAAAACTCGCCCTACCTACTCTTGCCATTCTTAACATAATAAAGCTTTTCATATTTGAAAGAAAAATTGTAAGGAAAAAAAGAAAAAATCCACAACTTCGTAGTCGTCTCATATTTTACCTTACTCAGTCTCAACTTTTGTCAGCTGCAGCTGAATTTCTTTCAGTGCAAAGAACCAATCTTTTTCTTGGCTATTTAATTTACTGATTTCTTCTCTTGTGCAGCGTTTTTTCCGAGGATCTTCAGTATCAGTCCGATCGCTTTGTCTTCTTTTGTGGCTTTTGTAATGCTGCTTAGTGGAACAGATTTGGCACAGATTTCATGCAAATTAAATAAACATAATTTTCTGCGATTGATTGTTCTATAGTTGATATTTTAGCCGACGGAATCGGATGACGCGACTTGTTATCAGCAGGGTTGCGTTTTCCTGGCTGATAAATGACTGTAAAGTCATATAACTGAAGTTTCAAAAGCCATCGCTCAATTCTAGCAGGAGGCTGAATGAGCGGCTTGTTGAATATTGCTTCAAGTGGTTTATGATCTGTAATAATTGTAAATTCTTTACCCGTTACGTAGAGATAAAAATGTAGAATCACCCATGTAATGGCGAGTGCTTCTCTTTCCGTTTGAGAGTAACGTGATTCTACGTCTACGTATTAATAAAAGCCTACTCGCATACGCGATTATAGAAATTGACCCATCCTTTGACGATTGTGTCAAGATTGCGCCTAGTCCACGTGGTCTTGCGTCTACAACAACGGATGTTGGTTTTCCTATATCGAAATACGAGAGTGTAACTGCTACAGAGATTTTTCTTCAGATCGTTGAAGGCTTTTTCTTGTTTTTCCTTCCACATCCATTCTTGCTTGATGTTTGTAAGGCGCCTTAATGGTTCACTGATTATGGCAGCATTTGGAATGAATCGACTGCAGTAGGTAACCCTTCCTAGAAAACTTGATACTTCGTCATGTGTTGATGGTGGTTCGACTTTTTTTATAGCTTCAACTTTGGCTTGGGTTGGAGAAACTCCTTTTCCACTGAAGTGTAGTTCGAAAAATTCAATTTCTTCTTTACCAAATTCATATTTAAAAAAAATTCAGAGTAAGGTTTTTGCTCATAAGTCTCTTCAAGACTTTTTCAAGATTTGAGTCATGCTCATCTTTGGTTTTTCCTGTAACAAAAATGTCGTCACTTCTGTTTACCACACCTGGAATTCCGCTTACCGTTTGGCGAATAACATCGTCAAAAATTGCGGCAGCGCAATTCATACCAAACTTTAGTCTTTTGTAACGAAATAGTCCGTGGTGTGTGGAAAAAGTTGTAATATACCTTGACTCTGGAGCAAGTTCCAGCTGATGATATCCTTGATTCATATCCAGCTTTGAGAAATATTTTGCTCCATTTAGATCTACTACTAGATCTTCGATTGTTTGAATGATGTGTCTAGTACGCAAAATTCCTTTGTTTGGTTCTCGCATGTCAACACATAATCGCAATTTTCCTGATTGTTTCGGCTTCGGTACGGCATGAGCTGGAGAAATCCACTCAGTTGGGCCATCAATTACCGGTTCAATTGTATCTGCAAGTTGCTGCTTTCAAGTTTAATCAATTCTTCGTCTACACCTTTGCGTGTGGAAACCGATTCTTCTGTGTTTCTGAGTTACGGCAGTGACAGTTTTGTCAATGTTCAGTTTCACTTGATAGTTTTTCATTTTTCCTAGCCCCATGAAAAGTGGTGCGTACTTTTCTTTTATAAACGAATATTCATTAGAAATGGTTACTGAATTGTATACCTTTAATAACAGCTTTAGCTTTTTTGCTGTCGAATATCCAAGAAGGTTGTCAGCCTTTTTATACATTGTCGCTGACGTATATCAAAGCTTCGACATATGCGCGCTTTGATTCAAGCAGTGTCTTGAATTTGCCTATAATTTTGAGAGGATTTCCTCCATATCCGTTTACAGAGTTTCCTGTAGGATGAAGGTTTGGCTTGTTTGGGAGTGCATTGTACTCTTTGTAGCTCAGCAAGTTGTAAGTTGATCCAGTGTCGATCATCATCTTGCTTTTTCCTCCGCATTGCTTTATGTCGGTGAGCGGCCTGTCATCCGATCCTGATGGACTGATTGCCCATGTAGACTCGTCACTTGAGCTCTCTTGACCATTGACTTGTCTCGTGTGCTCTTGCTTTGAAGATGATAGGGCATTAGAATTTCTGCAACATTTACTAAAATGATTGAACAGTCCACGAGATTCGCATTTCTTGCCTTTTGCCAGGAGGGTTTTTTTTTTCAGGATGCGGCCAGTCATATCCACTAGGGAAATTTTGGGTCCCGGGGTCATTATTTCAAACACCATGCAACGTCTAATTAAGTTTGTTATTGTCGAAGGGGAGCATTGACGAGTGATGACATAAACGTCAGACACCAACAAGTTTCTATAAGTAATTTTCATAAAATGAGTCGCAAAAGTAAAAATGCCTGGATGGTTGGATCTTTTCGGGATAAAAGTTTAGCGGAAGCAAGCCGATTGCCAACAAATCGTGATGTCATTTCTCGATATTTATATTTCAGATAGGACAAGAAAAGTGAGTCTGCTAGAGCTATATTTCACATAATATTAATTGAATTAGAAGTTGTGTGGAATAAAGCAGCTATTCCACTTAAGGAAAAGAAAAAAACGGCTCGACCAACTTATTCATTTGTATCAACGATGGAATTCATTGAAAAAAACATCGCTTTCTCTACGCCAGAAACCAAGTAAAAAAATTCAAACTAAAATTGAAAGCTTTGAAAAAGAACTTGACCGTCTTTGTGACTTATCTTCTCACGATGCGTATGATGGAAGACTGGATTTTTTACGAAAATCAAAAAACCAGTCGGACATACCACATTACAAGTTTAGATCACGAATCCTATCGCATTGAAAAAAGAAGACAATCAAGAGCACTACACCAAGAACAATTAGTTCAACAATCGCTCATCCCTTTAATTGACAGTACAGTCAGCTTTGAAAGTAGTGATAGTGAAGCGTCGACAGATTCAAGTTTAAATGAAGATGACTTTCGATTACCGTCACCTAAAAAAAGGAAGAAACCAAGGACAATTGATTTACTACTATCACCAACTGAGTTAATTTCAAACTCCGTTCAAGTTGCTGATCGATGCGGTCTATCCATTTCAAATCAACTGCTACTGACGTCTCAAATCGTTAACTCTGGTGGAGGGAATCTAGGTGACTTCTCTTTGTCGAAGTCATCAGTCTGGAGGAAAAGGTTATACGTTCGAGAAGAATTGGCGAAAAATATTAGGGCAGAATGGTTGAAAGATAACCCGAAAAATCTTATTCTGCACTGGGATACAAAAATTTTCCTTTCGTCCTCCAATAAAAAGCAAGAAAGAATTGCTGTTATTATAAGCGGAACAAGTTCGGGGTAAATAATTTCATTAATTTATATCCTTCTTGTTTATTAATGATTATTTAAAAAAAAAATAACTATTAGACCAAAGATAATTGGAATTCCACCAATCGGCGATTCTGCTGGCCGATCTCAAATGACGTCAACTCTCAGTATGCTGGAATCTTGGTCGGTGAAAGATAAAGTTATTGGATTTTGTTTCGAAACAACAGCTAGTAATTCGGGGATTCGAAACGGATGCTGTGCGTTGATGGAAAAAGAGCTAAAACGCACCGTTCTTTGGTGCGCTTGCCGTCATCATTCGACCGAATTGCACATAAAACATGCCTGGCAAAAGATAACACATGAAACAACAATCGGACCAGAAGACGTCCTATTTAAAAAATTTCAAAAAGAATGGGAGATGCTGGACCAAGATTCAAGTAACTTAAACCTCTTCGAATGGCCGGAAAAATCGACAGATCTTTGGTATCAAGCCGATAATGTTTTTAAGTGGGCGAAGGACTTTTAAGGTCTCACAAAAAACACATTTCCGAGGGAGGACTATCGGGAAATGATTGAACTTACTTTCGTCTGCTTGGGTGGAGAACTGCCTGCTCGCAAATTTTTTCTGCGCTAGCCTGGAGCCAGGCATCACGCTCGTTTTATGAGCAAAGCCATTTATTTACTGAAAATGGAACTGAAGACCGAGCGGATTTCTGTTACTGTTGAAGAAAGAAGACAAATTCATCAAATGGCCCAGTTTATTGCACTGTTTTATGCCAAGTATTTTTTACGTTCACATATAGCTGTATTCTCTCCACAGGACGACTTAAAATTTTTATCATTAATGATTTCTTATCGTGACGAAGATCCCGATCTCGCCATTCCTGTCATAGCATCAATCAAACGCCACCTTTGGTATTTATCTGAACAACTGGTAGTTTTGGCATTATTTAACGAAGAACTAGGATCATTTACCCGATCTGTTATGGCTCAAAACTTATTTTTAATCCCGCGACCAGACGTTTTTAAAATTGGAAAGCCGAAATACCCGACGATTGACGACAACAACCTTCCCCTGTTGTCATCTCTGTTAGGGCCAAGATCTTGGCTTATATTTTCGTTGCTTGGTCTCACCAATAGTCAAGAGTGGCTTCAACTCCCACCGAAATATTGGGATTTGATATCTGACTACCGTGTTGCAAGAGATTTCCCTAGTGGAGTTTTTCGGTGTCAAATGAGTGCGGTGTGAGGAACTCATTTGAAACCCTTTTTGTCGGGTGTGAAGCGAGTGTCCGTAACGGAAAATGTATTTTCGGAATAGAAAAATAAAAAAAATCACACCTCCCCTTTGTTCTTGAATATTAACTGATTTCTGGTTATCAAAACAGTTTGATATGAGTTTCATTCTGGTGATACTCACTCAACGCAATTTTGAAAAACTAGAAGTTTAAGTTTTTCATGTGTGGTTGTGTACACTAGTACAAAACGCAAATAAAACTCAGTATCACTATTATTTTTTTCAATGAAAAAGAACTTAGAAATATTTCTAAAATTTTACAGCTTGACAATTCATAAAGGGCTAATATGCTTATTACTCTAGGTAAACACACTTCTAATATTATATAAATAAAAAAACTCAATTGGTAGTGGCTTGTTACTTATAATTCCCAATAATTTTTGCATAACCAGAACTGTTGAACATTTTTTTTTCTTTCTAATAAGTGAACATTAAAAATAAGTTTATTTCGACAAGATCAATGCAAAAAGAATCTAAATTGGTTTAGTAGTTTTAGAGTTAACGGTAAATGCATTTTACACTTTTGTCAACCATGTTTTTCATTTGTAAAACTATATGATCCCTAGCGAAACCAACGCAATTTACGAACAAAATCGGCTCACTCTTAATAAGATTGATAGCCATATTTTTAATGCCGTGTCCAAATGCATTCATTGCGATTGACATATGAACATCGGAATTCTATATTAAAAATGAAAAAATTGATCATGAAAAATCAAATCACTATAAAATAAATGAAATGCCGTCAGGAAATCCAATGTAATAAATCGAAATTCTAGACTAGTTCATAATTGGAATAAAAAACTGAAATTTCCTGGGAAATAACTAGAATTAACACGAGTTTGATAATAGTGTAAAACACGGTATAACACCAGTGTGAATACACCCGTACGACACCCGCCCCATCACGCAAACAAGAGGTGTTACACCAGTGTGTTTCACCAGTGTCACACTTCACACGGGTGAGGCACACTGGTTCAACACGGGATCCGACCCGACAAAACTCCACTAGGGTTATGTTTCAACTTGCAAGTTGTTAATGATTGCGCTGAGCGCGCCATTAAATTAGTAGAAGATTTTTCATGTACTACGAAGGACGAAGAGCAATTTCAATTTGTAATTCAATGTGTAGAAGACCGCAAAAAAAACTTTTCTTCTTTAACACAGAGTTCTCTTTTAAATTTATGATTTTTCACTATGTTTTGTTTGTATTTCTTGTTTTCCGGTACTTCATTTTTAAATTTTCAATAATTAAAATACATAAAATTTGACCGCGGGACCACAAATTTTCGTCCGATTTTTTTGAATTTTTTAGTCAATATTACATACATATGAATCTAGGGTTACAAAATTAATGTGATTGTGTTTATAGTTTGACTGATATTAGCGATGAATGTCAAAAATTCACGCTTTTTACCTAAATATCTATATACTTATTTAGCGCGAAACACCCAAATTTTATTTTTTTTAAATGATTTTTCAGGAAAGATAGATTACGTATTGATCTTTAATATGGCCAAAGGCCGTAATTTTGGCAAGTATGGCTAGCCATTCTACGACATGAAACTAGCGTTTTTCACGCTTTTTTTGCCGCGCGACCCCTAAATATTTTTTTTTGTCGAAAAAAAATAGACGGGGTTTTTATACGTAACAGAACTCCGATCCATGAAGGCCGTTATCAAAATCAAAAATTTGTTGGGAATGAAATGCCCTAATATCCACAGTTTCGACATTTTAGTTTTCCCGGGCACGGACTACTTGTGTGAGGCCATTTTCCTCCAAATTTCCGACACTTTGACGTCTTTTTCAATCGGTTGCCTCCGGTTTCTTTTTTCTTGTTAGATTTGAAATTCTTTCTCGCTGGCTCGTTTACTGAATTTGTTGCTTGCTTGGTTGATTGCTCAACACTTTCTGCATAGCGATCAGCGGCTTCTGCTGCGCGTGCATTTTCAAGCATTTTATGTAGCGACAGTTGATCTCCTAGGCACAATTTTCTAAAATTGCTTGACTTACAACCTTGAATAATCTGTAATTAATTTCAAGATCAGAATCGTTAAAGTTACACCTTGTTGTGAGTTTGCGGAGCCTTGTTGCAAATGCGTCCATATTTTCGCCAGGTTCTTGTCTGCATCTTCGGAAATTAAATACTTCAAGCTCAACATTTTTTTTCGGTTGAAAATAGGGCTTGAACAGAGGTTTAGCTTTACTGTACGTATCTTTATTACCTTCATTTCCAGGTAATGTTTCGAAAACGTCTTCCACTTCGCTGCCTGCATAATGAAGCAATATGGCCAGTCTACGCTTGTCAGTATCTGTTTTTTGGTCGGGAGAGTCAGAAGCTTTCGACAACATTAATTGCCTCCAATAGCCTTTCAAAGCGGGTTGTCCATCTTTCCCATCTCATACCAGCAGTATTTGGGTCAGAGTGTACTTTAAATTGTTCAAACTACGGCAAACTTTCCATGATTTAAATGTTCTCAGAAAATTTACTTTACCTCGTCGCCAGTGTAATCTTTTCTTTTATAGGGTATATGTGTACTTTGTATTCACTACTCAGACATGAATAAGGCAAATGTATACACTAATACTAGTAGCTAATGACTAACATGCTACACAACACAAGCGGGCGTGTTATATAGCCCGTGCGTGCTATATCAAATAAAAATGGTGGCTACACTACAATTGTTTGATTTTGATTTGGGTTTTTAATTTTTTTTTGTGATTGATTGATTTTGATTTAGTTTTTATTTTCAATTTATCTTTTGAACACTGCCTTAATGTTTACTTTCACTTCACTTTTAATCAAAAATTTTTTTAACAATGAAAAACTGGAAAAGTCTTATTATTAATTTATTATACACTTTTTAACAATGAGCTGTCTGATAAAAATAAATAATATGATTTATTTGTAAGAGTACGTCAGAACCCAGATAACACACACCTGAGCCAATGACGTCCCTTAGATGTCGTGTTGGGACGGTTGCAACGTCCCAAGGACTCCCCATATTTTGGGGTTCTCGTCTTTGGGACTGGTTTTGGATGTGGCAATGTCCGCCCACGATATAAAATAGACAGGTAGAGCAACTCAGAGAGGGAGATAGGGCTTAAAACCAACTACAAACGTGTCGATGGTTTTTCACCGTTGCCATTTAACTTAACTTTAGTAGAAGTAAAATTTTCTGCCTAGCCTTAATGGGAAATTACTTCTATCACTATAAATAACAAACGGTAGCACATATTTACATAAACTCTTTTAAATTATTTGATAGATATATAAACCTTTAATTTAAGACCATTACTAGATTTTTACTACATTTAATTTGTAAATTATGATTTTCTAAAGATTTACAATCGGCTCTTGGCCAATAGCAGCAAAGTTGTCCCCGAGGAGGGGTTTGGATCTAGCAGACTTTTGTTTTGTTATGTTTACTTTGTTTGGGGACAACTTTGCTGCTATTGGCCAAGAGCCGATTGAAATCTTTAGAAAATCATAATTTACAAACTAATTGTAGTAAAAATCTAGTTATGGTCTTAAATTAAAGGTTTATATATCTATCAAATAATTTAAAAGAGTTTATGTAAATATATGCTACCTTTTGTTATTTATAGGGCTAGAAGTAATTTCCCATTAAGGCTAGGCAGAAAATTTTACTTCTACTAAAGTTAAGTTAAATGGCAACGGTGAAAAACCATCGACACGTTTGTAGTTGGTCACGTGACCCTAGTTGCTCTACCTGTCTATTTTATATCGTGGTCCGCCTTGTCATCATCCCATTGCTGTTCCCAGCACAGCCCATGGGACGTCTCTAGAACGTGCTAAGTACGTACTTTACACCGCCATTTATTAACAATAAAATCTTCAGCTATGCCTAAAGTGTCCGGGGCTCGAACCATAGACCTTTGGCATTTTAAACTAGTCTTCTATACACTGAGCTATTCGCTTCTTATATATGTTATTATATTGTATAATACCATTTGTGTAATATCACCAGAGTCATCCAAAGTCATCATAAGGATGACTCTGATATCACCAATTATGAATCGGATTTCAATATTCTTGACAATATAACGATGACTCATCAAATATTTTATTCAGTGAAAAACATCAATGAAGAATAAAATGGAGTATACTTGACTGGAACCATAGACTATTGATGCCGAATTTCAGCCAGCTACCCACTGAGCTATCTGAGATACTTTAACATCCCTGTTTATTAAAGACGAGTCGTTGTTCCCGCGTAAAAACACGATAGTTATAAAATTTTCTAAGTGTTTTGTTGGAGCCAAAATGTAATCAATGGTACGGATAAGGTACGTTCACATGGGACTGTGAAAATTGCCGCGCTTCGGTGTTTTTTTTGTTTTAAAAGGGACTGCTTTTAGATGTTTTATACATGAGCCTGTCCCAGACGTCCCATTGGTACATCTTTGGGGCTCGATTGGGACGAGAATTCCTATCTGGGAAGTCAAATAATAAAATCTGTGATTATGAAATATTGCATGTTGCGTATAGGCAACATTGCTTCTGTGACAAATTTCGCGCCAATTATACCAATGATTATGGCGATCAGCCGATCATATAGTTTGAGATCTGGATAGGTGACTCAGTAGCCATTAGTTCTTTATTGCTCGTAAACTGTTGTAATCTCCCTTTTTTTAAAATAAATTGAGGACAGACACTAAGTACGTAAGTTTCGTCAGATTCTCAAGTGTTCTCTTGAATGATATTGAATTTCCCAGAAAATTCATGAACTGAAATTTTTAGAAAAGGAATGGCGTTAACTGAGCTGTCCCAGGAAACGTGTTATGTCCTTCTCAAATTTTCTAATGGACAATTAGGAATGGGAATTCTGGATTTCATTAAAAAACCCATTCTACAAGTTGGTTTGTTCTCATGAGTGACCCAAGTCCAGAAACTGATAAGGTACAGTATCCTGCAAAAAAATCCGAACGCGATTTCTTTTTCTTTTAACATCTAGTGAGGGAAAAATAAACAATTAGTTAATGTCTAATCCTTTTCCAAGGTGATATTGGCGCGATAGACTAAAGGCAGGGAAATTTCCAGACATAGCCTTTGGGGTTTTCCCTTTTTATGACACTTTAAACTATGGAATGGCGTGTATCAGACTTTTAGGATCTTATATAGATAGAGGGGTTGAAAAATCACCTTTGAAATAAAAACTCACCAGCGTAATCATTTTAAACTTCTGTAACAAATAACAATATTTTAGTTAGTTAACTTTTATTGGTATAGTGGTTAAGACTCTGGCTTCATTACACCGGGATCAGTGTTTCAAAACTGAAAGCTTCTTCGAAGCTTAACTGCTGAATAACTATTTAATGTATGGAAATATTGAGTCTTTTACAAAGTCAAGCAACTCAAATTACTCAAGAATTTTTTTCTGTTTCAGAGCGTGAAAAATGAATGTGCTAATTGTTTTTACTTAAAACCAATATATTCCGCCCATGAAATATAGACCATAAACGCAAGGCATGCATTAACACAGTGTTATTGTTATATAATGCAAACTGAAATGCACTGTAGTATAGACGAGAAAAAAGAGAACAAAGGAATGCCCCTAAGGCTATGTCTGGGAATTTCCCTGCCTTTGGTCTATCGCGCCAATATTACCTTGAAAAGGATTAGACATCAACTTTTTAACTAGTAGTTTATTTTTCCCTCACTAGATGTTTAAAAAAAAATCGCGTACGGATTTTTTTTGCAGGATACTGTACAAAACAAAAATTTTTGTGCAGTAAACAGTTTATTTCAATAATACCTGTTACATTTGATAATCACAGGTCTACGTTCAAAACTTCTAGGAGGCTAAAAGATCACAAATCTACTTAAAATATCTCTGTTTTTGATTCATCAACTTCCAGAAAGTGGCCTTTGAAAGCTGCTACACTTCAGGAATGTTCTAGTACGTACTACGTAGTATATTGTTTATGCTAATTTGTTGATGTCTTCAATTTTATTGAATACTTATGTACAGTATGGTCCAAAAAAATGTGAACACCGATTTTATTTTGAAAGCCACCTAGCCACATTACGGGAAACTATGTTTCACTTTTGGTCCTAATTGTGGGGGGGCTAGGAACAAAGCGAAAGGTGGGAATAAGGGAAAAGGAGTAATAAGCTCATTTAGCCACCGGTCATGCCTTTCCCCCCAAAAAAATCACGAATGAAACCAGACAGGCTGTCTGGAATTTCCTTTGCGGGTAAAAACGAATAACCGCATTGCAATAGCCTTAGGCCTTAGGCCCTAGGCTCACCGTCAATATTTCGTCAAGTGACAAGAAAAGGAAAAAGCTGTCCAAATCCTGCACCATAAAGCGGGAAAAATTCAAAGTTATAGTAAGGTGGCTTTGAATCACGTTTCATGCAAGTCAATTTTGACCGAATGTCGTGACGTCAATGAAATCATTTCATTGGCGATTAATAATCATTTCCTATTTTTTTTCTATCATTTAATTAAACCAGTAATTAAAAACGACAATTTGATTATCAATTTATAACGAGATTCCATTTTTTGGAGATGCCGAGACCTAAGGCCTAAGGCTATTGCAATGCGGTTATTCGTTTTTACCCGCAAAGGAAATTCCAGACAGCCTGTCTGGTTTCATTCGTGATTTTTTTTGGGGGAAAGGCATGACCGGTGGCTAAATGAGCTTATTACTCCTTTTCCCTTATTCCCACCTTTCGCTTTGTTCCTAGCCCCCCACAATTAGGACCAAAAGTGAAACATAGTTTCCCGTAATGTGGCTAGGTGGCTTTCAAAATAAAATCGGTGTTCACATTTTTTTGGACCATACTGTACTTTTGAGATGAGAAACGGGCAATCATAGAAACAAGAAATGATTTGGCTCCATAGAAATCAAACACACATCAAACGAGAATGGAAGAGGAATTTGTTGTAGCGAAATCTAATATGCCAGATAATCCCTTTGTTCCTTCCCATAGTAAGTAAACTCAAAGCAGCTCGATATTTACTGAATTAAGATTTTATTTTAATTTCATGTGTTTTTTTAACTTAAAAGAAGGTTTGCAGTTGCTGCAATCAATAATTATTGATTCGTCTGGTGAACAATCTCCTCTTCGGTTTTTTTTTTACATTAGGTAAGACTTGGCCGATCGTGTGCTATTCTCATAAATGAGAATGCCCTGAAAAACGCTGTCAGTTACGGGAAAGGAAACCAGAAAACAACAGACATGAATGCCAATCATTCTATTCGAAAAATGAAAATCATAATATATAATTCAAGATTACATGTTCATTTTAAATCACCAGCAATTCTGCTGTGCCAATTAATTAATCTATGCAAAATTGCGTGTTCTTACAATAAAAACAGATGATTTGAGATGGAATTAAAATTATTGTTGCTCAATTATTTTATATTCATAAATTTTTAAATAATGTAAAACAAGGTATCAAAATCAATATAAAACATCGTATAACAAGTTTACTTATTATGACGATTGAAATAAAAGGCTTGGGGCAACCTTGAATTAATAAGATTGGTCCAAGCTTAAAACCAGTAATATTAAAAGTTAAAGTTTTTAAGTTTGCAATCGCGAGCATGTGCTGGGTTTTCCCGTACGCGACAGATAGCTTAAAAGTGCTTTTTTATTTTTTCTCCGTTTCCCAAGCTTATACGTTAGCTTACATTAGCTTATATTTAATATAGTAGCCCAAAAGTTAGGTTTGTTTTGCTTGACTTAATAACTGACTAAAATTACTTGAAATAATAAAAGTAATGAAAATAAAAGCTTTGACAAGCTTTCGTTTTATCATCTATTGAAAAAATAAGCTGATGTAACAGAAGGCGCTGCTAGCCTAGTGGCACGCGCAACCAAACGGGAATGTTGCATCATCTAGCCGTAGGCTAGATGAGCGCTCATGAACGTTGGCCACTCCCTCTCCCCCTACAATATTGCACCTGTTCTCCCTCCGGTTATTTTATTCTCCTCCCACTTCCGTTGATTATAAATCTTGCGTCCTAAACGCATAATTCTACTAAATTCACCCTGTGCTTTTCCTACCCTTTTGGTGAGTTGACAGAACTGTCAACTCACTCGGGGGTGGGTTTTACACAGCTTCTTTTTCCCTATCGTTTTCTTTATTCAGGTCACGACCCAACTCTTTTCATATAAAAGGGTGTGACTTTTGTCCCTTCTTCAGTCTTCTTTTTATACTCGTTCATATCCTTTTGTCCGTTCAAAGTGTTCCTTGTAGTTCCATTTAGCTGTGTTTAGTTTCCGTAGTATCTTATTTCAAACACCGCCTTTCAGGCCCCACGCTACCAATATTTGGGTATGTCCCCTACATTTTAATTATTTCCATTTATACTATTTGTCTTGTGTTTTCCCCACCGATTGTTGTTTCTATCCGGCTATTCTACTCAATAAAGACATTCGACCAAACGCGCATTTATACTTATTTATTTAACGTAAGAACCAAGATGCACCCCCGGTGCTATCTCTTACATCTGGTGGCAGCGGCGCGCGAATGTGGTCACAATGTCAATGAGTAGACGAGCCAGTTGGGACGCAATCGTTTCGTAAAAAGTTGTACCTGTTATTCGGCATAGTAGTTCTGACTCTGATTTAGAAATTAAAACCACATACCGCGTAACTTTCCTCCTGTACCGGTTAAGAAAAGTAAATTATCTTTATTCCGTAAGGTTGTTCCCCATAAATATTCGACTCGTTCACAAGTTGATTTTAAACAAGTCAAACTGTTGGAGGTTGGTACATCAGACCCACAGGCTATTGGTAAAAAGCCGTCTGCGTGGGAACGAACCAAGTCGGCTATTTATAATAGCCCTTCTCTTTTAGCTCGTATTGTAAGTTTAGGAAGCTCGGGTAATTCAATCAGTGCTTCTGATTCAGGCTCCAACACTTCAGTGAGTGCTGGAATTCTTCCGTCTCTTTCTACAGCTATTGCTCCTTTACTTCCTACAAATTTTTCTGAACCACCATACTCGTCGTCACGAATCTTTGCTGCAGCTGAAGAGTTTTTATCTGACGTGCCTAGTGTAGGTGACAGCGATCATTCGTCGATCGTTCAGGCCGGTTCACATATCGAAAATTTGCGCACTTCTCCGCACCCAGATGAGTCAATCAGACATTCATCGTTGCAACCAGAGGATTCAACAGGCTTTAGAGCCTTGCAAAACAATACTAGGCAGGAACCCGTGCATCCGTTTTCCTCTCGAACTAAGAACGCTGCGGACCAACTTGTGGACGCTGCAGAGGGATCTATCCGACTACCAACATACGGGAACGGGAACGAGGCATCCGGCATACAGCTCGCTGGTGGCTCAAACGAAACTCATCCTTGCGTCTCCACTACTCATTGTGCCGCCTTTCCATCACATCCCAGTGTCGTTGGAAACCACTCTAGAAGACCTAGTGTTTTCCCTCTCACGCCCGGGATTTTCCATCAGC
The DNA here is from genome assembly GCA_030770115.1 of Daphnia galeata. Classification (NCBI taxonomy): domain Eukaryota; kingdom Metazoa; phylum Arthropoda; class Branchiopoda; order Diplostraca; family Daphniidae; genus Daphnia; species Daphnia galeata. The sequence continues at coordinate 7,755,708 of CM061123.1, read as the reverse complement.
AACGTGACGGAACCTATACGGGAAGACCTGAAACTTTTCTTGATCCACTTCAGCCTATATCTCGGGAGAGAGATACAGGAACATATCCAAAATATTCTTTTCCTGGTAGAAGCCAACCGTCTGATTCGATTTATTATACGTCGGAAACCGGAATCGAATTTCGTCAGTATCCACGACGAATTTTCACGTGTGCACAGTCTTCACGGCCTTCTGAGACGATTGTCGGGGGATCTGACGGATTGCATCTGCTTAAACCAAGGGAAAGCATTCTTACAAAAACTTCCAGAGACAGTCCAAGTAGTGGAGAATCTTTTGACGATCAAAGGAGTGTCGAGTTTCACTCGATCCCTCCTATTTCAACTGTGGACGGTGTGTACGACAAACCCAGATTTCCCTCCTTGCCTGTCGCTAGTAGCCAGGTTAGAGACTTTAAAACTGCGTCAATTATTCGATCGAATCGACCGTCTCATCCAATCGACGCAAACGTCATCATCAAGTCAGACCCCAACTCTCTTTCCGATATTTCACTCTTTAACAATCATCGATCCGCCGGTGTATTCGACACCAAACGATCACCAGTCGATTCTCTCCGGCCAACAGGTGTTACAACCGTCCAGCCAGCCCCTTTACAGCGAACCAACAGTAGTAAGCGACGACCACCCGTCGCGTTCTATATCCCCTTCGACTCCACCGTCAAGCAGCAATCAGGTCGTAGATCAAGACCACCCACCGCTGCCATCGTCAAGCAGCAACATACCACAACAGGCCCCGCCTCAAATACATTTACGAAAACAACGTCAACCAGTGCACCGACGCAAACAGCTCCTCCCACGAACCACTATACAGCCTCTTCTCAGACAAATATTGAAAAGCCCTATTATTCAACATCAATCAGCAGACTCGTCGACGTCTGGGATAACAAATCAGCAGGGGAGTGGGATAACTATTCAGGAGGCTCGGAGCAGACTGCCACTTCCGCCGACCCCTCGTATTCACCAGCTAGAACTGATCGCTGTCAATATCCGCTCTCTTCAACACACATTGACGAAGCTAGTAAACGAATTGATCAAGGATCAAAATTAAAAATGGACTCTTGTTCTCATTCAGCAGCCGTCTCTCAAATAATGGCACTCACTGATATACAAGGCATACACAAGGGAAATAGAGCGGTCACTATGTTGTTGCAGCTTCCATCTTTCAGTGGGGGTCCTTCCACTATGCGTTTCGATCGATGGATAAAATTATTTGATAACATAGTGGCTATGTCGAATTGGTCTGATGATGAAATTGTTAATATGTTTGTGACAAAGTTGACAGGTGCGGCAAATAAAATGCTTCAAAATATATTAGACAGCGTTACAAAAGAATATTCAGAAATAAAAAAGTTACTACAAGAAAGATTTCATGGAAAAGAAAACAAAGATTATTTTCAGGCTCAGCTAGAAGAAATTAAGCGTCAGCCAGGAGAGAATATAATTGCTTATGGTTTTCGGTTAAAGAATATTTTTGAACATGGTTATCCAAAGACAGCTTGTACTACACAAGCAGAGGAAGCCACTCGCCTTGAAATGTTGCGAAAAAATTTTTTTACTGGATTGGACGGGCCACTCAAAAACAAAGTGCGTTATAAAGAATTTAAAGATTATGAAGAGCTGGTACGTGAAACAGATAAATATGATAATCGACTTCAAGCCGAAAAAGAAGAAAGCAGTAAACGAGAATTTGTCAATGTCGTCACTTCAACAGTTTCTCCATCAGATTCTCAGTTACTATGGGCTGCTATCGATAACATCAGAAATAAACAATCAGAAACAGTTGGAGCAATTGCATCGAGCTCTCGCCCAACTGTGGGAGAGGCAGAGCCACCCATTTCCTCGAGTGGATTCGATATGTTAGCTAAACGTTTAGACGAGGTAATAAAAGCTTTGAATAACGCTCGACAGCCAGTTCAACGACCTCCTAAACAGCCAGCAATGTCTACTCAGCCAGCAGCACCTCCACCTGTGCAGGTAGCCTATCAGCCAAATTTTCAGGGGCCTCCTTTCCACCCTCCTCCACAACATCAGCCAACCTTTAACCATATATATCGTCCTCCTACTTATGCAACTCCTCCTCAACAGGCACAAGCTTTTCGTCCTCAGACTAGACCCCCGGCTCCGTCTGTCACTTGCAATTTTTGTGGGCATAAAGGCCACTATGAAAGTCACTGTCGGAAGAAAGAAGCAGCACGCGCTGCAGCTATGTCACGAGCTCCTCACGCTGAAGGTGAACGTGACCGCATGATAACATGTCACACTTGCGGAGTGGTCGGTCATTTATCGACTACCTGTCCAAATGGAGGGTCTAATATACCTGGCCCTTTAAATGGACAGGGAAACGCGTAGACACCAACTGTGGCTTTGGGTCAGTTGGTAGGGAAGCTTCGGATATAAACAAAACCCAGCAGGTAGCTTATGTAACTCAACTAAATAACAGCTCAGCTCCACGAGTAATGATACAGATAGGTAACAAAGAAATAGAAGCGCTCTTCGATACAGGGGCGGCAAGAAGTCTACTACATGAAAAAGTGTATAGGTCACTACCATCTAATATGCAGCTGGCCAGCGCAGAGACCACAGTAGCATTGTTTGATGTCCAAAACAAACAATTAAGTAATTTAGGAAAGGTCACGTTAAACGTCAAATATGGTGATAAATTATTAGAACAAGAATTTATCGTTACGAACGGGATAACAGAAATGTGCATTTTTGGGATCGACGCTATCTTTAAGCATGAGTTTGTCCTATGCGGTAAGACAAAAGCGATCTTTATTGCAGGTCAAGAAGAGGAAAAACCACCCTCTTGTTATGGAAATAGGGAAATGCAGACGGTAGAAATGGAAAGGATTCCTCCTTTCACTTCTCGTTTCGTTAGAGCCAGAATAAGGGGAGCTGACTATTCTCTTCTTGGAGGGTTTCCGTTCATTTTTAATCCAGCAAAGTCATCGGCAGGTCCATCTGGGGAATGCAACCTTCAACCTAACACGTTGTCAAGGCATGCAAATGGGGGTTTCGGCAACCTTCAACCAAACAAGTTGTCAAGGCATGCCAGCGGGAGGGAATGCAACCTTCAACCTAACGAGTTGTCAAGGCATGCAAATTTTGGGTTCGGCAACCTTCAACCTAACGAGTTGTCAAGGCATGCTCGTATTGGGGAATGCAACCTTCAACCTAACACGTTGTCAAGGCATGCAAATTTATGTTTAAGCAACCTTCAACCTAACGAGTTGTCAAGGCATGCAAATATATGTTTAAGCAACCTTCAACCTAACGAGTTGTCAAGGCATGCTGATTTTTGTGGTACCAGCGATCTTCAACAAAACTTGTTGTCAAGACACGCAAATATTAATGAAAATGGGGGGTGGGTCAGCGACCTTCAACAAGATATGTTGTCAAGGCACGCTATTATTGAGGAAAGTTTTGACGTAACACGTGACGACGGTATCTATCATATACTCGTGAAAAATGCTGGTGAGAAGGAGCTCGTTTTTAGTAAAGGTTGTACACTCGGTACAATCGAAATCGGTTGTCAAATAGTTGGTGCACTAAAAGAAGGTGTCGCTCCAGAACCGGTTATAAATAAAGAAGATGGTCCACAACAACTGGATGCTTCTTCAATCGAGATCGCTCTCATGTCGGTTGACGAACAGTTTCGCCCTGGAATGAGAAAGCTACTTACTGATTATGCATATCTATTTAAAAAAGGCGACCGTCTTGGTTGCACGAGTGTTATAAAACACCATATTAACACTCAAGGAAGAGGCCCTATCAGACTGCGACCCTATCGAACGGCTAGGAGATATGAGGAGGATTTACAGCGTCAAATTAAAACGTTATTAGACCTTGATGTAATTGAATATTCGGTTTCTCCTTGGGCAGCTCCAGTCGTTTTAGTGACGAAGAAAGATGGTACTTTACGACTATGTATTGATTTTCGAAAACTAAACGATATTACTTTAAAAGATTCCTTCCCTCTTCCTAGAATTGATGATACTTCAAATAAATTAAATGGAGCCAGATTTTTTACCACACTGGATTTAGAATCTGGCTATTGGCAGATTGAGCTAGATGAGGCCTCAAAAGAAAAAACTGCTTTCATAGTAGAGGATAATCTATTTCAATTTAAAAGAATGGCGATGGGACTTTGCAACGCTCCCGCCACATTCCAACGTACCATGAACTTTGTCCTGAGAGACGTCTTAGGAAAGAAAGCTTTAGTTTATTTAGACGACATCATTATCTACTCAAAGACGTGGGAGGACCATTTAAATGATTTAAGAGAAGTCTTTTCGCTTCTGGAAAAAGCAAATTTTAAGTTAAAATTTAAAAAGTGTCAGTGTCATTTTTTGTGTTTTTAAGAAGAGAAGTAAATTATTTGGGTCATATCATCACGCAAGATGGTATAGCTCCAGACCCACAAAAAATCCAGAAAATAAAAGACTATCCTGTTCCGACATCAGCTGACGAAGTGCGCTCATTTCTGGGTCGTGCAGGTTATTATAGGCGATTTATTTCTGACTTTGGAAAAGTAGCAAAATCTCTAACGCAAAAAACGCAGAAAGCTGCATTAAAAGAACCATTCCAATGGACAGAAGAGGATCAAAAAGCCTTTGAATATTTAAGAACATATCTCATTACAAAGCCTATTTTAGCCTACCCAGATTTTCAAGCAGAGTTTCTTCTTTTTACCGATGCCTGTAACTATGGTATTGGAGCTGTGCTGTCACAGGTACAGAATGGAAAAGAAGTGGTTATTTCTTATTTTAGTCGACAGCTACAGAAATCAGAAACAAACTACCCAACTATAGAGAAAGAAGCGTTAGCAGTAGTAGAAGCGATCAGACATTTCAAATACTACCTGCTTGACCGTCCTTTTACAGTACTAAGTGACCATGCTCCTCTACAGTGGTTAAAGACATTTAAAGATACGAATGGCCGACTCGGTAGATGGGCAGTAGAACTAGGTAGTCTTAATTACGTTATTCGCTAAAAACCGGGAAGAATACATCAAAACGCCGATTGCCTATCCCGAATAAAGATCGCGCATGTTCACGCGAGTGACGAGATAAAATAAATATGTATAGAACAGGCAAAAGACCCGCTGTGCATACATATCAGGAATTTTATGGACAAAGGAGAGCTTTCTGAAGCTCACACAAAAAACTGGCCTATTTGGGCAAAAGAAATAGAGTTTTATGAGGTAAGAGAAGGGGTTCTTTACCGAAAAGAAATTCCTACAGCAAAAAGAAAGAAAGGGAGAGTGCTCACTCAGGTAGTCGTTCCTCTTTCTCTTCGTCCCCTGGTTATGAAACATTTACACAATGACCCTATGGCAGGCCACCTTGCGTACTATAGAACGTATATGAGAGTGAAAAGAAACTATTACTGGCCCACTATGAGGGAGGATATTCAAACTTACTGTAAAGTTTGCCAGCGATGTTTGGAAAACACCAAGTCTACTTTACGCGCCTTTTTACACCCACTCGAGCTAGCAAAAGCACCTTTTGATGTAGTTGGTATGGATTTTATGGGACCTTTTAAACCACCGTCAACACACGGAAACAAATACATTATGGTTGTCACTGACTATTTTTCCAAGTATGTGGAAGTGAAAGCGCTACCAGATCAAACAGCAGAAACAACAGCTGATGCGTTTTTACAAATGATAGTTCGCCGACACGGCATGCCAAAGGCCATAGTGTCTGACAGAGGGTCAAACTTTACATCAAAAATATTTAAACGTCTTTGTGTCAAACTTGGTATGAAACAAAAATTTTCTACTGCTTATCATCCTGCTACTAATGGTGAAACTGAGCGTTTTAATCGAACTTTTACTATGATGCTAAGAAAAGAATTGGAGGATAGTCAACACGAAGACTGGGAAGATATGCTAGACGATGTATGTTTTGCATATCATACATCCATCCACTCTTCCACACAGGAAACCCCATTTTTTTTATTATATGGTAGAGATCCCAACATTCCCCTTCATAATTTTCTTGATGCAATTCCACGATCGACATTATCATCATCTGATTTCGTAAGCTTGCGTATGGAAGCCCTCAGTGTAGCTTTTCAAAAAGCCAGAGAAGAAAATGCAAAAGCTAGAGAACAACAACGAGCGCAATATAATAAAAGGGCTAAAGTTTTTAAATATCAGGTAGGCGACAGAGTTCTTCTTGATATAAAAGTCCGACCAGAAAACACCAGCAGAAAGTTTGTTTCAAAATATCGTGGGCCGTATAGAGTGTCTAAAGTTTACGACAACGCTACAGTGGATATCTCAAACAACGCACAAAAATCAAAGAGAGTCCATGTCAATCGCATGCGTCCTCTTTACGACACCATGTTATGGAGAGACGAATTTTGTCCTGAGCTAGAAGACCCCACACAAATTGACCAGACACCCTCTTCACCAGAAATAGGCGAGCTCAGTGACTCTGTGTTGGCTGATATAGGCAACGAGCCCCCGACACAGGAAAAAAGTTTAGAATCTCCATCTGATCAACATGTTGAGGTGGAAGAACAAGTCCGTCCTCCCACCGATGGCACTATTGATAAACAACTACCTGAGCTTCCTTTTAGCCACCCGTTGCGAGAAGAGGCTAATGAAGAGCCGCCTCCACAGCAACTGCTGGTTACGAGAAGCGGACGTATACCTAAAGCGCGGAGACGACTCATTGAAGAACTATAATCGAGTCTCAGTTTTCTCTTTATCTATTTATTTTTCTCTTTCCTTTACGCCCCTTTATTCTCTATCTATTATTCAATCCGGACAGTGGACATGCGACATTGTCTGGCCAAGTTTTATTTTTATTTTTGGATATAAATACTCGCCACTTTGTTGTTTCTATTTTTCTGAAAAGACGATATCTTCTTTGGGAAAAAAAATCGGCCATACAAAGTTTTATAGAAACAAGGGAGAGAAAATCAGACAGAAAAATCCAGACAAAATTGTGTAACTGGCGAGACTTAAATATGGGTAAAAGTTAATATCATTACAAGTTGGGGGGTCTGCTAAGCGTCTCTGACCAGTAGAAGGGGGCGATGCCTTAAAAGAGGTGACGCAGTTCGATTGGGGGTTCACTTTGTTGGCAGCCATCAACATACACATCGGTGAGTTTTATTTCGCTAGTAGTTTCACTTATTCTTGTAGAATGTCGTATTTTTCCGATAAAAATATTGCGTCTGTTTTCGGGAAAGGAGTGGTCACCTTGCGTGTGTCGAACGCAAACGTGGACACTCCAGTGCCACCGAAGTTATTGTTTACCGTCAGTGAGTTGCGTCAACAAATGGCGAAACGTCCTGGCAGTTCGTGGCAAGTGGTGGAGCATGAGAATGCTCAACAGTTCATTACGGAAAGATATGACCTGGTCAACAAGGTCATGGAGTGGAAGAGTGACAGTGGTAGTGATGGGGTCAGCAACAGTGGAGACACTCTCTCGGTGTTGTACGAGAGTAGTGACTCTCGTAAGCAATACTCAATGGAAACTGAGCGGTGGTACGAGTCATGTTCGTCCAGTTCTGCATCATTTTCTGGTGTGGCATCAGAGAAAAGAGATTTTAGTCGTCCTCCTTCGGCAACGGATTCAGAAAGAACGGAGTTTCTTTTCGACTTGAATCAAGTCACGGATGTCGATCCCGATGATCCGTGGCTTCAAACGTCTCGTCTACAGAACGACGGTCGCGGCAGTGGACAAAATCATCCAACGCGTCTACCAGACGTCGTTGTTCCAGCGATGAGACGGTGCCCGCGCGCTAACATCATATCATGGCGTTCGTGCGATTGCTTATGCTGTAATGGACCCGCAAGTTGGTGGGAATGGGCATTGATGGTGTTTCATTGTCTCGCCATCGTTGGTCTTTGGGGAGTCTTGATCTTCTCCGTGGTGCAACTTTTTCGGGAAGGAGCACACATCCGTCAACGTGATCCGGTGACGGCTGTTCCAGAGCTAGAATGACGACAGTAAAGGATGGCACTTTTCAATCATGTTTGCCTTAATAATTTTTTTTTTTGTCTGTGGCGTTGTTTGTTTCTCTCCATTTTTATTAGTATTAGGTGTAGTCATCAGTTCTTTTTTTTGTAGTAGCGGCTCATTCTGTATGATCGTTCAATAGAATAGGCCTACACTTTCTGTTCTTTATTTTTTTTTAAAATTGCGCATCATATTTTTATCGTTTGTGTTTTGTTTGTTTGATCGTCCTTTTATTCATATTATTATTTTTTTTTTGTGCGCATGACCTCATTCTCATCGTATTCGTTTAGTATTGTCGAGTTGTCCGTTTTCGATTTTTATCATTTTTCTCTTTAGTTGTCATGTTCTTTTGTTTCGTTTTTGATTTGGCCTGTGTGAGTTTTTTTAATAGCGGCTCATTCTGTATGATCTTCCAACATAATGAGCCTACACGTTCTTTTTCCTTTCTTTTAATTGCGCATCATCTTTTCATCGTTTGTGTTCCGTTTTGTCGCCTTTTATTCATATTATTATTTTTTTTTCTCATATGCGTATGTCTCATCATATTCGTTTATTTCTTAGTATTTTCGAGTAGTCCGTTTTCGATTTTTATCATTTTTCTCGTTAGCTATCGTGTTCTTTTGTTTTCGTTTTAAGTTGCCTACTTCTCGTCTCCTTACTTCGTTCGTTGCGTAAATTTCATTATTAAGTGTCGATGTGTTGTCAAACTCTTAAGAAATTTTCTTTCTCCATTTCATTCATTTTTCTCTACGATTCCGTTCAATTTCGTTAACCGTATTCTATTTCATATGTATCGTCGCTCTCGTATTTCTTTTTTTTCTCGTAGTTCACGTCGCCTTTTAGTTATGATCTGTTAAGTGTCTTTTATTAGCATGCAGCGTCAACTGTCGCTCTCTTCCAGTATTCGTTTTACTATTATGTTTCGTTTCATTTCATTCATTTTTCTTCAATAATAATATGCTCTTTTCTTATTTTCACTTGTGTGCCTCGTCGCCGTAATACTTGTATTACTTCTACCGCGTTTTATTTTTATCTTTGATCATCTGTCTCGTCTTTATCGCCTTTTTCTAGCGATATTATCATATTCTTTTCTACCTATAAGCAATAAGGCCTACTGCCGATAAAATGTAATTTGTATGAGATCATTTCAATAGTTTTGTTATGTGTCACATATAAAATACAACCAAAAACAACAATAAACTATTTCAAACGGCAACTTTTCACCGTTGAAGAGTTCGCCAGAGTATAGGCGAGGCAATAAACAAAAAGGGGGGGCGTTCTCTTTACGCGCCTTTGTTAATCAACGAAACAAAATTCGGGGAATATATATTGATCTAAGACATAATAAACACCAAACGACTCGTGCTCTGCTATCAATCAGCAGAATATGCTTTATTTTAATACTTTTACATTGCAGTGTCGACGGAATAATTCCAATTGACACTGCTATATGAAAACAAACTCAGTCTTTCTCTCACAGTGATCGCTTTCACTTTCCGTAGTGAAACGCCGAGGGCTGTTTTTGACAGAGAGAAGGAATGTCAACAAACCAAACAAAGTCATACAACAAAAACAATGGCCACGCCATCTAGGAGTCATCCTCGATTCGGCCATTGTCATTCTATTTAAAAAAAAAAAAAAAAATTAGTCAATAAAAGGGGAAAAGTGTAACCTACGCCATCTAGGAGTCATCTTAGATATCAGCAGCGGTTTTCACTTAAATTTTCAACTATTAACAATATAAACATACGAAACAAATTAACACATAGCAGAATAAACGATGAACAAACAACTCTAATAACTTAAGTTATTTGTTCATCACGTTGTTATCTGTACGGGGCTGGGTTTTTTAAATGTATTGATTGGGTTCATGAACTACGGGTTGGGATCGGTTAAACTTCGGAACAATGATTCAACCAGACATTGGTTGTGTAAGTCCCGGAAACGTCAATTTATCGCTTCCCGGTTACTTCCAATGACTGACTCTGAATGTTCATCAATATGGTACCCCGTAATATCCTATAACAAGTATTTATGACCCGTCAATTTTCATCTACATACATTTTTTTTTCTCCCACCGTATAATTGTTCATCGACGCATATCATCAGCGCCATCTTCATTTTATTCTCATTTCTTTTCTTTTCTCTTTTTCTTTAATCCAAAATTGACTATTCTTACGCAAACTTTTAAGCATTGAAAACATCTATATAATAATTTCTTAAACGAAAAACATCCCTACTTTTAATTGATTGCGTTCTGTCCCAAATTCATATTTTTCTAAGCGTTTTATACCATCTTTTATTAATTCATTCTATAATCCATATTCGGTTCCGCTATTATAGCATCATTTTGTCTTATTCAATCTTTTCTTTTTAGAATATCCTTATTATTTATTTCCTTATTTATCCATTATCCTTTTTTTTTTTTTACTCCAAAACAAATAAAATTAAGATTTTTTTTTTTCTTCCCTTTTCTTTTTATTTTTGGTCACCTCGTTCCCATTCCAAGTTTTTAGAAAAAAAAGACAGAACAAAAAAATTAGATTAAGACAATTGTATTACGAAAACAATTAGTCAACAAAAATTCAATCTATTCATTGGTGGGAACTCCAGCTCTTCGTCGGGCCAAATAGGGTCTTCTGGAAAGAAGATGTCAATGCCTGACTCGCTGAACCAAAGAAATCGTGCCGACGGCAAGTCGAAATGATTTCTATATCTGGCGAAGCCAGGATTCATCCTATTACAAAAAAAATAGAAAAAGAGCAAACAGAAAAATATTAAATTACAAGTGACAAACAAAAAACGAACATCAACAAACACAAAAGTAAACAAAAAACAAAAAAAAAAAAAAAAAAAAAAAAACGTACATATAGTAGTGATCCGACGGATTGGGAGGCACGAACGCTCCGCGTCGTGGCCGTTGGTCGACAAAACCGAGGTACTGCCACTCTGACAGCGATTTTGACATCAGCCAGTCAAAGTGCTGCAAATGCCTCTCCGTCAAACGCGAATCCGACTCGATTGGAAAAAAACGAAGAGCAAGCTCGAGTACGCACTGCTGGCTTGTTTCCATTGTGAGAACTGTTGACCTTTTAAGAAACTCACCACCCTTTTTATACGGTCAACTCTGTTTTCGACCTTCTGACTACGACATTGGAGTCAGGAAGGCTGGTGCCTGGCTTGCGCCACCCTCGTCGCTAAATCCCCTCATAATAAATCACTGTGGGAATAGTAAAAACGACTCAGACTTGAAAATATCAACAAGAGTATACAAAAAAAAACATAGAAAAAATAGCTCACCAGCACACTTTTATTACAGCTCTTTGAGTTTATGTTTTTTTTTCTGTTAAGGAATGTTGTAGTTAAAACAAATATTTTCCTTTTTACAGAAAATGAAGCTCTTCATTTTAATTCTATGTGGCGTCTATACGACGGGATTTGAGACAACGATATGCAATTGTACGATTCCAATCCGTCAAGAGCATCTTCGGATTGACGATGACCACTGTCAACCAATTAGGCGGCCTACGCAGCGAAACGCCAACTATGCTGTATGGACCGACCGACAAGACGGATTAAAAGTACGTGCGTCTGTTTGCAGTCGTTGGGAAAAATTCAACCACATTACGACAAATATATTCTTTCAAAAAGTCGTTGTTCCTGAAAAAAGAGCAATTGATACCACGCAAGATGAATGTACGCTCATGGCGAAAACAAAAAGGTGCGATGAGATGCCGATGAAATTTGCCGACGGCAAATGGCTGTATGTACCTGAGCCGTCGGAAGAAGGCTCATGGTTGCGTACAGTACCATCGCAGGTACTCAATTGTATGGTAGAGGAAATTAATCTTTTGCACGGAATCGATGACCTCATCGACACTCCCTTGGGACAAGCCAATGTCTCAATCGGTGTGCATACCCACAATCATATGACCATCATTTGGGATGCAGTCGATGCTGATCGCACCGCTCACGCTCCGCGGTTGCTAACGCAAGGCTGGGGGACAATTACGCAAACGTCCGTGGCCGAAACGTTCAAGTTAGAAGATGATGATAATCAGTTGTCGTATCACATCACACACACTGAACGATGCCTTGTTCTCCCTTGTGACTTTACAAACAACACATTCACAGTAGCCGGAGACAAGCATCTATTTATCATGATTCTTCAACTTGGTGTTGAAGGAAACAAAACAAATGACTTAATTCTTAATCGTACGGCTACCAAGCCAACAAAAGAAGAATTAGAATATATCAAAGTACGAGATGATTATTATAGCTATTCTGAGGATAAGCGTAATGCTCTACTCAAACTCCTTCAATCTCACGTTCAATATTTGAAGGACAAAACTCTCGATCACGAAAATGAAATTCTTCGAGCTGCTCACGACATGCATTGTCAAATCACTCGAATGAAACACTAATTAGCTATAGCGGCTGCTCAATACGACGGCTGGCTTGCGGCTAGTATCTTGGGATTGCCTACCTGTGTCACCCTCCAAGCAAAAGGTATGACAGTTCTCATGAAAGAATGCCTCCCTCAGCAAGTCTCATTCACTACCGAGACGACTACCTGCGGCCCTCAGCCCAGGTATAAAAATTCAACCATCTCGTTGAATGGCTGGGAACTCACGGCATATCAACCATGCTATTGGAATGATCATTATGTCAACTTCAATGGTAAACATTATGTGTACCGAAATGATACATGGAAGTTGGCAGAAGCAACGATCATTGAAATGGAACAAGACTGGCCGCTATCGTTTCGCTACACAGACGATAATAGCTATAAATATCAACCATCAATAAATCCGGGCTATAAAACTTTCATTACGAGCCCAATGAACATCATGGCGGATCTTACGGCAGCAATGGCGGAGCATTCAAACCATCCGCTGACTCAAAAGGAAATATCACCACTGACGCCGGTTCAAACAATCATCATGACGGCGGCGGAAAAAACTCACGTCACCGAACAATTAAGTTGGTGGGAAACATTCAAACGGGTGCTTTTCTTCACCAGTTTGGCTCTTGTTTTCGCCTTCTTATTTGCTTGTTTCCGCTATTTCGGCATTTTTGCATGCCTTTATGCTATGTGTTGCAAGCCTCGTCCACACATACGCCCACGCAGCCGTTCTCGCCGTGCTCGAAGTGAAGTTATGGACACATCATCACCTGTTCGAATGCGTGATCTGCTTCCAGCTACAGTCACAAGTTCTGTTTAAAGATTACGGGACGTAATCTACCCTCCCCCCCCCCGAGTTATGTAACAGAAGGCGCTGCTAGCCTAGTGGCACGCGCAACCAAACGGGAATGTTGCATCATCTAGCCGTAGGCTAGATGAGCGCTCATGAACGTTGGCCACTCCCTCTCCCCCTACAATATTGCACCTGTTCTCCCTCCGGTTATTTTATTCTCCTCCCACTTCCGTTGATTATAAATCTTGCGTCCTAAACGCATAATTCTACTAAATTCACCCTGTGCTTTTCCTACCCTTTTGGTGAGTTGACAGAACTGTCAACTCACTCGGGGGTGGGTTTTACACAGCTTCTTTTTCCCTATCGTTTTCTTTATTCAGGTCACGACCCAACTCTTTTCATATAAAAGGGTGTGACTTTTGTCCCTTCTTCAGTCTTCTTTTTATACTCGTTCATATCCTTTTGTCCGTTCAAAGTGTTCCTTGTAGTTCCATTTAGCTGTGTTTAGTTTCCGTAGTATCTTATTTCAAACACCGCCTTTCAGGCCCCACGCTACCAATATTTGGGTATGTCCCCTACATTTTAATTATTTCCATTTATACTATTTGTCTTGTGTTTTCCCCACCGATTGTTGTTTCTATCCGGCTATTCTACTCAATAAAGACATTCGACCAAACGCGCATTTATACTTATTTATTTAACGTAAGAACCAAGATGCACCCCCGGTGCTATCTCTTACAGCTGAAAACAGCTAACATTTTCTTTTTTATTTTATGCTTAATATTTCTGAATAAATTTTAAGTTAATGTCAACTTATTCTATGCTCGTCTATGCTATAATAAGAAAGGTGCAGAACAAATAAGCTGAAAACAGCTAACATTTTCTCCTAATTAATCAGCAGCACATGCTGCAATCAATATAACATATCTGCTCTCTTGATCTAGATTTTATAATTTAAATTATTTTTTTCGATAAAATGACTAAGTCTAATATCTTACGGATATATACTCTGCTTTTTTGTCTATAAATACAAAATAAAATATGTACATAATTTGCAAGTGTTTTTCATAAATACATGCAAGCCATATAAACTAATGGCTAAATATACATCGAGTAATATATTCAATAAAAACAATGTAAAAGTAATTTAAATATGTGATGACGATGCATTACTTATTAAGGGAAAGAGAAAAAGAAGAGTAATTTCGATGGTATGCATATTTGAGAATATTTAAGAAAAGCATCAGTGTAAGGCACTGTTACGCAACTCATGAATATCACGACCTATAATTTTCGGAAATTAGATGACCTACAAGGTGGTTGTAATAATCTACTATAATCAACACTGATTTTACGTCTCGAAAATCGTGTAAAAATCGCCAAACTGAAAACGACATTTCTCAAAAAATTTCCTGAGCCTACGGTATTCGCACCTTATTCTGTTTTATACTATACCGTAACTATTACCACTGGGCTATCAAATCACATGTTCAGATAGCGATTACTTTTATAACAAAAACATGTGTAGGCTACCAATATTATATAAACAATTAAAAAAATATATAGCAAAAGCTAAAATATAAGACACGTGAGAACAATTTTTGTTATCAACAAAAAAAATTAATAAGTTACTATCTAAATTGGTTGGCACAGACTGAGGATCGATTTATAGTCCAGTAATTTGACAGTTCGTCAAGCGATCACATTACTCCAATTGAACACATTTTGCACACCGTAAACCCTTTATTATGAATGATTTCCGAGATCTACAACCCTGTGCGTTGCTAGGGTTCTGCCTTTTCAAGTGAGTAAGCCTTGAAAACCTTTCTAGGCAATTTTTAAATTTACTATAAAAAATCTGGAATTTAATTTTAAAATTTGAAGTAAACTATTAATGAAGAACTGTTGCAATTCACGAAAAAAACAGGGTGAATAGCAGCATTTCGAAATCGTTTCACAACAGAACCGTATTTGAAATAATATGAATACAAAAAAAACAATTATATGAGACCTTGTTTCTTATTACGTCATATAATATTAAGTAAATGTAAACTTTAACTAAGCAAATGTAAACTTTAACGAAATATGTAAACTTCAACTTAGTCTAGAACTTTCATTACCAAAATTGTCTAAGTTAGATTCCGAATACATTCGCTGTGTAGTAGGTACGGTAGGTCACTGTGTATTACTAATATTAAACAAGTACAAGTAATGAAAGCGATAGAGAGAGAGAGAGAGTAAAGTTTGGCAGAAGAGCTGAACTAACTCTGCTTTTCTTTGCGAAATCCAGGAGATTGTCGGAAACATGCAAAAGCGACGTGCGGATTCATGCACGCCACACTCCGTACAGTGCGGCGACTTTTGGAAGGTAGTAAGCGTCGGCTGCCTTATATGAGCAGCCGACCTTGTGGCTGCGCCACCTACTTTCTCCAGCTTACCGTGACTCTTGCTTGCGTGTAGTGAGAGTGCTGCCGGTCAAGCTGATATGTGGGTCATTAAATTCCTTCCCCCTTTACAAGGAAAGGAATTAGTCCCCTAATTTAACATAACGAAAACAATGATAGTTTCAAGCAAGAGAAAGGATAAAAACATAGGGAAAATGTTTAAATGTAACAAAGAAAACTTGTTTTATTGTAAGGTATAAGATCCAATAAGTAAAGACAATAACAAATAAAGTGTTGATTAACATATAAAGGATAAATTAAAAGTTTTTGGATTCCAATTCTGTTTACATGCCGCCGGGAAACGACATTGTTATGTTTCCGGTTCTTATGGTCTTACAATAGGCGAGCCAAAACAATTAAACATAAAAGTGAATATCATAATACTACATACTATTTCCTTTTCCCTTCACCAATTTAGAATGTAAAAGAAAAAGTTAAAAATGTTCACAAATAAATGCTGTCTTATGCTCTTCGGCCTCATTGATTTCGATTTTCCAATAACCGCTTAAGAGGTCTAGTGTCGAGAAGTATCTAGCACCGTACAACGCGTCTATGGTATCGTCGATGCGTGGTAGTGGGAATTTGTCTTTTATTGTGATCTTATTTAATAATCTATAGTCAATGCAAAGTCTTAGTGTCCCGTCTTTCTTTAGAGCCCTTACTATTCCTGCTGCGTACAGACTTGAACTAATTCTTATTACCTCCTTCCCTAACATTGTGCGTAGTTGTGCCCAAACTTTTGATTTTAACGCTTCTGGGGTGCGTCTTGATCGCATGCTTACGGATGGATTATCTCCTGTATTGATAAAATCTTTCACATCTACGGCCAGGCCTAGGTTTCCTTCTTTGTTAGAAAACAGATTTTTATGTTCAAACTCGTATAGTTGTTGGAGAACAATACGGCGTTGTTCTGGTTCCAGGTGGCAAACATCAAATTCACTAATGGTTGAAACAATTTCATCGTCATTATCAATAGTAAATTGTTGAAAAGGTAATATAAATCCAATAAATCGTTTGTGGCAAGAGATCCTTCGTCTTACGCCTCTGCGACTATAGCTGGATACTGTATGTAACCGGGACTCTTTCGATTAAGTACTATCGGGCTTTCATAAGCTATGTATATGTTATCATTTGCAATTAATCTATCGGGTATTTCGACTCGTGCTTTTTTACATTGGGATTTATTATATGGTATTAGTGGAATTTTGGTTCGATCATCTCAGATTGTGAGGCTGTATATTAGACAATCAGTTTCGAGCAGTTGCTCAGCTGCTCCATGATCATAGTTAATTTGCTTATTTTTTGTATTTATTTTTACGTTATTTTGTGATAAAAAGCCTATTCCTAAAATGCAATTTTCTTTAAGGTTATTCATGACATAAAACCCGTGCCGAAAAGTATGGTTTTTATTTATGGTTATGGGAAATTCGTACTTTTCTAAAGAATGCAATTCTTGCCCTGAAACTGTTCGAAATGTGGGAGTGCTAGCTGTCGTTATCTTTCATTACCTTAATTGTTTTTCCTTTTAGCTGAAAAAGGATATTAGACGACACCGGACTGGCTGCAGCGCCGGTATCAATTAATCCGTTCGTTTGTATGTCAAAAATTAAAATCGGAATTCTTATTAATTGTGGAAGTGCGGAGTCGTTAGGTTGGGTTAGATTGTTGATTGATAATATTGAATTAATAGCGACATTCTCCCATACTAGTTGTGACCGTAGGTCTGATTGCCATGAGCCATATTCCTCCAACATTCTCTGGCAATATGTCCTCTTTTCCCGCAAGTATAGCAAATGATGTCTCTTCGAGTCGATGATGGCTGCCCTTGGTTATTAACTTGTTCCTAGTTACCACTGTTGTTATTTTCCCTTGGTCTGCAAAAATTATTTTGGTTCGGGTAATGTAACTATTCCTACTATTCTGGTTGTACCGTGAGCTATAGTGTTATAAGGTTTCGAGCCGTTCGAGGGAGAATAGCTTCTGTATTTCTTTAAATATAATTTTGCGGGACTACATGCGAAGTGCGGAACTTTTCTAGCATGAGCCGGACAAAAATAAAGTACAAATAATACATGGAAAAGAAGGAACCCTAAAGACTGAGGATCAAGTCGGGTGAGCAGCTTGGAACTGACTCGCATGTCAACCGCTCGCAAACTGCTGACGAATGAAATAATTCTCAAGCTTTTTATACGGCACAAGAGTAGGGTCAAACGAGGTCATCAAGGGCGAAGTCACATAAGGTGAGAAAAAAATAGCAGGCGCGAATGACCTGAATCTAGGTTAGCGTGGGCAATAAATCGACAAGGGGTGAATGAACTATTTTAGCCAAGAACTAGGGAGACTGATAGCCAATCCTTATAGTGTTGTGTAAACATTCTTTCGCCTCCTTGATAGCTAGGTTGATGGTTTGTATAAGACTTTTGGTTATTACGAAATCGGTTTTCCCTGTGGTGTGATGGACTTTGGTCCCTGCTACGTGAGTAGCTGTTACTTCGTCCTTGCTGACGTGAAACACTGGAGTCCGTTGAGAGTATTTTGAGAGGAAGAGCCCTGGAAAATTGCACTTTTGAGTTTTCTTTTGGGTAGCGATCTAACGAAGAGGTCCGTCTAGGATGTAGAGATCCACTGCCGCAACGGTCGCTAGGTGTTCCTGTGAAGAGTGTCGTCTTTTACTCCCTAGTACTTGGCTTGCGTGGCAATACCGATTTTTCTATGGTTTTTTAAACCAAGGCATAGGCACGATATAAAATAGACAGGTAGAGCAACTCAGAGAGGGAGATAGGGCTTAAAACCAACTACAAACGTGTCGATGGTTTTTCACCGTTGCCATTTAACTTAACTTTAGTAGAAGTAAAATTTTCTGCCTAGCCTTAATGGGAAATTACTTCTAGCCCTATAATAACAAAAGGTAGCATATATTTACATAAACTCTTTTAAATTATTTGATAGATATATAAACCTTTAATTTAAGACCATAACTAGATTTTTACTACAATTAGTTTGTAAATTATGATTTTCTAAAGATTTCAATCGGCTCTTGGCCAATAGCAGCAAAGTTGTCCCCGAGGAGGGGTTTGGATCTAGCAGACTTTTGTTTTGTTATGTTTACTTTGTTTGGGGACAACTTTGCTGCTATTGGCCAAGAGCCGATTGAAATCTTTAGAAAATCATAATTTACAAACTAATTGTAGTAAAAATCTAGTTATGGTCTTAAATTAAAGGTTTATATATCTATCAAATAATTTAAAAGAGTTTATGTAAATATATGCTACCTTTTGTTATTTATAGGGCTAGAAGTAATTTCCCATTAAGGCTAGGCAGAAAATTTTACTTCTACTAAAGTTAAGTTAAATGGCAACGGTGAAAAACCATCGACACGTTTGTAGTTGGTCACGTGACCCTAGTTGCTCTACCTGTCTATTTTATATCGTGGCATAGGGAAAAACTGATTCTGCAAACTAATTTAACGTTAAAAGTATTTCTTCTTTCATTATTATTCGATACTTTTCATTTACTACTTTGATAATACCGGGATTTGAACCCAGAACATTCCTGCTTTGAATCAGTAACTGTCTTCGCTAACATCTGAGCTATTTGGTTGTATGAAAAGATGAAGTAAAGACAACTTTTCCAAGTAGGATATTTAGGAATTAGGTTGGGAGGTTTCACTCGCTGCTGGCAAAGTGGGTGGTGGGTCGGTAAGCTTTCTTTGAAAGTAATGAAGGGAAAAGACTTGATATAAAAACATAAAAAAGCGCCGCCTTTTTTAAGAGCACGCGCGGATTAAGAGAAAGTTAAGCTTCTTAAAATTCTTTATATTTTGCCGACGGAAGAAAGGAAAAGAAACAAAAAAAGGGCGGTGAAATGAACTGGTTTTTATCTGAGTAAAGAAAGGTGACTGAAAACCTTATCTCCTTATTATAACGAGCGTGGGTGGAACCTTTTTTCCCTAAAAAGAAAGGGTTTAAAAGAGGTCAAAACCACCGGAACGAGAAATTCACTGAAGGCAGGTACTAGGGCTAGAAGTTTCTGACTCAGCAACTTTTTGTTTAAGGGATCCTATCTCTAATTTCTGTTGCATAAGTTTTTGTAGTTTCCGTTTTAATGTCGCGATGTCAAATGAATCCCTAAATCGTTCTATAATGTCTTTACGCCAATCTGTGTAATTCAAAAGATGGTCTTGTTCCTCAACATACTCATCATGCCATTCCAGGGCTTCGCCTTTAAGTCTGTCTGAGAAAAATCGTAGTTTTTGGTCTTCGTCCCAATCATTATTTCTTGCTACGTGCACGGCTGCTTTAAGCCATTCTGTTATAAGTTTGTCGGTGCTTTTTCCTTTAAAAGTTGGGATTGATTTTTTATCCTCTCGAGAGAAAAGTTCTCCTAATACTTTTACTATAGGTTTCGTGACATTATCTAGGATGGTTGTATCAACTGTCTGGTTCTGGTTACCTGTGTAATGCACCGATATGTTATCTCACTTTATTATTATTATGTTCCCAAATCCATGGACATATTCAAATCCATGGGTACCTCCAATCCATGGACATCTCAGATCCATGGACATCTTCCAATCCATGGATACCTCCAATCCATGGACATCCTCAAATCCATACCCTCACACTTACATGGAATCTGTGTAGTATATAAAGCCACGAGAGAGACCGAGTAGTCAGTCAGTCTGCTGCGTGACTCTTCTCTACTAGATCTCCTCTGGTAATATACAAATAAACTGGTTCTGTCTTAAATGGTCTTTGTGTCTACTGAACTATAAGTAAGCGCATCTTTTACACGTCCATAAAAGTGCATTATACCTGATTTGTTTCTCGTATCATCGTCGTCGTTACTATTTCCTCATGACCTGGTCCTGCACCTATTCCCATGGTTGAAATTTTTATCTTACGAGTGTCAAGTAATCTACTATTTTTCTTTTGTAAAGCAGATATAAGATCGGCCTGATCGTTATTCTGTTTCAAGATTTGTTGTAAATGTAGTGTTGTTTGCGTTCCTTTGCTATTAAGTTCCTTATGAATAATTGAATTTCTTTATTCCTCTAAAAACCGGGTTGTATCGTAGGTTTGGCCGGAAGTTTTGTTCGTATAATTCTTCTGCTTCCCGATATACTTTTTCCCGTTCTTCGAGGTCTTTGATTTTAAGTTGTAAATGGTCAACCTTTTGTTTAAGATTTTTCTGGATTGTCTCGAGATCTTTTATCTTAAATGCTTGTGTTCTGTTCTGGAGGGAGATTGTGTTGAGGCTCTTTTGGGTTTCGTTTTTCCTTTCGTTTATCTGAGTATTTAACTGTCTTGCGGAATTTAGTTCCTGTTGCAATAATGTTTTTTCACCCTCAAGGGTTTGATACTGATTCTTGAATGAATATAGAGTATCTTTGTATGATTTAACACTCTCTTGTAAATCGTGGTTAGCTTCTAAACTGTTCGGTCTTTTCTTTCAACGCTTGTTGTAGGCTTTCAACCTGAGTGTTATCGTCTAAGGCTGCTTATAATTTGGCTGCGAATTGTTTCGTTTTTTTAGTTCGTTTTGTAATTTACCTGCGTGTGTGTCACAGTCGGCTAGTAATTTTATATTAAGGTTGAAATTTGCTTGTAGCCGTTCTGTTTTTTCGTTGTCTTCTCGAATCCCTCCAAGTTTTTTCTCCGCGGTTTTTAACCTTGTAACTAAATCTTCTTTCTCTCTTAACAAATTATTGTTGGTTTTGCTGAGGTCTACGTGTTGTAAGAGAGCTTATCTCTGTAGTAGGGCTATTAATTCGGTTGTGAAATCCTTCTGTTTGCCGTGAACGGTATGCTACAACTGGATAAGTGAATGTACGTCCTCCTCTTTACCGTTAAGGGATTTAATATAACTTTTCAGGGTTTTTGTAGCTTATCGGATAGATTCTGGGATAACTAAAGGGCCTCCGGGAGGTTCTAGGTTATCTTTTTCAACAATATATCAGGGTTAAGATTATTAGTAGTTTCTTTATGTGCTTTCTTTCTTTCTCCCCCTACTTGTGTAGTTCTCGTTACTCCTAGTCTGGTATTTGTGGTTTGAGCCTTCTTTACTTCCGCTTGATAGCTGGTCTCTAGCTCGACAGACGCTTTCCAACTAGCTAGAAATTTGTATCGAGCTGCACTTATTGCAGGGTTATTAATAAAATCGATATGGGTCTCCTCGAGGGGAGTCGGGTCTGTAGTCGGTAAATGTTCTTCCGATAAGCTCGGATAGAGGTTAGTGTAAAGGGTCTTGAGAGCAGTCTCTGATGTTAAATTTAAATTATCTGTCATCTACTTACCTTACTCTTGTGGAGAAGTTGGAGTGAAGAGTTGATTTTACTCAAGTTTCTCAATTGCTTCAAATACTCGTTAATGCACTCGGCAAAATACTGGCAACACACGATACCCATAGGTACCCTAGAGTGATTCGATCCTCTTTTCAGAGAATTGTACCTCACTACTTAGATTTCGGTACTCTCGTTGGGAGCTCCAAATGTAGTAAGTAGGGGAGAGCGGGGTTACCCTGGACACAAAAATTCTTTCCTCAAAATCTCTCAAACTATACATAATTGGTGAAAACAGATGAACAGAATTGTTAAACACCCTGAAATCTATGTCCCCTAATTTTTTCATAAAGATCGGATCATTAGTAAGGAGAAATCGAGCTTTGAAAAAAAAATGGGAAAAAAATATCAGAGGGGAAAACTGGAGAGAGAGGGAGGTAATAAAAGACATGGTAATAACTCTGATGCTATTGCAAAACAGTTCAAAATGAAAGTCTCAATAGTTACTGTGGTCATTAAAGTAATAGAATATGTGGATAAAAAAAGAATAATAATGATAATATGTTATCAAAATTTGATATTTAATGCTTAGGGGGGAGGAATGGACAACGCAGCGCGGGAAAGTGTAAAAAGAGAAAGGTCTTACAAAGTATCAACAATTGAATCGTAATCGATTATAAAATTATTCATAATTTGAAGTATTTTGACTTAATAAGAGCAAAATAATAAATAATTATAATTATTAAACTCACAAATAATATTAAATGTGTTTGTTTGTTTACAAAAGTTAGTTTTTAATATATTTATAGTTTACTGCTCTTTAGACAGAAATATCGCTTTCGTCCGATATTACCCCAAAAATTATGTCCATTATTACCCACAGCAAAGACTTTTTTCTAAATCGTTATTATTCTTAAACGATTAACCGTAGCAATGTTTTTTTAACGTTACATGAAAAAGAATGAATAAAGTATTTTATTCAACAATCAAAATTTTTTTAACCGTAGAGGTTGTTTAGTGATACGAAAAACTATGGCAATGACAAACATGAAATTAGACCGCCATTTTTTATTATTGCCAAAACTCAAAAACTATTTGCATGATTTTACTGAAACTTATACCCTATATTTGTTATAAAATTCTTCATTTCACACTATTTTTTATTTTTTTTCCCTCATCCACACCGTAAGTTATTCAGCTTGTCCCACCTAGTAAGTGCCCAGCGTAACCCCGCTCTCCCCCTACTAGATCACTGTGTATTACCAATATTAAACAAGTACAAGTAATGAAAACGATAGAGAGAGTAAAAGTTGGCAGAAGAGCTGAACTAACTCTGCGAAATCCCTGTAAATTTATACTGGAGCGCGAGTGACGACTCGCGCCCCAACGTCTATCGCGGAAATTGTCGCAAACATGCAAAAGCGACGTGCGGATTCACGTACGCTACACTCCGTAAATTGCGGCGACTTTTGGAAGGTAGTAAGCGTCGGCTGCCGTATATGGGCAGCCGACCTTATGGCTGCGCCACCTACTTTCTCCAGCTTACCGTGACTCTTGCTTCCGTGTAGTGAGATTGCTGCCGGTCAAGGTGATATGTGGGTCATTACAGCTGCAAGCGGTCACAGTTGTGGCACAAAATAAGATTAGAAAGACTACGATCGGACTATACTATACCTGCAGAGAGAATGCTCCAAAATCCGCCAAAATCATGCTCATTGATACCGCAAGTTGGCACTGCCTCTGCTAGGCGCAAAAATTTTCATGATTTTTCCATTTCCGTACAAAATAAAAAAAAAAGCTCGATTTTGGGTTGGGTGTACTTATTTTTCCTTCAATATCTGCTAAACTATAATAGCTAGCTTTTAGCCAATTGCGGATTTTCCGAATTTGCCACCATTCGTTTCTTCGAACAATTCTGCATCTGAATTATATGAAACTTAAGTACCTAGAGTGAATTTTCGACATAGTCGAAAACCCCAAAACGGTCTCATTGAGTAGCAAATGGCTTTTTAAGTATACCGAAAGCAATAAAAAAATTTTGATCGTGATCCCCGTAGCAAAGGTGCACACAAAGGTCCGACTGGAGGCAGGGGCTGTGCCCGACCTGTGCCCGACCTGTGGTGGCTAATAGGCCCAATTTCCCCATTTTATCATGTGTGTGTTCTGTGCATATGTTACTTTGTATATATTATGATTATTGTCTTTTCGGTCAATACATTCGCGTGGTACTCGTTAAGGAGTTGAGCCCAGTTAAAAATTTAAAAAAAAAAAAAAAAAAAAAAAAAAAAATCCCCGTAGCAATTAATAAATCGATATCTATTCGAGAGTTTGGCTCCAAAAGCGCCAAAAGACTTATTGAATTATTGCCCGTTTCGTTTTTATCTCCCTCTTTTTTCCCACTTGTTCGATTTATTTGAAATTTGGCCAAGTACGTTGCTTAAATCACAGACCAAGATTAGAAAGACTACGATCGGCCTATACCTGCTGAGAGGATGCTCAAAAATCATGCTCGTGCCTGCCGCAAGTTGGCGCTGCCTCTGCAGCCCGTACTTTTTTGCGGATTTTCCGTTTCCCTACTGATTAGATGCTTCACACACCCGGGATTTGTGAATAAACTAAGATAGCCAATTTTTATCTCTTAATTATAAGCAAAAATTCTTTATATCCCCTTATTGATTTCATCTGTATTGGCCAAGTCCTATTTGTTAATAGAAATTTCAGTAATATACCCCATTTTTTACTTGTTTTCTCGATTGTTTTTTTCTATCGTGAAACGCTGTACATCAAGTCAATACTGGAAGAAGAGGTAAATTGAGCGTATATTGGCCTTTTCCCGTATTGAATTTATGTTCTAGGTTAAACGATAACCATGGTCGAAGAGGAGATGGTACCGTCACCCCGTTGGATTCGGCCGTAAGGGCTTGTCACAGCTTTTTGAGGGGGTTTTCAAAGTGATATGACCCGGGTGGGTAGAAGAGGGAAAGTGTGAATGTTCCAGAGTGCAGCTACATATTGCTCGATGCGCCACCACGCGTAAGAAACGGCCACAAAACATTAATCCCCCCGGTAGTTCAAAGAAACTCGATTCTCCCAATTTATATTATATAAATAATAATAATAATAATAATAATAATAATATTTAATATATTTCACTTAATAACGCGCACTTTTTCACAGCATGATCAAAGGCGCAGCTCCACAATCAAGATAAAGAATACTTTATCACAGTTTATACAAATGACATTGAGAATAAATAAGTCTTCAGCAGTGTTTTGAAAGTTGTGATGGAGAAGGATGAACGAATGTTGACAGGGAGGGAATTCCAGATGCGTGGGGCAGCAACCGAGAATGCTCTGTCTCCATAGGTTTTAGTATGAGTACGAGGAACCCACAACACAGATCTTGAGGATGATTGAAGACAAACATTAGCGTCCGGCCGATAGAGCACCAGTAGATCTTGAAAATACTTTGGCGCATTGCAATTGAGACAGCGATAGTTGAGAACGGCAATCTTGAATTCAATCCGCTTTTCAATGGGGATTAATGAGCCAATTAAGAGCTTTCAAATAAGGCTTTACTGGATACAGCTTCCTAATACCAACAATCACTCACGCACCCGCATTTTGGACTCTCTGGAGTAAGGCAAGAGACTTTTTTGGAAGACCAACAAGTAGAGCATTGCCATAGTCAAGTTGAGACGTGACAAAGGCATGAATCAGTTGGGTCAGTGCAGATCGAGAGAGGAATTTTTTGATTTTTGCTATCCTTCCCAAGTGGTAAAATGCCTTCCGAAGAATGTTAGAAATCTGAGGCTCCATGGTGAGATGAGAATCGAGGATTACCCCAGATTGCAGACTTTTGTAGAAGGGAAAATAGCTGACTCTCCAACGATCAATGGTATAGAGAGTGGATCAATCTTCGTTGGGCTGTCCTTTCTAAAGATCTTCGCAGATATGACCATCGCATCCGTCTTATCGTCATTGAACTTAAGACGATTGTCCGAAGCCCAATTTTTCGTGTCACGGACACAGTCAGCAAGAGCAGAGAAAGCCAGTCGTTGTTCACCACCCTCAGTGGTGGGGCGGAATGAGCAGTAGAGTTGCTCGTCGTCAGCATAGTAGTGATCCGAGATTCCATGTGCAGAGGCTATATCATGAAGAGGGCTGTTGTACAGTGTGTAGAGGATAGGCCCCAGAAACGGATCCTTGAGGAACACCAAAAGGCAGAAAAACAGAACGGGACGACTTTCCCACTGACTGACTGCCTTCTATTGAAGAGATACGACTCAAACCAAGCAAGAACACAACCAGTGATCCCGAATCGTTCCGTCAAACGATCAAGTAAAATAGCATGATCAATCGTATCGAAGGCGGCGCTCTGGTCCAGCAGAGCAAGGACGACAGCTTCACCTCAATCAACAGAAATCAAGAGATCATTCAGCACCTTAAGCAAGGCATTCTCTGTCGAATGATTCGCCCTATACGCTGATTGCGCAGGGACAAGTAAACTACGTTGCTCAAGGTAAGCAATCAGCTGACGAGAAACCACTCTTTCAAGAAGCTTAGATAGGAATGACAGATTAGATACAGGCCGAAAATTACCCAATACTTCAGGGTCAAGGTTTCTTCAACAGTGGAGTCACAAGGGCCAGCTTCATCTCATCAGGCAACACACCAGTAGAGAGAGAGAGATTAACCAATCTCAACAGTGAGGGGGCAAGGACCAGCAGCAGCTTTTTCAGCAGAAAGGTAGGAATTGGATCACGAGGAGATGACTAATAAAGACGACAGTTCAGACTGATTGACAGGAGAGAAAAAAGAGAACACTCCAGGATTCCGCCGCTCCTCAGGAATTCAGTTCGAACCAAGGGCATCAAGATCTCCTCTTAAATCTCCAATCTTTTTTATGACGAAATGGTTGAACGTTTCTACTAGTTCCTCAAGAGAATTGTGAGCAGAAAGACGAAGACTAGGCTTCTTCAGCAGAAAAGAGTCGACGATTTTAAACAGCAAATTTTTTTTAGTGTTATCGGCGATCTTGTTGTTCAGGAAAGTAACTCTTAATCATAAGTCGTTGCACATTGTTTGACTACGAGATGATGAATTAAACAATTTCACATCAAAGAAAAAAAGTTAAAGTCCAAGTTCTGCTGAGGATAGAACTCGGATAGCAGGAATCATAGTTTTGAGCGCTAACCATTAAACCATGTTTGCATGTTTCGAAGAGGAGATGGCCGTGTAAGCATTCAAATCAATGCTTCGTGGCAGTTTCTTACGCGTGGTGGCGCAGCGAGCAATATGTAGCTGTACTCCGGAAAATCCGCACTTTCCCTCTCCTACCCACCCGGGTCATCTCACTTTGAAAAACCCATCAAAAAGCTGTGACAAGCCCTTACGGCCGAATCGAACGGGGTGACGGTACAATCTCCTCTTAGACCATGCGATAAATTTACTCCACTCCACTGCATAGTCTGGTCAGCGTACGAAAAGTAGGGGGAATTTTCGCAATATTAATGAAACCTATTTTAGAAAATAGGGAAAAATGAATAGATGCCACGATAAAAAAGCTCACGGTCAAATCGGTGGGGAAAATAGGTAAATTAAATAAATAACTTTGTGGCAGAATAATTACATAAACATGACAAAAAGCTGAAAAGCAGACGAAGTTTCATAAAAAAATATATTTTTCAGATGATTTGTGGTTGCCGGCTTGCCACTAGGTGCATTGACACCAAGCGTTATCGACACCAAGCGAAATCCTGACAAGTCACGACGTTCGGGTCGTAAAGCTAAAACTGCTCAAGATATATTTGGAATCGAAGGATCGTTCAGGAAACTCAGTCTGGACTAATTTTTGAAATTTAAATTTTGAAAGTCAATTACGTGCTAACAGTGTGATGGTTTGGCAATTTAATTTGGTGGAATCTCTTTAACGATACTCTATTAAATAAAAATATACACAAAATGTATTCCCGAGTGTTTATTTGGTTTATTCTGTTTTTTCTGCAAAAATCCATCATTTTGGCCGATTTTTAAACGTTGCGGTGAAAATATCTTTCGGGATAACTGAATTTGAAATAAAATATGTTATTAGCTGAGGCGCTAGAAAAGAACTCATAGATAGCTACACGATTAAACGTTTTTGAAAATTGCTTTAAAAATCAAAGTAAAAAAATCCCCTTTCACAAACATTAGAGACGTAAATACTTATGGCACCCGGGCCAGCACCGTATATGTTACAGAGCTCTGAGGAAACTTTAATTCTTTATTTGATCTTTCCATTTATACGTTGCTGTCGTCTCATTGCCACATTGATTGATGTGTGAAGTAAGTCGGCAACTTGCACTTTGCAATGGTAGATGATGATCATAAATAAGAAGATGATGATAAACACTTAAGCATCATACTGCTAAATATCATTCTGCGCACTCTAGAGGGCGCAACGGTCTATAGGGAAGAACCAGGAAGCAAGAAACGCCGATCTCTAGGTCTGTATGGGCGTTTGCAGTAGCGGTCGCTAGATGGCAGCATAGGAGGGGCGGGAAAACTCGCGCACTCGATAGTTTTTAAAGTTTAGTTTTTACTTTAACATTTATCCCTGAGGGTTATACTTTTAAGTTTCCCGATAGGGATTCTATCACCAAACGACCTGTCCCGTCCCGTCCCAACCCGACCCAATTTTCCCGTCCCGACCCAACCCAACCCACACCAACAGATGGCGTTGTTCCTCTCAGTGAGATAGGAAAGGTGTCATTTTCATTAATGTCTTATACGTTTTTTGTCTGATAGTTAAACAATTAGGAAACTTAGATCATATTGTGCAACAAAAGGTTTTACATGGAGCCGTCGTATTTAGAATTTTATACGTCGACGAAATCATAATTAAAAACTAAATTATGTGTTTTCGTGTTTTATTCAACTGCCGCTAGATGGTTCTGACGCATTGCTATAAGGCCGAAATATTTACATAAGGCCGAGTATTTTTCAGTAGGACTTGGCCGTTTGTTTACGTTTTTTCTTAATTTGTTCATTTCTTGATAATCTTGAAATGAAATCTAACTTGCATGTAGCATGTATCTTATTAGGCTGATTGAATGATTGAATTAATCTGCAACCTGCAACGGCCATAATTTTTCCATTGACATAATCGGTTTTTATTTTGAATTTCCATTGACATAATCGGTTTTCATTTTGAAATCTCCGTTTCATTTAAACCTTTGACAGGAGTTCAAAATAATTAAAGCAAACAGTCGCGAAAATTAAGCCATCGTAAGTTTTTTTTAACCGTATTGGCGTGTGATTTGTATATTTATGCTTTGTCTTGGTTGTTCAAACCCCGTACGACAAGGGAAGCTGTTTTTTAGCTTATTTGCAGCTATAGATTTAGGGGGAAAAAGCTAGCTGCTTCCAGGATCAAATTTTGAAAATGCAGCCTGGAATTTCAGGGTTAAATTAAACTTATCGCGCTAAGCTAGCGTAGCTAGGTCTTTGTACGTAAAGCTATTTTTTAGCTAGGCGCAGCTAGACGTTTAGAGACTAGCTAAAATTTTCGTACGGGACCATTTCCTAACCCAAGCAAAAAGAAAAGTTTCTTTGTGTACTAGGCATTTGAAGATGGGACATAAGGTGCCAACTAAACCATCATCAATTAGTGTAGCACAGTCTGAGCAAGCTTCGAAGATTTCTAGAGATCAAGATCTGATTTAATAAGACTCTTGATGTACCTGATTCATGTGTGGCTGTTTTAAGTGACATTGTTGTGCCTCCTGAAACTTCCCAATTTTACAGAAGTGGAACTACAAAAAGTAACTTATTGTTTCCTAATTATTAATGTTCTCTTGTTCATCTAATGCACCTTTTTCAAGCAGAAGGCCAGCGTCCTCTTCCAAAATTACCTCAAGGAAAAGAACAGATTCCCACTTGACTTATATAGAGGTTTATTTGACAAATTAATTGTGAAGAAGTTTTACATAAAGATTCAGTTATGCAAATTCTGTTATGCATTACAGAAGCTGGGTGATGTTGCACATGCTAAGCCTTGGAAAGGAAGCTACTCCAGTTTTCACTCGTTTCCAAGAATTCGTGGAGTATCAACATATTCTTTGATCTTCTTCCTGTCTTAGGGATTTGAAAGAAAAGACATAAGCAATGTTGATGAAAATTTCTAAAGAACCTCATTTATATTTTGGAACACATTACACTACAAAGTTCCCCACCCAAAGAAGAAGAAAAGACAAAACTTTTGTTTTCAAGTAACACATTAATTTCTAATAAACATTAAATTATATTGTATTGATTCATTAAATTTTTTCTTTTTTCGATAAAAAGAGCTTCAAGTGGAATTATGGACAAGCCAAGAAATACTTCCGTTCTATTTGGCAGCAATATTTAACGCATCCTCTGACTCCCAGTCAAAAGAGTGCTTGCAATTCTGACCGACGAAGTTCTTCCGCATTTAGATATATTGTCTGGGTAAGCCCTTGTTACTCACAGACTTTCCAATGGAATCACACTGAATTGGTGAGATTGAAAAACTGGTTAATGAAGTATTTGGTGGGATAAGTTTTTTATATCTATTTCTATTTGACAGCAGGCGAAGTTGTAAGTATTCTTGCTCTTCATGGGGTCTTTCTACTGATGCAAAACCATAACTTAGAATATCCAGGCTTGTACAAGAAAAACCCCCTTTACAACCGGGAGTTTCGTCAAATATGGTTCGCGTTTTTATTTACCATTTGAATTGGTTTATTACATCAATGTAATACTGTGTTATTTCTTGTTTGTGCGGGACTTTTAATATACATTAATTTTTCTCTAGACATTTTCCAGAGTATTTTGCAGCTGCCTTTACAATGCGTTTTTCTCGTTTGGCACTTATTGAGTTATTGCCATAGCGAACATTGTGATACTTCTTCTGCATTTTGTGGGCACCTTGATAATTAGACACCGTAGACTTGCTCGATTAATGCATCATCCAGAAAATAAAAAGGGTATTTCTTTTCTAATTGAATGTATTCCGCTTAGTATATATGTCGCATTGTTTTTGGTATCTTAGATGTAACCGATGACCCATACGTAATGAATAAAAATGATTTAATTTCTTGTAATGCAATTTAAAGTTCAATTGGGGAAATCAAAACTTAACTGGCTCATGCTTTGCCGGAGATGGCAAATAGGCCTACAGCTAAATTCATTGATCGAGATTTGCAAAACCTTTGAGTGGGATATTAGCCAAGATTTAGAAACTACTTTGGAAGATATGAGTAGTTCAATTATCATTAGTTTAACTTGACTATTATTATTTTAGATATTTTTCATCCTTCTTTAGCTGTTAGAGAAAGAATTAAAGCGCAAATACCCCACCGACGTTATTCCGATCAACTTTGAGAAACCAAACGTTTGCTTGTGCGAAACACGAAAAGCTTTCAATACTTTGATTTGTGAAATGTATCCTCAAAATTGGAATAAAATCATTTCCGTCATTTTGTTTTGTCCTAAGGTTCCTCACAATTTTTAAAGGATGAAGATGTCTGTAATCGTATGGTTTCGATAGACGCTTCTCTATAGACTTTCAATCGACCTATTTATTTTCCTCACGAAACCGTTATTCAGCATGGTCTAAAAGTAGTCGAGTGTTTCTTGGTTAAGAATGTAAATAAAGGTCCACCGGTTCCATTTTTTGTAATGGAACATAATTTGAGCTTCTTGGAAACCCAAATTGTGAGATACAGTAATAATGATTACTCCGGATTACTCCTTAAGTGAGTATCTTGAGTAAGTCAGTAGTTGCCTTTTCTTTTAATTAGAAGGGTGCAAGGTGCAACTCCGGAGAAAATGCTTCCGGTCGCCAACTCTAAATTGGTCAATCTTGCTGTTTTAGAGCGCAACAATCGAACTATAACAACCGTGGACGTTTACGTGAAATTGATGCTAGAATAAAAAATACCCTGATGACACTTTGTTGTTGCATGGAAATTTGCCGCGAGAGCGTGAATGGCACTGTAAAATAGTGCTTTATTTATGTAAACCTTGCTCTTTTTATAATATCGAATATGAATAACGTTCTAATTTTCAATAACAGAGTTACTTCGACGGTGAAGGGAGAAGGTCAGAATGATTGTATGTGTGAACCGTGGAATGATATGGATTTCACTTTCCAGTGCCCCTCGCTGTTCTTTGCCTCATTGGAATTAATATCAGTACGTATTAGATGTATAAACTGCTCTGGCTAAGTACTTACAGGTAGATATTTCTCTATTCAGCATGCATCTTATGAATTAAATGCCTAAGTGGAATTCATTTTTTTAGGTGCGGATCCGTGATCAACAGGATCGTAGGGAGCATTAATTGAAAAAGTGGGTTGAAATTCGTACTTTAATTCGTTGGAAGAGGAGCTTGTTCTGAAACGACAAGGAGTAAGGAGTTTGAATGAGCAACCATTGTTTGCGCCCATATTTAAAATAGCCACAAACAGAAATATTTACGATAAGAAATTGCGCGGTTTCTGGTTTTCTACTTTCAGAAAATGTGAAAAATGATGCCAAGCCGCAAATAATCATCCCCCATTTCACGCGAAAAATATCGCGTGATTTTTTTATTTCTCCTTTTTATTGCCCATCACTCTTGTAGCTGATCTTGATCAAACATTCAACTTCCTTGTTCCGCGGAGCTCGTTCGCCTTCAGCGACGTTTCCGATACCATCTCGTTTGTATGTGTGCTGACGTGTGCTGATGCGCATATGTATTGTGTAGAAGTGTAGCGTGTGCAATTACATCACACATCAAGAACACTTTCGCCATTCTTGTTTAAAGTTAAGTCAGAAAAATCTTAGACGAAATACAAATGCAAAACAGAATTGAGGAATGGAGCTGTTGCTGAGAAACACAATCTCAGATCCTAGCTTCATTGGAGATCAGCCTTGACAGTTGTCGGGCAATGAAATTATATATAATATCATATTATACAGTGCCTACCTAAAGTATCCGAACACCCGAGCGAACCTTATGGGAAAAGGTAATTTTCTCGGCGCTCCCATAAATCGAGTTTTCGTCGGAAAGCAACGAATTTTTGTTTAGAGTTAGTCATGTAGTTCATCTTTCACGTGAATTTTTTTTATAATTTTTTAATCGCGGGAAGGTGGGGTTTTGATCCGAGCCAAAATTATCCGAACACGCGAGAGAGCCTTATGGAAATAAGGCTACTTTGACGTCTTATAACTCAGAAACGGCTAAAGCTAGAATGACGGGAAAAGTCTTAATAAATAGAGCTTCGTTAGCTCTATATGGGCTATAAATATGGGATTTTTATTCATTGATCTACACTAATGAATTTCAAAAATAAAACAGAAATTATCCGTTTTTCTCGGTGTGCTGTTTTCCCCCCTGTTCCCCCTTTGTCACATTTCGCGGCAAGGGCAGGGATGAGGGGTAGACAAAGGATTTGGGATTCGGAGGGAAAAAAAAGAAGAGAAAAAGGGAGAAATTATAATTTCTGTTTTATTTTTGAAATAGCAGTTAGCTGATGTTCACATCAGCTTATATTTCGTTCACCGAAGTAAAACCTAAAATCTCGTTGTTCTCTTAATTCTTGCGAGTATATTATAGTGACCCTTATTTTGTAGAAACTTAATCCCTGAGACAGCCATTAAAAACTCCTCAAATCATGCGGCACTTGCCATTCGAGGTATATATGGCTAATTGGCTTTATCTAACCGCAGACTGTTAAGTTGAACGGGGAAGTTCAGGACTTCAGGCCAACTTAAGGGTACAATCTTCAAGATGTTACTCTTTTGTAATGGATTCTATTAAAGTAGTGCCAACAAGATGGAATTAAAAACGATTTTTTTTTCTGGTTTAGTCATTTTTAATAATTACCGGATGTTTACGTTTTTGGTATCTAACTCGGACGTAGATTATAGACTTGTGGAAAAATATTTTCCAAATTGTTGTTGGACCACTCCTATCGGGAAACTCGCGCGTGCAACAAGGGATCGGATTATGATTAAACTGTTGGAAGAAGTCAAAGAATAATTGGAAATGGTGATAAGTTTTGAACATCAATCTTCTCATAATTAATAAAGCAATTGATTATTTTTAATTAAAGCAATTGATTATTTTTAATTTCCCGATAGGGATTTCTATCACCAAAAGACCTGTCCCGACCCAACCCAACCCACACCAACAGTGGCGTTGTTCCTCTCAGTGAGATAGGAAAGGTGTCATTTTCATTAATGTCTTATACGTTTTTTGTCTGATAGTTAAACAATTAGGAAATTTTGATGATCTTGTGCAAGAAAATGTTTTACATGGAGCCGTCGTATTTAGATTTTTATTCGTCGACGAAATCATAATTAAAAACTAAAATCTGTGTTTTCGTGCTTTATTCAACTGCTGTTAGATGGTTCTGACGCATTGCTATAACGCCGTGCTATATAAACACAGCCAGATTATCTAGGCAATCTCGGTCTACTGTGTTTACGTTTATTATTATTAGTTTTGAATTTTTTTATCAGACAAATAGACAGTTCAGTTCGTCATTCTGTGATTGCAATCAATGGATGAATTGCTGGATTTCACATTAGTTTTTTCAGATTCTCACATTATTAGCGTTTTCCAAATATTTGCCTATTTGGTCCTTCATTTCATTTGTGAATTATTATTGTTCATGCAAAAAATTTGGTCCCTCTTGAAACCTTTTTATAACTGTTATGAGTTGGTAAGAAATGTGTAAGACCTTAACTGTTTGAAATTAATTACTTTTATTTTTGGTTTTAGTATTTTACTTTTGTCTTTCAGAAGCTAGTCACACAATTTGTGGAATGAACAAAAGATTAAAGGCTGAACGAGAAAGAATATATGAGAAAAATGATGTCTTATTTCAGAAACTAGTCATACAACTGTGATCCCTTGCTGCGCGCGCGAGTTTCCCGATAGGTGGGTCGTTTCCTTTTTTTTTTGGTCTTTTTTTAGGGTTTCCGTTCAATTTGTGTTCGTTTTTATTTGAACGGTTGGAAAAATCGACCTTTTTTCTTTTTTTGCCGACCCACAGCCATCTAGTGGTCGCCTTCATCTTTTTTTGCCGACCCACAGCCATCTAGTGGTCGCCTTCATCTTTTTTTGCCGACCCACAGCCATCTAGTGGTCGCCTTCAACTTCAATTAAATTTTTTACCTCCTTTTTTACGACTGTAGGCAGCGTACGTACGCCGCAAGGTACCCGAAGGGATTGGAATTTAAATTAACTTTAATTTTACCAATAAATATAAAGTTACGACAACTATGCAGGCATCCGTTATTGGGGTTGCAAGGTTCCCGTTGGAATATAAAAAACATTAATTAATATCTCAAAGTTTTAAGTAAATATATATGCATCTTATACTAACTCCGTGCGATTAATTAATGTCTCAAAGTTTTTAGTAATAGATATGTAGCTAATAATACAAACACCCGTGCGACTTTGGTGCTGCGGGGCTGGAGCCCCGCCGCCCCACGCCACACGGGGACGGGTCTTTATCTAAAGCTCATATTCTCTAAATATCCATTCAGATATTGAAATCCTGAATCAATATTGAATGAGGTATTAGAATCCTGATTTAATATTGAATGCGATATTGAAATACGCCTCGTGGTGGGGCCATCCGCAAACTGTTGAATTATATAAACCCCGTCACCCTATGTCGTAATAAATTTTTACTTTGCAGTGACGGTAGGAATTAGGTTTGGTGGAATTGTGCCCATAACTAGGCCTAGTTATCAGCCTAGAGATAAAACTATAGGCAGTAACTTAATAAATGATTGGATTTCTCGTTTAATCCTATCCTATTTCAAGTAACGTTTACTTTTAATACTAATTATCCCTGCTATCTGTGTTATCGTCTGCTATAATAACTATCTGTGTTATCGTCAACCTGGTCTCAGCTGGCGCGCCAGCACGCTACATAAAATGGCGCTTTCTGGCGTGCCAGCACGCTACAACAAGTCCTTCGGACTCATTCGCCAGTACGGTCCGACTTTTGCCACAGCCCACGGCGGCATCCAGTGCGACTGCGGCGGTGGCTTCCCAACACTTCCCGACATTTTTTTATTCCGTTTAAATTACAATTCATTCATTTAATGGTATTTTATAGCTATATTAGGACTTTAAAGTGTATTATGTCTATTCGTGCAGTAATCAAAGCTTGTAAAAATTTACATTTATATTTATGTATTTTGTTTTGTTTTTAAAATACATTCACTTATGGGTAATTTGCATTCTTTTTGGTTTTAGTTTATTTATCATCGATAATATACAATTTTATTTGTAATTAGAGTGGGGTTTTAATTTTAATTGAAAAAGAACGATATTAGCTTGCGCCGCCAGTACGTTCCGCTTTTTGATAGCGTGGTTTCCCCCCTGCAAAGCATAGGGATTACACCGTTGCCGTAGCCAAATCTTTCCGGCTTTTTTTAAATTTTATAATTAAATACATGCATTATATAATAATCGCATTTGTTAGACGTTAATTTAATTTATGATTTCAACATTGGGGGACGTTTTGGGGGAAATATGCGAAAAAAATTCACGATTTAACAAATATAAGCGCCCGCCAGTACGTCCCGTTTTTTTTTTAATTTGCGATTAATTTCATTTAAATAAAGTTCTGATGAAATAGAATTTTTGCTCAATGCATAGCTAATGATCAGAGCTATTTTACCAGTAAAATTTATGTTTATAACTTAATCTAAAAGTAGTGTGTATAGGGTAATTAGAGCATAATATATTTTGAAAGTTTGATACGCAAAACGGAAAATTATAAAATATTCTTTGATACCAGCGTGTTCCTTGAATCACGAGGATCAAGAATATTATTATATTATTATATTTAAACTTATATTAATGACCGAACGAACGATCTAAAGTTTTCATATTTTCATCCCCCTCCCCCACCCCCCTAATTTGAATAAAACTTTCATAATTTTTTGTGGCTAAAGTAAAAGCCCAAATTTAATAAATTTTACGGCAATCGATAGATCTCAACGAGATCTATCGAAATCTGTAAAAAATAATTCAAAATATTAAATAGATAACTTTTTTTTGAAGCGATGCATTTTTTTTCATTTTGTCGATTGCGTCCAGTATCACTCTGGATCGAAAAAAACAAAAAAAAATCTGTCGTTCGGAGAATTTTTATCTCTTTAATATTTCGATAAAAATTTTACAGATTTCGATAGAAAGTATAGTATAGTTAAGTATACCGAAGGCAATAATGTTTCTGATCGTGTCCCACGTATCGATTTAGTTATCGATATCTATTGGAGAGTTGGGCTCCAAAAGGATATTGTCCGTTTCGTTTAAACCTATCTTCTTTTTTCCTAGTTGAGCGATTTACTTCAAATTTGGCCAAGTTGCTTAAATTGTTTTCTTACCCAACCCCGGAAGGTTTTTTTTGAGATTTTTTAAACTTTTTTAAATGGTATTTTTACGCAAATTTTCCTTGACTTAGGGCAACTGCAGTAGGTTCGAACGAAAACGTCGTCTGCAACCTAATTGCTTTACGGTTTACGCTTTTCAAATGTTTCAAAATTCATATGTAATTTGATTTTTGAAGTTTCTCTTGCTGGTAGGAGTGATAGCTAGGTCATTACTAAAAAAACAGCTATTTTTTTAAATATATTATTATAACATTCATATTCTAATTTATTGTTGTTCGAAAATCAACAACTATTAGCTAGTTCAATTTTCTCTTAATTCATAAAAAAATCAGTGCGACGTGGGGTGGTGGGCGTATGCCCACCGCCCCAAAGTCGCACAACATATTTCATTTTAAAAAAATTCTTTAGCCTGAACCCGAAGGCGTATACCCAAGGACCTTGTCTTATGACAATAACCAATAGTTTTTCATTAAATTTTTACTTTACTATTTAGCTTTTGCTTTTAAAATTAACTTTAAAATAGACTTTAGGTTTTACATTTAGTTTTTACTTTTAAAATTACCTTAAAATTTAACAAAAGTTTTTACTTTTAGTTTTTACTTTACAAAATATGTTTGAAAAATTTTTAAATTTATAATGTCCAAAAAATGGTGCTAAAGTATTGCCATATTTAGCGTTTACTGTTATTATTAGTCAAAACCACCTTATTATACTTTTTACCGCAGCTCCCTGGATGAAAATGACTATTAAGGATTTTATTATTTTATTTCATTAAGTGATAAGCCATAACAGTTACTTTCCGAAAGCAACTCTTTCAAGTTTGTGTTATCAATTTGTGGTTTAACCAGGAGCAAAAAATACTAATTCAATTTGTAAAAATTGCTTATTGCTGTTTTATTGAAGAATCCCTAAATAAACTTGTAAAAATTAGTTTGACCCGGGTTATTAACTGCCCGGTTAATAATTTGTGAGTAAAACCCGATCCCTAGTAAAAACCCAATAAAAACGGGTTAGAAAAAAAACCATTTTCGTCCGGGCCACACCCCTATAGGTCTTGATACTCTTGCAAATGAATAACCATTGAGCGAATCGAAAAAAATGTAGATTTCTTTTTGTTTATGTTTGAAGCGGGTGTATTAGCTATCCACATTGGACAGCGCAGTACACGGCACACGCCGTTGTACTAATTTCGAGTTAAGGATTTCATAGAAATGAATCGGATTATCTAGAAATCGCCCCCCCCCCCCTCCCTTCACGTGCGCCTTTTAAACTCATTATTTCATGAGAACATCCAACGGAGTGATATTAAGCAAAACAATTAGATCACTCAAAATGGTAAGCATTGCGAAGAAGAAATAATAGTGTGAAATAAGCCTAATGTAAAATTAAGAGAAGAGATCCGCAAATCTAAGGTAAAATTACATAGGGAAAGGTCAAACAAGACTAAATAGATAGTAGTACAAGAAGAGTCAAACCAAAAGAGCCAGCCGAAGACGAAACCAACAATTTTGGGGAGTGCAGACAAAAAGCCCAATCAGAAGAACAGAGAAAATGAAGATCCCACCAAAAGACTCGAGAAATCTTTCGTGCATCTCAAACTGATACATGCTAATCAATGAATGTGATTTTTAAAACAAATACAACCGGGAATCTCCGAAGATTATCTAATTGTCTTAGAAGCAGTTAAGCGTTCCTAAATTGAAGGGGGAACAAAAGCAAAGGACACACTATACATCGCCTTCGTTACTTCCTGTTTTCGAGTAGATCGATTGACTGGGCATTGAAAAAAAAAATATTTAACCAATTTTCAGTGTTTACTTCATGATGTTGATTGGCAGATCACTGTATGCAGCAACCGTTCTTTGCATGTCCATTGCGAAATTTGAGACGTGATTTGGGACGATACTTTTCCAAATAAGCTAATTGCTTAGAATTGATGGCACCACGACGCTTCCTATTGTGAAATAAGTTACAATTAATTTTTTCACCCACGCTGGTTCTTAAAGAATGTAAATACTCTCGGATTAATTCGACAGCATCTTCATACTTCATCCCAAGTTCAATTAGGGCTAAGGCTACCAAAACCGGTGCTCTTCCTAATCCGGCCACACAATGAACGGCCACACATGACGATGGATCAGTACCAAATCTTTGAGAGAACAACACGATTTAAAACCAATTTGTAAAGTAAATACATAAAAAAAAAGAAAAATATGCCAATAAAAACATTTTACTCACCTTCGGCGAAGAAGGTCAAACCAGTGTTCAACAATTTCTGATGGAGGGAAAGT
Source organism: Daphnia galeata (assembly GCA_030770115.1). NCBI lineage: Eukaryota > Metazoa > Arthropoda > Branchiopoda > Diplostraca > Daphniidae > Daphnia > Daphnia galeata. The sequence continues at coordinate 7,716,072 of CM061123.1, read as the reverse complement.
GCCGTCGTCGAAAACCAAATCCGTTACTTCGATGCCTTCCTTACGCAATTCTTCGATTTTGTAAGTTGGTTCGCATACTCGCACTACATCCATGACATTGTGCTTTTTCAATTCCTTTCAAATTGTTAATAAGTTAAGTAAATATTTCATTAATTGTAACCATCCTAATAAGCTAAAACACATTTTAAGCATTCCCTTCGAATAAGACCGATTAGGTGCATCAAGGTGCATTAGGTGCGTTTCTCATTTGATCTATGCGATACAAACACTTAACTGCGAGGGGTTCACCACTGAAAAATTCTTCGTACACCTTGCCAGAAAGGTTAATTTTTAAACAAATTTTACGCAAATTTATAAGCAAAGCAAAAAACTACGCAAGATATTTTTTCTTCGTACACCTAAGCCCTCAGTGGTGAACCCCTCGCTTAACTGTTCTCTTCTGTTAGCTTCCAATTTCTTCAGCATTTAACTTGCGTTATTAAATTTATATTACACATCAAATATTAAAACATCAATATTGGGGAGACAAAAATGTCATGTTCATGATTAATTTCAAGTCCCTTTGATAAGTACAATAAACCCGACTTTCCTTGCCAACTAACATTTCTCGATATCACATTCCTTGTGAACTTCTATCTCGACATGTAAAAAAAATATATGACTTTATACAGTCTGATTTAATCATTTCTGTTGAGTGTAGGTTCCTTAAATTCAGAACAACTAAAATCACATTATTCCTGTGTAAAATACATTTAGTAGAAACGTGAGACAGACATACTTCAATAAAATTCGTTATAGTCTGGTCGGTGGGGCGGTCGGTGATGAGGAAGCGCATTTCCTTATAGGAGATTTCAGAAGGAGCTGGTCGGATAATCTTCTGCCTCATGGTGTTCATCGCTGGCTTGCAGTCGCTTTCTTTATCGGTCAAAATTTCATTCACCCTTCTTTTGTTAGGAAACTGAGGACGCGAACCAGATTGGATTGTATACACTGAATCGACAGAAAAGGACTCTGGACGCATTCCGTCGCACCAATACCACTGAATAGCAGATATTACACACACTTATTCGACAAAAATATTTCGTAGAAAAATAGATAAATTTGTTTTATATGCAAAAGATTTGCTCTGCGTTTCACTTGGTTGCTGGCACTAGGGACGATCAATAGATTCGGCCAAAAATAGAAACTTCCAATGTGGTGTTAACTTGGGTGAGGGACTTGTTGTCACTAGAGATTCCTCCAGATAAGAGGGGAGGAAGTGTTGAGAGAATCCGAATGATTGGATGGTTATGGTGGTTGTCCCTTGGTGCACCAGCCTTCAGCTCTCAAGGCTGCTGATGGTCGTCGTCGGAGGAACCGAAAACCGCACCGGAAGAATCTTTTGAATCGGTCCAGTGACGCCAGATTGCTGTAGTATTGGGGAAAGGAAAAAGAAGTGTACTCGAATGCACTCAAAGACTACGTGATGAGCCTTGCCACTGTCGACAACCTCAGAATTCCACACACTACCGTCTCCCAATTGATCCACACTGTTCTGTTGGCAATTTAAATAGCTGAAAACTGTTTATCGGTTCATGACGAGTTGAGGTGCATGCTGAGCTTGGCAATAATCTTCACTGCCCAAATGAGCTACCAGGTATCGGTGCCGCCACTCCTGGCAACGCTACAATAAATAATTTTTTAAAAATAAAAGAAAAACTGATTAAGATAGAATGATTTTGGCTACGAAACCTTTCTTAAGCACCAAACAACCTAAACGAGAATGACAAAATAATTATCATGAATAGATTACTTTGATTCTTAAATCGCTCATTCCACTTGGGCTCGTTCGCTAACCTTACAATTGAAACAATTAAATTCCTTTTAATCCTGCAATAATAGGTGGTTGAACGTACTTGGCTTCATCTACACTTACCCATATTTCTATTTACGTTACATCAAGTCAGTAATCCACCCTTTCAAAAGTAACTAAAACGAAACTTGAAAAATCTAGCTGTCTTGTTTGATAATTACAAAACACTTAAGTGTGTTAAAGCAAGCAGTCAAATTGGCTCAGTCTCGGAGGCAAATTTTTCGTAAAAGCTTGTTTCTCATTTGAAATACACGTCAACTAAAAATAACTCGTCTTTCGCAGGCGTTAAGTCACGAGAATGAAGTGCGTACTTATTTTGGCCACTTGCTGGCTTACGCGCAATCCTGCGGCTAGCCTGGAATCGGTTCGAATGATTTGGGCATTTGGCAAATTCCCAAAAGCAAAATATAAATAATATTAAATTTGGTCTATCATTTTTGCTCCAATCTAATATTCTGTATTATTATTGCATATTTAGGAATGTTAAGTGGCCATTAAAAATATGTAAACTTAACTCCAAGTCTCCAACCAACTTAAATATTAAACATGTTGAAAATATGACTTTTAGACTTCAGTAACGTAAGTATAAAATATTCAAAAGATATCAACATAACTAAAAACTGTTTTTCAGAAAAGGACAACTTCTTCTGATAATATAAGTTAGAAACAAACAAAAAACAAATGCAATTGCAAAGCAAGTTACGAGTTAATGTTTTCATCTTCCATGAAACAGACATTCAAACAACCTAATGATTATAAAAACCAGAATATTCCTTAAACACGACTATAAAAGGTTGAGAAAATAAAAATTAATTACAAACTCTTGGATATAAAAGATGCATCCATAAAGTTTTTTTACCTGTATGATGCCTGAGCACATTGAAATAGAAAAACCAACTGCGAATAGAAACAAACAGTCAATGGCGGATGCAAAGACAAGTAAGGCGAAAACACGTCCTTTCCTTTCAGTCTTGAATTTAAATCAAACAAAATATTATTAAACACTTTACTGCAATACTCGTTACTAGAATTCATACCTAAAATAGTCATCAACGACGGCCAGCAACCGTGGGATGTACGTAGAAATAACAACTAAGTCTATATTTCTTTAACTCTGAGGTTAATTCGACGACGCAACTACAAAACGAGAAGTTACCAGGTAGGTGATTCTGATTGTCTCTGTCGTGACCGTAGGAACGAAAACTCGAAATCTGGAGCTAAAACTGAGCTCAAGTCAAGGCTGTGGACGCAGTGACTTCTTTCTCTTTCAAGTCATCTAGCGGTAAGGCAAGTAAGATTTTATTTCGGAAACTCAAGCCGTATGCTTTCGCATGGACTAATAGTCAGGGAGCCCTTGTCACTTTTAACACAAACCTTTTAAGAAAAGGTTTGAACCTAAGGCTCTATTTAGGGTGTGGTAGAAACACTAGATGGCGCGTCTGTTGACTCACATCGGTTGCGTTCACTCGGTATTCACTCCCGAAGTCGGCGTGATTTGTGAAAAATCACAATCCATTTAAGAAGAAAAATTTGTATGTTATAAAATTAAGAAAAATATGCTGATTCTAATGGTATGTAGACAGACAATGTAATCGATTGTTTTAAATACAACAGACACAACCAAAGTTTTTACTTTTTGTGAAATTTCACATTTTATTTAAGAAATTTAATTTTTATTCTAAAAAATAGTTCAAACTTTACTTATAATTATGGTGTAATGACAGACATCGGTATCTGTTGCTTTTAAATTAACAGAAACGTCCAAACTTTGAATTTTAGGCCCCAAATGGCTTTTTTTTTATTTGGCAACGGTGTTAAACTGGCCGCTATTTTCAAAACACTAAGTGAAGTTTCTACATCAACTTGTATATATCATTCTGGATTACGAATTTCAATACATTAAGCACTATTATTATTAGCCACATTGTAGACTGCCCGTCCATGGTAGCACGAACAATTCGTCCAGTATAAGGTTTAGTGTGTTCCGACCAAAAAAGGATAGAATTTGGATTGTCCAATGCGATGTCTGTAATGATTGACTGGGTGGTGACGATATTCACATCAGCCTCCAAGGAATTGGCGATAACTCTGATGACAGACTGATTTTTACCGTCAAAAGTTGCTTCTTCATTCTGAACAGCACTGAAATAGATATTTCCCGTAGATTTATCCAAAGCCAGACCACTAGGTGAAACGTCATTGATCTTGTAGATCAGTGACTCTCCTCCACTGTTACTACGGCTAACACCTTCTGCGGTTATCCAGTAAAACGTAGAGATCTTTTCGTGATAATAAGTAGGCCTAATGCCCTTGATAGTGGCATTAGATTTGACTAGAAAGCGACTAGACGCTACATTACTGTTCAGCAGGATTTCAGCGTGGTGATTGGTTGCTACAACCAACATTGGACGTCCATTGACAGCTTTGCAAATTGTTTGATCATTTTCCAAAGCATACCCGGTAGCGCAGGAACAACGATAGCTTCCTTCAGTGTTATTGCAAAAGTGTGAACATTTATTCTCAAACGCACATTCGTTGATATCAACGCAATTTTTGCCGTTGTTCAGCGATTCATATCCAGGGTTGCAGAAACAGGTTGGTTCAATGGGTCCTGGAACGCAGATTTGTTGGCATTGATCGTTGTTTTGACAGGGATGTCCGACGTACGGGCCCTGCCTTACGGGCCCTGTCATACGGGCCCAACCATACGGGCCCCGCCGTACGGGCCTAAATTTAGCGACGTACAGGCCCAATTTTAAAAATTTTAAATTACATCAAATAAATAGTTGTTTATTTTAGATAGAAATGTTCCTAGAAAGAAGATTTATATCTATACAATAAACAAATTTGTCCATATAGCGTCAGGAAGAAGTTCCATCACTATTGGCATCGTGTAGATCATGGCCTACTGTAGATGAGAGTGAGAAATAGTAACCTATTGAGGTATCCGTTCAAAATTGGATTATATTTAGATCTTTAAATAATCTGATTTTATGAAGAATAAGATAAAGGTTTAGCAAAATGTTTCTCTATTATCTTATTTCGTTTGTGTCAGTTCAAAATCGACTGAAGTTTCAATCTTTTAAAATTTGATATAATGAAGACTAAGTTAAGCGTTGCTAAATTTAGCAAAATGTTTCTCTAATTTCTTGTGTGTCAGTTCAAATTCGACTGAAGGTGTTACTAAATTTAGCAACTATTTTTTCTCTGTTTGTTTGGAGAAGTTAGAAAATTATATTTATTCTTTCATTAGTCTTCGATCTTCTAGAGAGTAAAGGCACATTAAAAAAAAGAAAGAACCGGTATCGGAACATTAATTTTACTATAATGCTATCGTAGTATATATGCTAGCTAATTGATCAATAAGGCATGATCGTAGGAAAAGATCGTAGGAAAGTTCGTAGTTATAAAAACAAGTATTAAGTAGGGCCCGTATGACGTGGGGTGTCTGCCTTACGGGCCAAATTTTGCGACGTACGGGCCCACAAAAAAATTAAAAAACTCGGGCCCGTAAGACGGGGACCGTATGACAGGGCCCGTACGTCGGACATCCTTTTGACAGGAATTTGCTTAAGAAAAATAAAAATAGAAAATTAATAAAGCTAAAACAAAAACAGTAGTTAAGTTATCTAGACTTACTGCAACCTACTCCTTCATCAGTGCCATCGAAGCAATCACCCTTGCCATCACAAACCAAATTTACGTCAATACATTGGCCATTGCCACATTTGAACTGATTCGCCGAACAGAGATTATAAACCAAGTCCATACTTGTGATGGAGCTCGACTTATTCAATGATAACAATGTACTGGTAGACTTGGTGAGACTATCGCATATTGCACTATCCTCGTCTTCACCATATTCACAGTCTGAACCTCCGTCGCATACCCAAGTAAGAGGAATGCAAATTCGAGTGTTAGAGCAATAGAACTGCTCTGATGAACACTGCATAGAATAATGAATGATGGTACAGTTAGCTTCATCTGACTTGTCGATACAATCCGCTTACCCATCGCACACGTATGCAGAAGGAATACAGTGATGTTGATTAGGGCAAGAGCATTCGCCATCTCCAGGACAAAAAAAAGGTGGGCAGGTATCCGGCTCGTCAGATCGATCTTGACAATCAGCGTCTCCATTACAGTAGAAATGGCTAGATGCATCCACCGTTTTTGCATTGGAACTGAGAACTTGTACATCCTACTTCTGTTGCATTGCGGCAATGCAACTCATCTTCTCCGAGGGCGCAATCGGTAACTCTATCACATCGATACTTGGCGGGAATACAACCAGTTTGACAATTGAACCATTGATCGCCAACGTAATTGGCTAAATTGCAGACACGTTTATCTTCTCCCAATACCTTACCCAATGGACATAGACAGGTGACGCCATCAGGTGTTGGTGCGCATATATCGCTGCATCCTCCAGACTTGTTCGAGCAGTGATGGCTATGCCTGTCAAAATTGAAATGATCTACAACTGACATCAGTCGATACTTAATGGAAATGTCATCGGAAGCGTCGATAACGAAGCCACGCATAGTTTTCGGTTCTTGCTTGTTCAACCAGCTGATGCGAGTGGAGTATTGAGTTAGCCAAAAAACGGAACCTGAACTAATGTCCATGGCAACCGGAATTCCCAAATGAGAGCGTAGAACGGTTCGGTTTTCACCTCCAACTTTAATGCGTTCAATCGTACTTCGTAGAGAGTCACTAAAATAAAGATGTTTTCCGTCGTATGCCATCCCTGATATACAGTTCCATAAACATGAACCAACTCCTTTCGGTGACCAGCACCATCCATATGCCAGACGCTGATGACGTGGCTGATACGTCCCTCGACAATGAACATCTTCCCGAATTCTGACGCCATGGTAATACCTTTGGGGCTGTGTAAATCTCGGGCCAACACCAATCTTTCGTAATCGCCATTGTGATTCTTGTGACCAACTACAACAGTTCCCCGAGTAACTTCAGTCCAATAAATGTTCTCCGTAAAAGGGTCCACGTCCAATCCCTCGACCATCTCGGCATTGTCGAAGAGAACTTTTGACGGTAAAAATCAGTCTGTCATCAGAGTTATCGCCAATTCCTTGGAGGCTGATGTGAATATCGTCACCACCCAGTCAATCATTACAGACATCGCATTGGACAATCCAAATTCTATCCTTTTTTGGTCGGAACACACTAAACCTTATACTGGACGAATTGTTCGTGCTACCATGGACGGGCAGTCTACAATGTGGCTAATAATAATAGTGCTTAATGTATTGAAATTCGTAATCCAGAATGATATATACAAGTTGATGTAGAAACTTCACTTAGTGTTTTGAAAATAGCGGCCAGTTTAACACCGTTGCCAAATAAAAAAAGCCATTTGGGGCCTAAAATTCAAAGTTTGGACGTTTCTGTTAATTTAAAAGCAACAGATACCGATGTCTGTCGTTACACCATAATTATAAGTAAAGTTTGAACTATTTTTTAGAATAAAAATTAAATTTCTTAAATAAAATGTGAAATTTCACAAAAAGTAAAAACTTTGGTTGTGTCTGTTGTATTTAAAACAACCGATTACATTGTCTGTCTACATACCATTAGAATCAGCATATTTTTCTTAATTTTATAACATACAAATTTTTCTTCTTAAATGGATTGTGATTTTTCAAAAATCACGCCGACTTCGGGATTGAATACCGAGTGAACGCAACCGATGTGAGTCAACAGACGCGCCATCTAGTGTTTCTACCACACCCCTAAATAGAGCCTTAGGGTCAAACCTTTTCTTAAAAGGTTTGTGTTAAAAGTGACAAGGGCTCCCTGACTATAATCAGAGTTATAGACCTTATTCCACTCAAAATGTCTGCGTCAAGCCAACCCCTCTAGCGGCGAATCACAGTGTGAAGGGGTGCCGTGAACAACCGCTTCTTTTTTTGCTTGGCCCATGTGGTTACTTTATTATATTGGCTTTAGTTTTAACGGTAGCAGACAGAGACGCAGTAACAGAGACTGATTTCACTGCGTATGTACTATAGTTGTTTACTTTTGAAAAGCAGACGAATTATTAAGAATCGATATAGTAAAATATCGATACGAATGTTAAATATCAGAAAACTAGATAGCAAACCGTAAATACAATACCTTTTCTCACTGAAAACGAATTTCTTTCACTGCACGATTTGAGTTAATGAGTTTTATCACTGAACACTTTCATGACGTTGTCATTGTGATTCGCATTATGCTTGTTTTCTTTCTTAATCCAAACAAGAGTTTAGAATTCTCAACGCTAGGTGGAGACAACCAACTCCCGTCCCCTCAAAATTAAAACGCAAATATCTTTTAATTTCATATCTTCACTATAACGGTGCTTTGTAGACTTAGAATCGCCTTTTAAAGCTCTATCGATTGACCTTTTTTTAAAATTATGATTAAAAATCCACCCGAAAAGCCATAACACGGCGGGATAGGACGAGAGTCCCGTCCTCTAGCTTAAGTAGTCCATGGAATTTCCCGATAGACCAGTTGCGGATGCTGCGTTGCAAAATTTCCAAATATTCCAGCGCGAATCGTTTGCAGGGGGAGATAGGCAAAAAGTGGGTTTTTGATTTATTTTACCCAGAAAACTTTTCCAATTCAGGAAATGTTCTGGAATCTTAAACTTTAAAACATTCTGCGTCTGCTACATTCATTTTAAATAATTAATCATACCTAGTTTATCCATGAAAATTAATTAAAGTACAAGGATAGGAATCATAGGATGCTGTTTAGTATTTTTCTCGTTTTATCTTGAATAAACTACTTTCATTCTGCAGTATAAAATATTACACAGCCTTGAATGTAGATCAATACCATTGAATATTTTTTGTGTGTTATTATCAGCACACACATATTTAAGAATACACTTTTGCTGCATGTTGAAGTAAAACAAATTCTTCAAGAAATCTTTTTTATTACTCAAACAAGAAAATCATACACCTAGTTCGTTTGCTGGAAAATTGACAGTAGACAAAACACATCACAGTTTAAAATTATAAATGGGTTTGATCTTGAAGTGGAAACCAATGAGAGAGAACACAAGGAATCCATGTCGATTCGGCAATTTTTGCCGAATCGACTTTACAATTCGGCAACACTTAAAAAAAAATGTTATCTAAAATAACCGCATCTCATACACACGAGTTTCCCGTTCTTATAAGCTGATATTGAATGTGTATGATTATGATTCAAAGATTCTATAAATATTTAGAATTCATCTCTGTTGGACTTTTTTTGGCCTTAACAGTCAACACTGCTAGCAAATTTTAAAAATATCATGGTTAATGAGACTATTGATTCCCTCCATTCCATAACTTCATAATTTAAACTGTTATTTTTTTTATTCAAACCAGGTAAATTATTAGATACAAAAATATTATAAAAAAATTACCTGTGTCATCAGACACATTTTTTTTTAAAGAGGAACATAAAAATCTTTAGATTCAGTTATTATTGAATTGCACATCAATAGATGCAGGGTTGTGACCGATCATTTTTTTTTTCGATCGCAATCCCGGTCGCGTTCAAAAATAAAAAAAGGAACGCGGTCGCTATCGCGATCGCAATTTTACCTAAAGATCGCGGTCGCGGTCGCGATCTTTTTTGCGATCGCCACTAGATGGCGTTTAGCTTTTCAAAACAGTGCAGTGTCAAAACACCCCCTAAAAACACCCATCTGAATCTATTGCGCACGATAAAAAAAAGAGTAACTCATTTTACTAGCTGTCAGACTTTCAGGGACTGAGATAATCAATTTGCAGTTCTACTAATTATTTTTAACTTTGAAAAAATCAACAAAAAATGGCGGTAATTGATCGCAAATTTGATCGCAAGATTTTAATCATGCGATCCCGGTCCCGGTCGCGTTTTTTTCAATTCATCGCGATCGCTGTCGCGATCTCGGAAATGTGACCGCGGTCGTGATCGCGCGATCAAACAATCGCGATCGTCACAACCCTGAATAGATGCTTGGCGATGGCGATCAGACTCGCGAGTACTTTCAAAATCCTGCCTGTGATGTTCCTCTAGGACTGGGAACAGTAATCACATAATACAATATAGAAAAATACATAAATCCAGGTGTTGCCTTGGCATCCCACGCCGCTCTTCATTTAATTAGCTTAAATTGTAACAATTATTAAATCAAGATATTGATATAATATCTATTTGATTTCTAAAATTTATTCTTATGTAATATGTTTATTCATTGTGATCCGACACACACATTAGCCAAAACCATACAGCCAGCGCCACTAGTGGCCTCAAAAATTCGGAAATTTTGCCGAATTGCATGTCGTTTCGGCAAATGATTTTTTTGCCGAATCGACTTACACTCACACAAGACACTTCGAATCCTGGACCAGATAATAAAATGCACGTAATGCAACATCATCCATGTGAAGTAATAATATGAAGACATTAAATAACTTTATAGTTTCAAAACCATCTAGTGTGTCCCTTACTTTGATTGATTGGCATCAACAAGTGAGCCAATCTTTGATGTTGAGAATAAAATGTGTTCACCTCCCATTACGAATGCAAGCTCTTGTCTTCTGACACGATCAGGAGTAATCCACAATGAATCATTTTCTTGAAGAATTTCAGTCTTCAATGACACGCTTCAACTTATTCAAAACACTTTGATGGACATATGCCTAAAAGTATATAAAAGATTATTCATTGCAGAAACAATAATTGAAACACTACATTATTGAATATACCTATTTTCTGATCATGGTGTAAATTTTTAGTTGGAATTATTTGCGTATCACAATTTGCCTTAAAGAAAAATAAGTTGACCCGGCATTCAGTGAAAGGTGAATGTGTGAAATCCAATATCATTATCTATAATAAATTTTGTCAGTAAATCAACCGACATGGCGACGCTAAAGTTAATTCACTAGTTTGACTTTTGACAGCTTTTTATCACTAGAAACGAAAAAAATACTAAACAGCATCCTAGCCTTCGACTTTCAATTAATTTCCATGACTAAATTAGGGATAATTAATTAATTTAACCCTAGTAGAACGAGATATCCCTTAGAAATCTTTTACTGTACTGTTAAAAAACCCAGTTTTAAACCCATAAATTAGACCGCCAAAAGCCGACTTTTATCCAGCCTATTCGGACGATCACACAAAGACGTTTTTTTTCCCATATTAAAACCAAGCGTGCTGCCCAGCTAGCACATCGTTGGCTTAATCGTGACCATAACGCTATTTGGCCAACATGTTGCTACCATCCTTTTCGCTGCTGAGTGTCATTACCTGGTCACTACGTTTTAACTGCCTCAATTTCCCAAGAAGGTACCATAAAAAGGTATAAGGCAGTTGGCTGCTGACTTTACCTGGTCACTAACTTCCCACTAACTCTGTCTGCTAGCAAATTTTATTTACGGTTCGTTTGAAGGACACCGTTTATATATATATATATATATAACAATATATATATACAACTGCAATATATATATATATATATATATATATATATATATATACAATTTTTCCCTAATGTTTCATATAACGTAATGGTCTATTGGTTAGCAGGACGGGCTGCCATTACAAAGATCAGAGGTTCGATCTTTAGATGGGACATTAGTTCTCGTAATGTGGAAAATGTTCCAGAGTGTTCGCAATCTCGATGAATAATATTTTAATTTATATTGGAAATATGTATGCAAAGGCTACACATAAATTATGTGTAGCCTTGACAATGAGGTTCTACATTCATAACTATTCAAAAGTTTTTTTTCAATTGGTAAATGTTGCAACCTTTTGTCGACTTTTATATCACGGAAGGGTGGAGCTAATGTAGACCATTCAACCAATCCTAGTACTAGAAAAACTAACTACCCCCACCCCCCCCCCCCCCCACTCCGGAGTGTAATAGATTTTACCTTCTTTTAAACTCCCGAGCCCCTTTTTAAAACTGACGTTTCCATTCATTTAAATGACAGCAGGCGGTCATTAAAACCGAGAAAAAAAACAAAAAAAATAAAAATTGGCGACTGCAATGCGATGTTGGCTGCTGAGGGACTGACAGCGCTGTGGTGGTGACGATTGAAATCTATCTGGGAGAGCCAATCAGAATGCCGGAGAGGTGCTCCATCACACACACCGAGGGGGTGAGACGTCTCCCGGAGACCATGTTGTCTAACCCTACGGTAATTTAGTAAACTAAATCCCTTTGGGATAAAGTGTAAATTTATAATTTTAAGTTCAGTTTCAGTTGTTTTCATTTGTGAAGTAAATCAAGACAAGAGATAATCATATGACAATAGTGTTTAAAATAAATATAACTCATCCAACGTGTTGTCATTATTAATTGAGGTAAAATTGTCTACGTGACGTGATTGTAGAAAGGCTGGAGGATCGAGGAAACGTAACTTATCCCTGGGAGTTATACTTTTAAGTATACCGAAGGCAAGAAAGTTTTTGATCACGATCTACGTATCGATTTAGTAATTGATATCTATTGGAGAGTTGGGTTCCAAATGACCCGTTTTTGCCCGTTTGGTTTTATTAATCTTCTTTTTTCCTAGTTGTTCGATTTAGTATTTTATTTTATTTTTATTTTGATAAGTTGCTTAAATTGTTGTCTACCTAAATTATAGCACATTTTTATTTATATATTTGTTACTTTTTTAAACGGTATTTTTACCGTTTTACGCTAATTTTCTTTATGGGTCTTAGGGCAACTCCAGTAAGTTTTTGCTGAAGGAAGCGTCGTCTGCCATCCAATTGCTTTATGCTTTTTCAAATGCTTGAAAATTCGAATGTATTTTCATTTTTGAAGTTTCTCTTGCTGATAGGAGTGATAGCGGGCATTACTAAAAACAGCTATTTTTCTAAAATACTAGTAAACGGTGGCCCTTCCAAGGACGGTTATGTGATTCCAGTTTAAAATTTGACATTAAAAAATTTTTTGGTGGCGGCTTTGTGAAAGAAATGAAATAAATTGGATTTGCCTAGTATTAGATTTGGTTTCGAATTGATCACTTGGCAACGTTGGATATGGTGGGCGGTGAATGTTTTGTTTTCAGCGAGGAGCCCTCCATTGTACACCGTTATTCTAATTTATTTAGTTTCACAAATTCAACAATAATCAACTAGCTTGTTCGATTTTCCCTCTTAATTCATCCAAAAATTGTGCGTCGTGGGCGTATGCCGACCGCACCATCATATAAAAATTCCCTTTAGCCTGAACCCGAAGGCGTTTACCCAAGGACCTTGTTCGTTCGCCTTTAGTGCAGCCCAAAAGCATTGGTGTTTTAGGACAAGAAAGTGTATGAAAAAATGGGGGATCACCTCATAGTAATTTATAGTTTAGTAAGAATATGACAACGAGCGTCATAGTTCATACCTACGTTACATTTTTTTTAGGTTCATACAAGCGATCTCCCATAACACGATATTCGTGGCACTCAATCGATGATCGATGAAACCGATTTGGATGATTTGTAATTCCGTGTGCTAATTATAGTAGTTAATTGAGTAATTATAGTACCGATGATCGATTACATAAAAATCGATGATTTAACGGTCAAAAGTGATGATTGATTCGATCGAATTCGATGACCAATTTTTATGAATTCTACCGAATACCGTTTGAACCCATCATCCTGGCCTCCTATCTCCTTTCTTCCGCGCAGCCCCGTCCAGATAAAGAACTCCCGCTTTCAGGGAGCATCCATTTACAAGCTAAACGAGTTCCTCTCATCTTTACTTGAGATTTCTCCAATTTCTCTGATTGGCCTGACGCTCAAGCCGCTACGATCAGTTTTTATCCACATTCTTTATAGTATAAAGTTTAGTCTGTCACCAAGTTCTGTATTGAAAACATTCACCGATGGGCAGGGTTGGGACTATCGTTCCGATACTCGATGAAAACGTCATCGTAAATAGTTTTTTAAAATTTCCCGATTATCGGCCGATACATTTTAAAATGGTCATCGATCGATAATCGTAAAACTATCGATCGATGAAATAGCCGATACCGATAGTTTTTTTTCAATTAACGAGTAGCAGACGTAAAATTAGTTAGTATACGTATTTCAACTCAGAATGAGTCAAACAAAAATTTATGTTCGTCCTCAATTTTTTACCTATCATGGCCCAGCAGAAAAGGCTGGGAATTCGCATTATATCTATAACGCCTTCAAAAAGAACTCGAGAGGAAGATTCAGACACTGCTGATCTTCAAGTAAACAAAAGACAAGCTACAATTCAAGATTCACTTACATTGCCATTAAAAAAGCCACTAAGGCCTGTCGCTCTATCGCAGGAAGAATTTGATAATGTTGTGTTAAACTACATTGTAGATAGTGTTTTGTCTTTGAGACATGTAGAAACAGAGCCCTTTCGTGAATTCATGAAACAAGTTTCGCCAAGTATGATTCCATTATTTTTCATTTACAACTATTTTATAATAATTAATAAATTATTAATTATTATATAGATCATTCAGTAATGTGCAGGAAAACTTTAGCAAAGCGTCTGCAGGCTAAATATGTTGCAGCAAAAGAGAACATTGTAGATCATTTATTGAAACTGAATCACGTCTGCACGACAGCAGACCTTTGGACTGCACATGGAAAGTCATACCTTGGAATGACTTGTCATTGGCTTCATCCAACATCTTACGAAAGAAACAGTATTTGTCTTGCAATTCGACGTGTAACTGGAAGACACACTTACAACGTGATAGCATCTAGTCTTGACTCAATCAATTTAGAATTTGGAGTTGAAAATTATTGATAGACTGCAATAACAATTACTGATTCTGGATCAAATATGTTAAAAGCCTTCAAGTTATTTGGAGCAGAAGCAGTGGCATCTAATGATGAGACACCTGATGGTTCAAATGAAGAAGAAGAAGAAGATATCGTATATACGGATTTGGATTTTGCTCTACTTAATTTAGATACTACTGAAGATGATATTTATAGACTTCCAATGCATTCTCCTTGTGCTGCACATCTACTAAGTCTGTTAGCGAAAGCAGACGCAGAACTGGCTTTATCGGACACACAATTCAAGAAAAAATCAAGATCGGCTATTGGGAAATTACAGGCCCTATTTAATAAACAGCAACGTTCATCTTTAAGTAAAGACAAAATAAAAGAACTGCTTGGTAAGATTTAAGCGCTGTAGTTTGCATATCAGTTTCCTTTAATTATTTTTTTTTTATTTCTGCTTTTGTTAGGAACGTTGTTTGTTATTCCAAATGATACGCGTTGGAACGCTTGGTTTGACGCAATTAAACACGTAAACAATTTGGTCTCAGACGTAAATACTGTTAAGACAATGAAGAAAAATTTGAAAGATGTCTGCGAATTTTTGAAAGTACCTGCTCTCACTTCAGAAGACTATCTGTTTATTTCAGAATATGTATCAGTGATGACACCAGTAGCCTATGCTTTGGATGTCTTGCAAGGGGAGCAGCATACCCAAGTTACGTCTGGTTATTTACTGCCAACCATTGTTGTGATTAGAAGACGTTTTGGCCAACTCGCTGAAAAAGAACCACCCCTTATTATCTGCAAGCCGCTCGTACAAGTATTACTAGACGGCATATCCAAACGTTTTGATAGGTTTTTTAACCTGGAATATTTTCAATTGGCTGCTGTCATCCATCCCAAGTTTAAGCTTTGCTGGTTAGACGACCGAGAAGAAAATGAAAAGAAGCTCCAGAAGAAAATTATATCGAGAATTGAAAAAAAATTACAAGCAATGCAGGAAGAAGATCAAAGTAATTCAAGCCCCAGCAAATCTAATATATCGCCCGAAGAAGAAAAACACGATTTTTTCACAAGTCTTTCAAAAGGGAAAAAATGTGACCAATCTTCCGACAACATTTGGAAAATTGAATTAACCCGTTACCTCGAATCAAAGAAAACAGCTGACCTCACATGTCTCAATCAATATCCATTGATAAAGCGACTTTTTTTTTACTACAATGTCGGTCTGCCTGCCAGTGCTGCTTGTGAGCGTCTCTTTTCCCTTGGAGGTCGCGTTCTTACCCCATTACGAACGCTTTTAAGCGACATCAACTTTGAAATGCTTGTTTTTCTTCGATGTAATAAGAGGGTTCTAGATAGTTTAAAACAACAATGAGTCATCTATGTACAAAGGTTTTTCCTGTGATTAAATTGAGCAGAGTGTCATGCATTTTTGGAAATTTTTGTGTTTTTTTTTATTTTCATCGCAAAATCATCGTTCATCGCGATACCGATACTTTTTTTCGCATTATCGGCCGATAATCGAAAATAGAAAAAATGGTGGGTATCGGTATCGTTATCGAAAATAGTTTTTCGAAGTATCGGTTCCCAACCCTGCCGATGGGTCACGTTTTCAACACAGAATATATGGCTAGAATAAAACTCTACTGAGAGTGTTTTTCTATAAAGAG
Source organism: Daphnia galeata (assembly GCA_030770115.1). Taxonomy (NCBI): domain Eukaryota; kingdom Metazoa; phylum Arthropoda; class Branchiopoda; order Diplostraca; family Daphniidae; genus Daphnia; species Daphnia galeata. Next base: position 7,699,774 of record CM061123.1, on the reverse strand, counting down.
ATACATGGACTGCTAGACTTACGCCGAGAGATACATCTATTTGAAGAGGGGATAACGGTGGAGTGTTGGTAGCTTGATGGAAATGGTTGACTTCTTGGAGTGGCGGTGGTGTTGTGGTAGCGGCCCGGTGCGGTTCTCTCGAGGGAGCCCTCTGGTGGTGGTACTGGTGACGTAGCTGCAGCGGGGAAGGCCTCTATAGAATGCAGCGGGTGAAAGCTTGTAAATACGGCGACGGCTTGTAGATACGGCGACGAGCAGTGAAGAGATGTCCTGGCACCGGCACTGGGGAACGACTCAAGTTTTTGTGGAACACGTTGGGCACGACAAGTGAAAAGACGAATGACGCTACTTAAATTTGGATGAGTCAGTTTATTTTCACTCGAGAAGAAATTACAACAAGCACGACCCGTCACGTACAGCGAATGGCTACAGACTGATTTTTGTCAAGAAATGGTTAAAAATAAAATGAGGTTAACAGCTCCGGAAGCGGGTGTGAACAGTTAAAAGGTTAAAACAGGGCATTCGCCCGTACGGTGTGAACAATTACAGGTCAAAATCATAAAGTCAACTATTTTTCTTAATATTAGGTCAAAACTATAAAGTCAAGTATTTTTATGATGTCAAGTCGACATCACAAAGTCAAATATTTGATGGTTTCAACTTAAATGCGAATTCTTAAAACTTAATTCTAAATGCAAAAAATGCTTTGTGGTTGATGGATCCTTATAATAGTAAATGTTGATTTATTTTATTGTCTTACATTTACAATTTATCATTTACAATTTATAATTACAATTTATTTTATCATCACAATTTATTTTATGGGTTACACAATGAACCCGTTGTGTCAACCTTTACAGTTTATTAAGCTAATCGGCTATCAGGAAAAGACTGAGTAACTTTGAATAATTACGGTTTGTTTACGTTTTTTTATTTGTTGTAGTGTTGTCCAGTACAACCCGCCGACACTACTGGATACCCAGGTTACTCGGGTGAAATCGACTACTCAGGGGTTCTTTAAGTGACTACACCATGCTTAGTTTGGCGGAATTTTCCAGTTTGCCGTTGAATTTTAATTTAAACACCAAACCATCATCACCGCGAGCAGCCATTTAATGTTGTTTTCACCATATTAATTCAGGGTGTCATATTAGTCGCACAAATTTCATTTTTTCTTTAGTACTCATACATAGCGCTGTAACCCGGGTGAAAAAAGGCGGGTCTAGTGCAACCCGGGTCATCTAAAACGGAGCATTTCCATTTCTGGGTTGTGACTCGGTTCAGGATTTTGGAAACCCGGGTTGACCCGAATTTGACCAGAATTTGACCTGATTTAATTTACAATACAAAATATTGAATTGAAATTCGAAGTTTTTATAAACTATATAAAACAATAAAATAACTAAGTCCATTTTAAAAATATCTGCCGCAAGCGTCGGCCATCAAAAGAGCCAAATTTCAATTTTTTGCCGAAGTTTCGCCCTTATGTTGGCCAAAAGATTTTGTTTTCCATAATTTTTATGAAACCTACGCTCGAAATCTGGCGTAAGGTGATCTGGAGAAACTACTTATGCAAAACTTTTGGCATAAGGTCCGATATTGACTGACAATATGCTTCTTGAATTTTTTGTTTTTCAGCGAAAGGTTACTTTCGAATCGTAACTTTACTTTCGGCATTTAAAAAATTTTCGTCAAAACTTTTGTTTTGTATGACATCACCAGGTGTAAATAAATATGGGAAAAAAACTTTCGCACGAATTAGGGCGAAATCTACACTATTTTGATTAATACAGAATAAATAAGATTGGAAATATTGGTCTGGCAACACTATAAAAATAATTACAGACGAATTAATATTTTCTTTTTACAGATCTCTTTGTTTATTTGTTCTTTTTTCCTTTAGTATAAACAGGTTTTCCAGTTCATTTTTTTGCTTTTTCTGGATAAAAACTTTATACGATGCATTTTACCGCAGCTCCCTGCATGAGTGACAGCGTTGCGTTTCGCAACTTTATCCATGCATTGAATCAGTCATGGACGCCTTCTTCCAGAACTGCCGTGAGCAAATGTCTTGTTCCGGCTTAAGCAAAATAAGTGGAAGAAAGGCTCAATGAACTTCTGAAAACAGCAAACGATATATCGCTTTCAACTGATGCCTGGACTTCGAAGGCAACAGAAAATTGTGAAGCACTCACAGGACACTTCATTGACGAAAATTTCAAGTTTCAATCGGTGACTATAGGCATTGAACAACTAATAGATCAAACAGCCGCAGGCCATGCACAATTAATTCAGAATTTGCTTGACAAAAATGAGGGTTTGGTTGACAAAGTACGCTGTCTTACAAGTGACAACGCCAGTGCCATGAAGTTAACCACTAAATTGCTTAACGTCGAATGGTTCGGCTGTTTTCCACACACACTCAATTTAGTCGTTAAAGACGGTTTGAAGATCTCGCAATGCGTTGATCTGTTGGCCAACATTCGTTCAACTGTTTCATACTTCAAGCGGAGCAGTAAGGTAATGGCGAGACTTAAAGATGTCCAACAGCAACTGAATCTTCCTCAACATCGCCTGATGAGAGATTACGAAACTCGCTGGTCTTCTATTTATGATATGATAGCACGTTACATTGAGCAATTTTCAGCAATCCAACTTGTATGTAGTGAAGAAACCGCTTTCTTCAACCAACCTTGTCTGCAATGGATCTATAGGAAGTCAAGAACCTTCGAGATTTGATGAAACCTTTTGCTCAAATAACAATTCTAATGTCGTCAGAGACGAACGTTACTGCTTCTTTGGTAAGAGATATTTTATTTCAAAAGTTATCACCAAATGTGTCAAATATTAATTTTTGTTTTTCTTATCGTAGGTTATTTACTACGCTAATTAGCTTATGAAAGATACGGAATTTGGAAACTTGACATCATCAGATTACCCTGTTTTGGCCGCAGTCGCCAGTGCGATGCGTGCTTCAATGATCTCCAGAAAGTTTGACCGTTTCCAATTCAGTCGCGTTTTGCGGATGTGCACAATTTTAGATCCTCGATTTAAAAATCATCCTTTCCCAAATGCAATCACCATCAATGAGGCGAAGCATGCTCTTTACGAGGCTGCTGCAAAAGTGCATCCACAAGAAGAAGAGACGGTCGCGTATGAAGTCAAAGGTTCCCTTTTCGACGACCTGGGTCGAGCTGTCTGCATTTCTAAAGTCACAGCCCACGCACAAACTGCTTCAAGAAATGAAGTTGACAACTATTTAGGCGAACCAACACTCGGTCATCAACTTGACCCATTGGAATGGTGGAAGGAGAGACGTGATAGGTATCCCCGTTTAGTTGTTCTCGTGCGCAGATACCTTTGTATGATCATGAATTCTGTGCCATGTGAACGCATATTCAGCAAGATGGGTCTAGTTATAACCGATCGCAGGACAAATATAACTGCCGAAAAAGCCTCATTGGTTGGTGTTTTAGCTTCGAACCTTAAACACCTACCAACTAAGTAATTCACTTTCCATTCATTTAAATTCTTGAAATGTTACTTCGTGGAAAAAAGATGTTGTCATTTAACGCTGTAACCAAAACGCTTTTGTTTTCTGTTATTTTTTCTTTTCGAAGGCGCAATTTATGTTTTGAGAAGTAATTTATATTGGGTTTTTGTGACTGAGATATTGTGAATTAAGATTTCATTTATCCCTGAGGGTACAGTAGGCGCCTAAAGTATCGGAACGCTGAGAGAACCTTATGGGAAAAGGTGATTTTCTCGGCGCTCTGAAAAATCGTGTTTTCGTCGGAAGGCGACGAATTTTGGTTTACAGTTAGCCATGTAGGTTAGCTTTAACGTGATTTTTTTTTTAGATTTTTTCATTCACGGAAAGGGGGGGTTTTGATTCGTTGTAAAAGTATCGGAACGCGCGAGAGGGCCTTATGGAAATAAGGCTACTTTGGCGTTCTATATCTTTGACGGGAAAAGGCTTAAATTATAGAGCTTCGTTAGCTGTATAACTCTAATAATTTTTCATGTTTTTTTATTCAAACCAGACAAATGAATTTTAATTTAAAAACCCATTTTATTCATTTCGCCTTTTTTCTCTTCTTTTTTTCCCTCCGAATCCCAAATCCTTTGTCCACCCCTCATCCCTGCCCTTACCGCGAAATGTGACAAAGGGGAAACAGGGGGAAATACAACGCACCGAGAAAAACGGATAATTTCCGTTTTATATTCAAAATTCATTTGACGTCATCTACTGTTTGTGCAAGTTTCAAGAAGAAATTTGCATTTCTGAATTTTTTGCGATTTTTTTAGTGACATACAGATTAACTATGGAAACATATGGCGGAAACGCCGTTTGTTTCCAAACTTAAAACCTATGAAAAATCGATGACTACAAATCATCCCCGGGATTTCAAATTTAACATAGTGAAAGCAAATTTTTTCCTCTACTAGAGTATATTTTTAGTTTTCCTTTGCGATAACTCTAACAAGAGTTATCGCGAAAAAACTGAAGACACGTTGGCCCGTAAGCCGCCGTGTTAAAACCGGGAAAAACACTCGCCGTGTTTCCAAACTTTGTGTGGGTACTGTATGTTATCTTAAAAAACGATCGAAATGCTTTACTTTCGTAAGCCATCGTTCAAAATACTTATACGTTTTTGGTTTGTTACACTTGTTTAATTCCAGAATTTTGCACTAGGGCCATTCTCGTATTAATTTTATTTTGTTATTTTCCTTTATTGTGCTATTAAAGTTAATATCTATTACCATGTTCCGATTTTTTAAATCGCAACTCGTATTATATTACTTTTTATTTATAAAATCTCGCCGTATTTATTTTTTAATGTTAATTGGAATTTTCTGTCATTCATCATTAATTTCTAAATATCTGATACATTGAGAAGCTATATCAATGATCAATGATATAATGATATAATATCATCATAATATGATATCATTTTATTATCAAGTGATCACATGACTTGTTTTATTCACGGATGTCATAGTTATACCCTCAATATTTGATATTGAAGTTTCACCCCTACATATATAGTTTCCTTATTGAAAAACATGGCTAACGAAAGTAAAGCATTTCGTTCGCTTTTTAAGATAACATATTATTAACTAATTTAGAATATTTTTTCATTAATAATCTTGAAATTAACTAGTTTATAAAGTTCATTTGTCAAATAGGTGATATAAATTAGTTGTTAGTTAAAACTATATTTTGGTCTGAGGACTAATTGATATCATTCATTCTAGCAACTGGTTTTGTTGACAGAAACAAAGGTATGCAAATAAAAGCGACAAGACTTTCACTATTCGGCAAGCAAACAGATAAAGACTCGTTATCTAGTTGTAAGATAATATTCTTATCTTGGGTCTTATCTGGTTAAAAGATTCTTATCTATTACCTTGACCCGATTTAATTAATTGGAAACCTTGCTTTTTTTAAATGTTATTTATTATTTAATCCCCATAGTTAACTATATTACATAACATATTTGAATGATGCGTTATTCATCATAATTTAATTTAACATGTTATTTTTAATGCCTGATAAATAGATTAATGCATCAATACATAATCGACTGATCACATGATTACTTTTACCACGATTATCATGATCACGGTTATCATGGGTGATAGTAAATCTGTATCCAAAATTGAAATAGTTTAACCACTAAATATATAGTTTTCTTACTGAAAAATATGGCTTACGAAAGTAAAGCATTTCGATCGTTTTTTAAGATAACATATTTTTAACGTATTCAGAATATTTTGCAACAATAATCTCAAAATAAACTAGTTTATAAAGTTCATTTCTCAAAAAAATGAAATAGCGTAGTTGGTTTGGTAAAACTATATTTTAGTCTAACGACTTATTGATAACATTCATTCTGGTAACTAAATTTGTTGACAGAAACGAGGTTATGCAAATAAAAGCAACAAGAATTTCACCTACTAGGATTCGGCAACCTACTAGATAACCAGTACGCAAATGAAATAAAGTAACTGTCATAAAAACAAACTGAAAATACGACGGTGACCTCCGCTAAATTATGCTAGAATTTCGTAAAAAATTTGGTGACGATTAGTTAAGCAGGGAAAAAAACGTATACCAACAAACATATTGGACTTTTTTGTGCACAATAAACCCTCTGAATTCTACCCTAATACCCTACCCTCTACCCTATACCCTACCCCCTATACTATATATTCTTTAAGGACCTTCGTATATAAATATACCTCAGGGACATACAGTAAAATAGCTTAACAATACATTATAACCAACTAATATGTAAAGAAAACCTGTAAAAACTTTAAAATAAACCCCAATTCAATCAAACTGTTTTAAAAATTCATATTTCGCAGAAGAAAACAAGTCACTCGTAGCAGGAAAAAGTGACTTGAGTTGCTACGTTTCAAGATATCAACAAACGTTTAAAAAGATGTCGAACAGCTCTGAGTTCGACGATATCCACGGATGTCCAACAGATGTCTGTGACATCAAAATATAATATTTATCGGACATCCATGGGACTGACTTTTGCTGTGTGGGACGATGAAATTGGAAAACGTAGACATTATAAAGTAACCCTTAGTTCAATAAACCCATCAAAAAACATAATCCCAATAAATATTGATAATTCAAATTGAAAATTCCTACACTAATCCTATTAAAAGAATAAGGAAAAAGGGTGGAGTCAAAATTCTTTGTGCGCACACGTGGATTGGCCCACAAAGTCATGTGACTATTTTTACCTGAAAAAGGTTCCCTTGGGGTGGGCTCTTGAACCTTTTTGACTCTTTTTCAGGTAGCAAATAGTCACGTGATGGTGTGGTCTATATAGTGTCATATATATAGCGAAAAAGAGACTTCTGCTCCAACTGCATGTAAACTTTTCGTAGTCATATTTTCAAAATGGTATTAAGATTGATAAAACTTCATTCTAGTTCACTAGCTTTATTAATCTACGTGTAATCTATACTCAAACTTATTTTCATTAAAATCTATTACACAATGGTTAATAAATACAGAAAATACGTAGTTTTCTGCACTTTTTATTGTGGAAAGTAGAATTTTCAACTAAGGTGAAAAGTTATAGTCACACCGACCAGTAGTGGTGACCTTGTTTTTTTAGAAGTTTTCATTAATTTCGAAGAACTATAAAAAGAGTTAAAATTTTTTTATTTCTGTTCGACCCTCATAATTTTTGTCTAATTTTTAAGACCAAAAGCCTCGAAATCCGTCGTTAAACGAATCTTGGCCGTACTTAGGAGACTTCCTACACACTTTGTACAGTACTCACTACTGAGTTGCTCAGAATGAAATTCGAACTTGGCAAATGTAAGGAAGGCGGATTCTTGGAAAAGAAAGAGAACTGGTGGACTCGTTCGACACGGGCGATCGAATATCTCTAGACGGGATTTCGAGATGATCTTCCAGCTGAAGGTAAAACTGGTAATGATGACAGCTAAAGGACCGCTGGATGCCGTTTCACCGATTTCTGTTCTCAACAGTTGGCTGGGATCAACCCTCTAAACTCGTTTAGAAAATCCTGAATCCGTCAATAACAGATTCTTCTCCTGAAGTCTGCCTCTTTTATTCGGCGCGAGTCGTTCTTTAATACAGAGCCAGCGTCACAGCTGGTATCATTCACTCCTTGCTTATAGTCGAAGGGGAGACTCATCTCATATCATTTCTCCACATAGATGGTGAGGTGATACGTGATCAAGAAGCTAGGCTCGTAGCCCGGGAGGAAACAGGAAAGATGACCGTAGGATCGCTATACACTACGGATCGTAAGACCGGCCTCGGCCGTCAACAATAAAGCCCAATCTTAAAGTGTACCACAACGTCTCTTGTCAAGTCCAAGTTATTTTCTGGACTTAGAGAAAATTCACACAGGGCGTTACGAACAGAGGACAGCAAATTTACGACAAAACAACGAGAAACAAAGAGAAGAGCGATCAAAGTGAAAACTTACGGGTTTGAGTTCCATTATGTGAGTGATTTATTTCTGACATGCATAACACTGATTACAACTCTGATTTGAGGATAGGAAATCATTATGGAAGACGGCCAATTTGGATAACATATTAATTAAATGCGGATTATAGATGTCCTCACTGGCTTCATGAGTAGGATTCCCTCGTTTCTCAAAAGGACCATGTCATGCCATGTCTTCGTAATTCTGTCATACACTTCCACGAGCAGGATTGCCCCGTGTCTGTGTTTGTGTCTGTCCATTTCTCCCTTAGGGTTGTTTACCAGCTTACACGTGTCGAGTCATCACGTGATATTCTTCCGAGTCCTTCCCAAGGACCAGAGGAAGGGAGCGGCTGACCGTCTCCAAATTATGTTCTAAGTAACACCTTTCCCGCTTCACTTCCATGCCACATTGCCTAAGCCGATCCGAGTTTGCCTTGGATCTGACTGCCACTTATCCACGCTCCATCCTACGATCTAGGAGACAATTGTCTTCGGTATTCCCAGCACTCTGGCTGCGTACCCTCTTTCTCTGCGTCCGGATAAGGGCACTCTCTAATAGGCTCATTCAGAGTGGGCCCACTCTGAGTGTGAGTCTCCGTAGTTCGATTCATACCAGTCAGTCTCTTGGCCACTTGGGCCTGCCTGCGGCTCGTGGCCGGTGTCCTCGGTCTCGGACTCATCGTCACTAATCTGTCCGCTTGAATCTGACTACATTTCAGGGTCCTTGTTTTTATAACACCCATTTGCACTCCGTCTATCGTATACCCGTCTTGGGTGCTCAGCTCTGGGGTGATTCACTGTCTGTCTTTGGTCCCCATCCCCGGGAGCTGACCCTTGGTCAACGAGCCCTAGTGGAGTTTTTTGGGTCGGATTCCGTGTTGAACTAGTGTGCTTAACCCGTGTGAAGTGTGACACTGGTGAAACACACTGGTGTAACACCTCTTGTTTGCGTGATGGGGCGGGTGTCATACGGGTGTATTCACACTGGTGTTATACCATGTTTTACACTATTATCAAACTCGTGTTAATTCTAGTTATTTCCCAGGAAATTTCAGTTTCTTATTCCAATTTTGAACAAGTCTAGCATTTCGATTTATTACATTGGATTTCCTGATTGCATTTTATTTATTTAACAATGATTTGATTTTTCATGATATATCAATTTTTTTCATTTTTAATATTGAAGTCCGATGTTCATATGTCAATCGCAATGAATGCATTTCGACACGACATTAAAAATATGGCTTTTATTATTTTTAAGCGTGAGCCGATTTTGTTCGTAGCTGACAAAGTCAACTTAAATTGCGTTGGTTTCGCTAGGGATCATATAGTTTTACAAATGACAAACATGGTTGAAAAAAGTGTAAAAATGCATTCACCGTTAACTCTAAAACTACTGAACCAATTCAGATTCTTTTTGCATTGATCTTGTCGAAATAAACTTATTTTAATGTTCACTTCTTAGAAAGAAAAAAAATTGTTTAACAGTTCTGGTTATGCAAAAATTATTGGGAATTAAAAGTTAGAAGTCATTACCAATTGAGTTTTTACTATTTATAAAATATTAGAAGTTTGTTTACCTAGAGTAATACGCATATTAGCCCTTTATGAATTGTCATGCTGTCAAATTTTAGAAATATTTCTAAGTTCTTTTTCATTGAAAACAACAATAGGGATGCTGAGTTTTATTTGTGTTTTGTACTAGTGTACACAACCACACATGAAAAACTTAAACTTCTAGTTTTTCAAAATTGCGTTTAGTGCGTCACCAGAATGAAACTCATATCAAACTGTTTTGATAACCAGAAGTCAGTTAATATGCAAGAACAAAGGCGAGGTGTGATTTTTTTTTGTTTTTCTATTGCAAAAATACATTTTCCGTTACGGACACTCATTTCACACCCGACAAAAAGGGTTTTAAATGAGTTTCTCACACCGCACTCATTTGACACCAAAAAACTCCACTAGGGAAAGATTTATTTGTTTGATTCTCTTTGGTTTTGCCATGCGGTTACTTCTCTTCTGTCCACGCTTACTAACGTTTTCCCCCGGTGTTATCCATAAAATAACCGACTGAGGAAAACTTGTCCGAAAAATTTTACAATACCAACTCTACACAATGTTTATTCACAAAAGTGACGGACAGAATAATAGAACGGACAGAAAAACTAAACACGCTTAATACCATTATTTAAAAAAAACTAGCGGGCAGATAACGGGCAGGAAAATTTATTCGTACTGTTTTTATCATAGGGAGATAGATGAATAAAATTAAAAAATTACTGGCAGAAAGAAAATGGGCAGATCACTGGCGGCTATATTCGAACTGTTTAATCACGGGCAGAGAAAATTTAAATTTAAAAAATGACTGGCAGAAGGAAACCACTAGAATTGAGTATTGATGCACCAACATCGCTGAGAAGGGAGATAATGAAAGATTCGTAATGTATGAATTAATACATGTCCTAACCGAACCTTGCTTAACTTAATGAAGAGAAACCTATAAGCGCGCCAAATTCACCAAAATTCCTGTTATGTTCTGTGTTCAACTGGCCTCCCCACATAACGCAAGTCAGTCCGGTGGATGTCCAAAAGATGTCAATTTCGGACATTGGTCCAATCATTTGGATGTCAGTTGGAGAGCCCAGGAACATCCCAAAAGCCGAAACGGAGATCCAAGGGATGTCCTTTTTTAATTTTTGTCCGCCCTAGCCAGCACCACAGGATGTTCTACCAACATCCGAAACAGTCATATTCCGGATAAAATTACAACATCTTGAGGATAATGTTTTTAATTAGGTTTTAATATGTTTTTAATGTGGTTAGCAAGCCAGCTTGCTAACCACTAAGCTGCTAGATGTTATTGTTAATTAACAAATTATATATCGAGATTATATCTATCAGACTTTAAACTTTTTTCCCAAGCTACGGTAAATGATATGTAATGCACCGATATGTTATCTACCTTTAATATTATTATGTTCCCAAATCCATGGACATCTCAGACCCATTGGCATCTTCAGATCCATGGATACTTTCAATCCATGGACATCTTCAGATCCATACCTTCGATGTTTTCTAGATTAGTTATGGAATCTGTGTACCGTATATAAAGCCACTAGAGAGACCGAGTAAGCAGTCAGTCTGCTGCGTGACTTCTCTCTACTAGATCTCCTGTGGTAATATAACAATAAACTAGTTCTGTCCTAAATTGTCTTTGTGTGTCGGTTGAACCTTAAGTAAGCGCATCTTTTACTCGTCCATAAAAGTGCCTTACAGATATATCATTGTAAAATCCCGATAGAGACAAGTTTGAAACTCTTTTTTTTAACCCAATTAAATAATCATTGCATAAATAAACATAATTGCACAACAAAAAAAGTTACTTTCGGACCCTTAAAAATCCATATTGGGACTCATTAATTAGATTGACAAAAGCAGTCTTTTATCGGACGGTCACACAAACAACGTCTTTTTTCCCAAATAAAACCAGGCGTGTTGTCTGGGATAGCACTGTTATAATGTTGAGGAGACTGACTGACTCGATGAAGGTCGAAAAGAGTTGAGAGAGAAAAGCGCTGATGTTCACTTGTTCTCTCGAATAAATTTAGCTCTCTCGAATGTAGATTTTAACTTAACTATTACAAATTTCCAAATATTGCTACATTTGTCATTTCTATAGAGTGTATGTGTCAGAATGACAAACATTTCAACTCTTGACCGCTAGATGGCTCCACACGCAATATGCTGGTGCGGAGTACCCGGCCTTGTGAATAGTTCTTAGACTGTTCCCCTTCTTCTTTTTCTCTCACTCTCTTTCAGACCACGCTTTGGGAGAGGTCTCTAGAAACTACTGCTCTACCAAGTAATTTCTTTCAGTTTATTCTTTTTTCTTTTGTGTGTTCATTTGGATCCTCAACACTGGTAATTATTCTGTTTAGAGTCACAATTCATTTATTATGTACATGTGCGACTATCTGCCTCATTATCAGCAGTGTGAGTCTTATCGCTACACAGACATGTTCTTTCTCTTTGTGTTTTATGTGATTCTCTTGTCTCCACCACGTGTGTGATTCTTCTCACCTGGTCATGCCAGAAGCTCCACTAGTTGGAAAGAACATTATTATTTGTCCTGTTTAAAATACAGAAGCCTCAAAGCCGAATCTCATTTTTCGTTTCATTATATTTCTCACAGTATGTGCTTCCCTAACCGAATAGGAGCATCATTTACTGGCGTTTTTCACGCCAAAATTATGTTTGATTTCTTCATCACATTCCCATAGAGTGGTTCGCGATCGAAGGAGGAACAACTCGAGGAAATGCTTGTGACGATGTCATTTTTGCCTCAGATATAGTTACGCCTACTTCATTCCTCCCTCATGGTTTGCACTGTTTCTCTACAAATACCGTGAACCACTCTAAAGTCTAATTTCTATTTGTAAAACAGAAATTTTCCGTAAATAAACCATGTTTTGGTTCAAAAAGTGTTTTGTAATCAATATTTTTCGGTGTAATTTTCATTCATTCTCATCTGTTAAAACGACATATTTGGTTACTTGGTAAATGTAAAGTCCTATTACGGATTTCTGTATAACATGAACAGGCTGTACTTATAGGGCCCTCTAAATGACGTTCGTTTAGTTCATCCGTTGGACGTCCTTTTGAGAGCCGCAGATGGATAGGCTGTGCCTTGGCTGATCGGCTCTCATTCGGACATCCGACGGCTGAACTGTGCTATTTGGGTCTGTTACTCTTGAAAAAAAACTTTCAATAGCCAAGTTGGAGAATACCCATTCCCACACCAAATTCTCACGTTTCCGTTAAGCTTTCTTTAATACTGGCCACAGATTTCTAGTGCATTGAGATAAAATAACTAATATATTGAAAAAAATACAAAGATATGACAGTGGAAAATTTGTACGAATAAGCAAAGTCAGAGAAAAACATAAAATAGTGACGACAGGTAAAATTTTGTATCAGAGGCCGAGACGAAAAGCGAGAGCTTTACAAAATTAATATGGAAAGAAGTAAATTGTTAGCTTGTGGAATCACTGGCCTTGAGTACAAGCCCACACAACGCCCCTATTCACCTTCAACTTGAAAACGGTCTCATTAGAAAATATGAAAGAAGAATCCTGGTACTCGTATCCTTAAAAGAGAAGATTTTGAAAAGATTTCACGACAGCCCATATCCAGGACATTTATTAGTTTAAAACCAAACGAAAAGATTTCAACGAAGATTTAAATGGCAAAAATGGCAAAAGAAATTCAAAAATACATATGCAGATGCAAAGTCTGGTGTAAAAAAAAGCAGTCGGAGAAAACAGAGCCCCATTATAAAACACCTTTCTCCTCCAGATGATGTTTCGCAATCAATGTTCATGGACATCATGGGGCCACTAGCAGAGTCAGGAAAGGAAGAAACCAATACATTTTAGTAATGGAAAAATATCTAACATGATATGTGATAACCGCATCGATGCCAGATGAGACAGCTGAAACAGCAGCAAACATTGGAAAAAATTTCATTTTAATTTATTGAGTACCAGAAAAGGTGTTTACCGACCAAGGAACCAATTTTCAATCTGAGCTAATGAATATCCTGTACAAAACATACAGAATAAATCGATTAAAAACAACCGCTGATGGACCCCAATGCGATGGGATGATTGAACGAGGAAATCGATCGTTAGCCGAAATTATTGCCATTTTTGTATCAAGAGAACCAACGAAAGGGTCTAATTTCCTACCGTTAGTAACGTTTGCTTATAATACCACTGAACATGTGAGAACGGGATACAGCCCATTTTATATTATGTCCTGACGAGAAGCAATTGAACCATAAGTTATGATGTAACTAGTCCAGTTATGACCATTCCAGTCCAGAAATATGACTGACCTTAACCAAGCTCACTGAATAGTTAAGGCCTGAAAGATTCGAAAAGCCCCTGTGAAGGCGAGGGGTTTGGTTAAAGTTCCCATTCTTTCCCAGGCAAGGGTCAATCACAAAAAAGTGGAGGCTAATACAGTGTTATCTGGCGCAAAAAAATTTTAGCTAGTTGGAGACCATTAAAAATATTTACTACAAATACAGACGACGGTTGGCAAAATGAACAGTAGTCGCAACATAATAATGGAAAAGGAAGAGTAGACGAGTCAATTTAGGCGTCACTAAGATATCGACCTTCATTCATCGGGACCCGATTTTGACGCGCTCTTTAGCATAGTTGATCTCACGTCCGGGCACGCCTCACTACACATTCATTTTACACGCTTTTCGAAAACTTGTAATTTAACCTTTTGAATTTTTAAAGTTATTATTATTATTTTTATTTACTAAATAAATATTTCCAATGAGGTAGTATTTCTGAGTGCCAGATGGCACAGCATTAGCTTGAGATCGTCAAAACTCTCCCAAACGACACGGTTGTTAGTTACAGGAAAATCGAAAACTAAAACAGTCGAAGAGTTTAGAAATAAGAATAATAGCAAAACAGCTGGAAGAAACTGCAGTTTAACAACAGCAAAGCACACGGAAAACAATTTTAACCTTCAAAAAATTCAAAAAAATATAATAACCATTGACAAATCATTTACAAATTTATTACTTATGCAACTCCTTTAAACGTCGGATACGAATGGAGAGGAATATTAGCATCATTACCTACCGTCGTGAAACCAAACTCATCATTGCCAATCAACTTGAAGCAGCCCTCATTGTATCGCTCGTTTTAATGCGAAAAGCGGACGTAAACGCACAGGACGAAGGAGGATATGCAGCTCTTCACTACGCGATGGAGTCGAACACAGTAAAAAATTGTTCAGGGATTGGTGGAGTGTTGGGCAAATGTAAAATTTTAACATTGTGACGGGAACACGCCAATGCATCTAGTTGTCCAAATAAACATTTGTGAAATGTGTTAAGAATTATAACGCAGTCCGGAATTTGACACTTCAATAGTGAACAGCAACAATGTTGAATTTTTTACTTTAGCTTTAATGACTATGTAAAGTAAAGATTCTTTACTTATGAATATCAACAAAGCCTAAAACAAACAAACAGGAGCCTAAAAAACCTACGCTGCTATACTAGAGACGTCTCTAACTCAACCTTTTCTAACTGAGCCTTCTCTTACCGAGCCGGTTCGATGTCAACCTATGTCCCATATACCTCACACGGGAATATATAAACCTGGATAGGCCTCTATAGAAGGGCAAGGGCCCGTATAGAGAAAGTTTAACTTACCCTATAGCACAAATGCCTGGTACAAGCTTTTTCCATACAGCACTCTTTAGCGTCTTTAGCGTCTTTTAGCCGTCTTTTCTCCCAGGAATGGAGACTACTCATACCGTTAAAAAGACGACTGTTTTTTGGCTGAAAACAGGCATAAACTAGGGAATATTTCCGTTTTTCGGGTTTTATATGCGGCTAAACTCTGGTTGTTGGCCTTTGCCTAATATGCTTAAAAACCCAAAATACTACAGTGCTTTTAAAATGGACTTGGCTTAAGTCCACTGCGCTATCATACTTTACTATCTCCATGAAATTATATATTGAGAATGTTTCTATCGGACTTTATCTTTTTCCCCCAAGTTACAGTAAATGATAAATCATTAGAAAATCCTTATAGAGAAAAGTTTTCAATTCTTTTTTAACCTGTTAAGTATTAAGTGTGCCCAAACAAAAAAAATATTTTTGCACCTTTAAAAACCAGTCGCAAACTGAAACCCAGTTTGCGACTTGTTAATTAGACCACCAAAAGCCGTCTTTTATCCCTGAGGGTATATATATACGAAGGTCCTTAAAGAATATATATGGGGGTAGGGTATAGAGGGTAGGGTATTAGGGTAGAATTCAGAGGGTTTATTGTGCTTAAAAAAGTCCAATATGTTTGTTGGCAAACGTTTTTTCCCTGCTTTACTAATCGTCACCAAATTTTGTACGAAATTCTATCATAATTTAGCGGAGGTCACAGAAGTTTAATGACAGTTACTTTATTTCATTTGCGTACTGGTTATCTAGTTGGTTGCCGAATCCTAGTAAGTGAAACTCCTGTTGCTTTTATTTGCATAACCTCGTTACTGTCAACAAAATTAGTTGCCAGAATGAATGATATCAATTATTTCTTAGACTAAAATATAGTTTTACCAAAACAACTAAACTATATAATTTTTTTGAGAAATGAACTTTATAAACTAGTGTATTTCAAGATTATTAATGCAAAATATTCTGAATATGTTAAAAATATGTTATCTTAAAAACGAAAGAAATACTTTACTTTCGTTATCCATATTTTTCAATAAGAAAACTATATATTTAGTGGTAAAATTTTTTTTAATTAGACTCACACTCATGAAAATTGACAATCACGATTAAAAGTAATCATATGATCAATTGATTGTGAATTGATGCAGTAATTTATACGTAAGGCATTAAGATAAAATGATGATGATGAATAAACCATCATGCATATTCGTTATATATTATAGTTAATTATGGGGATATAACAAATAAAAACGACGTAATAAAACAAGGATTCCAATTAAATTAATTGGTACAAGGTAATAGACAAGATTATTTTAACAAGATAAGACCATACATAAGAATCTTACAACTAGATAACGAGTCATTATCTGGTTGGTTGTCGAAAAGTGAAAGTCTTGACGCTTTTATTTGCATACCTTCGTTTCTGTCAACAAAATAAGTTACTAGAATCAATGATATCAATTAGTCCTCAGACCAAAATATAATTTTACCAAAACAACTATATTATATCATCTATTTGACAAATGATCTTTATAAACTAGTTTATTTTGAGATTATTAATTCAAAAATATTATAAATTAGTTAATAATATGCTATCTTAAAAAGTGAACGAAAAGCTTTACTTTCGTTAGCAATGTTTTTCAATACAGAAACTATATATCTTGTGGCGAAACTAGGTGAGTTTAGAATTTTCCATAATAAGTATTGAATGTGCGCGTGTATCCATAACAATCCTGATTAAGGCAAGTCATTTGATCACTTTACATTATTATGATATAACTTCTCAGTATATCAGATATTCAGAAAATAATAATGAATGACGGAACATTCCAATTCACATTGAAAAATAAATACGACGGGATTTAAAAAAAATAATGTAATAAATCACGAGTTGCAATTAAATTAATCGGAATATGAATATGGTAACATAAAAATGGTAATAGATATTAAATTTAATAGCTTAATAAAAGAAAATAACAAAATGAAATTAATACGAGAATGGCCCTAGTGCAAAACTCTGGAATTAAACAAGTGTAACCAAAAAACATACATTTTGCATGTCTTCCAGTCGACTTGTAATGGAATATAAATTATGTGGATAAACAAATTTGGTATCTTAGCAATTATCCTAAAACCCCCGCAAAGAAATCTTGTCAAGCCTATTCAGACGGTCACACAAACGACGTCTTTGTCCCAAATAAAATAATTTTGCGTCTACATTAGTACACCAAGAGCCGACTTTTATCCAGCCTATTCGGACAGTCACACAAAAGTCTTTTCCCCCCAAACACAACAAGGCATGTTGTTTCTGGAATTTTCTAGTTCCAAGCAGTACAGTCATGACTGTAAGTTTCTTGAACAGGATTAAAAATATAATCTGTTTTCAAGCGTATTGGCGGAAAGTATTCTGGCGTTCTCGCCTTAAACAAGAATAAGGGTGAAAAATGAAAAGAAGAAAAAAAATGAATAAAAGAAGACAGGGCGAGCACGCCGGTATTCTTTCTGCAAATCAGAATAATTACAGTACAAGTTTCTAATAAATGTAGACTTCAAATAAAGCTATGGTCATAAGGATCAGTTTGAACTCTTAGGCCTGCTCTACATTGTTGTGTTTGTTACTTTTGCAAAGTTCAGTTTTAGCCCCACATCATACTTACCCAGCTTACGAATTACATAACCAGGCCACCCCAGAGATAAACAGAGATTGGACTCAGATAAGGGGACTCAATGGACGACAGTTCTACGGGAATGCTCAGAACTAACGCTTTTTGCCAGATTTCTTTAAAAATTCTTCATTCGAACCCCCCGCTGGCAAAATCTAAAGACTGAACAACGTCTAGCGCGAATTGGCCTCCAAAACTAGCAGACCGATAATTTCTTGGCCTCCTAAACTAGCAGACTAAAATTGTAGTTCTGAGCATGCCCGTCGGTTGCACAGAGTACATTTAGTCTGCTTTAGTCTGTTTATCTCTGGGCCACCCCCTTCTCCTACACCCAAAACTTTTTTTCCCCCACCGTTGTTGATATTGCGCATCCAAAACACCTGCAAATTACCTGTGGTCGTAACACAGCCCACCGAAAGAGCCAAGGCCTCGTTGATAAAATCACAAACTCTTAAAATGCGGAAAAATCTCCAGACAGCGATGCTGCTAGTGATAGTGTATTTGGTCACGACGCATATGATCACGATTTCCCTACAACTGAACTCTTCTAGCTTTCGAATTGAAGCTGTGAGCAATCCTCTTATAATTTGAAAAGAGAAAATCAGCACTCTCCTCCACTGGAAAATGAATCTCAGGATTTCAAAATAAACATGGTGAAAGCCTATGATGTCCTCTACGAGAGAATATTTTAATTTTCCCTTTGCGATAACTTAAACAAGAGTGTGTTGTACCAACAATCTGAGAATAGGGAGACCTGGCAACGTGGCTAGCAGACAAAAGAAGAGGGCGATGAGACAGACTGTCGAGGAGAGGATATAAAGGGGTTTGCCATACCCTTGCTATTCTTGATACTTCTCATTCTGCTCTAAAACTCTCTGACTCGGTGGTCCCCCCTATATCTGACTAGGAATTCGAATCAGCTTCTATATCACTTAACAGCAAGTCAGCTCCTGGCAATGACGGCATCTCTGCTGACCTCCATCTTTGTAGCCTTCCTGTGATAAAGCCGCTTCTTCAAGAATCTCAATGCTTGCCTTTTGCTCTCCTTCTTTCCCAAAAACTGGAAACTCTCTAAGGTCGTAGTCATTGGCAAACCAAACTAGCCTGATAACTCAACTCTCATCAGCCTCATCTCGAATCTTGCCAAACTCTTAGAAACAGTTATTCTGGGTCGCCTAATCTGGTATAGCCGCTCTCTGAACTGGATTTGTGACTTCCAGCACGGTTTCCGTGAAGGCAGGTCGACTCCCAGTCCGCCGCCCACTCTCTCACTTCCTTTATTGAGTCTGCTTTTGAGGAGTGAAAGGTAAGGGCTGCTGCGTTTCTGTACATTAAGAGTGCTTTTGACTCTGCGTGGCACCCTGCAATCATTGCCTCCCTGGCGAAACGTTCCTGTCCCGGCTCTCTCAAAAAAATTGTGCAGAGCTTCCTCTCTAACAGAGTTGCTGCTATCTCGGTCCAAGACTCCACTTTTTCCAAATCAGTCTGTCTCGGATGTCCTCCAGGAGGGATGCTATCCCCCTTCTTGTGAAATATGCTCGTCAATGACTTGCTCAGACTAACGTTTCATTTTCCAGTAAAATTTATTACGTATGCTCAGACTTGCCGTTCGCTCAAACTTTTGAGTTTGAGTTCCGCACAACTCATTGTCTTTGAGTTTCAGCGGCGCTATGAAGCGCGAATGAGTTGAGTTACGCTCAGATTTTTGAGTTTCCGCTTATTTTTTTTTTTTCAATAACAAAAAGGGGTCAGTATCGCGTATGGAAATATCTGACCTCGCTCTTGAAAAGAGGGAGGGAGAGTTTACTACAACAAAGTGGGGAAGAGTGGGAATACAAAAGGCATTTTGAGAGAACGATTGAGTTGAGCGGCGTTTATTTTATTTGATTTTGTGCACCGTTCAAAGTCAATTTTTTTTAGTTGAGTGAAACTCAAAAAATTTAGTTTGAGTTGGATTTTTCTCAAAGGTTGAGTGCGCTCGCGGCAAGTCTGCTGACGACATTACCATGTAACATCTCACAAAGACCCAGAAATTGCTACTCGTAATCTACAGATTGTGTGTGACAGGGTGGTCAGTTGGCTCCAATCAAGGAAACTATATCTGAATGCCCTCAAAACTGCCTTTGTCTTATTCTCCCGCAAACGATCGCATCGCCCAACCTAAACATCTGCATTAACAACATCATGATTTCTCCTTCTCTGTCTGTCCACTTTCTTGGCATCATTGTTGATGCGAATCTAAAATAGAAAGAACATCTAAACGCTAAATGTGTTTCGGCCAATTGTGCTCTTCTCATGGTTAACTCCTGTCTGCGCCAATCCTTTGGCTTTGATTGTATGCGCCTCAGGTCTCTTTACCTCTCAAATGTTGAGCCGATCCACACCTGTGTCAGTGTGGCTTTCACTCGGTCCTTCAAAACAGCTCCCACTTTGATTCCCTTTTGGTGTTAGCTAATCTGCTGCCGCTTGATCTGCATCTCCTCAAACTTGCCAGCCTAAAATACCTATCTCTGAACCTCATGGCGGTTTCTCTCCCTCCTCGTTAAAGAACCTGTCTAAGTGCGTCCCGTTTCTTATCTCCGCCCGGAAAATTCCACCTTCCAAACTTGTAAAATTTGCCGGAGCATCCTCCATGGTCCCGCTTCTTCTTACTGATCATAGGTACTGAGGTACTGAGACTCACTATCCAAACTTCTTGCAAGAGGACTGTCGCTAGTTTCTGTGTGGGTGCCTCTAACTCTACAAATGTCTTAGACGTGTTCAACTCCTGGTTGCCTACCTCACCCTCTTATAGACACGCAACATGCTCTGCACTCTCTAAAGCCGTGGAAATCATTTCCCATCGGTGGCATGCTTTTAGTTACTTTGAAATCTGGTTAGAGAGGAAGGACACTCCTATGTTATTCCAGCCTGCGTTTTCTTTGTCTCGGCCCTCGGTCAGTCTTGTCAGCTCCTCCTTGCCTGCCACTAGTCCTGCCCTAGTAGAACTAGATATCTTTTAGATACCTACATATCTTTCTGCTATCTTTTTTTTTGTAGATATCTTACAGATATCTTTTAAATATATACAAAAACATCACCCGTTTAACATATCTATAAAACATTTAGAAAATATCTTTATAAAAACAACTTATGTAAGATATCTTAAATGTATATAAAATGTTGCATATAAATGTGCATATAAATGTTAATAAAAGATAGCACCTGGATTCAAACCGAGATCATCCAAGTTAACCAGCCAGCTGGCTAACCACTACGCTATCACGTATTGCATTTAAATAAGAAATTATATAGTAACGCTGTATCAAACGGACTTTAACTTTTTCCCTTAAGTTACAGTAAATGATAAATCTTTAGTAAATCCTGATAGAGACAAATTTTAAACTCTTTTTTTGATCAATTAAATAATCTTTGCGGCTAGAAAAAAAAATATTTTTGGACCGTTAAAAAAACCAGTTTGAAACCCATAAATTAGACCGCCAAAAGCCGTCTTTTATCAAGCCTATTCGGATGGTATAGACGCCGTCTTTTAAATCCCAAATAAAAAAATGTGAGTCTAAATTAGACCGCCAAAAGCCGACTTTTATCCAGCCTATTCGGACGGTCACACAAAGACGTCTTTTTTTCCCAAATTAAAACCAAGCGTGTAGTCTGGGTATTGAGACACAATGAATGAACAATTCCAGTATCGAGTTATTTAGAATCCCATCCATTGAAATCGTACAATGTCAAATTTAAAAAAAAAATCCTACAAAATATACTTTCCGCCACTTTTTTCAATTTGAAAACGGCAGGCAACGAAGGAGGAACATTGGACCATTGCTGTTTTAAAAATGTAGTTTAATCACGCTTGGATATTTTTACTGTTTGAATGGGCGGATTAGATATGAACTCGATAGTACGACTGGCTAGTTGCAATAAAGTTGTTGCACTTTTGCAAAATCCAGCAAGATTTTTTAGGTAGCTAATAATACGATTTTTATACGCAAAACAGCCGAAGATTTCATGGGAACCACAAATCGTCTACCTAGAATCCTACATGTTGCAGATAATATCTATTATCTTTAGTTAAATCATAAATCCCATTGGTAAAAAAGTATATTTCTTATTTTTGTTCCTTCAGCATGTCATATTGGTATAGTGGTTAGCGAGTGAGGCTACCATTCTAATGGTTAGGTTAGAGTCCCACAATTGACTTAAGACAAATTCCCCTAGTGCGGAATGAATAATACGAGAAAGTGGAACAGTAGTGGCGTAGTTTATTTAAAAGCATTTTTCAAAGATGTATTTAAGATATCTATGAAAGATGTATATTAGATATTTTTAAGAAAGATACCCCTAAGAGATGACAATAGGTTACTGGATAGTTATCAATAAGATATCTTTGTAGTAGATAACTCTTTGTGTATTATATATTTAAAAGATATCTCGTTCTACTAGGGTGGCTGCGTTTTAGCTAGGCTTTGGGCAGGTCATCCCACAAAGGGTGAACCCAACGCCGAGGCGATACAATCAAAGTCCCTCGGTAAAAATGTTATTTCTGCCTTTCTGGCTGAGATTTGGCACAAAGAGTGGATCTCCTCTCCCAATGGCTACTCCTCGAATGTTTTTCCCCGAAGTCTCTTTTGCTGCCTTGCTCTTGCGCCATATCGATCAAATGCAGTGACGTTCCAGCTACTGTCCAGACATTGCGCTCTCAACTCCCATCAGCATCGCTTTGGTTTCTCTGTCTAATCCGCCTGCGCGTGTGGCCACTCATTTGAATGTCTCCCTCATTTTCTGTTTGACTGCCCAAATTTCTCCCAGTTGCTTCGTCTTGCACCGTCTTGACAAGTTACCTGGCCTACCTTCTCATCAAGCGAGTCTAGTCACTTCTAGATGAGGCCACTCGCCATCGCATCTGTCGTTTTTATTGGTTGGCAATCCTGCTGTGTTTTTTTGGCTTTACTCCTTCCGTTTCGTTTCGTTTTTATCTATTCGTCCCATGCCTCCACCCCTCTTCCACACATCTTGTCACATAGGCCGCACTCTAGGGACTTCCAACAGGGCTCTTGTGTCCGTCACTAGCTATACCGGTGGTCGCTGGCTGGCGGCCGGCAAGTTTCACCAAGCCGGGCAGGTACTCATCAAATGACGACACAACGTCCCCCCCTCGCGGCCCGCCCTAGAAATGGCGATAGGCCCAGTTTCCCCTCGGTTTTTACTGTTTTATAAGCTTGTGTACATAACCCTTTTTAGTAAATAATTTAGATGTCTTTCGGCTTGCAAATACAATGGGCTATACTCGGAGTCCAAGGCTGCGCCCAAATTTAAAAAAAAATTTAAAAAATACCTTTTGCTTGCTACGTTCGTGTAAAGCTAATAAACAATGGCCGCGTCTTAATCGTCTATTCGTCTATTCTTAAGTGTCTATTCTGGTCATTCCAAAGAGTTATCGCGAAAAACTGAAGATATTAATTTAATTTTCAAAAAATTCTAGTACAACATGTGGACACATGTTATCTAATCAGGAGTGAAGTTTGGTGTAGTTTTGTCAATAACTGTAGGAGTTATTGACTCAATTTAAAAAAGGCTTTTCACGAGTTAAATTTTTCACCGCCATAAAATGCTTTCGGAATAAAAACACAAAAAAAGGATAATATATTTATATGGACACAAAGTTTGACCATTTCTCTATCGTTTAGAAAAAAAATTTGAATTTTTGACCCTATATTTTAGGAAATATGTGCATTTTCAAAAAGGCCTCTTTTTGGGTTGGTTGGGTTAACATTTTTACTGCAATTGATATAGTAATGGGCGGGGCAGACAAGGTTGAGGGCGGAGCTTAGCTATTTTTTCCTTATTTTAAAATTTTTATTTACACCATAATTCAATAAAAAAATTTTACGGACGAATAGAAACGATGTAGGAAACACGCTTTCTATTTTAAAAAATATTTAAATGAATTTTATGGTCTAAAAAGAGAACGTCCCACACTTCCCACCCTAGTGTCCTAATTTACCCTACATTTTATGCTCCTCCCACACATTTTTAAAAACTGCCGTCTCCTATGGGTAAACGGTTTATTCAAAAACTAATTAAAAAATATGGGGGAGGGTCCTTAAGTGTGAAATAAAGAAAGATGTCAAAAAAATGTAAAATAGGGTATTTATATTGGGAGATTTGCAAGAAAATAGAAAACTGTCCCGCCTTACTCTAGTCTCCCCAAAGGTTCAAGTTTAACGTTTATTTGTAATAAGTAAATATTTGTAAAATCTTAGTGGGTAGGGTATCTTTTTTTGAGAGTATGTCTGGTGGAAAGAAAGATATATGAAGCAAATAATTTAAAATTGGATGGAGAGAAAAATGTAGGTGTGGAATGTTATTTATATTGTATTGATCGCGTGAATAAAAATTATCAGAAAAACTTCGAAGAACCAATTTTTTCACACGGTTATCATTGTTATGTGTGCTTACCTTGCCTTCTCCGGACATAAATAATGAATCACATTTTTGCTTGAATTTGAATGTCACTTTTATTGAAAAGGAAACTTATTAAAAATTTTCTGTCTTTACCCCCTTTAAAAAAAGGTAAAATCTATTCAAATATAGCACTGGGCCTATTCTTCCGTCCGACGGAAAAATAACGTAATTTCTTATAGTGGGCTATTTGTCCGTCGTGAAGGAAATTACATATACTTTTCATAAAAAAGGGGAAAATCATTTTCACCCTGCTGTTCCCCGAAAATAAGCCCAGTTCAAGACGAATCTTTCGATAAAATCACAAAATTTAATGATATAGTGCTAATAAAAGAATCAATATAATTTAGGGTTTTTTTTCTTCATAAAGCTCAATTTCAGAAAATTTTACATCTTACATATTTTCAAGTTCAAGTTTGTTCAAAGTACGAGTTCTAGGAAACAACCGAACAAGAAAATGGGATTGACATAATATAGCTAATGTTCATACTAGAGCCTTTTTAGGTATAATTCTATTTCAAGTATCGTTCAGAATATGCAGCGTTTTAGTCTTTTTCAGCATTACGTCGCATTACGTACAACGCAATTCGGATAAGGCAGCCTCTGCGTGGAAGGCATTCAATTTTTTGGGTGTTTTTTTTTTGTTTCGTACTTTTTAAAAACTGACATTATTCTTATACGTAACGCTCAAACAGGTTGTAGTCTGAATGAGGCTTTAATCAGTACTCTGTATCGAAAGCGTCTGGTTTTTCCGATTTGTATAACCATAGGTTGCTTAAACCCAATTACGTTAAACGCAACACACAAAAATTAAATTTTTGAGAACACTAAAATTTTCGAGTGTGAATGTAACTTTATATTTTATTGAAAAACAATACTGTTCGACAGAGGAATATATTTTATCATCGTACATCAATTCATTACCTATGGTTGAAAAACTCCCATAAAAATCTGACGGTGGACAAATATACGTAAAGTCGCAAACATCAAACGGGCAGTGAGTTGAGTCCTCGTACCTTGCTTCTAAAAAATTACTATTAAAGATATTGAATCTAGAATTAATCTTTTTCTACACACAAAAAACAAAATATAATTATCGTTCTCTTTTTCTTCCATGTATTCATCATTCTTACATACTTAAATGTATCTCTGAATTATCTTTTATTTTAGTGTCTGCTTTTATCGAAATTTTCCCTAGAACTAGGCTTAAATTGAGAAAATAGTTTGGTGAAAATCTCCCCCATTTAAAGCATGTATGTAATTTCCTTAACGACGGACGAATAGCCCTGAAAAGGAATAACACTATTCGTCCGTCGGACGGAAGAATAGCCCCGGTGCTATATTTCCGTCCGACGGACGAATAGACTCTACCTTAAAAAAAATCGCCAAAACTACAAAATCTCGGAAACCTCAAAAAAACCCCTAAATATCTCAAGAAAATTCAAAAAATCCTAAGAAAATAAAAATCAACCATCCTCCCCCCAAACAAAATGCCCAAATCTCAAAAAAATCTCAAAAACCTAAAATATTTCGAACTTTACTTTTTACCCCGCACTAATACACACACCCCCCCCCCCCCCCCCCCACCACCACCAGGGAATAAAAGTAACACTCTCAAAATCAAGTAAAAAAATACACACTGGTAATAATAACCGTTAATGAATAGAGCAGTAGGTGGGGATTTTATTTTATAATAAATCGAGCCTAATAGTATGGTCAACCCCGAACAACTTATTAGTAGCCAAAACTTCCACGAACTTTGTTATTATCAAGGTGTTATATTGTTTTGTAAACCCCTGTTGAAGCAAGAATTGGGTTCAGCAACTCCTATCGGTGGTTGCCAAAACCAAGGTGTCAAAAGGTGTCTAATGGCGACACTGGTTACGACTGTCGGTGTCAGCAAGATATATGTACTACGTGATATTCTCTGTCTCTGTCTTATTCTAGATCCTCACGGGTAATGTGGTATATTCTTTACCGTATCAAACACACTGTATCCCTGCATAAATATACTAAGTGCCATTATTAAAGATTCACACTTCAAAAGGTTATGGCCCAGAACGCTACCAATGCAGAATTTGCCAATGTGTAAAACTTTCTTTTGCTAACGTGTAGAACTTTCTTTCACAGAACTTATTGAAATCATGGCAGCCATGCAGCATAATGGATTCAGAGATTTAAGTCACGTTGTAAAGTTCAACGGTGACAACTACAATGAATACAAGTACGAGCTACTCAGCACATTAGAACAACTTGGACTCAAGAACATGCTTGAACCTGTTAACGGGATTCTCAACACTTGTCCAGAACCAGTAAGTACATGATACACATATTTAATATATAAGTCGTACACCCAAAGGTGAATAATGATAACTTGATCTTAGACACTAATCGTACCCATTCAAATTGTTATCTTTTCAAAGTTAACAAGTACGAGACAAGTTATGACTCTTTTTTGCAATGTCACTAGAATCAAACTCCAGTTGACAGACACTAAGCATACTCATTCAAGCTGTTATCTCCTCAAAGATAATAAGTACGAGAAAAGTCATTACTCACTTTTGCAATGTCACTCGAATCAAACTCTATAGCTGACAGACACCAAGCATACTCATTCAAGCTGTTATCTCCCCAAAGATAACAGATGCGAGAATAATTTATGATTCGTGTGTAATATGAAACTAGAATAACCTATATTCTTTTTTTTCTCTTCCCAAAGATACCAGCTGAGGGGGCTCACCAACAGGGTGACGAACAAGTCAACAACCCAATAATACTGGCACCAGCAAACCAGGTGGAAATCGATGCCTGGCGCCTGAGAGACGTGACATGCAGAAACTCTATTCTAGCAACAAATGAGCCAATGCAAAAGCAATCTTTGTATGGATGTGAAACGGCCAGAGAAATGTGGATGAAGCTACGGACTAAATACGTAGCAAGAGCTGATGACTTGGAGCATACTTATCACCAACAACTGTGCGACATCAAGCATGATCCTGGTAAATCTTGATAAACTGAACAAAGTTTTCCAAAAATATGAACAAACATTTTTATCATCCAGGAAAAGACATACGATTCCACATTAACAAATTCTGTAATGTTGCAAACAAGCTAAGAGAAATGGGAAGTCCTTTACCCACTAATCTACTCATCAGCAAAATCATTTGCTCTCTACCAGAGCCCTATAAAGAATTCAGAGCGAGATGGAGAGATGTCACGACACTAGATAAAACCATAGACAACATGACTATGCGTTTGATTGGAGAGGAAGAAATAATTGCATGTTACCAACCAACATCCAGTAACAACAATGTATTTAAAGCTTCAGGTTAAACAAAGATTATACTATATCTGTACCACTCTATCTGAACATTTTCCTCTATAAATTATATTTTTAGACCGAAGGAATCAATATCACAACGATCAAAGTCACAGAGGGAGACACAGAGGAGGATACTCTAGCATGAGAGGCGTAAAGAATGGTCGGGTCAACGATCAAAGAAGACAACAGTCCGCGCGTCACCACTCTGGAGCGAATGCTGATACCAAAACATGGAAATGCATCTACTGCGAAGTGGATACCCATGAGACAAAAGACTGCAGGAAGATGCTTAAAGCCAGAGAACTGGCCAATGAACATTTCAGAAAGAAGAAAGCTTCGTCTGCATATGGTGCTTCTCACTCCGAAGAACCAGATGATGAACAAGAGGAAAAGGTTGAAGATGGTTTTGCAGCATCCCAATATTACGCCGTCAGAAGCGTATTTGACTGGTTTGCCGATTCAGGCGCAACGGCTAGCATGACGGATCAACGTCAACTCCTGATGGACTATGAAACAATTAAACCAGGAACCTGGTCAGTGTCAGGAATTGGTGGAACAAACCTATCGGTCCATGGCCGAGGAAACGTCCCCATCATTACAGAGGTAAAACATAACAATTGCCCAATCAATAATGAAATGTATATTTACTTATATATATATTTATTCAAGATCAAAGGGAAGGAGAGTGACTTCATCATAAAAAAATTTCCTACATGTCCCTGGAATCGGAATCAATCTTTTTTCGATTGGAGCCGCGACGGAAGCAGGCATGGAATGCACGTTTATTGGAAACAAATGCAACTTCTACCACAAAACAGAAAAGCCATTAAATGCAAATGGATTTTGGACTTTAAACCAGGCCACAAAGGAGTAGACCCAAGATACAAGGCAAGGCTTGTAGCCTGCGGTTATGATCAACTGTATGGCGTCGACTATCTGGCAACTTATTCTCCCGTCGTGAAACATTATTCTATTCGACTGGTCCTGGCAATTGTAGCGGTTTTTAACTTAGAAATGTTGCAGTTGGACATTAAAACTGCATTCTTGTATGGAAAATTAGAAGAGACAATTTTTATGAGACAACCTGAAGGATATGTGATACCCGGAAGAGAAGAAGAAGTATGTTACCTAAACAAACCAATCTATGGCCTTAAACAATCATCAAATTGTTGGAACAAAGAATTTGACGGTGACCTTACAAAATTTGGCTTTAAACGCTCACAACATGACAGGTGTGTATACTTAAGAATTCGTCCCGACGGGGAATACACTATTCTAATCATCTATGTGGATGACGGCCTCGCCTGTAGTAATCGCCCTAAAGTTTTTGAAGCCATCCTTGAACATCTGCGGAAGAAATTTCAAGTCAGAACATTACCGCCGAATAGATTTGTTGGATTGGACATCACTAGAAACAGAGAAGATAGGACGCTTTCAATTAATCAACCAGATTTTTTCCGAAGGATCCTCAAAAGATACAACATGGAAGACTGTAATCAAGTTTCGATTCCAGCTGATCCCAACAACAAGGTGACCGCAAAGATGAGTCCAAATACAGAAGAGGATAAGCGAGAGATGGAAAAACGTCCAGTTAGAGAAGCAATTGGGTCCCTAATGTATCTAGCAAACATGACCAGACCAGACATATCATACGCGGTTAACCAAATTTCGGCTTTTGTATCAAATCCCGGCTATGGACACTGGGACGCGATAAAGCGGGTACTAGCTTTCCTTGCTGAGACAAAGAACCACGGAATCTGTTTTGGTGGCAAAAATCTAAATCATGAGACCCCTCTTATTGGTTTCACCGATGCGGACTTCGCATCCGACACAGAAAAACGGAAGTCTACAAAAGGTTTCATGTTCCAATTCCATGGAGAAAGAGTCTCTTGGGGTAGCAAGCGCCAAAGAGCAACAGCAATAATTGGGTTCAGCAACTCCTATCGGTGGTTGCAAAAACCAAGGTGTCAAAAGGTGTCTAATGGCGACACTGGTTACGACTGTCAGTGTCAGCAAGATATATGTACAGTATCCTGCAAAAAAAATCCGAACGCGATAGTTTATTTTCTAACATCTAGTGAGGGAAAAATAAACTATCGCGTTCGGATTTTTTTGCAGGATACTGTACTACGTGATATTCTCTGTCTCTGTCTTATTCTAAATCCTCACGGGTAATGTGGTATATTCTTTACCGTATCAAACACACTGTATCCCTGCACAAATATACTAAGTGCCATTATTAAAGATTCACACTTCAATAACCCCCGAAAAATTGATGTGTGGGAACACACGAATTCTTCACCTAAATTCTCACCTAATTCTACAAGTTTTCCCCACCAATCTGTATAAGTGTTCAACAAGGCTGGATCACCGCGATGAAATTTCTACTGCGGTACTACCGCACGCGCTCGTCTTACCGCAGTACCGCGTTAGTTCTCAAAAGTAGCGTGCGGTAGTGGTGGTGTTAACGCCATCTAGCGCTGAACGTCAAATCACAACGTCAAAACAACAGGTGGCACTCTTTTTCGAGAGCAATTTTCTGGAGGAATTCATAAGTCCTATGACAGATCATTACTCGTTTACAGTTCAGAAAATCAGATTCT
Source organism: Daphnia galeata (assembly GCA_030770115.1). Taxonomy (NCBI): domain Eukaryota; kingdom Metazoa; phylum Arthropoda; class Branchiopoda; order Diplostraca; family Daphniidae; genus Daphnia; species Daphnia galeata. Next base: position 7,669,467 of record CM061123.1, on the reverse strand, counting down.
TAAATCAAATATTTAAACTTTTCAATTCTCCAAATGTAATGAAATATGACGGGGCTAGTCGTCTTGAAATATTTTCAAATAAGTTCTAGGCCAGGAGGGCCACCCTCAGCCCCAACTCTTAAAAATAGAAATAAAGATATGACAGCACATCAGAAGTCTGACAGACTTGCGTGTTTGTTTCGAAAAAATTATATGTTAAACTTTAAGACCTGCTCTATTTTTTGATATATTTTCGTTTTTCATTGTGTCATTAGAAGCTTTGGAAAAAATTAAGAAGAAATGGAGGGAAAGCGCACCTCTATTTCTAGTACTAGTGCAGCCACTACAAGCAACTCGCGCCGCTGCATTTGCGAACGGAGTGAAAGCGTGTAAGGGGCGCGCTACTACTAAAAGTGCTGCACTAGTACTAGAAATAGAGGTGCGCTTTCCCTCCATTTCTTCTTAATTTTTTTCCAAAGCTTCTAATGACACAATGAAAAACGAAAATATATAAAAAAATAGAGCAGGTCTTAAAGTTTAACATATAATTTTTTCGAAACAAACACGCAAGTCTCTCATACCAAAATTAACTAAAGAAACACGTAGTCCCATAAGACTCCGTGTTATATTGTGGTAACTCGTTTTGGCAGGGGAAGAGAAGTAGGTGCGAGGTTGGTTTCAACAATCCCCCACAGGACAACACTCCTTACCGAGAGCAGGGGCAAGCAGACGAATCTTACTTCGTGATCGTACTGTGGGATTACATACAAGGTCCTTGGGTATACGCCTTCGGGTTCAGGTTAAAAAATTTTTTTTAGATATATGCAGTGCGACTTTGTTGCGTCGCACTTATATATGCAGTGCGCCCACATCGCACTAATTTTTACATGAATTAAGAGAGAAAAAAATTTACGACAATAAAACACTCATTATCACTGGAAGGAAGGGAAAATCGAAATTCAAACTTTTGAACGAATTGCCTTCGGTATACAAAGTATACCCCCAGGGATAAATGCTCACACCAAACATGCAGTTGCCCTGAGACTAGAAAATCTTCACATGGGGATTACGGAAAAAATACATAAAAAAAACTTCAACAGATACGAACGAAAATATCCAGTTGTACTGTAAGAAATTAAGTTAAGAAGGTTGCCGTAAATTGTAATAAATCGGTCAAGTAGAAAAAAAGAAGATAGCAAATAACGAAACTGAAATAAACCCGTATTAGTTTCTTTCACACCCGCATTGAGCGACGTGGCGCTTCATTTGACGTTGGCGGAAAACAAAAGGAAGCGCCACGTCGCTCAATGCGGGTGTGAAAGAAACTAATACGGGATTGAGAAAATTTCAGGAAATATGGGCTGTATTTAAATTCTAATAACTTAAAAACTAATACCCCCTCCCAAAAATCTTTTACTGTGTTTGTAGAAGAGAATATGCTCTTTAAAATAAGACAAAAACGGAAGGGGAGGGGATTACAGGTAACTAACGGCAGCGATTTTCGCTAAAGCCGTTTCCCCGTAAGCTCTGTGTTAAACACGGAAGCGGTTTTTGGGTAGTAAAAAGGGAGACGCTACTCATTTTTCGTGCGGAATTTCATTAATTTACAAGTTAGGGAAATAAAAATTGACATGCATGTAGACCAATTAGTAATAAACAAAGTTCATTTTTTAAAATTTCAATTTTTTTGTATTTAATTGGACTAAACTACAATACAGAAATACACATATTTTATAATTGAAATTAATTATACTAAATATTTAAATTTCGCGGGAGGGTTTTAGGAGAACATAGTTAAGATTAATATCAATACAGCTCATGAAAAAAACTAAACAGTGCAATTTGTTTTAGGTTAGATAGGCATTTTTTGCTATTCTGACCAGACTAATAACCCTCAGGGATAAATCTGCAATCGAAAATTGCAAAATTGGAAATGGGGGTCTAATTTTAAATATTTTTTTTTAGTACGTGTAATGAAACTGTATATGTTAATAAACGTGTGTTTCAAATTTCAATGTTTTCTATGTAGATTTACTATTTTTTAAATTTATGAGTTACTGAAATCGGTTTCCGCGTCGAAATTTTTTCGCCGTGTTTAACACGGCGCTTATGGTGGTATGCGTCATCTTAAAATTAATGCTGCATAACTACGAAATATCCTTAAAATCCCAAAATACTCTAGTTTTTAGCCTATAAAACCTAGTTTACTTTGTATTAATTAGATTTTAAGAGAATAACAAAGCAGAAAAGATATTTACATTTAAAAAACTACCCTTCGCCCCCTGACGGATACCGCCATAAGCGGTATAAAAAATTTCGACGCGTGAACCGATTTGAGTAACTCCTAAATTCACAAAAAAATGTAAATCTACATAATAAACATTGAAATTTGAAATACAAGTTTTTGACACACAAAGTTTGATTACATGTACTCAAAACAATAAAAATATTTAAAATTAGACCCCCATTTCCGATTTTCAAATTTTCAATTGCAAATTTATATGTGATCCCACTCACTTCCTTAAAAATTAAGTATAAATAGCAGTGCGTCCTATCTTTCCGGAGAGATAAGATAAGATAAGATAAGATAAGATATTTTCGGTATCTTTTCTATATCTTCTATCTTGCCTTAAAAATTGCTGAAAAAAAGTATCTTTATCTTCAGGCTGGGGCAAAAAACCCTAAAGATACAAGATAAGATACAAGATATTTTATATTTTACCCCCATCTAGTGATGGAAATTTGAAATTCGAAAATTGAACATCAAAATTCAACTTCTATCTGTATCTTAAGTCAAGTAGTAAAAACTCAAAAGTCAACCACATGCCACTCGTAGCTTTGCGTACCCACTTTGCCACTTGCGGTGGCGCTGTAAGTCACGCATATGATTAATTGAGTATTTGACGTTTCAACAAGTTGAATACTTTACGTTATAGCGAAGTTAAAATTTGCCATTTGATTAACACGCGAAATTTGTATCCAAGCCAGGGATTGTGAGCGGTGTTCTTCATTTGTTGCCTAGTTTTATTTTATTATGATGGCGTAAGTCAGTTGTATTTTTATTTTTTTAAAATTCAAAGTTCTGATTTGGGATAACGTTTTAAGAAATCTGCACCTTTTTAATAATTTAATAATTTTTTTCGAGTTTTTTATTAATGAGGGAATATTTTTTCTGATGTCGATTGCTAAAATGGCACTTTAAACAAAGTATCTCTATCTTCAGGCTCCAAAAAAAAGATAGGACGCACTGATAAATAGTGCTCATTTTAAAATTTCTAACAAGGTCCTTGGGTATACGCCTTCGGGTTCAGGCTAAAGAATTTTTTTAAAATGAAATATGTTGTGCGACTTTGGGGCGGTGGGCATACGCCCACCACCCCACGTCGCACTGATTTTTTTATGAATTAAGAGAAAATTGAACTAGCTAATAGTTGTTGATTTTCGAACAACAATAAATTAGAATATGAATGTTATAATAATATTATTTAAAAAAATAGCTGTTTTTTTAGTAATGACCTAGCTATCATTCCTATCAGCAAGAGAAACTTCAAAAATCAAATTACATATGAATTTTGAAACATTTGAAAAGCGTAAACCGTAAAGCAATTAGGTTGCAGACGACGTTTTCGTTCGAACCTACTGCAGTTGCCCTAAGTCAAGGAAAATTTGCGTAAAAATACCATTTAAAAAAGTTTAAAAAATCTCAAAAAAAACCTTCCGGGGTTGGGTAAGAAAACAATTTAAGCAACTTGGCCAAATTTGAAGTAAATCGGTCAACTAGGAAAAAAGAAGATAGGTTTAAACGAAACGGACAATAAGCCTTTTGGAGCCCAACTCTCCAATAGATATCGATAACTAAATCGATACGTGGGACACGATCAGAAACATTATTGCCTTCGGTATACTTAAAAATATAACCCTCAGGGATTAATAATTGTACTAGGTACACGCCCCTTTTTCAGCTAAAATGACCATACTATTAAGGGATGCAACTATGCAAGAAGGATAAAACACTGTCCAACATCGACAATTCCAGGGGAAATTAGCGTGCTCATGTAAAAGAGAGTATCCAAAGAAAAATAAATTCTGTTGATGCATTTGTAAATCCTCGAAATATACATGGATTTGTACCACTGAGAAAGGGGTTGTCGGATCAAAATTTTGAAAGAAATTTTGTTCCTTAAAGTTAATAAACATTTCTAATTCAACTTGAATTAGAATCTGAAACTTTTCGATATTCTCAATTCATTTCCTTAGCAAAATAATTCAAAACTGCCGCTGAACAACTACCGCTATCGCGGTAGTAAAGTACCGCGATTTATTTACTATTTTTTCATTTACCGCTACCGCGCGGTAGCGTTTGTTTTTTTGGACTACCGGGCCCAGCCCTGTGTTCAACACACCCCTCTTGATGTTTTTTTAGCAAACTAGAAGCGGTTATAATGGCAGCAAATACAGTCAATATAGTCAGATTTTAACCAAAATTGATACAATTATTAATCAACAAATTTCCTACAAATATATATTTTTAAAAATAATTTATTTAAACAATGAAATACATACAATTATGAGCTTTTAACAAAACGTTAAATTTTTTAATTACAAAAAAAATATGTTCCTTCACATGAATTTTTCGGAGGTTTTACACAATAAATCAATAATATATGTTTTATTATGGCCATGTCGCCATCCACCATAACACAAATAAAAATAGGAAACAAATGACGAATGCCGGTCACAATACCAGATGTGTATCTGAAATATGAAAAATGTTTGGAAATAACGAACCGATCACGTTTAAAACTAAATCTTGCTTGCGCTGTAGTTTTTCACGCTGAATCGATCACTGATCGATCACTTGCCGTACAACCATTCTCTAAAAAAAAGTAAAAACTGTGAACACAGTGTGGTACACTAATTCTTCGACCAATGGAAAGCCGAGCTGGACTTGAGAATAAGTGTCCTAAGAGCCTTCAGATTTACTGATGCAATCTATGATAGATGATATTATATATTATGATAGCAAATCTCACAAGTCTCACAGTGAAAAAAAATTAATGGAGAATTTAAAAGAAATAAATAAGTCGGCCTATCGGGAAACTGAGAAACTCGCGCGCGCAGCAAGTGGTCGTCACATTCGAGTTGCTTTCTGTTCATAGCCTGCCACAGCCTACCGCTGAGAGAAACAACGCCATCTTATCGAATGTGGACTAGTCACAAGTAAATTTATTCCTCGAAACGACATGAGAAATTCCCTCACCTAACAAGTAACAACCTCTGCAAATATTAAGGTTATATTCTCCCTATTACTGAAACTCCTCGTGTTTATAAACATGTTTTATGTATTCTAAATGGTAGCCTGTATCATTATTCTTGACTACCTTCTAAATAATGTCCTAAAATAGAAAATATTTAGTCATTAATTGTTCTTAAACAAGTTTGGATTAAGTTCGTTTCGTGGATAAACTCAATTTTATATGGTTATTATTCCTAGATAAATATTTTACTTTTTTTAAAGAACATTTTCTTTAACCAAATTATTACGTCTATTCGGAAAGCTCTTTGAAAAATTTAAATAATAAAAACATATGTAGCGCATTTTTAGCATTTTATAAGCCTAGTCTACACTCCACACTAGAAGTTTTTACTTATTACCTAAATATTTCGTAAAAAAGGGCGTAACGTTGAAAAAGTCTGTGCCACAATTCACAAAGTATTTTTCACTTTCAGGCTTTAGCTAGTCTCTTATATTTAACAAGTGAATCAGTGTCCACAATATGACAACATATTTCTACTATCTGTGAACCACAACGTTGACACTAAATACACTCTAAGAAGCGCTCTCCAAGACGTTGTCTAGAATTCATGTTTCCTGACAAAAATATAATTTCGTCGTTTACAAGACAAAGCCTAGGAGAGGCTACGTAGCGTGAATCTTTATGAAAAGACAACATTCTAAATCAAATATTTTCTTCCAGAAGTCGCTGATGAATTATACAGGAATTATATCACCTAAGATAAACAGGGATTTTTAATCCAGATTTAACAGCGTAATCCAGAATATGGCTAAAAAGATGTTCAAATCACGTTAGCTGAAAACAATTATTATCATGCAAATTATAGTTACCACGGGGATGTGATGAGGTAGTAAAAAGTTCACAATCTCATAAAACAGTGGAGTAAACATCGTAAGAGTAAATATTAAAAAATCTACGAATTTTTAAAGGACCTTATTCCAGTAAAAATGATTATTAAATGTTGTTTATTTTTAAAATAGAATAGGACGAATTACGTGTACGCAATGCTGTACCGGATGGAAATCGAATCAGCGAAACTGATGAGAAAGAACGTCGCGGTCGAATGCTACGCGGCATTTGAGACAAGAGCTAACTGTGATGCCGATATTAGACTACAACTTGGAGGGAGAGAGAACCGAATACGAGAGAGTGTGTGTCTTGAACAACCACATTGCAAAAAGAAAAGCAAGGATAGAAAGGATGGTGGAAAGATGCAAGAAATAATAAACACTGTCCTTGGCAAAGGATACGTCTTGTCATATTCAACAAGGCAGTCAGGTACGGGATTTCCCGAGGAATTTCAAGAATGTGAGTGCTAGCCCTACAGCTGGTTTGATGGTGCGACGAATGGCATCGAAAGAATCGAAAGAATCAAAAGACTCAAAGCTCTTGCTCGCCTACTCGTGGGTTCAAGTAGCTTCACGAATTCGACCTTGAAAGGCTGATGCCTTCCTCTCTACACTTCCGCATTTCTGTGCGCAAGCTCTCTGCACTAGCTGCAGTTAACCGAAAGAGGAGGGGACTTTCGATTGACTGCAATGGACCTTTGAATTGTCGTAGATTATTCGTGACTCAGTCGCTTAAGAATGCGGCGTTACACCGCTCCAGGTGAAACATTTTTGGCATCCGGCGCCACCTCTGCCTCCTGAGTCCTGGTGCATCGCTAAAGCCTGGAATTGGCGTCACGAGAATTACCTTAAAAGGCATTGAGAAAACAATTCCTCTTGAAGCAAGCAATATTCAAATTAAATTTATATTTGATAGGGAAAATAAACTCCCCTAAGATCGAATGGAAAATTTTGAGAATAATGCGGATGATCAATGGATATTGGATAATCAATTTTCGTTCTGCTTCAATGTGCTTGTGCCTCAAAACGAATACAATTTATCTGACTTGCTTTAGCAAACAAAGTTGTACATTTTCGGGATGAAAAAAATGCTAAATGTAGTAATGCACAGTGAATGACGGAATGAGTAGCAGTGTACGCAAACCTAAGAGATTCTAGCAAGAAATCTCATACAATAACCTTGGCTTACAGACCGTTACGATGTTGCTTGCCATCTGAATGCAAGTGTTTGCAATATGCTGATGGCGCCAAGATCTGAAGAATGGCCTTGACGAGTTACGAAAGGTAACAGAAATTAAAGAACCATGTGGTTGGAATGCTAGAAACACCACGAGAATGCCAGGAATGTGTATTATCTGCACGGTGAGCAATGACTATCTGGGTATCAACGCCATTTCAATTCGGCTCCTCGACTTTTTCAGATAACCCTAAATGGTAATTTTCTACCTTGTAATCGGCGTGCCATTTTCCACATAGGTAAGTCCAGATCCCCCAAAACGAAGTGTCACCAGACAGACTCAATGAAGTTATTCATTAATGTGAAAACATAATTCAGAAAATCAACAAAAATATATACTGACAAGCGTTTATAGACCACACACGTTCAGTGGGAGTATCTTTTAAAATTCATAATCAAGTATTGTGAATTGTGAATGAATAACGGAATTTACCAAATCCGTTTCGAATTGCAGCCAGGGAAACGAAAATCAATAACGACATCAGGCAGAATTTCAACAAAATACATGTATTTACACGCACACGGACGACAATGTACATTCACGAAAACCTCGCTTCTCAGAATCATCCTGTTTCTAAGCCAATTTAGATGAAGACGGTTCTCCAGTATACAAAACTGAAATCAGGGAGATTAGTGAAAAATTTAATGTGGGAGAAAGCGGTTTTTTCTTGTTGAAGCCAAATTATCACACTCAGCCTTGTGCTCGAGGCTGTACTTTACAAGAGGCTCCAGCATTTCGCACAGAAGGTTTCCCTTCCAAATTAAAATGGAACATTTCATGAAGTCTCAACTCGATTATTGAAAAAGACCAATTAAACGCGTTGGTCGGTTAAACTTGACAGCAGCATGGATCATCTATAACCAGCTGGCAAGCCGACATGCTTCCACGGAAAGCAATGAAGAGTGGCTGCAAAACAAGACAAATTCACGGCCAATGAAAATGACGAAATCCCTACTGATACCATCGGATTGCAATGAGTCGGGAGACCAACGTTCTTATTGATCCGCCAAAGAAAGGCTGGCTTTCTATAGAAGGACACGTAATCGCTTTAGAAGTAAGATCTTGTTTGGTTCTCCTTAAATAAATGAACATTTACGCGAAAAATGGAGCACATTACTGTTAGAATGAGAAATGTACATATGACACTTTCTACATAAGCGAACTCTCATAGAGAATACGGATAAGTAACTGAAGACTATCCCTGAGTAAAAAATGATTAATAAACATTGGCGATGTGAACAATCTACAATGACACAGAAAAGAAATGGGATGAGAAAACAATTGAATTTCCGCGTGGATCAGACTTGAATGTAAGTCACGTGACTTCCATAGCAAACGTCGAATCAATTAAAAGAAAATCAACAACAGTTTGATTATTTTGGTCCTTGTCTTCAGCAGTGTGTAAATCGCCCAAGCATGGGTTAACCATTGAACTGTTGATACGGGTTATATATATAAAAAAAAAAAAAACGTTGGCGAAAACTTTCAAAATGTTCAGAAAATTCATTTACCAATCGTTGTTAGGCAGAGCAGCACTTTTTGGAATTTTCCAGAACGGTGAATCAGTCGCAGTCGAAGGTGACACCACTCCATTCATGTGAAGCGAAGAATATGATTTCTTGCCGTTCAATTCCTGAGGACTGGTATCACTTGTAGGATCTTCTGGTTCGACGGCATCGAAATAATTCCACCAGTCCAAATCCATTTTTCCAACTGAAGGTGTTGTTGAATCACCAATAACATTGAAATTTGAATTGGTAACACACGGTGGACTACATTCAGTTGGTGGTACCCTGAAGCCATCAAGACCGGCATCGAAAAACAAACTGTCGATAGTCTGAGAATCGAAATTTTGGTAATGATCGCTGATGCTATCAGTACGGTTATCAACAGAACCAACAGTATTACTACTGGGTTCGTCACAATTCGACTCGATCTCTTGTTCAGCAGGTGAACTTGGTCTAAAATGTCTCCAATTGGTTCGAATTTCTTCTATTAATTCTTCAGATATAGTTTGATGACTGGACCTATCGCTGACACTATCCCAAGCAGCCTCCAACGGCGAAAAAGTTCGATCAAGAACCACCCTAAAAACACATGTATTTAAAGAAGAAAAAAAACAAAAATATTAAAATGAAAGACAGAAGTTCAGTACAAACCTTCCTCCTCGACCCATTCGTCTTCGTGTCAACCCTATGCATCGAGGCTGGGGTGTCGCGAGCGAAGTTAAACAAAAGCGGAATCGCTTATCAACCAAACCACCATCTGCATGGCCGTAGCATGGATATGGATTGGAAACTTGGGTAGGCTACATTAACACAGCAAATGAATTTCATCTCTTAATTTAAATTTGACATTTGCAGTATAATAAAAAAAAATTATAGTTCATGCAGGAAACGAAAATCAAACAAACCCCTATCTCACCAAAAAATATAACTATGCTCACTACTATACTTACTGCTAGATAATTGCAATGGAGTTTCCGCCGAAACGTAAAGGGGCCTTGTTTCTCAATGTCGGATTCTACTTCGTCAGCATCACTATGAGAGGCGACGATGACACCCTCAACTTCATCTTCAGAACTTCCAGAAGGTCCATCACTAAAACAACTAATTCCACGAGTGGATGATGCAACTGATGTTGATATTGTTGAAGCAGTCGGGGCAGGAACGCCGATTGATGTTAACCCTCCACGAGTTGTGGAAGTCTTGTGCCGTCGTTTCCGATAGTTTCGGCGCTCTTTTCGAATAAGCATCTCGTCCTTGTAAAAGGCAAATAAATAAATTTAACTCTCATCTAAGACAGATTATTTCAATTATTTCTCACTTTGTAAGATCGTCCCCTGTTACTCTGTATGGAAGGAAGGTTTCCAGTCAAAGGAGGAATAGCATTGGACCATACATTGGAGCTCTGAATGGTCGATAACGGTGCTGAATTGGGACGAGGCTGCTGCTTAACTTGGGCGGTTAATTCATTTATGACATGTCCAGAGTAATCAGAGAGTTGATATCGCTTCTCGTACACTTCAATTCCAAAGTGAACTACTTCTCGCTTGAATTTTTCGCGTTTCTTAATCATATCCAGAAGGGACAACGCACGGCTTAAGTCCCTCCTCAACTTCAACATTTTTTCATATGAAGCCTCATCATTTTTCCGATGCTTACGGGTTTGCATCTTTTCAGTTCGGCGTCTAAAAGCGATGTAAGGATTACCACTGGAACCGGTTCCACCAAATTTTTTCCGTCTTCACTTGTGGAATCAACGGATTGAGCTGAAACGGTCAGGTCCAATAAGAAAAAAGGTTGTGGAATTACGTTCCAATGAAAAAGAGGCGAAACAAAATACTTACCATCTTTAGACGTTTGTTTAGCCAATAATCATAGACTGCAATTATGTAATCATTATCTTGTTTTAATAATGATTTTGCCTCATTGAGGGTAACTACAGTTTGACCAGAGTTTTTCTCCAACCTGTCCATCATTTCTTCAAACTGTAATAGAAACATTAACATCAAAACAAGATCAGTCTTAAAAAATAAAGGAAAATACTGGCTTATTTGTTGACATATTTTATTTTGATATTACGTACCTGCAAAGGAGTTATGTCCAGTTTTCCAGCTTGAGAATTAATCCATTTTTCATCATCCGAATCCATGTCATAGTCTGGAATGTCTTGTTCCATTGTAAATGCTGAAAAAAAAAAAAGAATTTAGCAATAGATTTCAGCAAGAATTTGCCAGTAAGTATTATATGTATATACGTTGCATATGAATAAGATTTCTTGGCACTTTCCATTCTCCTGGATAACATCTGCTGTAGCAGCCTGCTTCATCAACCTGAAACACTTCTGGAGTAGGAATTATCAAGCCAGTAACAATGGCACGTTGCAGATGGTGTTCCTGTGGCAATACAATTATTGTATTTATTCGTTTTTTCTCACAGGATGATAAAAGATTATTTGAAAAAAATGTAATCAACAACAAATTTCATTTTTTCCCAAAGAACATTTTTCGAGAACTCAAAGAGATTCAAATTTAAAAAGCCGATTCAATTGAAAATTGGCGCCAAACCTAAGAAGCATCCAATATGGCGGCAAATCTGTTTTCCGCCATCTTTACTAAAAAATTTCCAATTATACCTAATACAATAATTACCGTTTCTTCTTCCTTCTCCATGCCGGTTGGCATTTGAGGGACTGCACGATTGATAATCGTAAAATCCGGTAAATCGGGCAGTTCATGTGCCATGAAAACGGCCATAGGCTTGGCGGCATCCAAAGCCCTGGCACGAAACGATAACTTGGTCGTGCTCATCTTGAAGAGCCCGGTAGTCTTCTGAGCCGATCAAGAAATTTGCTGAAATTCTAGCCCAACGTAGGGCTAAGAGGGTCCTACCCCACACTAATTAACACAGCATCTTATCTAACACATAGCCATATTGATGTTTCTTGTCGAAGCACTCTCCTAAGAGGAAATAATCACACAGTTTCTTCAAACAATCTGCTGTTAGGTTTTGCTCGTGCCAAGATGGCGGACAAGCGTTAGGGTAAAACGAACCGAAAAACGAACGACGCACAAAACAAATTTCTAGCCCCGCCCTTCGCTATGAAACGTCACTAAACAGCACTAGAAGATGATTCGACCATGTAACTTGTAATGAGTTGTTCCATATTTCTTTTGTCTATGATATGAAATCAAATCAACAATTGAAAATTTTCAAATAAATTTCCCTTCGAGTAATTAAATTTTATTATTCAAAAAGAAGTTTCTTAAAATACTCAAAACGAATGTCAGACCAGATGCTGGAACCAGACTTAAAGTCTGGTATTCAGCGCCATCTGATCACCGAAGGAAAAGTTAAGACAAACCAGATCTGTAGCAAAATTCCAATGTATTTGGCTTCGCTTGAAGTAAAGGTCATATTAACGGTCTGACACGTTATTATCACGTTATTAATATAGAAAAAAGTATAGCTATGTAACTGTGTTACATTTAGTTGTTCAAAAATATATTTCTCAAATTTCTGAACTAAAACTGTTGCTCTCCAATGAAAATGGATAGTGGCTTGGTGGTAACCTGGTAGGCTAAGTAATGTAAGGCATATAAGAAACAGCGAATCACTTGTTAAATGTGATTCGAATCAAATCTGAATAGAAACACACAATCATAAGAATAGAAAATCAGAATAATTAAATGATTTTTTATTCAGAATCAGGAATCTGAATAAAATTGATTCCAATAAACTTAGTTCTGTGTAGTTTATTCAAATGTTTGACTTATTTTAGCCTGACAAAAAATATTGTGACGTGTCAATCAAAAATTTGATTCTAGTTTAGAGAATCATTGATTCGAAAACGTTTTATTGAAAAATTAAAAAATCAGAATAAAAAATGAAATCAAATTTAAGAGAAAATAGGCCTAAAAAATCGGAGAATCTAGCAAAATTGATTCGAATTTTGATTGGGGGATCAAAATTGATTCGGCCGATTACTGATTAGAGATTTTGATCAGAATATTTGATCAGAATTACCCGAAGGGTTACTGGTCAAAGTTTCGTTTGCCGTATGGTTTACATGGGCACCCTCAGTTCTCGTAACACTACACAGATGGCTTTTTGCAGTTATCGTGACACTACATAGATGGCTGCACTAGTTATCGTGACACTACATAGATGGCTGCACTAGTTTTTTGCAATTATTGATTGTAATCAACATTTTTATTACATTTTAATAACTCTACTACGTAGCTGAGGATATTTTACATCTTTTCTGAAAATTTGGCTGAAATCTATTCAGGCGTTTGATCAGACGGAGAAATTGCTACTTTTTGACAGAATTTCAGTAACTGTTATAGCAGACGATAACAAAGAAACATTTGAAATTGTGAATGTTATAGCAGACGATAAATACCTCAGGGACATGTGAATTTTATGGCAGCTGCCATGTTTTATCATTCCCTAGGGAATGATAAAACATTAAAAATTAACGTTACTTGAATAGGATAGGATTCAACGAGAAATCCAATCCCTTATAAAGTTACTGCGTATAGTTATCTCTAGGCTGACAACTAGGCCTAGTTATCAGCACAATTCCAACAAACCTAATTTCTACCGTTATGAAATAGGGTAACGGGCTTATATAATTCAACAGTGAGGCGTATTTCAATATCGCATTCAATATTAAATCAGGATTATATTCTAATATATCATTCAATATTGATTCAGGATTTCAATATCTGAATGGATATTTAGAGAATATGAGCTTTAGATAAAGACCCGTCCCCGTTTGGCGTGGGGCGGCGGGGCTCCAGCCCCGCAGCACCAAAGTCGAACGGGTGTTTGTATTATTAGCTTATTAGCAACATATATATTACTAAAAACTTTGAGTCATTAATTAATCGCACGGAGTTAGTATAAGCTGCATATATATTTACTTAAAACTTTGAGATATTAATTAATTTTTTTTATATTCCAACGGGAACCTTGCAACCCTAATAACGGATGCCTACATATTTGTCGTAACTTTATATTTATTGGTAAAATTAAAGTTAATTTAAATTCCAGCCCCTTCGGGTACCTTGCGGCGTACGTACGCTGCCTACAGTATAATATATTTTTATTAATAGATATTATATTATAAATTAAAAGAAACCAACATGGTCTCCGAGAGATGTCTACCTATTTAGTACCCCACTCGTGTGCAATCGTGCGAAGGAGTACCTCTCCGGCATTCTGATTGGCTCTCCCAGAAATATCGTCAGGCACTACGGTGACTACGCCATGACTAGTTGTCTAGTATGTCTACTCTACGCTGTAGAACAGTAGAAGAAAAGCCTCCAGGTACCACGGGCATACCACGGCTGTCGTCTGCATAATTATCACATTTTTCTACTCTTTAGTCATGAAGAAGCTTTAGTTTTTACTAGACTAGATTCACGGTAAATCTAGAATTCTAGATTGCCTTCTGCCTTGACTCTGACTGCCTTGACATCTTTATGATTTTCGCATCAAAGATGTTAAATTAGTCGAGCATCGAGAAAAGGAGGAAGTGGTGGGATGATGGTCACATTGCAGGTGATTGCAAAATTATCTTGACATTAAATTATTTGACATTTTTAAATTGACAATAACAGCCAGCTTTAAGAAATTGCCAACTCTGCTGAATGAATTCTCTTGAATGGTATGTTAAGTCATCTTAATTATCATCAGTTAACAATTAATAAGTTGATTTACACTTAAAGTGTCTCTCGATCAAGACCAAGTTACCATTATGGAAATTAGGAACCAATTCAGAAACAAATTGATTAAGATACTGGCCACTACTAGAGAAGTGTTGTTCATAACATTACATTGATTCTCAATCCTACACTGATGTCAGTGTTGCTATGATAAAAAACTTGACTTTACAGTCAAAGTGATAATGTCAATGAAAAATGCTGCTGCTGTGAAACATGAGGCTTAACCAAGTATACTTTCTTAATTTTCTCAAGTTATTTTATATTTAATAATCCCTTTTGGTTATCTTGCAGAACTATCTGTTCCCTACCCTGTGCCTTCTATTTAAAATAACACAAAAGCACTCTTATGTATACCTATAACAAAAACCTGGTTTAAAGGACTTGGTTATAATCACAGCTATAATGGTAAATTAAGTTAACTTCAAACATGTTCATAATAGATGAAATTTATTAATTTGTACTCTATAATGTTATTTGGATTTGAAGTCTACTTTTCATATTGCTGTAATTTGTTTGAAGAAACTGAAAATTACTTTGCCACTGGCTTTTAACCATTTTTTGCTGTAGATAAAATTTCCTTTCCTCTCCTTTTACAATGAACCTTTAGAATGGTGTTGGCTTCAACACGAAATATCTATATTTTCATTACGTTATTTTTATTTCAAAAGCCGATATTCTGAAACCATTGTACAGAATGGAGTTTTTTTGTATTTTTGTTTCTATCGCGAAACGCAGCAGTCGAAGTCACTTTTCGTCTGCAATGAAACGTAATTCGGGGAAATTAAAATTGAACAAAGTCAAAAGTTTAAAATAAACCTTATCTCTTGCATTCTAATTTTTAATTACTTAAATGATAATAAAAACAATAAGTTAATGTGAACTATGTTAATTTTAAATTTATGGAATTGTTTACGCTCTTAAATTTAGGTCCTAGCATATTAACATGATGATGAAGAGGGACTTGCCATTGCTGCGTTTCGCAACCGAAATAAATGTTAAAAAAGATGTCGAACAGCCCCAGCCCCATACTGGACACCCTGTATTTCATTTCTACAACTATGTCGTGACAAATGCAGAAAAAACTGCACTTTTCTTTTTAAAAAACAGTCAGTAACATATGTGATAGTCAGAAGAAGATTACAAGTTTAGAAAGTTTAGTTTTATTGCTTTGATATGGCTACATAACTAATTTTTTTCCCCTGGATTTTTAGAAGTTTCAGTCTCATATTCAATTTCAAGCCTTGGTTTCCTTCTGATATTTCCTCCAATCAAATTTGTTGATTCAGTTGAGTTAACTTGAATGTCTTCAACATCAGATTCACTTTCTAACTCAGCTTCTAAATCACTATCAGCTTCAATATATTCTATCTCTTCATTTTCACTCTCTTCTTCTAGTTCTTTCTCAAGTTCTTCATCAAGTTCCTAGTAAAAACATAAATGATTACAGGGTGACTCACGTACAATGACGGAAAAATTTGAATAAACATACCCCATCTTCTTCTTCTTCACTTCCTTCATCTTCCCCATTATCCTCAGCCTGAACTTCTTCTTCCTCTTCTTCCAAAGCTTTGTTGAAAGCAACTTGGGGAAAGTTGTAAATATCCCCATACTAAAGAAATTCTATTTGTAAGGAATGCTGTTTAACTTAAATGATAAGTTCAGTCATACTGTTCCACGCTTAAGACGTTCCAACAATTCCTTTTCAATGGCTGAATCTAAATGAGCAGCAACTAAGGCCTTTTCTTCTCGACGACGTTCACGCCTATCCTGTTTCCTTTGAATTGGTACCAATTTCTTTCTATTACAAGAAACAATGTGTTAATTAGATAATCAGGTAATCAGGTACAGAACTGCACAATGTTCAGTGAAGTTTCACTTACTGTCTTCGTAGCCTTAATTTTCTCATGCGTATAAGATATTGGGAAATTTTAAGTAATCGCTGCTTGCACTTCTGTTTAAGAAAACCTGGCCAGTATACAAGATATTCATTGATCTGACGAAGAGCTTTCTCCAAACTTTTTGACAACTTTACTTTTTCCCACATGTTCCTTGGAAATCCAGACCTAACGTAAAGTAAAATTTACTACTTTATCCAGCAAAACAGTTTAAACAGTTAATCTACCTTTCAACTGTTTTCATGTAAAGAAAGCAATTTCCATCCTCTTCCCTCACCGTAGCATACTGACTATTAGCAAGTGGACAGGATGAACGGTTACACAATCCAGTAAGGTTGTATTCATTTCTGCAGAACTTTTGAGTTTTTGTACTAAACAAGAATTTGAAAAGTTAAAACCGACCATCAGCGGATGAAAAGAATACATGCCTTACTTCACTTTATAGGAACAAAAGGACTTGTTTATGATCGACCACACAATCTAAAAACGAAATATAAATTTAGTTGAGTCTTTTTAACAAAAAAATGTAATTTACATCATCATTTTCCATTTTTACTGCTGTATATCGCCTAGCAAGTAAAACAAAATTCTATTTCACCGTTTATCTTGAGATGCTTTTCTCCAACACTCTTATACAGTCAACTACCCAACTGGCCTCTTAAAGCTGCTTCAAGTCTTAAATACTCAGGGCTCAGAGGTGTGCGTTTAACCGGTTAATCGGTTTACTGATTTAGCCGTTTAAGTATTTCTTGGTTAACTGTGATTAACCGGTAAATTTTAAACGGTTAATATGGTTAAGTTGTCCCGATAAGATGTCCGTTACTCCGTTTCCCCGTTCTTAACAGGTTAAACCGTTAACGACTTTTTTCACGGTTAACCGTTTTATTTTAAATGGTTAATGTGGTTAAATTTCGTATAGGGCTTTTTTACATCGCGAAAATCCGACTTTCAAAATCTGGCAACGCATGGGTTTTGTAGTTGTTATCCGTTCTTATGGCAAAGGCCATAAGGAAATTTAAGTGTCTTCAATAAATTAAATCTAGTATTTTTAATTCTGAATATTTCTTCCCAGGAATTCCACGGTGCTCTAGGTAAGATATCGGTCGTTAATTCTATGTATAATTTACTCGGACTAAAAAATTATTACTGGCTGAAAATTCAAATACAAAACTTTGTTTTGGTTTTTTTAGACGATTCTTGGCATGGCCGAGTTGGACGCATGCGTTGCCAGATTTATGAAAGTCATTATCAGAAATCTGGCAACGCACCCAGATGCCGAGAATCGCCTAAAAAAACCAAAACAAAGTTTTGTATTTGAATTTTCAGCCCATAATAATTTTTTAGTCCGAGTAAATTATACATAGAATTAACGACCGATATCTTACCTAGAGCACCGTGGAATTCCTGGGAAGAAATATTCAGAATTAAAAATACTAGATTTAATTTATTGAAGACACTTAAATTTCCTTATGGCCTTTGCCATAAGAACGGATAACAACTACAAAACCCATGCGTTGCCAGACTTTGAAAGTCGGATTTTCGCGATGTAAAAAAGCCCTATAGACATTTTTCCATTTGGTTCGGGTACGTAGAGCGAAAAGTCGTGCGGCTAGTCGACTAGTGCGCACCATGTCAGGGGATAGCCGAAACTTGCTGCAGACTTGGCTTGATTCGGCAAATTCCCACCGTATGGCCATGTAGTTTGTCTACCAAAAACACTAAAAAAAGTGTTAAAATGCACGCCAACGCTTTTAAAAAAACTTAAGCAACACTTGGCATGCATTTCAACATTTTTCTAGTAAAAAAAACAAAATTTTGGGCAAACTGCATTCGAAATCCCATTGACCAGTTTTCTTATGTGTCGTTTACTACAGTTTGCCCAAAATGTTGTTTTTTTACTAGAAAAATGTTGAAATGCATGCCAAGTGTTGCTTAAGTTTTTTTAAAAGCGTTGGCGTGCATTTTAACACTTTTTTAGTGTTTTTGGTAGACAAACTACATGGCCATACGGTGGGAATTTGCCGAATCAAGCCAAGTCTGCAGCAAGTTTCGGCTATCCCCCGCCATGGTGCGCACTAGTCGACTAGCCGCACGACTTTTCGCTCTACGTACCCGAACCAAATGGAAAAAGGTCTATAAAAAAGGTGATTTTTTTCCAAACGTTGGCGTTATCCGTTAAATTAACGACGTCTGACTTTTTCACGTTGCGTTAACGCGTTATTAAAATGGGTCCGTTAACGAAAATCTCCGTTATTTTAAAACGTTATTTCATAAAAAAATGAAAAGACTGCTAGGGAAACAGTCAAATGACGGTTTGGATTACTTATACTGAACATTTTCCTGGGAGCTGCGGTAAAACCTCGAAACATGATAAATGTTCAGTACTTTAAAAAAATAAGAAATTAACGAAATGATACACACTTCTTCTGCTCTAATTACACGCTACAGAAGTGTCACCTTTAAAATTTAATTAAACCTTTTTTAATTGTAATGGAACAATATCAGAAAAAATGTTTATTAATAAAAAGAGGAAGGTTTAATGTTGTAAATGAGTCATTATATGCTAAAAAATAAATATTTTCAAAAGTTATGAAATTTTCAAAATGTTTCGAAAGTTTCATAACTTTGGATAGTTTCGAAAGTATCGATAGTTTCGAAAAAACATCGAAACAGCGAAAATTTTGAAAAAAACCAAAACAAAACCAGCGAAATCTTTTTTCTACTGTAGTAATTGTTCCCAAGTAACACACTTTATTGGGCCGATGTCGGCCCGATCGAATTTTTGGTTGGCAATATCGGCCAACTTAGCCGACTCTCCCCCGACTCTCAGCCGACCGTTTAAAAAATGCCAAGTTTTTATGTTGGCCTCAGATATCGGGCCGACATCTATATGAGAAACAATCCTGATTAATTTTTTTTAATACGTTCTTATCCCCTAACATTTTTGTAATAAAATAAATTTCAGCGTTTTGCTAAAGAACCAAATTGTATTTTATGTCCGACGAAAAATACACGACATTAACGAATAAAAATGTTTCGATTAATTGTTAGAAAGAGTGATGGGTTGGATCAATCTCGCTAAGTTGATATAAATTTAAAAAATATAAATTTTATTTTATGAAATAAAGTGAATAGGCCTTTTATAAGTGACTTCCCTTTTATATTTTTTTTTATCTGCTTGGAATAAGAAAAAATCTAGAAAATTAAAATATTCTTAAATTACAGCATTATATAGAATTGTAACCTTTGATAGAATCCAAAAGACTCAAACAAATATGCGCTGAACGATTCTAATGATCCGGCCATGCTATACAGTCATTGGCGAGTTGAGAAAGAATATGGTAAACAGGATGGTGATCGCCATACAAAACATCAAACTGATTGGCAGAAAATTTAAGGAGTTCATCAGCATATAGAATCTGTTTTTCGGTTAAATTCTCTGATGTGAGCAAACGAATTGCGAAGACGTGTACATTCCAAAAATGTTCATACCATTCCCTCCCTATTACCTGCTTCGAAAGAATCAAGCCTACATATCAAAGAAATACCTGACTGTTTTAATTCAAAATCAGTTGTTTGACACTGCTGAACCATCATTTCCGTGTCTGATTCTTCAAAATCAAAACTGCCTCCATCTCAATAATTTCTTGATTGACATTTACATCAATATTTAAAAATATTTCTCTATGACCACCTCTAAGTAATATTTAATTAATTATAATATGCTTAAATCATTATAATGATAGTGTATATTAGTAATTGAAGCAATTAAAAATTGCAAAGTAATTGAAAAATAAGTTCATAGTTCATACATGCAAGCCAAAAAACGTATTAGTACAACATGCAAATACACTTTCAATTCTGGAGAAAGATAAAAATTCTTGAATTATTCCGAATTAAGGCCGCAATTCCGCATACCTCCAGGAATTAAAATTTAGACAAAACATTTAAATATAATATTGTTATATGCATTCTCATTACATAACTGTTGTGGTCCAGTGGTTAGCGAGCGTGCATAGCAAGTGTAAGGATGATTGATTCAAATCCAGTCTCAGTAGTAAGTTGTAACTGTCAAACTATAAATATGAAAGAATTCACAAGTGAATAGGAACAAGACAAATAATAGGTGAAGACAGAAGAAATATTTTTTTGTTTTTTGTTGCATGGGTTCCGTATTAGAGCGACTTCAGCCCGGATATCGGGCCTACTCAGATCGGCGCGCCAAACTGAGCTCCAGCCGATATCGGTTTAGGTTGGCACGTGATATCGGCTAGGTACAAATGCCAACATGGTCCGATATCGGACCGACAACATGTGTTACTTGGGATTTTTATTTGTGCGAAACCTTAACTTGTATGTATATTTTCTCCAAGTTTTGCATGCTAACTATTTAAAAAAAATGTAACATCGCATCGAAACCGATCAGCGAAAGTTCAAAATTTTCCAAAAATTACGCAAGTTTCAAACTTTCGTTATTTGGTTTCGTTGCGTTTAAAAATTTTCTTTATAGTTAGAATGCAAAACTTGGTGAAAATACACATACAAATTAAGGTTTCGCACAAATAAAAACAATTACTACCGTAGAAAAAAAGATTTCGCTTGTTTTGTTTTGGTTTTTTTCAAAATTTTCGCTGTTTCGATGTTTTTGTAAAGATTCAGAGTGAGTGAACTTTGATTTATATAGGTCAAGTAATGTGAAGAATAAGAGTGAGCGATCTTTTATTGGTGTAGGTCAAAGTTGAAGCTGAACTTTTTCTTTTGTTACCATTTGATCTTCTTTCTTTTTCCTTTCTCTTGACCTAGTTTGACCTAGTTTTCAGTATAAAACCCGGTGCAGAATCTCATTCTGCAGCTCAGTCTTTCTGTGTTCATTCTGTAGTACAGTTGTCTCTGGTTATGTAGGCGAGATGAGGCCCCAGGCAGTACGCTGGGTTTGCCATTCCCCGTCTATTTAGCTAGTGGAAACTGACTATGCTCTATCTCATATCTTCTTTCATTTGTATTGCATATTATTTGTATGTCGGCTTCAAGTGCCAAAGTACCATGTATTCCTATGAAATTCATGAAGAACAATACAGATTTTAATCATCAAACAAAGATCTTTCTGTTGACTATTGAGTGGAAAAGCTTCACGGCCTATCCGCTCAATACGTTACATTTTTTCGAAACTATCGATACTTTCGAAACATTTCGAAAATTTCATAACTTTTGAAAATATTTATTTTTTAGCATATAATGACTCATTTACAACATTGAACCTTCCTCTTTTTATTGAAAAACATTTTTTTTTCTGGTATTGTTCCATTACAATTAAAAAAGGTTAAATTAAATTTTAAAGGTGACACTTCTGTAGCGTGTAATTAGAGCAGACGAAGTGTGTATCATTTCGTGAATTTCTTATTTTTTTAAAGTACTTAACATTTATCATGTTTCGAGGTTTTTACCGAAGCTCCCTGTTGAAAACAAACAAAATTAAAACATCGAAATGGACGCCCAAATTTACAAACAAAAAAGCGGAAAGAAAGATTCCAATCAATAATATTCGATTAAAAAAGCATTGGACGTAATAATTCTTTATTACGTGTAATGAAAACTTAAGTTTCAAGAACTTCTTCAGCTGTTCTGTTTTTTCTTCCTAGACAGTGCAAACCGGCAATTGAGAATTCACGTTCAGAAGACGCCATAAAGAAACGGGTATAACAAGGAGGTTAAAAGCAAGGTGATGTAAAAAGGAAAACGACCAGATAAATCCATCAAGTAATTAATGGTATGTTAAATTGGTGGATCTCTGGAAGGGTGAAATTCAAGACTAGCAAAATGTAGGTAGTCCAAAACTTGAGTTTCAATATTCGGACGTTGAAAATCCTGATCAAGTTCTGTTGAAGTGGCGGACATAGATGATGATGAGCGGGATGGTTTTTCATTAGACAATCTGGCGCAGCCCTTTTTTTTCAATAACAAGCGAAAGGATGATGTATTAAAGTTTTTTGTAACCGGCGACGTCTGTTTCATTTTCTGATGCTGGAGTATGATTGGATGGATTAGTAGTAGTAGAGTAGGATGAGATTCCGTTCTTTGAGTTGCCGTACTCCAAATTTTACTGAAAATTTTTTCATTTTTCAATCGTTTATAACTCGGCGAATAAGCCGAAGATAATAAAACGGTGAAAATGGCCCGTAATTCAGGACTAAATCTGTCATCCTGTAAAATTAGTTTTTTTTAAGCTCTAGTTTTCCCAAAAACTGATGTAAAAAACGCAAAAAACACACGATTTTTGGCCGACTTGTGGTGATTGATTGCTGATCGAGATCGATTTGATCGTTTGATCACTTTTTGCTGATCGTGAGCGAGTGATTGATCCACGACCAGAGATAAACAGAGATTGGACTCAGATAGGGGGAGCCAGGGAGACACAATGGACGACAGTCGCAGTCCTACGGGCGTGCTCAGAACTAACGCTTTTTGCCAGATTTCTTTAAAATTTTTCATGCGGACCCCCCTTTGGCAAAAAAACGCCACTGAGCAACGTCTAGCGCGACTCGGCCTCCAAATCTAGAAGACCGATCATTTCTTGACCTCCATAACTAGCAGTCAAAAATTGTAGTTCTGGGCACGCCCGTCGGTTGCGCAGAGTAGATTTAGTCTGCTTTTTACCTCCCCATGATGTTTGTCATCGTTCGTCTGCTATAGAGAGGGGAAGCCAATCTCGGTTTATCTCTGTCCACGACCCAGATTGAGATCGAAAGGGTGTGATAAATTTTGATCACTGATTGCAGCGCCATCTGTGAACGAAAATATAACTTCTTCAAATTTGATCTAGTGTCACCCATTGTGATCACTTTGTGTGATCATTATATGACTTTTTATTGAGAGTTCCTATAAAACTAGGCTTAACTTGTGGAAATAGTTTTGTAAAATCTCCCCTATTTAAAGAATATGCAATTTCCTTCACGACGGACGAATAGCCCTGGAAAGGAATGGCACTATTCGTTCGTCAGACGGAAGAATAGCCCAGTGCTATATTTCCGTCCAACAGACGAATAGATTTTACCTTTAATTTAATGCCTGGTTGCGATTTCCGAAAAATCAAATTCCAGGATTTTGGCCTCATTGAGTCGCGTATTCGATGTTAAAATATTCTAAGCTTTCTATGGTTGCCACCAGTTTCGGCACCTTTTTACGGCACTTTCACGTTCATGCATTTTGTTGCTTTCGGCACCGTCTTTACCCGTTTCGGCACCGTCGCCAGATTTAGTACCAGATATCCTTTAACGATGTATTTTATCAAGAACTGTGTTTACCCGTTTCGGCACTTTATTTGTCTGTTTCGGCACCAAATTTTTTAATTCATTTAACTTATTAGACCGAATATTTGATTTATTTATTAAGAAGAAAAGAGTCAGAGCGCAGACAACGAGGATGAGAGGGATTAAAGTAGTGACGGGAGTGAAGAAGAAAGTAGGCACAGTGCAGACAACGAGGATGAGACCCGTACGAAAATTTTAGCTAGGTTTTAGCTTATTGCAGCTATCGATTTAGGGGGGAAAAGCTAGCTGCTTCCAGGATCAAATTTTGAAAATGCAGCCTGGAATTTCAGGGTTAAATTAAACTTATCGGGCTATGCTAGCGTAGCTAGGTAATTTCAACCTATTTTTTATGTAAGACCAAACAGCAAAAGCGCGCGCGCGCCAACTCATAGCTTTCTATTATAGCTAGCACACTTCAACTTATGACTTCTATTATATTGGGTAACCCCTCCGAATGCTGATGATGTTCAAGGGCGCTGCGCTTCTCTCCTGCTGGTCTCCGGTGATCCTGATTATCTCATTTCAGATGGAAGCATTGACTTCTTTTTGGACTTGAGTGATAGTCTCACCAACTTTGCCAATTATTGCTCCAGCTGCCACACTCGGTACTAAGACTTTAAGATAAATGCTCCCATCTGAAATGAGATACAGTGCTGGTCCACTTAGAGAACCGCCCGATTATAGAACCATTCCGGTTATAGAATCGAAATGGCTCTGCCGTGTTTCAGCGCCACCCACGGCGCATTGAATAACTTGATGAACGTTTCATAGCATTTCAAGTTATAGGATTTTGTCTATAGACAGAATCGACGGCAGGTGGCACTGGGATCAAGGGCTCGATTATAGAACCACCCGGTTATAGAACCACGCACAGGTCGGTTCTATAAGTGGACCAGCACTGTAATCAGCATGAAGTATATATGAATAAACAGCCATGGTAATGAACTCCAAAAAATCAGGATAACAGTCATGAGGCTCGGGAATTTCACTGTTATATCACACAGACTATACTACAGCTGATCAATCAATCACTTATTGATGAACCTCAATAAAAAAACTGTTAATGTTAAAATTTATAAGTAAACTATACATGTGTGGGTCCTACATATATGAACAATGCCCATATGCACTGTACAAACATTTAATTAATACGACTTCCACTACTTCAATAGTGGAAAAATTTCATTCGACGGATTACCTGAATAATGTAGTATTTTTCACTATTTTTATTTTGTTGAAGTTGTAATCCAATAAGGAGAAAAAACACTTTGAAATAATACTTCCATAAGAAGCTGTGTACTAAAAGGGTGGAGTTTTATTAAGATGGCTGCCGACAGCGTTGTCGGACTACAAGAATCCTGCTAACCGCAATGTGCAAGAGGTCTTTTAACAGCATCGAGATTATTTTATTCAATGGTGCCGAAAAGAACATATTTGGTGCCGAAAAGGACAAATGTCGTGCCGAAAAGGACAAATTTCGTGCCAAAACAGACGAATTCATTTTGAAAAAAAAACAGGTTTTTACATTGGGTGCCAAAAATGAACAAAAATTTGGTGCCGTAAACGGGTGCCAAAACTGGTGGACACCCTTTCTATAGTAATTGTAACGAATCACTCGTTATTTGCGCGCATCTTATTTTATTATTATAATATTTTGAATAACAGTGACCACTACCAAATATGGTCGTGCGCAAGAACGCGCTGCTGTTATTTTTGCCAGCTCTTAATTATTCATGCTTCATGCGCTTCCCTTATATTTCAATGATTTAATTATATTTAAACTATTTAAATGTGAATTATCAAGCCTGAATTTGCAGCTACAAGCACGTCTGCTTGCAGCTGCGGATTAGGAATGTTCGCCTATGTAAAACGGTATGTCCCGGAAGCGATTATTGTTTTGCAAACAGCTACATTTTGCAATCGCATACGAGGGTATATAAGATGCCCACAGTTCAGTTTCCATGGACTTCTTCGTTACTTCTTCATTACTCCAGTTCTCTTCAGTTCAGTCCGTTTCCTCGCACTTTTAGTCTGTTAATTATTATTCTTGTTCCTGTTCTTATTCAGTCAGTTATTCTCTTCTTGCAGTGTTTGATCTACTTGTGTTTGTGTTGTGCTTAAGTGCCTTATTGTGTCTCCTTCTTCTCTGATTCTCGTCTCTACAACGGTATGTCATTATTATGTTCTTATTCTGCTAGTTATTAGTATTAGTCAAATACATCGGCTTGTGGGTAAAACGCCTCTTATTATCTTTATTTATTATTTTTAATTCGTGTTCTTTTGTAAAGTTAATTCATGAAAGAGGATGGATCTTTACATAATTAAACAAAAATTGTTACCCATAGTTCAGTAATGAAAATTAATTTAGTTAAAGCGATTCTGTTTAGTATTTAAAAAACGAATAATTCTAAAACAAGTGTAATTAAAACATTAAAAAATTCTTTTATTTTAAAAAATTGTATTATAAAAACGCACATTGTGTTAGAAATGGAGGAGTGTCAGGCTTCATTACCAAGTAAGAGTGATTGTTGTTTGAGGGAGGTGACACTAAATGACGTTTCGGACTCGATTTTTTTCTTACACTGATTTATTTCACCATAGAAAGGGGTTGAGTTACATAATAAAGGAGTGGTTAAGGTGAAAAAAGGAGAGCCCTCTGTTGGGGTTCCCACAAATATATACAATTCCATAAATATAGAGTTCGCTAGTCTTTGTTATTAGTCGATAACTGTTGGGGTTCCATAAATTCCCAACACATTGTTTTAGTCTTAATTGTATCAAATGATGTATCAAATATCAATACATCATTAGTAACCAGACCGGGATGAGACAACCACCAAGCCACCTAATAACTGACACTACAAAATCTTCCTCCGACACGGAAATGCAAAACCGATAGAAAGAAGAATACGAATGCAAAGCATAGGAAAAAGAAGGAAAAAGAAAGGTGCAAGAAAAACAGGAATGAAAAACATGAATGCGAACTATGAAAAAGAAATATACGAAACCGCAAGGAATGAATAGGAACAATGAAAAGACGAACACAGAGAACAAAACGGTGATTGTGATTGATGGCAAAAGGCAAATGAAAACTAAAAATGATGAGGAGAGTGAGAAGAAAGAAACCTTCTTTCCTTTCTTCCGTCGGCAAAATATAAAGAATTTTAAGAAGCTTAATTTTCTCTTAATCCGAGCGAGCTCTTAAAAAAGGCGGCGCGTTTTTATGTTTTTTTTATCAAGTTTTTTCCCCTCATTAGTTTCAAAGAAAGCTTACTGACCCACCACCCACTTTGCCAGCGGCGAGTGAATCCTCCCAACCTAATTCCTAAATATCCTACTTGAAATACTCGTCTTTACTTCATCCTTATCAAATAACTAAATAGCTCAGATGTTAGCAAAGACAGCTACTGATTCAAAGCAGTATTATTCTGGGTTCAACTCCCGGTTCGGTAGAAGTATCGAATAAAAATGCAAAAAGAAATACTTTTAACGTTAAATTAAAAGTTTCCTCATAACTTTATAGCAAGAGTATTAATAAGACCTTGAAAGGGACTAAGGGGCCCGGAAAAGAGTTTTAAGCCTGCGTTTCAAAGTGGTTCAAAATACTGGTTTAAAACGATGTTCTACACGCAAACAAGAGGTATAGAACCAGTATGCAGAACCAGTTTTTCCTTGGTTTAAAAAACCATAGAAAAATCGGTATTGCCACGCAAGCCAAGTACAGGGAAGTATTATTACGAACTTGACGAGATGTACAAAAAAAAAATGAACTCAAGTCAATTCACAGTCAAACTGCTTCCCATTATCAGATAAAATATCCTCCAGGTTCCCAAAATCTGCGAAAAAACCATCAATAGTAATAATAATAATAATAATATATTGCACTTAATAACGCGCACTTATCCACAGCGTGATAAAAGGCGCAGCTCCACAATCCAGATAACCAATCCTTTACAACAGTTTATACAAATAACATTGAAAATAAGTAAGTCTTCAGCAGCGTTTTGAAAGTGGTGATGGAGGAGGATGAACGAATGTTGACAGGGAGGGAATTCTAGATGAGTGGGACAGCCACCGAGAATGCTCTGTATCCGTAGGTTTTAGTATGAGTACGAGGAACCCACAACACTGATCTTGAGGATGAGCGAAGAAAAACATTAGCGTCCGGCCGGTAGAGTACCAGTAGGTCTTGAAGATAATTTGGTGCATGGCAATTGAGACAGCGATAGGTGAGAACGGCAATCTTGAATTCAATCCACTTCTCAATTGGGAACCAATGAAGAGTTTTTCAAATAAGGTTTTACCGGATCGAGCTTCCTAATACCAACATTCAATAGCGGCATTTTGGACTCTCTGGAGGGAGACAAGACACTTTTTTGGAATACCAACAAGTAGAGCATTGCCATAGTCAAGTTGAGACGTGACAAAGGCATGGATCAGTTGGGCCAGTTCAGATCAAGAAAGAAATTTCTTGATTTTTTCTATCCTTCCTAATTGGTAGCCTAAAATGCCATCCGACGAATGTTAGAAATCTGAGCCTCCACGGTGAGATGAGAATCGAGGATTACCCCCAGATTGTGGACTTTTGTAGAAGGGTAAATAGCTGACTCTCCAACGATCAATGGCATAGAGACTAGATCAATCTTCGTTGTGCTGTCTTCTAATGATTGAGTAGATATGGCCATCACATCCGTCTTATCGTCATTGAACTTAAGACGATTGTTCGAAGACCAATTTTTCGTGTCACGGAAATAGTCAGCAAGAGCAGAGAAAGCCCGCCGTTGTTCGCCACCCTCAGTGGTCGGGCGGAATGAGCAGTAGAGTTGTTCGTCGTCAGCATAGTAGTGATCCGAGATTCCATGATCAGAGGCTATCTCATGATAAGGGCTGTTGTACAGTGTGTAGAGGCATAGCCTACTTTATTATAGGAAGCCCAAAGGAAGGATATCTCTCGCGTGTTGGAAAATTGAAAAAGCCCAAACCTTTCAGCTTCCTTATATCATAGCCTACTGTATATAAGGAAGCCGAAAGGTTTGGGCTTTTTTTGGAAGCCAATTTGGGTTCCCTTCCTCTTATTTGGCTCCGCCCTAAGTAGACCCACGGGAGCCAATTTATCGTCTAGTGGCGATATTTGAAAACACGGATTTGTTTACGTTTCTATCGATATGATTTCATTCGCGAAGGAAGGGAATGAGATTGTAAGATAGAGGGCGTTGCTTTTTGCCGCCAGAATAGAAAGAGCCCCCCTTTTTATTTAACTTTCACCCTGAGGTGTCATTATTTCTATCACCAGATGGCTCCCGTGGGTCTACTTGGAGGATGGGAAATCGGAGGAAAGGTGAGCAAAGTAGGCTTCAATTTTCCAACACGCGAGAGATATCCTTCCTTTGGGCTTCCTATAATAAAGTAGGCTATTCTTATATACAGTAGGCTATGGTAGAGAATAGGCCCCAGAACGGTTCCTTGAGGAACACCAAAAGGCAAAAAAAAAGAAAGGGACGTCTTTTCCTTTCCACTGACTGATTGCTTTCTATTAAAGAGATACGACTCAAACCAAGCAAGAACACAGCCAGTGATCCCAAATCGTGCCGCCAAACGATAAAGTAAAATAGTATGATCAATCGTATTTAAAATCGAAGGCGGCGCTCTGGTCCAGCAGAGCAAGGACGACAGCTTCACCTCGATCAACAGCAATCAAGAGAACATTCAGCTTCTTAATCAAGGTAGTCTCTGTCGAATGATTCGCCCTATACGCTGATCGCACAAGGACAAGTAAACTTCGTCGCTCAAGGTAAGCAATTAGCTGACGAGCAACCACTCTTTCTAGAAGCTTAGATAAGAATGACAGATTAGAGTCAGGTAGAAAATTACCCAATACTTCAGGTTCAAGGCTTGATTTCTTCAATAGTGGAGTAACAAGGGCCAGCTTAATCTCATCAGGAAATACATTAGTAGAGAGAGAGAGATTCACCAATCTCAACAGTGAGGGGGCTAGGACTGGCAGCAGCTCTTTCAACAGAGAGGTGGGAATTGGATCACGCCCTACTAGAACAGATATATCCATAGGATATCCTATAGGTGTCAGCGCCGATGCAGTTGGATATCCCAGCTGGATGTACTACCCTAGTAGAACGAGATATCTTTTAGATATCTTTTAAATATCTACATATCTTTCTGGTGTCTTTTTTGTTGTTGGCATCTTACAGATATCTTTTAAATATATACAAAAACATCACCCGTTTATCACGCTATAAAACATTTTACGTAAGATATCTAAAATAAAAATAAAAGAACCGAAAGAATTCAAACCCTGATCCTTCATGTTCACTCGCTAACTCGCTAACCACTACACTATCACGTTCTTTGGTAACTTAGAAATTATATATTTAGTCTTTATTAAACGGACTTTAACTTTTTCCCTTAAGTTACAATGACAAATCTTTAGTAAATCCTGATAGAGACAAATTTAAACTCTTTTTAGACAAATTAAATAATCTTTGCGGCCAGAAAAACAATTATTTTTTGACCGTTAAAAACCCAGTTTGAAACCCATGAATTAGACCACCAAAAGCCGTCTTTTATCAAGCCTATTCAGACGATCACACAAAGACGTATTTTTTTCCCAAATTAAAACCAAGCGTGTTGTCTGGGTATTGAGACACAATGAATGAACAATTCGAGTATCAAGTTATTTAGAATCAAATCATTGAAATCGTACAATGTCAAATTTAAAAAAAAATCCTTCAAAATATACTTTCCACCACTTTTTTCAACACATTGGAGATTAAGGTAAAGTTGCAAATCTCCTACTAGGAACTGAGGTCCTGAGTTTCTAGCAAACATTTGAAAATGGCAGCCAACGAAGGAGGAACATTGGACCATTGTTGTTTTTAAAATGTAGTTTAATCACGCTTGGATAATTTAACTGTTTGGATGGGCGGATTAGATATCAACTCGATAGTACGTCTGGCTAGTTGCAATAAAGTGGTTGCATGCACTCTTGAAAAATCCAACAAGATTTTATAGCTTGCTAATAATACGATTTCTATACGCAAAACAGCTGAAGATTTCAAGGGAACACTCATGTTGCAGATAATATCTATTATCTTTAGTTAAAACATAAATCCCATTGGCAAAAAAGTATATTTCTTATTTATGCGCTTTTAGTATGTCATGTTGGTATTGGGGTTAGCGAGTGAGTCTACCATTCTAATAGTCAGAGATTCGATCCCCACAGTTGACAAAAAACAAGTTCTCGTAGTCAGGAATGAATAATACGAGAAAGTGAAACAGAAGTGGCGTAGTATATTTAGAAGCATTTTTCAAAGATTTATTTAAAATATCTATCAAAGATGTATAATAAATATATTTAAGATATCTAAGAAAGATATATATTAGATATTCAAGAAAGATATCTTTAAGAGATGACAATAGGTTACTAGATAGTTATCAATAAGATATGTTTCTGGTAGATAACTCTTTGTCTTTAAGATATCTAAAAGAAATCTCGTTCTACTAGGGTATGGATGTTTACAGGATATACTAATGTCCTCTCCTATGGACGTCAAACGTGTATATTCATAGGACGTCCGAAAATGAATGTAATTTGGACCTTCTTTTTTCCAATTTTGGGGGAAAATAAACGCCTGCTACGGGAATCCAAGTCAAGTTCCCAAGATTCGTAGCCGAATGCTCTATCCAATACACCAATCGTTAGTTACTATTATGGGCTTATTTCATTTACTAATAGATATATATAAATATAAATTACAATAATCATAATCTAGCAAATAAAAGTCAGAAAATGCATACAGAATCAAATTCAAAACAATTTTTAAAAAATAATTTAGGAAAAAAAAATTTGTTTTTGCAATTTTTAAATTTGATTGTTATTTATTTTTTTTAAACATAAAATTGTGAAATGTGACAATTTTTACATTTTCGAAGGTAAATGATCATTGTTTTTCTTTCAAGTGAAAATTTCCATCTCTTCCACCGCACGTAATCCACAGGACGTCAACAGGATGTCCATAGGACGTCCAAGTTTCTAATTATAAAAACTCAAAGTCTTTCCGTTTTCAGGCAGCCAAGGACATCCTATGGACGTTCTTTTTTGGTCCGAATTATTGGTGGTCCAAGTGAGTATATCCATAGAACGTCCAGCTTCTACCCAAAAAGTACGTCCTATGATTGGACGTCCAGCGGACGTCCAAATATAATCGTTTAATGGGTCATGCAAGATCGGTACCAGATGGACAACCGCAGGATATATCAAAAATCGATCACCCGTAAAATGACAGAAATTGGACGCCCATAGGATGTCCGTAGCTTACAATAAATGAACAAACGAAAAATGGACCATCGGATATCCAATGGACGTCCTATGGATAATGTGTGCTAGTAGGGCAAGGAGATGACATAGTTGGACAAGCCAAAATTAAAGACGACTTCAGACAGAGTGACAGAAGAGAACTTTGCTGCACGGCAGCAAAAAAAAAAACAAACTAAAACAAAAAAAACATGAATTTTTAAAAAAATTAATTCTTTTCTTTTTTGAAAATTTAGTATGCTCGCCTAGTTAAAGAAATATGTAATACAGATTTTATGAATTCAAAAAGAGTGAAGGTGCCAAGAGCAATACTGCAGTACGTAGCTATACTGTAACATCAGGGTGCCAAGGGGGCTAACCCACATAGCACAGTTCAGCCGTCGGATGTCCGAATGAGAGCCGATCAGCCAAGGCACAGCCTATCCATCTGCGGCTCTCAAAAGGACGTCCAACGGATGAACTAAACGAATGTACTTTAGAGTGCCCTATAAGTACAGCCCGTTCATGTTATACAGAAATCCGTAATAGGACTTTACATTTATCAAGCAACCAAATATGTCGTTTTAACACTTAGATGAGAATGAATGAAAACTACACCGAAAAATATTGATTACAAAACAATTTTTGAACCAAAACATGGTTTGTTTACGGAAAATTTATGTTGTACAAATAGAAATTAGACTTTACAGTGGTTCACGGTATTTGTAGAGAAACAGTGCAAACCATGAGAGAGGAATGAAGTAGGCGTAACTATGTCTGAGGCAAAACTGACATCGCCCCAATCATTTCATCGAGTTGTTCCTCCTTCGATCGCGAACCACTCTATGGGAATGTGATGAAGAAATCAAACATAATTTGGGCGTAAAAACTCCAGTAAATGATGCTCCTATTCAGTTAGGGAAGCACATACACTCTATAGCAATGACAAATGTAGCAATATTTGGAAATTTGTAATACTAAAGTTAAAATCTACTGATAGAGTTTTTAATGGCACAAAAATAAAGTTAAATTTATTTCAGAGAACCAGTGAACATCAGCTCTTTTCTCTATCAACTCTTTTCGACCTTCATCGAGTCAGTCAGTCTCCTCAACATTATAACAGTGCTATCCCAGACAACACGCCTGGTTTGATTTGGGACAAAAGACGTTGTTTGCGTGACCGTCCGATAAAAGACTGCTTTTGTCAATCTAATTAATGAGTCCCAATATGGGTTTTTAAGGGTCCAAAAGTAACTTTTTTTGTTGTGCAATTATGTTTATTTATGCAATGATTATTTAATTGGGTAAAAAAAATAGAGTTTCAAACTTGTCTCTATCGGGATTTTACAATGATATATCATTTACCGTAGCTTGGGAAAAAAGTTTAAAGTCTGATAGATATAATCTCGATATATAATTTGTTAATTAACAATAACATCTAGCAGCTCAGTGGTTAGCAAGCTGGCTTGCTAACCACATTAAAAATATATTAAAACCTAATTAAAAACATTATCCTCAAGATGTTGTAATTTTATCCGGAATATGTCTGTTTCGGATGTTGGTAGAACATCCTGTGGCGCTGGATAGGGCGGACAAAAATAAAAAAAAGGACATCCCTTGGCTGTTTCGGCTGTTGGGATGTTCCTAGGCTCTCCAACTGACATCCAAAGGATAGGACCAATGTCCGAAATTGACATCTTTTGCACATCCATCGGACTGACTTTTGTTATGTGGGAAAGTTATTTTGAGACCCTAGAGAACAAATTTCGAAATTATTTAAACAAAAGATTAACGCTAATGGGAAGACTCTGAGGGATTAGTGATGACTTTTCCGTTGGAAGAAGCAGAATCAATTCGGGTCAGGTTATTCGGCTTAATTCTGTTGATTGTGTGACTCAATGTTTAGTATGAATATAGAATCGAAAAATAAAAGGGCTTAAGGAGCCAAGAGAAAGAAGGAGTCATATTGAAGAAAAAGGTTGAACAATTTTTGACGAAAGTTCCGAAACTTTCAGTGTTTTTTCTTTCAATTAGTGCAAGCTCGCAAAATTCAAGTGAAAATGAAATTGCTTGTGTTCCCTTGGATTGCATACTGTTGGAGAATTTTTATCCACCAACAGCGTGCAGTTTGAAGTCTGCCAAATTCGCCTTAATCTTTTGAAAAAAGTCCAGATACTCAGGAATTGGAGACTGTCCATGGGGCCCATGCCGATTTTTCAGTAAAACTGTACATTGTACTAAGTAGATCTACAAATCACTGACGAAACTTCAACTTTGACTTTATTTTTGAAGACCCGGCAAACTGGGATAGAGTAGAAAACAAAAATTAAATTTTCGTTTGATTAATATATTTAATTTTTAATTAAAACACTTTGTTTTAATTAGAAAGATGTGTTAGAACACATGTGTTAATTAGAACACATTTTGAATCCCCCAAAGAACAATTCGAACTTAATTTGCTGTTCTCGTTCTAGTACCAGTGGCATGTTTGGTAACGTAGATGACGCCGAAAAAAGGGAAAGGTTTCTTTCAAAAGAAGTGGTTTATCGAAGACTGGTTAACGGTGAAAAGCAATTAAGAGACTGGCTAGTATTTTCACAGAAGAAGAAAAGTAACTTGGGTAAAAAAACGGGTTGAACAGCTGGAAAAATCAACGTCAGTGAATGTAAGAGCAACAATCGACTGATCATCGTTTTGCTGTGACATCTCTTGTAAATCGTAGCGAAACCAAATCAAGAATCGAAGTGGAGTTTGTGAAAGAATTTTTCATTTAGCGAGAGTACTGGCATTCGCTTTAAAAATGAATTGTATCCGTAATAAAATTTTTTTTGTCCAGGGGACTAGCGTTCCCAGATAACACACACCTGAGCCAATGACGTCCTTTAGATGTCGTGTTGGGACGGTTGCAACGTGCCAAGGACTCCCCATATTTTGGGGTTCTCGTGTTTGGGACTGGTTTTGGATGTGGCAATGTCCGCCTTGTCATCATCCCATTGCTGTGCCCAGCCATAGCCTACTAAATGTACTACTTAATGCCTGAACCATTGAGCTCGAAAAGTGACCAACGCCTCAGGCTAGGAGAGGAGCTTATTCCAGAATGGACACTAGTGACACCACCAAACAGTACAGAACTTCATTGGGTCTTCTTCCTACCCTTCCTTTTATTGTGTCCCGGGGGGTATAAAGACTCGGGTTTAACCGGCAAACCCGGGTAATCGGGTAAAAATTTTATTTAAATTAAAATCAATATGGAGTTTCGAACTCTGGACTGCATTAGACCTTTTTCTAAGTTTTACCGCTCTACTAGAATAGCTACCTAATAATAATATATGAATAGATTTTTCAATGCTATTTCAACCATTACAACAAGTAATAATACAACCAAAACTATTCGTAATAATGAATGAAGTTACATAAACCTTTTGCTAACGAAGTTTAAAAGGCTTTATGATGTTTCATCTGTTGAATCGATTATTGCATTAAAAAGCGCGTTAAGTAATTAATTAACGAAGCCCTTCGGAGAACGCAGGCAAATATCGCTGGTTTCTTTTTTCATAAATATCAAAAGAAAGAATTATTTGTATGTATTTTTGTATATAATTTTGAAATATTCATTATAAAGCAAGTATTCATTCAAAGCAAGTAATATTGAGTGGAGGTTTAAAAACAAACAAACGATGTGTTTATATTTTTGAAAAAGTTGTTCTTCTGCCCCAATAGGTTGCGCCACAGTCCATTCGACCTTGAAAAAAAAGGAGGGAGGACATCGGTCAAAACCAACGCACGGGCGAGATAGCCAGGGTTCAGGCTTTATGTAGTACATTTAGTAGGCTATGGCCCAGCAAAGCCCATGGGACGTCTCTAGGACGTGCTAAGTACGTACTTTACACCACCATTTATTAACAATAAAATCTTCAACCATGTTGGTTGTGTCCGACTGGGAGCTTGAACCACAGACATTTAGCATTGCAAACTAGTCATCTAACCACTGAGCTATTCACTTCTTATATATATAGTTATATTGTATAATACCATTTGTATAATATCACCAGAGTCATCCAAAGTCATCATAGGGATTACTCTGATATCACCAATTATGAATCGGATTTCAACTTTCTTGACAAGATGACGATGAATCATGGTGAAATATTTTATTCGGTGAAGAACATCAATGAAGAATAAAAAGAAGTCCACTGGACTCGAACCATAGACAAATGATGGCGAATGCCAGCCAGCTACCCACTGAGCT
The DNA here is from genome assembly GCA_030770115.1 of Daphnia galeata. Taxonomy (NCBI): domain Eukaryota; kingdom Metazoa; phylum Arthropoda; class Branchiopoda; order Diplostraca; family Daphniidae; genus Daphnia; species Daphnia galeata. The sequence continues at coordinate 7,633,112 of CM061123.1, read as the reverse complement.
ATCTGAGATGCATTAATATTCCTTTTAATTACAATTGACTCGTTGTTCCCTCTTAAAAACACGATAGTTATAACATTTTCTAAGTGTTTTGTTAGAGCCAAAATGTAATCAATGATACGGATAAGATACGTTCACATGGGACTGTGAAAATTGCCGCGCTTCGGTGCTTTTTTTGTTTTAAAAGGGGCGGCTTTTAGATGTTTTATACTTGATCCTGTTCCAAAGGTCCCATTGGTACGTCTTTGGGGCTCGATCGGGACGAGAATTCCAATCTGGGTTCAGGGATTCAAACAACTCAACAATTTGGACACGTTGAAGCGCTGTTATCCGAATACGATGCATTTCTCGCCAAACATATACAAACACACGAAAACAAATGGAAAGGAAAAACATCATACTTATCAGCAAATATTTGTGAAGAGTTTGTCAAACTTTTAGCCAAATCAGTTCTTGAATTTATAGTGGCTGAATTAAAAGAAACCAAATAATATTCTAAAATTTTGGACTCAACCCCAGACACATCTCATGTCAATCAACTCACCTTTGTCATTCGATACGTTTTAGAGGACAGAACATCAGTTGAACACTTTTATCGTTTCTTTCCAATAAGTGGATATACATCAGCGACTGAAATGGAAACATTTTTATTGGAACAACTGGAAAAACACGATATAAAAATTGAAGACTACCGTGGACAATCCTATGATAACGCAAGTAATATTTCTGGTCAGAATAATGGCTTACATACCAAAATAAAGAAAAAAAAATCCTCTCACAGAATATATGTTCCTTGTGCAGGACATTCCTTAAATCTTTTCGGATCAAGTGCAGCAGAAGCATGTACAGCTTCATTGGATTTTTTTTGGTTTTCTTCAAAGTTCTTATAACTTTTGTATTGCTTCTACACACCGTTGGGCTATCTTGAAAAAATATCTGAAAAAGAATTTACGTGTCCCCTAAAGTTTATCACAAACTCGTTGGTCGGTCCGTGCTGATGCCTGTGTCGCTTTGAAAAAAGGATACAAAGCATTTCAAGCAGCGTTAAATGAAATTGCAGCTGACATATGTCAACCAACAAGTGCCAGAAACGAAGCGTCTGGTTTGGCAAGCAAGTTCGATCAACTGGAGATTGGAGTCCTAACCGTCGTTTGGAGTGTAGTTATCGAACGGTTTGACAAAACACACAAGCTTCTTCAAACTTTTAACATCGATCGCGGAACAGTGGTGGACCTTTACACATCATTAACAAACTTTGTTCAAGAAGTTCGATCAAACTTTACAAAATAAGAGACAGAAGCAAGTTGATGTCGACCGAAGTCTACGAGGCTGATAAAGGAAGAAAGAGAACCAGAAAACGGTATCATGATGAGATTAAAAGCTCGGTGGACACTGAATTTACAGGACAATCCAAAATGAGAGCAAAATATAAATGAAATTTTGGATCAACTTATAAGAGTAAAAAATATAAGGAAAAAATCTTATACTGCCATTCTATCTAAGTAAGAGTCTGGATTTATAATTAAAACGAACCTTTGTTAAATGTTTTTTTATATTATTTTTAGGTTTGCTTTCATATCAGGGCATTAAAAATTGAATACCGAAGAATTGACTGCTGCTTCCGAAAATTTTATGATACGCTTCCCTAATGACGTTGATTCGTCTCTTGTCAGCGAATAGGGGTGTTCGATTATTATTATTTTTTTCATTTTAAATTCCCTTTGCGCCAAACTATTCTGCATGTTGAGGTTAAATATTGTGCCAAAAAGAAATGCGGTCACTAGCTGCAATTTTTCCCGCCACTTTTTCTCAATTTTCATGGACTATGGTAGACAGCTACGCTGTTATCTCAAACTACTCGCACTTTAAAAAAATCTGTTTCGTGGAAACTTTTAGGTTACATAATAGCCTTTGAATTCCAGTTTAAAAATTGTCAAATTTTGTTTTTGTTCAAAAGCCGGTAGTCCAAAAAAACTACCGCTACCGCGGTAGCAGTAAATGAAAAAAATAAATCGCGGTACTTTACTACCGTGGTAGGATTGGGGGCTACCGCGGTAGTTTTGAATTATTTTGCTAAGGAAATGAATTGAGAATATCGAAAAGTGTCAGATTCTAATTCAAATTGAATAAGAAATGTTTATTTACTCTAAGGAAAAATATTTCTTTCAAAATTTTGATCTGACAACCCCTTTCTCAGTGGTACAAAGATCCATATATATTTCGAGGATTTACAAATGCATCAACAGAATCTCTTTTTCTTTGGATACTCACTTATACATGAGGACGCAAATTTCCCCTGGAATTGTCGACGGCGGACAGTGTTTTATCCTTCTTGCATAGTTACATCCCTTAATAGTATGGTCATTTTAGCTGAAAAAGGGGCGTGTACTTAGGAAAATTAGTAATTATACATTTTTTAAATGAGCACTATTTATACTTACTTTTTAAGGGAGTGTAAAAGAAGCGACCAAATCGTAAAAAAATAAAAAAAAAATCCAAAATCCAAATCGTAAGTATAAATAGTGCTCATTTAAAATATTTCTAATGACTTGATGCATCTAATGTTTGATTGTCCGTATGTTTGTCGTGTTGCAAGTCATTTTAAGTTTCTTTTTCTGTTGCTCCCTGTCACATCTACTGTTTCCAAGGGAACTTAAACTTGACTCTGAGTTTTTCGGGTAGACTTCTGATGTGTTGTCATATCTTTATTTTTATTTTTAAGAGTTGGGGCTGAGGGTGGTCTTCCTGGCCTAGAACTTCAGATAATCAACCACTCATATAGAGATAATACATAAGGAAATAAAAATATTTCAAGCCGACTAACCCCGTCATATTTCATTACAATTGGTGAATTGAAAAACTTAAATACGTGATTTAAGAATCTGATTTTCTGAACTGAAAACGAGTAATGATCTGCCATAGAACTTCTGAAATGCTCTAGAAAATTGCTCCCGAAAAAGAGTGCCATCTGTGGTTTTGACCTTCAGCGCTAATTGGCGTTTACACTGCCGCTACCGCGCGATACTTTTGAGAACTAACGCGATACTGAGGTAGGACGAGCGCGTGCGGTAATACCGCGGTAAAAATTTCATCGCGGTTATCCAGCCCTGTTCAAAAGTTATAACAAAAATAATAGATTTTTTTACGTCTTATGGGGAAATGCATGGGTGGCACTGTCGTCGCATAATAAAAATTTAATTTACACAAACTTTTTATAATTTTAAGTCATCAGGAATCACATATTCTTAAAGAGAATTAAAAGACGGTTTTATTAGAGCATACACTTTTTTAGTTGAAGATCCAGGTTGTGCTGCCGGCACTGGGCAGTTTCCCGATAGGGATTCTATCCCCAAACGACCTGTCCCGACCCAACCCAACCCACACCAACAGATGGCGTTGTTCCTCTCAGTGAGATAGGAAAGTTGCTTATTTCATTAATGTCTTATACGTTTTTTGTCTTATAATTAAACAATTAGGAAATTTTGATCATCTTGTGCAAGAAAATGTTTTACATGGAGCCGTCGTATTTAGATTTTTATTCGTCGACGAAATCATAATTAAAAACTAAAATTTGTGTTTTCGTGTTTTATTAAACTGCCGTTAGATGGTTCTGACGCATTGCTATACGACCGTGCTATATAAACACAGCCTATTATCTAGGCAATCTCAGTCTACTGTTTACGTTTAGTTTTGAATTTTTGATTAGACAGTTCAGTTCGTCAGTTCTGTGATTGCCAATGGATGGATTTGATTGCCAACAGATGGTTTGCTAAACTAAATTTTCACAATTCTCACATTAGTTGTCAGATTCTCACATTATTAGCGTTTTTCCAATTGGTAAGAAATGTGTAAAACTTAAACTGTTTGCTGTTTGAAGTTAATTACTTGCATTTGTTTTTAGTATTTTTACTTTTGTCTTTCAGAAGCTAGTCACACAATTTGGAATGAACACAAGATTAAAGGCTGAACGAGAAAGGAATTGTGAGAAAAATGATGTCTTATTTCAGAAACTAGTTATACAATTTATGGAATTGGCACAAGATTAAAGGCTGAACAGGAATTATAACATGTAAGAATAATTGCAAATCAAAATTTAAAAGAATTTGACACTTATGTCATGTATCTCATATAAGTCTATGGTATGAGTTTGTCTTGATAATTAATCATTCCCTCTTATTTAGGTTGACACTTGACAAGACTTTCCAGAATGAGATTGCTGAGAAACTAAAAATCGTTTTCTCTGCCGGCAACTAAGTGCTAGATTTTTGTAATCTATTTGATGGGATTTAACATACTGAATATGCTATGGCAAATATTTGCCTCCATTACTTTTGGAAAGCTACTCTTCATACAGTCTTAGTAAGGAATACTCAAATGCTGTATTTGATCTGTTTATAGTTCAAGTTTCTTTACTTAATCGATCTGATTTTGCTGAAGTTCATCGGAATTGGTTTGCCGTAACACACAGCCTACCACTAAACCAATGGTATGTCGATGATACTTCTCAATGGACGATGGATTACCATCCTTTGTTTGCTTGGTTTGAGTACCTTCTTTCTTTTTTTGCCCATTTGTTTGATCCTGAAACAATGAAAGTAGAAAATTTAAACTATTATGCTTCACAGGACACAATTCGTTTTCAAATAATCTTAGTGATTTCCACTGATATGCACTTGCGAGTATAAAAGTAACATTGATTCAAATATTTCCCAATTATTTTATGTCTAAATGTTGCTTCTTCTTACAGGTGTTTGTACTCAATTAGAAGCAATGAAGGAGGGAAATTACTAAACAACTCTGGAAAATGGTATAGCTCTGCCACTATTTCAGCCTTTTTACTTTTATTTAATATTTGACTTTTTATAGTGGATCACATTCATTTCCAGTGCCACGGGTTTCTGACAGGAATTTGCTTCTCAGGCGGCTCTATGCTTCATGTAAAATATCTTGATTTGTAAATGAAAGAGGTCTTTATCTAAATATTTTTTTATTTTTCTAGATAGAAAACCTGAAAGCAGCATTTTGGTTCTGAGTGCTTCCCAATTTAAACCATATATCTATACATTGTTCCAGTTTATTTTGTGTAATTCTTTCAAAGTTACTGTATTGAAATTCAAAAAGCAAGATTGACATTTCATTGTAAGAGGCTAATAAAATAGCTGTTGCATGTTGCCACATTTGTTATTACATATGATCCTTTTCTTGGCCAATTTCAGCACGTATCATGGATAAAAAATTTCCTATTAAAATCTTCTTACTGTTAACATTCGTTATTTTCCAGGTCCTGTCTACGTTGTTTCCGTTTAAATATCGTGGGCTTTGCCATGCATACTGGGCACCTAATTTTTGGGCAATTTAAATATCGATGACAAGATCTTAGCTGTGTCTGGAATTTATATTTTCAGTGAACGATTGTAAATATTTAACTACGTTCTGAATCCTAGTTCGGGTATTTGGTTGGACTACCTTTTCAAAAATTCACAACCGCTTCAATGATTGGAGGACTAGTTCAAGAATTTGAGCACGCGAACTTTGGTTTGTACGTTATTAGCTCTAGTGGTGGGTAACTGATTATATACGCTAAAAAAGGATTGTATACTATGTGAAAGAAGTAAATTCACAAATACACAGCCAGCGATGGTGATCCTTCTCCGACAGCCTAACCAAACGCGCGTGTTCATCCGAGCTATTGTGTTGCGTGCCTTTGCATAGTTTCTCTTCGGTTGCACATCCACGGAAAAGCCATTGTGATCTTCATCATTCCGTTGGTATCAGTATTTACAAAGTTTTTTTGTCAGCGCTTAAATCATCAGGATGAACATGAAAGGATGTTGTACGAGACGCCAGAATCAAATTCTGATTCTGGCGTCAATTTTGAAGATTCTGGCGTCAATATCAAAGATTCTGGCGTCAATTTTAAAGATTCTGGCGTCTATTTAACTTTTTTTTTCTAACTTTTAAAAAGTTCATTAAATAATGAAGAGAAAATTTCATGAACTTAATCTGTATTATTGACATTTGGAAAATACTTATTTTGACTTGAAAGATTCTGATTCTTGAATCATTTTTGGATTCTGGCGTCATTTTCAATGATTCTTGATTCTGATTTGGGATTCCAGAATCGATTCTCGGGCAAGTGTACGAGATTCTTTTGAGTTGCGAACCCCTCGCAATATTGGTATCATCCACTCGCGGACTGCGTGTCAAATTGTTTGTTTAAAACTATACCCAGTGCCGTGACTAGGATTCGAACCTGGGTTACTACGGAATTATATTCCAGAGATCCCACAACGTAGGGTCCTAACCACTAGACGATCACGGCGGAAATGATTCAAATTTATTTCCGTAGTACATGATATTCAATTTATAAAGCGTATCCTGACGCCTGACGTAGCTGAAGCTTACGGGAGATGACGAGACCACGGGTGACGGTGTTATCAGCAGTACAACAAGAAATGAATGAAAATATAAATTTCAATTTGATGCCATGGTGCTATGGTGGGAAAATATTTTAGTATAAAAAATGTATGAAGGAAAAAATTGTTTTTTCTCCAGTATAAAATCTAACAAGTGTGTGACTAGTCGTTGCTTCTATTGATACTCAATTAAGATAACGTCAGCTACTATTAGCGATTTCATGAGTCAACACTCTACATGGCAATTCCTATTTTATTTTGTATACATTCAGGGAACGGCGCGAACGCAGTCCCCCACTACCAAAAATTGTACTCCCGAGTTAATCACATTTGGATTAATCGCAAGGGTCAGCCCATCCTTGGTGCAATGGAAAGGCCTCGCCCTGGAGGAACCACCTTGGTGATCATGGTTGCCTCTGAGCCAGGTAAGTATGCTTCAATATAATTTTTTACACTTATTTATAGTTTTTATAAAGCAGAACAATATTGGCAAAGGGTACTTAATTGTTTGACTCGGGTCAAAGTCATCGCAGACGAATCGTACCGTAAAATATAAACATAGACTAGGGAAAAATTTAGTCAATAAAGCTCAGTATTGGTTGAATTGAACTTGACGTTTGGATATTTTATTTGAAGAAACAAATTGCACAATTGTTTAATTTCATCATCCCATATCAAGGTAATACCGACCCTCCTATGCAAGCCTTATTTCAAACAAAAACTGAAAAAATATACAACAAAAAATATTTTACCCGCATATCAATCAGTTATAACACAATGACATTTGTAATGTTAAAATAAATAGACTACGAATTATAGATAGCTACTGCTTATTATAAATGGGATTATACGTTTATTTGGGACGCGCCATGGGATTTTTTGTAAAAGATGGGAAGGCTTTATAATCAGGCGAGGAGTGGGTTTAAACGCCGGGACAATTTCGATAACCATTTACCTACTCTTTCACGTTAAATATTTATGTTCATGTGACCCTCATAGAGGGTGAGCCGATCCCGGAGGTACTGCAATACCGGGTCAACCCGTGGCGGGAGCAGTGCAAGCACTGTATTCCCACCATTTGCCAAAAATCAGTTTAATATTCTGGGGTCCATTTGAACCCGTATCAGATATTAAGCTGATAAGAACAGATACTACACTTTGATCTTAGCCAAAAGGCCGAGAAGCGATAATGAACAGATTTAATGCATTGTATTTTCCAAGGGACTGGGAATAAACATGTATACAATTTCAGAATTGATTTCGTTAGAAGGGAAAAAGTTCGCGAGACGACGTGTCAACGCTACGTTAAAAAACCCTTAGTTATGGGAGGAGGAGGGAGCTCGTGAGTCCTCTCGAGGTTCCTCTTCTTCGTACAGGGGATCGCTATCTTCGGTCTGGTATGCCAAGTGCTTTGCTATGATTTGGGTTGATCCTTGGATGGCCAGTAGAGTCATCTTTTTCTTCATGCTATGCCACTTTCTCCTTGAGAAGCCCAGAGCATGAGCTATCTCGTCATTGCTTGGGAGCCATGACCCTAAAGAACCAACAACAAGAGGGAGTATCAAGCCCAGATGCTTGTATTTCTCAATTTTACTTGCCTTTGCTCTCTCGAGCCCGTCTGCGCTGCTAATTGGAACTGTCACGTCGATGATGGTGGGTGGGTTGGTGGATGTGACCACCAGGTCTGGTCTAAGTGCAGAGTTTTCCACTGCTTGGTTGATGGCGATGGAGTGGCCGAGTTTTTCTGTTCCTTCCGCGATGAATGTTAAGATGGTGTTGTGTCGTTTAATGGAAAGTGCTGAGTTCACCTGGCAGCCACTAACTACATGGTCAGTTGTTTCCGTTTTTGAGCAACCCAGGCGACATGTTTTCACTGTAGACATAGATCCTGGGCCGCCACGGACTGGAAGGATTCCTAGTCTGGCTTTGTGAAGAAAGTGCCATTCTTGGAAGGTCAGTGGTGTACGGCATGACAGTAAAGTGGCATTTTCCTTGGCCATGTCGAGCGCAAGTCCGGTCGCTACCCTTCCTTGCGCGGCCGACAATAGTCTACTGGTCCACCTCTGTCTCACTGCGGTCCAAAGTCCTCTAACTGCTTTGATGGAGACGGAGGAGATGTCGTCGGCGATAACCTTGCTGTATTCTTCGCCGGATACATCGATCCTGATCCTCTTCAAGCATATCGAGGCCTTTCTTGCACGCGTCCAGAGGTTCATCGAGGCTCCTCCGTGTCGAATTGTGCCAAGGCCCATTTCCATCGAGCCTGCCAAGTACTCGTTTATTGGGAGTGGGAATGGTACTTCGTTTCTACCATAACCCAGCTTTATGGTTTCTTCTAGTTGGGCCATTGCGACATCGCTCACGCTCTGGTCTTTGCTGTCTAAGAGTTGCAGTGCTCTTGCCAGGGTCCATATGTCCGCCTCTTCCGTCAGTGGGAGAACTCCGAGTCCACCAACACCTCGATCAGCGTAGAAGAATGCAGTGTTCGCGGACATGGGAACACATGCTACCTTGCGGAGGAAATCTCTGCATGCAATGTCAAGGTCGTAAAGGGACTTTTTATCTACTCTCCTGGATGCTAGATGGTGAGAGAGTGATGGCAACAAGGCACTTCTGTACACCTCCAGCATTTGCCATGGAGCTAAGCCAGAGTCTCCGATCTTGATAAGATTACTGGGGAGCGAAGTTGTGGGCCTGAAGGTTAGTCGCGCACCTAGTGGCGTCCCAAGATAGTTTTCTTGGTCATCGTCTGTCAGAGCTCGTATCCAGGATCCGTCAAGTTTGAGTTTGTTGTCGACAGAAGATTTTCCGTTAATGAGTGTTAGAGAAGTGCATTTCCCAGGATTAAATTTCAAGCCAAGTGAGGCAGCCGTGTTCCCCATGGCGTTGATAGTTCTCTGGACTTCGGAGACTGCAGATCCAACGACAGCAACGTCATCTGCGTAAGCCGTTGTCGATACCCTTGATTGGTAGACTAGGAATCCGGTGTTGTTGGATTTCGCTGTCCTAATGATTGGCTCGGCCGCAAGATTGAAGACGACGCTACTCAATGGGTCTCCTTGGCGAACGCCGGCTGTGGGTTTGATCTTTACTGAGTCTTGTCCAACAGCGAAGTCCATTATGTTGTCCGAGTAGATGTCGCTCAGAATGCGTCGCAGCTCGTCTGGGATAGGGAGGCTCTGAAAAAGACAATTGAGTATGGGATGAGGTATTGAGCCGAATGCGTTGGTAAGGTCCAACCAGGCAACCACTAACTCCCGTTTTGACTGTTTCGCCTGCTCGATAACAGTGTGGAGTATGTGGGTGTGCTCTTGGATGCCTCGGACGCCTGGTAGGAAACCCTTCCTAGTCTCGTAGAGATGGCCATGATTCTGGACGATATTATGCCCGAGAATATTTTGTACATTGTTGGCAGCAGGGATATTGGCCGGAAGTTTCCATAGTCAGACGTGTCGCCCTTCTTGAAAATTGGGACCGTTCGGGATGTTTTCCAGCAGGCTGGTATACCAAGAGACCAAACCGCCCGGTAAATGGTGGCTAAAAGCTCGCCATCATTATCGAGAGATCGGAGATGGCGGTATTCTAGGCCGTCCCTGCCCGGAGCAGTGTTAGCAGCTCTGCCAAGTTTCAGCTTGATTTCATTGGGACTTGGGGCTGCTGAGAGCACTCGGATGTCGTCTTCATTTGTCTCGTTCCAATCACAGTGGTCGAAGTGTGCTCGGGCAGAGTCTACTTGCTCTTGGGAAGGAGATTGTTGACAATATGTTGTTTCCAAGAAGGCAGCAGCTGCTTCCCTGGTTCCAGAATATCCAGCGGAGTTTTCCCCTAAGATTTTCCTGACTGCCCTGCGGGGATATAAAGAGAAAAGACGTTGAATTTTGCTCTTTTGGTAATTCTCTGCTTTCTTCGAGTTTCTAATCCTTTGTTGTTGACGGCTTTGGTTTCGTTTGCGTGAGGTGGATGACGGTTTTGATGGGAGGGCCGGGTTTCTCTGTGAGGACGCCGAGTCTTCCGGTGTTGCTGAGAGCTTGAGCCACTCAGCGCTGCATTTGGTGAGAATGGAATCGAGACCATCTACCGTGTTGCAGGCCGCAATCCTTGAGCCCCACAACTCCCTAAACTCTGTTCTTGGACACATCGCATCACGGGAGGTAACCGAGTCAAAAAGTTGGCTGGGAGATGAAGCTGGAGATTCGTACGTGGAGTTGTTACTATCAGAAGAATCCGGTGAAGACGGGAAATGGGAAGAGGATTCTGAAGTGTTAGGAGATGAAATTGGAGAATCATTATGATCTCTTTGTCTGTGGGATATAGGAGGACTCGAGTGCGGGTTATTTGGGACATTGAAGGAGTGAGATAAGGTTGCGGAGGCTGCGTATGGCGAAGGAGCAACTGTTGAACGGCCTTCTGTTTGTGTGTTGTTTTGGTTATTTCTTTGTGAAGCAGCTATGGGAGTGTGACAAGAAGTGGTGGACAATTCAAGGTTGATGATTCTGAATAGCTCTCTGTTAGAAGTGTTTGGAGAAATCGGAAGAAGTGGAATAGATGGAGATTGCGATTGGTTTGCCACTTCTGCAAGATGGGTTTTGTAGTGCTCTTTGATAAAGTAACCATCTCCACGAGCCTCGCATTTCCTGCACTGCCACCTTCGTAAAATGTTGAGTCCATGAACTCGGAACATATGATGTTCAATAGACTGGAAGGCGACTGTTCCGATGCCACATGTGTACCATTTACACAGGGGGCATCTGCTGGGACCACCTGGATACATGAGAGTGACCTCATTATCAGCCAGTGTGGTATTGTCCACGGTGATACTATCCCCCCGGGTGACACACCCTTTTTCGTGCCTTCTGGCTACCACAATGTCATCAGTATGATGGTCACATGTGCCACACGTGTAATTAGGAGCCACCACCAAGCCATGTTTTGTTTTGACATGTTTTACTGCGTCTTGAATTCGTGATCTCGACGAGTATCTACCGATCTTGCAGAGCGAGCATTTAATTGTGTCTGGTACAGGCCATGGGATGTGTAAAATTCCATCACCAAACGCAAACTCCCAGAATTCCACCTTTTCTGTCATAGTGAGTGGGGTTGACAAGTTAGAGGAATAAGAGCGCAGGTGAAAAGAAAGGATGCATTTATTTTACTATTGACTGATTTGGGACCCAAGAGGAAGTGAGTTTACGATCTGATTAATACAAAAAGGTGTGTTGTGAAGTTTTCCTTTACGTTTGCGGCAGTTTTCTAATTGAAGTTAAGCGAGAGGGAGAGATTCATCTTCCAGCAACTAGACGACTATGCTAACGTGTGGGCCTAACCGTGACGCGCGTGTAGGGAATATGAAACACGAGATGGGAATTGCTGGCCGGATTGGATACCGGAAGACCGACGTCAGTAGAAACGCCGCGTAGTTTACAGCAAAAACACCTTCTCGCCAGCTGCCGGGCTAAGCGATTATCCAGCTGTCAAGAATTGAGAGAAGAGGAAACGTTAGCAAGGCAAGTGGCTTGAACTGCTCAAATATGTTTCAAGCTATCCGCTGCCGAACTTGCATCCAAAAACCGCGCTACAAGCTTGGCCAATAATAGCCCGGAAGCGACTTGAGACCAAAGAACGCGCTACAAGCTTATAGCCAAGAAAGGCCCAGAATCGACTTGAGACAAAAATCGAGGTGACCGTCAGTGCGTAAACCTGAACATCAGAGGGAATGGTTAACATTAAAGGTGTAACAATGAGCACCCCCAAACCAACTGAAGCGTATCAGATATTATGCCGAGAAGCGATACTACACTTTGATCTTAGCCAAAAGGCCGAGAAGCGATAATGTTTAAAATAATTCTGCTCAAAATAAGCATCAGGCCCCACATACTTAAGGTTGTGTGAGAAGAAGACCCAAAATCGCTCAAAACACCCAAGGAGGACCATACAACATTCGGCTTGTAAAATTTACAACAGCAACCACTTGATACTTATACAGCTCATACATTTTTATTCGATTTATTGCGCACTTTCTGTATTAAAGGAGGTAGAAGTTGCTGATAAAAAATTACGAAATCCCCATTTTCCCACTTCTTTTGAAGCATCGCCTTGACACGCCACCTGACGACGAAAGTTCTGAATGAATGCTTCATCAAGTTTTAATTTAGAAAACCAAACAAAACATTATTATTATTATACGGCCGGAAAAAGGCCCAATGTATAGGTCAACAACTTTATGGGTGTGTGCTAACAACAAGAGCTTGCGACATGATATTTTTTATTATTATTATATTATACCATGCATAGCAGTTGTACAAACTAATGATGAGGGTAATTTAATATGCATGGTACCCAATAGGGAAGCTATAATTGCTAGTACTACTATCATATATTGCGTAGATTAAGCACTAACTTTAAAATTATAATCTTTCAGTAACATTGACCGCTCTGAACACGACGATTTCCTTCCGAAGTTTCACATGAAAACCACGGAAACGGTCCTCAACGGCTGTGAGTACATACTGTCGAGACAATTATATACAATCACATCCTGCTTCACGCCCAGAAACCGGCGTCTTAACTCGTCATCGCGGGTAGAAAGAAGACTAGTTTCTGGTGGGAAACAAGTCAAGATATACTACAGAAATGATCCTGTGAAGTATGATCTTAATTTACCATGGCTTTTTACACTAATAAATAATTTTAACAAAATTAAATAGCTTTGGCGTAACTTGCCGTACATCAATTGAATTATCAAAGTAAACCAAAGTTACTAATCTAAGTTGACACGCAAATTCCGTACATGTCTACCTTGAAGTTTTGGTTCATTAAAAAAATATAGCTTAGATGGTGATACAGCTGTTAAACAAATTTTAATCGTGACACATTTTCTATAAATCACAGATTCCACATGTTTGACAATAAGATTAGGTATATAATGGCTATGCTAAAACTAAGCCACATCATACTAGCTGGGTGTTTGGCGCGCACCTATAATCCTGCTTCTGGGAGGCTCGATGGTGTGGATGGCATGAGTTTAGGAGCACTGCTACGTGAAACTGCACGTTGACCAGGTGTCCGTACTAAGCTTGACATCAACATGGATCTGCTGGAGGAATCCGGTTGGTCCAAGTTAGCTAAAGAGGAGCGAAATGGGCCAGGAGGGAAACCTAGCAGCCAAAAGTTCCCGTGTCAAGTGGTAGTGGGATCGCACCCGTGAGTGAGCTTCATTGAACAGCCTTAACAAAATAGCCACACTGCTATCTTACTTTTTGAATTAAGAGAGAAAAACAAACCACAACCAAAACAAAAAACAACAAAAAAAAACTATTCAGATCTGCAGCAAAAGCAAATGCCAACAGCATCCCGTATTCCCAAGCGGTCACCCATCCAAGTACTAACGGGACCCGACGTAGCTTAACTTCCGGGAGCTGACGAGACCGGGTGAGTTCTACGTGGTATGGCCGTTGACGGACAGCCAAATTTCCCGCCGGGTCAGAATCGGCTTCGTCTGGAATGATCCCGCCATGTGCCCTTATCTTGGCCCTAATAGTTTCATCAGGATCAACATCCTTTCATGTTTAGTATGAATATGTGGAAAAGGCCTGAGCAAGTTCAACAGCAACGAATGCAACAGCTAGAGGCCGGTGCTAGTGCTCTGGCTCAACAAGTAGAGGTGAGTATCTTTTTTTTATAACCAGAAGCTGCATTCCGACCGTGGTTTATAAAGTACGCTAGTATGCCTGGCTACTAGCAACCGTAACAGCACCCAGTACTAGTTTGTCGTAGTATTAACTAACATTGAAAATACTAGGCTAGTCGAGATAAAATTGGATGCCCTAACGAAAATTTGCGCGCTGAATTTGAACGTTAGAATCAATTCAAGTCACGTGTGACCTGAAGAATGTTTTACAAGAGATGGCTGACCTGCACATCCTGATTCATGAACAGCTATGTTGTGGATTTAATTTGTAGACTGGTTCATTTAGTAATTAGCATATTTCAAAATATTTTGTTTAGTTAATGAATGCTTGCTGGTCAACTGCATTGTCTATAGTAAAAAACGAATCTCGAGCACAGATTTAAAACTTGTCTTATAAACGTCAGTGTTCCTCCTTGTCATACCACTTGCACAGTACCCACCAAAAGTTTGGAAACACGGGGGGTTTTTTTAGCGCGTTTAACACGGCGTCTTACGGGCTAACGTGTCCCCAGTATTTTTGCGATAACTCTCGTTAGAGTTATCGCACTTTCAATTTTAAATCACCATTCTATTGGCAAAGAAATGAGCTATCACCGTGGTTATTTTCAAATCACGGTGACTTATAGTTTAGGCGGAAAACGCCAAGTCTTAAGTTTGGAAACAAAGTCGTTTCCTTCATATGACTCCATGCTAATGGAGTCATATTTAAAAAATCACAATAAATTCAAAAACAACGATATAGCATTGAAACTTGCACAGTTTATAGGTGACATTGTTTTCTACATACATGCCAAGTTTCAAAGAAAAATAATAATATGCAAAATAGTTATGATTTTTTTTCTAACAGCTCAAAAATTTTCGTTGGACTGATGGGGGAGATTTCGGCCCCAGGGAAGAATGGAAGGAAGAAGCTAAAGGGAAGGGGAGCTTAAACCCATTCGAACCTTCATCTCCCCTTTTTTTTCTTTCTTTTCTCTCCCTTCCATTCTTCGGCGGCTGGAAGCGGTAAGAGTACCCTTACCAACGGATGGTCAACTACATCCGGGCCTTTCAGTGGAAAGATTCTTTCCGCTTTAAGTGCGTCCACGAAGACGATTTAATCAACAGGTTCCAAGTAAACAATAAAAAGAACTCCGTGACCGCCTACTGTATGCACTTCGTTATCAAGAAGGAATGTGTGCAAAACAGAAAAATTCAACGTTTCCTCACGCAAATGAAGTTCAGAATCGATCACATTCACGCCATCTGCATGTTTGTTGCCGCTTCCAACGATCTTAGGTCGACGTCCATGCAGCCCTACATTCTCGACTAGGTTCTCTCTTGTTCGGCAAGACGTCAAGGATAGCATTTGCATGATCGTGACATTCGCAGACATGGTACATGAATGAGAGCTAATAAATAAGAATGAAATCTTAATATTTCATTTTTGAAAATTGATAAATTTATGGGGGAGGGACAAATTCGGCTACAAAGCGTGTAACATATAATAAAAATTAGCCGAAATTGACCAAACTAACTTTGAAATATGACGATTTTCATTTCTAAATAATGCATAATCAATGAAAAACACTTTTAAAGCAGAACCTAAATCGTGTAACGTATAATATTGTTAAGAAACGTGACAGCATAAATAATTTTCAAGTCAGATACCAAATACCATATATACATGTATTTTAAATTAAGCGCCCTGGTTACAGCGTTGCCGCTATCCCATAAGCAGGGAATTCCGTTACACACTGACGTCCGTCGACTGGAATTCAAATAAAGCAAATATTTTTCAATTTTTTAATGTAAAAATTAGATCTGCCAAACAAAGTTGAAAATTTTAGTTTTATTAATTTTTAAGATAATCTGTTGGTGTTTAAGTCCCGTAATTTGACGTCTGTCGTGCGAGATTATTGATCAATATTATATTGGTTCTCCTTTCTTGAGATATTTTGGGCTTGCTAAACAAAGCTGATTTATTTCCAGTTCCCGCCGACTTTGGGATCGCGTCATGTTTGAACGCCCCGGCCACCAGTGGAGAGAAGTGGCTTGCAATAGCCACAATAGAAGCTATATGACTCCAGAATGCAATGCGCTCCGTAGTGCAAAGGATTTTACCATAAAGGGAAAATCTGAAAATTTAGACTGGTGGAAAACTAATTTCCAAATCGTTCGACGAATCCTATCGGGAAACTTGCGCGTGCAACAAGGGATCGGATTTCTTCCATGGACTCTCATGTCCATGTTTTTCAATAAGAAAACTATATATGTATTGGTGAAACTTTTTGTTTTGGATTTTGTCATGCTCATAAAAATCATGACTAAAGTAATCATGTGCTCAATTGATATAGTATCGATGCAAGAATCAATATGTCAGGCATTAATAAAATGATAAAATGATGAAAATAACGAATGACACATCATTTAAATTCATAATACAAATAAAGTAAATTGCGGGGATTTAGCAAATTAAGAACATTTTAATAAAACAAGGGTTCCAATCACATAAATAAGGACAAGCTAATAGATAAGAGTCTTTTAACCAAATAAGACCCTAGATAAGAATCATACAACTAGATAATGTCGTTATCTAGTTGGTTGTCGAATAATGAAAGTCTTGTCGTTTTTATTTGCTACGTAACGTACGTTTTGTCGCTTCGTTTCTGTCAACAAAATCAGTTGCTAGAATGATTTATATCAATTAGTCCTCAGACCAAAATATAGTTTTACCAAAACAACTACATTATATCATCTATTTGACAAATGAACTTTAGGAACTATCGTTTATTTCGAGATTATTAATGCAAAAATATTCTAAATAAGTTAATAACATGCTATCTTAAAAAGCGAACGAAATGCTTTACTTTCGTAAACCATGTTTTTCAATAAGAAAACTATATATCTAGTGGCTAAACTAGATGAATTTAGAATTTTCAATAATGTATATATTAAATATGCGTTGATCTATAACAACCGTGATTAAAACAAGTCATGTGATCACTTTACATTTTTATGATATAACTTCTCAATATATCAGATATTCATGAAATAATGATTAATCATGAATCATTGTTCACCATCAATTCACATTGAAAAATAAATACAACGGGATTTTAAAAATAAAAAATAATGTATGCAAACGCGATTTGTGATTAAATTAATCGGAACATGTAAATAGATATTAACTTTATTAGCACAATAAAAGAAAATAACAAAATAAAATTTATACGAAAATGACTCTAATGCAAAACTCTGGAATTAAACCAGTGTAACAAACCAAATAACTACTAAAATAAAATATATTTATAAATTCCCATGTGAAACCTGTCCTATCACGCAAAAAAGTGGATGTAACACCGGTGTAAATAACTGGTATCAAACGGCATCAAACAGGAATTTTAAATTTCAATTCAATGTTTTTAGAAGTAGGCTAAATTGTATAATTGCCTATAAGAATTTTGAACGGAGATTCATATTGTTGATAGTATTAAAGTTATTGAAAAAAAATTAATCAAGCTATTTGTTCTATAACCCATCATAGTTTACCACAAGATTCCTTCGGGAATGTCCTTCGGGGGTTTTTGGTTTATCGCTATTAAGATACTGTAATAGTAAAGAATACTCGGATTCTGCCCCGTCATTATCCTTGAGATACCTGGCGTTGGCGCAACCAAGGACTGTCAAAACGTTTGCTGTAGACTTCCTCCTTTCACCATTTTCAATGCCATATTGCACCATCGTGAGCAATCGCTCCATTGGCTTCTGCATTGCACCATCCACCCGTAACGATGGTGCAACTCTTTTCCCTCGTTACCCCTATATAAGCCCGGCGACTGCTCCATCCAGGCAGTCGTCATCCGGCACTGTACTCCTTGCTTATACAATACAATACACTACAATTGGTGAACGCGCCAGTTTCGGAGAAAGCCTGCAAGCCTAGCAACCACAAAAGTAGTAAGTGAATACATTAAACAATATATGGTTGAATGACGGCTCAACCACCCCTTGAAACTTCTTATTCAGCGATAAACGAATCCCTGTTAGGAGAATTTGAAGTATCAGTAAATAAATACATAAGGTCCCTTCCATAACATGTTGTGGAAATAAGAGATACCTTTTTAAAAAACTGGAACGATTTAATACAGACAAATAGCAATAAAGAATTAGCAGGCGAAAGAACTTCCCGTAGCGTATATTTAACAAGAAGTAAAGAAGTCAAAGATAAGGTCTATATTTCCCTTAAAGAGTACACATTCGAATTATACAAGAAAGATTTTGCAAGTTTAAAATCCATAAGTGAAAAAACCGATGAAAAAGAAAAAGAACTTTTAGAACATCTTAATTCATTACCAGGCGACCAATCAAAATTTATAAATTTGTTCAAAGATATTACAACAGCCCACTCTAAGAACATTGATTTTAGAAATAAGGCATTTAAAATATTCCGCAGAGAACTTATCTTTAAACAAATTGAATTAGAAGAAGAATTGCAATCCAACAAACAGGAACTAGATAAGGCACAAAAACACACAGAGCGCGAAGTAGATAAAGTAAGAGTAGATCTTTCAAGAAAACTTGTTACTCCGAAAACGAAAATTTACGACTAACCGCTGAAGTCAACATATTAACTAGATCGAACAATAAACAAAGTAACCTAATAACAGAACTTAATAACAAATTAGAGGACTACCAGACAGGGGACAACAATAAAACTTTATTAGAATTAGAAAGAACAAAGACAGAACTCGAAGAAGCAAACAACGAGATAGAAGATCAGAAAACCCAACTCAGTAATATTCATGATACAATAGACAGACTCAAAGAAGAAGCTACTGATAAAATCAGCCAGCTAAATCACAGCTATAGTGTTCTATATAGCGAGCACGAAGCTTTAAAAGCCGCAAGCCAGACATCAGACAACGAAAATTCCCAATTATCAATAACTAATAAAGATTTAAACAAACAACTAGAAACATCCAAAACAACTAGCAAGAAAGAGATCGAATCACTCATCGCAGAAAAACAAAATTTAACGTCGAAAATCTCAACAATTCAATCCAATCTGACCATTAAATAAAGTGAGATTCAAAACCTCACAAATAAGTTGCAACAACTCACGATACAAACAGCAATAACAGGCAACATGCCTAACACTAATCCTACTCCCGGTACTTCAACCACCAATACAGGAAACACAACACCTGCAGCAGGTAGTACAAGCAACGACAATATCCCAGTTACAAAAGGCCATTTGCGTGAATTATATTCACATGATGAAAGAAAATCCATTCCAGTGTTTAAAGGGAAGAGGGGCGAGCAGCTAGTAAACAATTGGTTAAAAGAGGCAGAAAGAGTAGCTCAAAGCGCAGGATGGAATGAAACTGAAAAAATTAAGTATTTTTCGGATCGGTTGAGAAGCGATGCTGCGGATTGGCATTCAGAATATATGGAAAGGGCGCAGGATAAAGATGACTACGAAGAATGGGAAAAATCATTAATAAAACGATTCCTTACGGAAACAGAAATAGAAAACCTAAAGAAACCACTTAGTGAACAAAAACAAACAGCAGATCAGAGCACCCAAACTTTCGTCAACCGAATTAACCAACTTTACGATATTATACACGGGAAAGAAATAATAATAGATTTTGGAACTGCTTCTGCCGAGGCAAAAGCTTTGGCCGTATCTCTCAATAAAATAAGAAGTGAGGCGAAAACGAAAATTCTTTTAAAAGGCCTGTTACCAAAAATCGAAAAAGTCGTGTGGAGCTGAATGGACATTAACAGCTCTAATGAAGACGTTTGCGACATGGCATACGCAGCAGAAACAATAGTTAATAGAATGGAGCAAAACGAAGATAAAAGCTTAAAAGCCACAATAGCAGGAATTTCCGCTCATGAGGACGAACAAGATGTAGAAATTTTACGTCAGAAAACAAAAATATCTAAACTAGAGAAACAATTGGCAACTTTAAATTTAAATACAAAATCCATACAGGAAAGTGACGTAGCGGATACTCCCTCAGTAGCTGTAGCCGAGGTCTATAACAGGCACCGTTCGCCGTCCGGCGATCGTAGGCGCTCAAGATCTGAAAACCGAATTCGATTTCAGCAACCCTATACTCGCCAACACAGTGCAGATAAGAATTATTCTCGATCTCGAGGTAGGGACAATTCTGATTATCGATCAAGAAGTGCTAGCGGTAATAGGTACAGTCAGCAGTCGACTGGCCAACGTAGAGATCCTACACCACCTCCATCAAATTATAATAACAGATCCACTGAAAGACAACAATTTCGAAACCCAAATAATAACATTCAACGACGGAACCATTATAGCAATAACTACACTCAGACTCGAAATCAGAATACACCTTACGTTAGATATCCACAAGAACGAAACTCGCAGTTTCAAAACGCAGAAAACACAGGTGCTAGACCACGAAATAACTCCTGGTATAACGATCAACCCAATCAACGCACTAAAAGGAATATAGATTGCTACGCGTGTGGCAAAAGAGGTCATTACGCTAGAGAATGTCGCAGCAGACCAATGCAGTACCAACCACAACAATAGACGATTCACGAATCCTAGATGTAAATAAAAATAGAGATATACCAATAATCCCTAGTATAGCGCAATTAATGCGAATCCCAGTAAGTTTTTCTAATTTAAAAACGCACGCTTTAATAGACACAGGTGCAGCTGCTAGCTTTTTAGCACATAGACTACTAATAGAGATACCATATAAAGACATAACAGAAGTCACCGGACCGAATAAAATAGAACAGCTATTCAAAACGGCATCTGGAGAGCTAGTAAGGCCCATAGAGCGCTACGACCCTACGAGTTACATATGAAACTGGCTCGTAAACACCCATTTTCACATACATTTTTCGTAATGTCAGATTTAGGAGAAGGATGCATTCTGGGATACGATTTTCTAGAAATAAATGAAATTTCAGTAAACCCCAGTGAAAGAAGTATAACCTACATAAAAGATAACGAGACAAAGAAGTTGATAATACCATCTTCACCAATATGCTCTTTTAGCTTAGTAACGCCTATGCAATTTGAATTACTGAACGTCAGCGAAACAGACAGGGAAAACATGAAAAACTTACTATATAAATATTTTTCATTATTCACGGAAAATATTAATGAACTAGGAAAAGCAAAATCAGTACAGCATTTAATCCGTACAACTAAATTACCAAATGTAATGCCGATGAGGAGAACACCAGAGAGATTACGTTTAATCGTGAAGAAACAAATCGATGAAATGTTAAAAAATAACGTAATCAGACCCAGCACTAGCCCTTTTGCGTCACCTATACTTCTGGTGGCAAAGAAGGAAGAAGGACAAATGAGATTTTGTGTAGATTATCGTGCATTGAACAGTGTGACAATTAAAGACAAATATCCGATACCTAATATCCAGCTAATTATAGATAGCCTCCACGGAGCAAGATATTTTTCCACCTTGGACTTGTTGAGTGGGTATTGGCAAATAGAAATAGCTGAAAAGCATAAGTATAAAACTGCTTTTATATGCGAATATGGCTTATACGAATTCAATTGTATGCCATTTGGCTTGTGCAATGCACCTGGAACTTTCCAACGTGCTATGAATAATATCTTGCAAAAAGTACTTTATGAATTCACACTCGTATATCTGGACGATATCATCGTTTTTAGCAAAACAATTGACGATCACATTACTCACCTTAATGCAGTATTCGAATTACTAGAACAGGAGGGACTAAAATTAAAATTAAGTAAATGTAATTTTTTCAAAACAAAGATTGAATACTTAGGACATGTAATCACGGTAGATGGTTTCCGACCAGATGAAAAGAAAGTTATTGCAATTAAAAACTATCTCGAACCACAGAACGTTAAACAGCTACTTTCGTTTCTAGGATTGGTTAATTATTATCGCAAATTTATTAGAGAATACGCAGAATTGGCTCATTACTTGACAGAATTAACGAAGAAAGCTTCGAAATGGAATTGGGGAGAAAAAGAAAGGGACGCCTTTCTACGTATCAAACAATGTCTAACAAACAACCCACTCCTAAGGTACCCAGACTTTACCCGGGAATTTATAGTGCATGCGGACGCTTTAGGATACGGGGTTGGAGCAGTGTTAGCACAGATACAGGATATACCTCTCTCAAATTTGGATCCAACAATAATACATGGCCAACAAGAGGTAGTTATAGCGTACACCTCGAGACATTTCAATGAAAGAGAGCGCACTTGGAACGCGTCGGAAAAAGAATGTTTAGCAATAGTGCATGAAACCTTACCTATACGGTAGAAGTTTTAAAGTCTATACAGATCATAAACCTCTAGAGACATTAATGAAAAAGAAAGATCCCCATGGAAGGTTAGCAAGATGGGCATACGAGATACAAACATACGATATGGAAGTGATACACCGTCCTGGCCAGGGTAATCAAAATGCAGATGCATTGAGTAGAGCACCACTTCCCACAGTAGGAGTAATAACAAGAGTAAAACAAGAAAAACTGCAAAACGATTGGAAATCCGCTCAGAGCGAAGATGATTATTGCAAAGAAATAGTAAGAAAGCTTAATGATAATAAGATAACGAAACCGATAGGATTTAACTTGAACAAAGAAGGAATATTAATAACTTCGGATGGAAAATTTGTGGTACCCCGAACAAAAGTAATGGAAATTTTAAAGATGAATCATGATCACATGTTAGCAGGACATTTAGGGATAGCGAAGAGCCTAGCGAGAATAAAACGCCAATACTCTTGGCCCGGACTAGGAAAAGACGTAACAACATATGTAAACAATTGTCTTACATGTGCTAAACGTAAAGCCTACGGATCAAGTAAAGCACCACTTAAACCATTACCTATAGTTGCGAAAATTTGGGAACAAATAGCAATGGATGTAGTGGGACCCGTAACAGAAAGTAGTAGCGGAAATAAATATATTTTAGTTTTATCCGATTATGCAAGTAGATACGTAATAACAATTCCGATGGAAGACCAAAAAGCGCACACCATCGCAGAGCATTTAGTGAAAAAAGTTTATACTAAGTACGGTCCCCCAGAACGAGTACTGACAGATAAAGGAACAAATTTCTTTCAAAATTGATTGCAAAAATGTGCATATTATTTAAAATTAAACAGATTAAAACTACAAGCTATCACCCACAAACCGATGGGCTGGTAGAGCGATTTAATAGAACTCTCTGTGACATGTTAGCTTGCTATGTTACAGACGAACCGGAATGTTGGGATAAGTATCTCGACTTTGTAACTTTTGCGTATAATACCGCAAAACAGACAAGTATCGATTGCTGTCCTTTCTACCTATTCTATAAAAGAGAACCAATTATACCTAATGATATACCCAGTAACAGAAATATAGAAGTTTTTGAAGATGACAATGAAGAATACGAAAAACAATGGCAAAGAGCGCTAGAACGTTCACAAAACCGACTAGCACAAGCTCAAGAAAAGCAAAAGCAGCTATACGATCAAAGAAGTAAACTCGTTACTTATAAACCAAATGACCATGTACTCCTTAGAGCACAGCCGTCACCCGGAAAATTTAACAATCGATGGTTAGGACCATATAAAATAAATCGACAAATCTCCGATGTAAATTACGAAATACTTATACTAAGAGAGAATTCGAAAGACTTAGAAGACGAAGCTAAATTCATAGTACACGTAAATAGATTAAAGTTAGTGTCAAATACACCGAATGAACAGTTCACAGTGCCCAATAAAGCGAAAGTAATAAAGCGTAGAGGTAGACCACCTAAAGTGGTACAGGTTCCAAAACGAAGAGGGCGACCACCCTCACTAACAAGAAAAGATGATAAGTCACAACCCAAACGTAGAGGAAGACCTCCAAAGATACAAGAAATAGCAAAAGTAAAAGAGACTATTATAACGCAGGCACCAGTTAAAGACGTTAGCAATCAAGTACCACATAGATATCCATTAAGAAATAGGAAATAGATTTTACAACATAGAAAATATACCTATATAAAATTTTATAGTACTAGTACACCATTAGAAAAATCTTAGAAAATTTTAGAATCATATATATATATTCAACCACTGTTATCTTACTTGTAGATGGATACAAGCACAGTCGTATTGATTTACTACTTGCTGATTAACATCGCATTGATCAAACCAATAAAGATCGCCATATGCGACTGTATGAAACCGGTCACGAGGGGATTGCTCGATCTTAATGACCCGGAATATTGTTTTCAGAAACACGTAGATAGAGAAGAGAATGAGAAAGTGTTAAGCAAACCAATTTCTTATCGCATTGCTACGAAAGAAGACACAGAATTTAAAATAGAAGGACTCGTGTGTTCTCAATGGATAGAAACAAAGAGAATCACAGGCAACTTTTGGTTAGGATCGTATGACACCGAAAATTTCCATACCACAAAAGAAGTCAGCCCTGAAGATTGCTGGAAAATGAAATTACAATTAGAATGTGCAGGAAATAGAAATGCCGTAAATTGCAAGACATATAGTTACATACATAAACCAACAGGAGATGGGAAATGGTCAGTAAAAGAATATACAGTCGTGAACTGTCTAGCCCAGGAAATTGAGTTACGCCGAAATCGTGTAGGCGGTCCAATTTTATCACCATTTGGATCACATAACGTATCGTTAGGTGTCGATCACCTAGTTGTTAACCACAACACAATAGTTTGGATCGAACCAAACAAAATAGTCGACGATTGTGTAGCAAAATTCAAATTCTTTGGAACCGGCCAACTTTCAATAATCAAATTAGGACTAGATTTAAAAAACGGAACCACTATACATACAAACAGGACAGGGAGACTGATAGATTCCACAAAACAGATAGAAATGCTTTTTGACCCCAAAAGGAATACACTTTGCATCGATCATCCAAACAGTCATGCAGTAATAGGAATACCAGATACACATATCGTTTTCGAGGAGAACATTGAAAAATTGTTTATGACAAAGAAAGTAAACAAACCCCGTCAGACCAGACGAGTAGCACAAAGCTATGTCCCACCAAGAAATGCATTCGCATGGGGACATATTCTACCGTTAGATCCAACATATATCAACAGAGGCTACGTCTTCTCAACAACCAACAAAGAAACAAGTTCCGGACGACTAACATGGAAAGTATTTACGGGATTTGGATTAAAACCGCAACTTCCAAACGACAAGGATCTCTCTCAAGAGTTTGAACATGCAACGGACCAATCTTTACGATTTGTAAAAGGAGGAGTCCAATATTGTCTAAATATTGAACAACCGAATACAATACAATTCAAAAGTTGCTCCGGCCACTATACCAAGTGGCTATACGATGATTATCGGATGTACATCATGGATACCGAACATCGAAAATGTCTTACTGTAGTAAAAGAAAACATATACTTATTGCCTTGTGAGATGGAACCCCACTCTACAAAACAGATGTGGAAATTTGAGAATAAAAATACCGAAAGTACGTTTGTAAAAACTTTTCCAAACATGACAATAGAAGACTGGGAATTCGGATTGGAATTCAAGAGTAAACCAGCGGATAGAATACAAAACATATAAGAACCATTTTTAATTGGGGACAATTAGCAAATGGAGACAAAAAGCTTTGTCTATTCAACGATGATACTAGCGTGGAAGTCACATTCTACGATTGTATAACCTCTACATACTTGGAATTTGAGTACGCTACCGATTATACTATAAGGAAATTACAATCAAACCAATGTCTAAGAGTGAATGATGAGAAAGCATTTCTAGAACCATGCAACTCGGATAGTATGCGATGGGGTTTTAACGACATGACAAGACAAATAATGGAAATTCAATCCATCAAATGTTTGGAAAAACACGACGCAGGACATAAATGGCAATTAAGTTTAGGTCCTTGCAACGCTGATCAAGAATCAAAACACCAAAAATGGAAATTCGAATTTTACAATCCACATTACACCAATTCAACAAAGCTTACAAGACTGACGCCAATAACAATTCTCGATTGGCACCGAAACTACTCCATATACGATATACCTTTTCCCCCTTATCCATACATAATACGCAGAAAATGGAATTCACAATACGACACCTTGGACGAAGAGATTTCAGCTTTCCTAATCGACCAAAATTCTACAGAATTCGACAGTCTAACACCGCTAGAAACTACAACACAAAACGTGGCAGCAACTACAACACTAATGGCAAACTCATCAATATACACACAAAAAGAACAAGAAAGAAATCAACCAGAAAGTAATCAAACGGAAATGGATCAAGAAAACGATAGGAAAAGGAATATTGACGAAAATATATTAATAACACAACCTGAAGATGGAGAGAAATCAGGTATAACCGACGAAATAGATAATCTTATTGTTGACGAAGGATCTACGACTACAACAACCACAGAGTTACCAGTTAGTTCGACCAGCACAACCTCTTCAACGACATCCGAAACCACCTCGACTACTCCGATATTCAGCTCAACCGCTCCAACAACACAAAAAACAACCACGATGTCCAGCTCGGCATTTTCAACAATCCAAGAAACAACCACAATTACCCCAAAGACCGAATCAACCACACTAAACACAGAAACAACCATACCTACTAATATCACAGTAACAAGTACTACTTCTGAAACAACAAGCAGTACATCAACAGCTCAAAAAATAATTACATCCAGTTATACTACACCACAGACAACCATAGCAGAAGGAATCGAGACAAAATCTACAACAACGACTGATAGCACTATTCCCACAACAAAGAATACTACAAATATGCCAACAAAAAAACAAAACCAACAAAAGGATTCTCTAATTGGTTATCAGAACACGTCAGCCGAAGGGAATAAAACCACTAGGGTGATATTGTAACCAAATCGGTGATATTGTAAGACCAATTATTCAAGCATTTCACGAACAGTATAAACAAAATCTAGAACTACAACACCAAAATACACTAGCAAAAGAGATTAGACAAGTATATTGTCAATTATCTGTTTTGAGACGAGTCCAAGCTGTAACATTATCACAAACTAACGGTATACTTGCCGCGTCTCTATTAGAACTACCTTATTGCTCAAGACTTCAAGGTCTTGGACAATCATTACTTCTGCAAGAATGTGATAAAAAACAAGTTGTGGTAACTGCAAAGGAAACAAAATGTGGATACCAACCAATAACAACATATAATAATAAGAATTTTACAATTGGAACGGACGGATGGTCCATTCATCCATTTTCAAATTGTTTTTGGAAATCAAACTTAATCAACTTAAACGGAAAATCATATCACTGGGAACACAACTATACCCACGGAGAATGGATAGAACAACCACCAACTATACATACTCCAAATTTGAAACTAGTATCTGTTTTTGACGAATTACCACTGAAAGATTTCGACTATGCTCTAAAAGGCCACCCAGCACACTCAACGACAGACTTGGAAAGACTTAACGTACTTAACGAACTAATAGGGAGAATTGAAGAATCACATGACAATTCCTTGGCAGGGATGGTAATGTCGGAGAAACAAGACAATAAATTCGGTGACATGTTTACATGGACGGATTACCTCAAAATAATAATTTTCGCGACAATCGGATTTCTAGTACTAATACTGCTAGCCTATGTATTTGCGAAAGTTAATCCGATTCCAGCAGTCATCAGATCTTTTCAAAGTAAACGACAAAGACGTAGAAAAAGACGCATTTCTGCTGATATACCATTGGAACAGTTAGAACCAATGATAAATCAAACGCAACAACCAATAATTATTCCAGGACAAATGTACCCTCATATCTTACCACCCAGTGCACCATTTGAACAACTGACAAGAGCAAATAGTTTTCTCAACCGTATTCACCTTTAAACATAAAAAAAAATAATAAATAAATAATAAAAGAAATAAATTTTACGAAATTAACTAAAAAAAAAAAAAAAAAAAAAACACTAACAACTTACATTAACTTAGTAACTATTCACACCTAATGAGGTATAATATTACCACAGTAATGCCAAGAACAGATTTACCAAGTAGCAGTCCAGACCGAAAAAAACTATGGAGTATCATGACGGTACACATGACCCGCCGCGCCTCTGATTATTTTCGACACGGGGTAGAGGCAGAGACTCCAAGAATTCACGAGCTCGTCATGATGAATGACGACTATTTGTTGGGAAGATGGCTAGTTGAACATCCCGACGACTTAGAAAACCGTTTTCGTCTTAAGACACCACTACTATTGGCAATAAAACACAACGCATACGATTGCTTTCAGATACTAATGCAAAACAACGCTAACATGGAAGAATACAACCCTCAAAATGAAACGGCACTTCTAATAGCGGTTCGTTTAAACCGTGGGCAAATGATTAAAGACCTAGTTACCTAAGGAGCAAGCCTACTTCCAGAGGACCGAATGGCTCGAACTGCACTCGAAATACTAATTTCACGAGATGATGTGGAAAACGTAATGTTTATTCACAACGATAGACAAAACTTATTAGATCACGACCTACATAATCAAGAATTTCCGTTATCCCTTGCGATCAGTCACCAAGCACGGAAATGCATTGACTACATTTTAAGTCTACAACCAAAGGCTCAGACGTTCCTTATCAGCCGCAAACACAATTCTCCAATTGAGGCCGCAATCCGAAGAAATGATATACAAACAATGGCCACATTAGTAACACTCGAAGATTTTCCGTACATTGTGAATCAAAAAATTCATAAATCAATATCATATATCCACCTGGCGGTCCAAAAACGACGTGCCCAAATAGTGGAGTTTCTACTACGAAATGAAGCTTTTGTGAACTCGCTAGACAACGATAGGAATACACCAGCACACTACGCTAGTGATATTCCAACACTGAAAGTGCTAATACATTATGGTGCCGATTTGGAATAAGGAAACAAATACAAAGAAACGCCGCAAATGACGGCACAACGAGAGAACAAAAATTGCATATATCAATTCCTTCGCTTATACAGTATGGAACGAAAACAACGACCACTCAAACTATTACATGATCGTTTTGGAAGATACTACAAGGAACAATTACAACGAAGCCTAGACATCGAAAAATTTAATACAAGTAAACAAAAACTACCAGAACCAAGAGAAGGACAACCTCCACCCCTGGAACTAGCATGGGACGTTTTCGAAGAAGAACATAAAAGAAAGAACCCCGTCAATCTGGTTGTAAAAAATCCCGCAAAGGAAGAAGTTCAACAACAAATAGAACTACTTGTAGAACAAAAAGTAATTAGCAATGCCCAACATAACAATTTGGAACTTCCAAGAAGTGACATGAATCGATTGAATGATAACATCCCAATCGTAAAAGTGCGTCACTTAAAGCGACTAAATCGCAACCTATCCCCAAACCCACCAGGATTGGGATATGTGGAACAACACAGCTCTTCGCCGACACATTGGTCCGAGGAAAGTGACCACGAGAAAGAAATCGAAATTAACGACAAAATTAAACAATCTCTCTTCACAAATGAATCAGAGGATGAGTTAGACGATAACAATTAAATGACTTGATAACATCTTAAAGGACACTGACCAAATTCACAATACTTTCTAATCCAATGACCTACAAAAGAAACTTAAATTTTTGAACCTTCATCACACCTTTCATTTCATTTTCCCCTACATTCACGTAACATATTTTCCTGTGAGTATCAACAAAGATACAGAGATGACATTAAAGCTACACAAAGTAAGCTTAACAACACAGCCACATAATTCAATCAAGAGCTCATGTCAGAGAGTAGTAAAATCCGCCGCGTCATCTATGCCACATTCTTAGAAAGAAAAAACAGCCATATCATCAAGCTAATGCAGAAGATAACAACGTGTCATCTATGACATACTTTCCCTTAAAAAACCTTGGAAACAAATTTTTCTAAACAGTATAAAAACCAACAACTTCAAAAAATAATTCTCACAGATAAAAATGTTGTTCCACAAGTCGCTATACAAGAAAACATTCGTGCTGACTGTAGATAATAAAAAACAAACAGTGTTACTTCTAGATGTACTCACCCAAATAAGAAAAATACGAGCAGTTAAAGAACGAAACGTCGATGGCTATGCTGTTATTTTTGGCAACCCAAAAGATCTCGACGACGACGAGATAACATTTGAAAGAGGCGAAGGACCCACGTCGATAGAAACCAACGGAAAGTATTTTTTTAACAAGAAAGAAGTTACGACCAACGAAGCGTCATCCGACACAACAGAAGAAAATCTGAACCTTAAAGACTTCGAGATGGCGGAATCTTCCGAACATCCTTCCAGAAAACAAAACTTCAAGAACCAGGCGCAAAGAAAAAGTAAGCGACAACCCAAATCAACTCAAAAAACGCCACTGAGGAGGAGTCGGAGAATTCGACAGAGAAACTGAAGAATATTTTTAGTAAAACCGTAGAAAACATTTAGAAAACATATATTCACTTGGTGTTGGAATTGTTCTAAAACTATATCCACTTGACTAAATGTATCCCGAAAACATTTAGAAAACATATATTCACTTGGTGTTGGAATTGTTTTATATTCATTAGACTCGTTTCTTCAATATATACACTTAATGTATCCTTTACGGAAATATATACACTTCGTAATCAACTGTATCCTTCTCTCGCGAGCACTTGCAGGCGTCTAAGGTACTGCAAGATGTACACGCCTCGTTTCTCTTCTTGCAGGGGAGGAGTGTAATAGTAAAGAATACTCGGATTCTGCCCCGTCATTATCCTTGAGATACCTGGCGTTGGCGCAACCAAGGACTGTCAAAACGTTTGCTGTAGACTTCCTCCTTTCACCATTTTCAATGCCATATTGCACCATCGTGAGCAATCACTCCATTGGCTTCTGCATTGCACCATCCACCCGTAACGATGGTGCAACTCTTTTCCCTCGTTACCCCTATATAAGCCCGGCGACTGCTCCATCCAGGCAGTCGTAATCCGGCACTGTACTCCTTGCTTATACAATACAATACACTACAATACCAATAAATTTATTCATCCACATAATTTATTTTCCAGGACAAATCAACTAGAAGACATGAAAAATGTAAGGGAAATGATGATAAACTATGATGTGTGGTCGAACAAATAGCTTGATGAATTTTTTTCAAGAAGTTTATTACTATCAACAACATGAATCTACGTAGAAAATATTTTAAGAAATTGAAATTTAAAATGCCAGATTGATAATGCCAGTGTTTTTCACCGGTGTTACATCAATTTTTTTTTGCGTGATAGGACAGATTTCACATTGGAATTTATAACTATTCTATTTCAGTAGTTTTTTGGTTTGTTACCCATTTACCCTGGCTTAATTCCAGAGTTTGGCACAAGGGCCATTCTCATATTAATTTAATTTTAATGTTTTATTTTATTTTGTTTGTTTTGTAGTTTCGCCACTAGATATATAGTTTCCTTATTGAAAAACATGGCTAACTAAAGTTAAGCATTTCGTTCGCTTTTTAAGATAGAGTATTATTAACTTATTTTGAATATTTTTGCATTAAAAGTCTCGAAATAAACTAGTTTATAAAGTTCATTTGACAAATAGATGATATAATGTAGTTGTTTTAGTAAAACTCTATTTTGGTCTGAAGATTAATTGATATCATTCATTTTGGCAACTAATTTTGTTGACAGAAACGAAGATATGCAAATAAAAGTGACAAGACTTTCACTATTCGGCAACCAACTAGATAACGACTCTTTATTCACTTGTAAGATTGTTATCTAGGGTTATTGTAAGATTGTTATCGTGAAAAGATTTTTATCAATATTACCTTGTCCCGATTCCTTTAATCTAAACCCTTGTTTTCTTCCAATGTTTTATTTGTTAAATCCCCATAATCAACTGCATTATATAACAAATTTGAATTTAAATGATGAGTCATTCATCATCATCATTCTTTATCATAAGACCTGACATATTGATTGCTACATCAGGTGATTGATTGCTACTACAGCAGGTGCAGCCTCAGGCTGCACCATCTGCGTATGGTCACTTCCTTTGGGCCAATCAAAAAGACAGTGATAGGTGTTTTTATGCCTATGCATGCCGCCACCAAGTTCTTTCGTCATCACCCAAGTATGGCCAACTGCCAGAGCTCGATAGTGAAGATATAGACAATGTGTTGTGGATTCGGCCAGCCGCCACCAAGGCCGAGGTCTCCGGGCCCACCCGCCCGCCCTATGCCCGGAGACTCGCGAGTCGCATCAGCCCCGTTCAGGCAGTCGTAGCAATTCTATCATACTCCGGCGGCCTTACTTGGGGGTTCTGCGACTCAATAAAGAACACGAGGCATTTGTATTTTCAGTTTAAATTTCGTGTATTTTCAATTTTCTTCAAATACATATCGATCAGCTTCATAATCATCACGAAAATTACGGTCATTACAATGGAAACTATCGTCCGAATCCGATGAGGATGAGCTATTATATGGCTGCGGATCCTCTTCTCCAGCGCAATCATCTTGAGCCGAATCAGAGTCCGAGCCGTATATAGGCTCCTCCGCATTAGAGGGCTGGCAATACTTGGTATCATGAAACTCTTTGAAACAATTACGTTTCTTAGAGAGACAAAGATGAATTCCGCAAGTTTGGCACTTTGAGAAAGGTCTCGATTCCAAGCCTCGCTTGTCTCCTTTCTCGGCCACTCTCACCGTCCTGGTTCGGTGACTCTGGCACCATTCACACCGTCCTCTTCTCGAAGAGAAGATCGGTATGTGAATGCCAACATTCTCGAAGCGCAGCTCTTTTCCAACGCTGAGATTACTTTTCCTTCTCTTATTTTTCACTTGAGCACTGGGATGAATCTTGGGCGCCAATCTCCCGATCCTCCCGGCTCGTTGCCTCTCAGAATTTAAACCGCGGGCGAGAAGGCTCATCGTCACACTGCGTTTAAAGTGAAGTAATTCGTGGGGCTCTCCCTTGTCATCCCCGGTCGCCATATTGCGTTTCACCAAATCCTTGTAACAGATCCAGCTGTTCACTAAGGTGGTCTCCAAAAGGGAAAAGAGAAGTCTGTGCCACCATTTCCTGGACCTTCGGTCCCTCTCGTAGTATGACCGCATCTGATTGGCCGTATCTACACCGCCCATGTACTTTCCGTAATCGGCAAAGGCTTTCGGACAAGTTTTCTTCTTGTACTTGCCGTCTTTTTGCCTTCGCTCCACCTCAACCAAATCCGAGCCGTGATAGTTAGAAATGACTCGGAAGGTTTTGGTGTCGTGCCACATAAATATTGCTTTACGGGGACCTTTGCCTCCGATTCTGCCAACGTATTGGTCTTGTCTCAGATCGCTTTCAAAGAGAATCGGCTGATCTGCTTTGCTTTTCTTTATCGTTCCAACGGCATTGACACCGATGTCGTAGAGTCGATCAACGAGAGGAATGCTCGAAAAGAACCGGTCAAAAGCGACTATGTGCCCTTTGCCTTCCAAGGGAAAGCACAGATCGAAGACGGTCTCTTCGGCACTTCTACCAGCTTGAGCAGCGTGGTTTTCACTCTCTCTCAGGCCTTGATAGATTTCGAATGCGTAAGTGTAGCCTTCACTGTCGCATCGGCTAAAGAATTTGAAGCCACTTTTCACAGGCTTGTCAGGCATCCTTTGCTTTATCGATGAGCGGCCCTTGAACTTGACCATGCTCTCGTCGATACTCTGCGCTCTGGGTGACTGTCTAAAATCCCCGAATCGAGCGTTGAGGTTATCGATAAGCCATCTGATTCGTCCAAGCGGATCGTCCTTATCCCTTTCCCGGTCGTTCTCTTCTATTTCAGCAGGTGACGTGATTGCGATGTGTTTAGTAATGAATTTGAATCGATCTCGCGTCATTGCCTGCGGAAATAAGCCGAGTCCGGAACCGGTGTCGGGTTTCATCTCCCAGTAAAGCTCAACCTTCGGCAAACGATGATAGCCCATCAGAAAATTCAGGCCCAGGAACGATAGTAATTCCGCCCTTGTAACGTATCTGCCTACGTCAGCCATCGGTCCAACCCGTGCACCCTCGGGTCAGCCGCCAACCTTCCTCGCCGGTGGTTGACCGCGTTCAATTGGCCATTTCTCAGTGATATAATCGTTCGTCGAGTCTACGATACGTTCAATCGCATCTATGTATATTCCATCGGCGCTGGGTGTGCTGAACATCATCATAAAGATATCGATCGGTTCCCAGACTTTTTTGTGCTTAAAAAAAGCCGTTCTCACTCCGATCTCACTGGGATCGACCGTGAAATGAAATGGATCTTCTTGGAAGTTGCCCCTTCCGTGACTGGGATCGCCATCGTTCCAGATTTTCACTTCTCTATAGAGCCGATTTATTG
Organism: Daphnia galeata; assembly: GCA_030770115.1. Taxonomy (NCBI): domain Eukaryota; kingdom Metazoa; phylum Arthropoda; class Branchiopoda; order Diplostraca; family Daphniidae; genus Daphnia; species Daphnia galeata. The sequence continues at coordinate 7,598,609 of CM061123.1, read as the reverse complement.
CTTCGCTCTCGCTAATTCTCTTTCCGTCAGGTTTTTTCTGCATATTAAGCTTTGCATGATCAGAATTAACTTTCTTTGCGGGGCGATTTGGGTCTCTCGCTTTCCCGACTCTTAGCGTCTCCGGTTCCTGGATTCGCCTCTTATGTTTCCTTGAAACTTCAGCGGCCTGTCGAGCCTTCTCTTTGAGTGCCTCTTCAACTTCTATTGAAGCTCGGATTCTGCGTCTTTTAGGTGGTGAGGAGTCACATAAAAGATTCAAGTCAACTACTTCAAATCTCGATCTTTTAGTCGCCCCGCTCGTACTGGGCTTGACGATTGCCTTCCTCGTACTGGGCTCGACGATTGCCTTGCTAGTACAGCGCTCGTCGATCGCCTTGCTCATACCGGGCTTACTGCTTAGCGGACCTGGCTTTGAATTCTCCCAGTATCGCCTCATTATCTTGACTGACGGCGCTGTTTTTTCAAGTTCGTCCAATTCCAATCTCACACACATTGCATCTCTTTCAGCTTCTTTACGAAGTCGATCGCTCAGCGAATCACTTTTCTCGTCTTCAACGGCTTTCAACGGATTGGCTATTCTGGCTCGACGAGCCCCCAGCTTTTCGTTCATAATCATCGTCAGAGCCACTCGGGCTCGGCGTTCTCTCAGCTTTGCGTCTGCGATCAACGTCAGAGCCACTTTCACTTGACGATGACAGCCGCTGCCTCGGCTTTGATTTAGGTCCAACGTCTATGTCTGAATCTGGCGAGTCAACCAGATCCAGGGATGTGGGGTTCAACCCTCTTTTCCCCCTTCAGGAACGGTTTCAAGAACCTCGTTCTGAATCTCATTGCCAGGCTCAACAACTGGTTCATTCTGGCGCGCCCTGCGCTCTTGCTCCCTTAGCTCCTCTTCCGCCTTTTGCGCCAATTCGCGCTTGCTTTTTCTCCGGCTTTTCGCATCTTTTGGATTGTCATCTGGCTTCGAATCTTTTCGATTCCCAAGAGCTAGCTTGTCTATCTTTTCTTTTTGCTTTTGCGACCTTTTGGTCCTTGGGTCATTGTTCGGGTGCTTCGGGTCTTTCTCCTCGACCCCCGAGCCGTCTTTCTTGCCCTTCTTCCTTTTGCTCATTTCTGGTCAACCTGTAAATACACAGTCGAAGAAGATGAGCACGATTAGTCTTGTTTTTGCATTGGCCAAAGTATCACATTTCCTTATCAATAGTTGCTTAACTAGCGGGGTCGAGCATGCATTAGGAGCTACAAGGAATATTTTTTATTCTTTCCTCCGTTTGGAGCGCCAGTCAGTTCTAGCACGACGAACGATCCGAGTTCAGAGATAAAAACGTACAAGAGGCAGGGGCGTTTGTGCGCCACCATTACTGGTGGCCGCCCATGGAACTTCTGTTCCTTTTTCCCGTGCCTGAAGGAAAACATGAGGGATCGGTAAGCTTCCCCTCTCGGGGACCGTGTTTTCCCCGTGTTTTGACTTGACGGGACAAAAATGTCCCGTCAGTCGTGGGGCGCCTTGGACACTTAGGCGTTTTTCCCCTGTTTAACCGTCTAGCGGGACATTACTGTCCCGTTTGCGATTTTCACTTTAATTCATTATCCAACTGTCCGAACCGAGTAAATTTCGGTCACCGCACTACCAAGTGACCAAATTCACTGCACAGGCTTTTTCGTCAAAATCGGTAGGGCAGAAATGGAGAAAAACCGCGCGTTAAGCTACGTCCCGCGACAGAGTCTCTCCATTCTCGCTCGGTCCCGGATTTCTCTCGAATTCAGTACTGGGCCAAAAATGTCCCGTCAGGCGTCAAAGGGAAGGACCTTCGTATATAAATATACCTCAGGGATAAATTCTCTTACATTTTGCATGTCTTCCAGTCGACTTTTCATGGAATATAAATAATGTGAATAAATAAATTCGGTATCTTAGAGATTAAACAAAAATCCGCGAAGGACATTACCGAAGGAATCTTGTCTACACGATGGAATTCTCTGTGAAGAAAATGGGAAAAAGATGCCGATTGGGGTAATGAAAATTGAGCTTTATCAGATACAGTGCAGTTTCCATAACAATATAAACAAAGTTCATTTTTAAAAAATTCTATTACTCTTCTTTTAAGGTTATCCTCCTTTTGGGCCTAATTTTACCCTAATATCAAATAGAATTTGCTGAAACAGCTGCACTACCTCTAGCATCTGTCGTTTCTTCTTCCTCTTCTTATAATCAGTAAAGTAGTCTGAGTGCTTCTGAAAATTTAAAAAATGTCAAATATACAAAAGATTTTGTTGTTGATGATTTAAACAAGATTCCTTCGGTAATGTCCTTCGGGGATTTTTGGTTAATCACTAAGATACCAAATTAATTTATCCATATAATTTATATTCCATGAAAGGAAGACATGCCAAATGTAAGGGAAATTATGGTAAACTATGATGGGTTGTCGAAAAAATAGCTTGATGAATTTTTTTTCAAGAACTTTATTACAATCAATAATTTGAATCTCCGTTCAAAAAACTTATATAGAAAATTATTTAATTTACTGCTTAGACACCGGTATTACATCCATTTTTTTGCGTGATAGGACAGGTTTCACATGGGAATTTATACCTAATTTATTGAAGTAGATTTTTTAATTTGTTACACTGGTTAATTCCAGAGTTTTGGACTAGGGCCATTCTCTTATTAATTTCATTTTAATATTTTTTTTGTTTTAATTCTTTTATAGTTTCGCCACTACATATATAGTTTCCAGATTTAAAATATGGCTAACGAAAGTAAACATTTCGTTTGTTTTTGAGATAGCATATTATTAACCTATTTAGAATATTTTTGCATTAAAAATGTCGAAATAAACTATTTTATAAAGTTCATTTGTCTAATAGATGATATAATGTAGTTGTTTTAGAAAAACTATATTTTGGTCTGAAGACTTATTGATATCATTCATTCTAGCAACTGATTTTGTTGACAGAGAAGAAGGTATGCAAATAAAAGCGACAAGACTTTCACTATTCGGCAACCAACCAGATAACGACTCGTTATCTAGTTGTAAGATTGTAAGATTCTTATCTAGGGTCTTGTTCCGATTTATTTAATTGGAACCCTTGTTTTATTACATTTTTTTAAATTAATAAATCCCCATAATTAACTATATTATATAACGAATTATATAACGAATTTGCATGATGCGTCATTCGTCATCATCTCATTTTAATCTTAATGCCTGACATTAATATTACATCAATACAATATCAATCAATGAATCAATACATCATCAATACATCAAAATATCACATTACTTTTATTAGAAATTGACGTGAATGGGATTAAATCCGAAATAGAAAAACTGAAAAGGTTTCACCACTAGATATATAGTTTTCTTATTGAAAAATATGGATAACGAAAGTAAAGCATTTCGTTCGTTTTTTAAGATAACATATTATTGACTTATTTAGAATATTTTTGCATTAAAAATCTCGAAATAAACTAGTTTATAAAGTTCATTTCTCAAAAAAAATATATAGTTTAGTTGTTTTGGTAAAACTATATTTTGTTCTAAGGACTAATTGATATCATTCTTTCTGGCAACTAATTTTGTTGACAGAAATGAGGTTACGCAAATAAAAGAAACAAGAATTTCACTTACTAGGATTCAGCAACCAACTAGATAACCAGTACGCAAATGAAATAAAGTATCTGTCATAAAAACAAACTGAAAATACGACCGTCCCATCCGCTAAATTATGATAGAATTTCGTACAAAATTTTGTAAAGATTGGTCAAGCAGGAAAAAAACGTATAAGGAAAAACAAATTGCACTTTTTTGTGCTAATTAACCCTCTGAAGTCTACCCTAATACCCTACCCCCTATACCCTACCCCCTATATATATTCTTTAAGGACCTTCGTATATATATACGAAATATATATATATATATACCCTCAGTGATATCTAGTTGGTTGTTGATTGAACTTGACCACTTCATAGCATCAAACATTTCTTGCCTCTGATCAAACATTTCTGTATCTCATGAGTTCAGGAGAAAAAGTAAGTTAGAAAAGCACTAACGTCTGTACCAACAGTTACAGCTGTACCAAGAGCCTCAGCAACATCTTCATCGTCATCTAGAGTCTTTCCAGAATGGAATCCTGCTGCATCCCTTTTCTTACTGTGTAGAGATGTGACTGTTATCTTCATCATTTTGATCAAACTAAGAATCCTTATTTTCTGAGCTCATTTTACGAGCAATATCTGAATGATGTACATTAGATAATTTTGAACCATTAAGGCATTAACTCACCTTAATAAATAACAAAAAAAAGATTGAGACAAATGAATAACTAAATAATTCTAAAATTATTATTGGTTAAGTCCATTTTCACGTGTCCGTGTTGAGGCTATAGAATGGTGAAAGTTAAAGAAAGAAATGCTGACTGAATAGAAAAGCAGAAAATACATAGTAAAGGACAAAAAGAACTAGAAAAGACAGCAAATCGAATTAAAAAAATAAATAACTGTTGAATAAACATAAAATTGGGTGAAATAATTATTTGAAACGATATCCGAAATTATATAATTTGAAAATTGCATCGAATGAGAAAATGAATACGAATTAGTCTATTCGACGAATAACGAATAAAAAGTCGATTGTTTTTGCGTTATTCTATTCGAAATTTTATTGGAACTCAAAATTTTAGTAAATTTCACCCCAAAAGTAGTCTTTTTTTGCACATTTTTGCCATAGCGCTGTATGCACCCATTTCTAGTTTACTCATGCGCAGCACTGCGTGCGCTTCAAAGGCTTAAGGAGCTTCCCTTTGTAATGCACCGATATGTTATCTCCCTTCATTATTATTATGTTCCCAAATCCATGGACATCTCAGATCCATGGGCATCTTCAGATCCATGGATACTTTCAATCCATGGGCATCTTCAGATCCATACCTTCGATGTTTTCTAGATTAGTTATGGAATCTGTGTACCGTATATAAAGCCACTAGAGAGACCGAGTAGCAGTCAGTCTGCTGAGTAACTCCTCTCTACTAGATCTCCTGTGGTAGTATAATAAACTAGTTTTGTCTTTAAATTATCTTATGTTATTTCTAAGTAAGCGCCCTTTTACTCGTCCATAAAAGCGCCTTACAACTTACAAAAAAATATGATTAATGTCATGATTTTTATGATGAAATAACGGCTGCCACTTGTTTCGGCACTTTTTTACAACACTTTTCCATTTTTGCATTTTTGTGTTTTCGGCACTCATTCTGCGTTTTTGGCACTGCGTTTATTCGTTTCCGCACCGTCGCCAGATTCAGTACCAGATGTCGTTTAACGATGTATTTTTTCGACAACTGTGTTTTTCTGATTCAGCAACAACTTTTCAGCGTGATTTGAAGATCTTACTCCAAAACATCATGATCACTGAACTAAAAATAGCATAGAATTTGAAATAATTGGCCTAGCGGCAAGTTCTTTTTTCACATGGATTGGTTCTTTATATTTTACTTGTAGTTGGGTCATGTTATTAATTTATTGTATTAATTTATTACATGCTCGGAGGCCCTTTTACTTTGGCTGTGAAATATTTTTATCTTATTGTTCCGCGTCTTTACTACGGCATTAAAGCACTAATGCATTGTTCATGTATATAGAAACAAGCCCGAATTGTCTCTCCATTGTATCCTTATTGTCCTTCTATTACTCGGCTCACTATATATCTTTACTCACTAAATATATTTATATATTTACTTACTCACTAAATATTACTTTAAAACATGTTAAACAAGAAATATTACGAAAATGAAAAAACGAAAATTATCTACAACAACAAAAAGCATTGAAACAACATTGATCTACCAATTAGCATTAGATGTCTTTCACTAATTTATCGGGTGAGTATGGCTGGAATGGAAGTGGCTGTTGCACTTTTTTACAACGCCACTATGGTGGGAACCTTGAAGCCCGATATCCTCCTTGACTCTTACAAAAAGTCAGGTCTCTTTTCATAGAAGGCAGAATGTCTGCTATTACAAACATTTGTAAAAAATTAAATAATTCATTAGTAATTCATTTGAATTACCAGGAAATTCAAAAGTGAATCATTACTTGAAAAGTAAAAAACGTGTTTTGTTTTATTAAATAGTGAATATGGGGAAACAATTTGCCAATGAATTTATTTTTGGGGTGAATAGAATGTTAATTAAGGAGGATTACAATGAAAAAAACATGGTTTTTTCATATTTTTTTGAGAGGTGGTCGGCCTTTCTAACTAGCAAACCTGGTGGGGAATCTTGGAACCGTCTCTTAGACACGGGGCCGTTTCGCCCAACAGCCAGGGATAAGGAGTCCGGGTGTGTCTGGCAATTGTAGATAGGTAGGAGCAAGGATCTCGTACATTACTCTGCATGTTTCGTTCACTATTTTAGAAACTGTGGAATGTCCAATCCGGAAGGCATATGAAAGAGATCGCATACAGTCTCCTGATGCGAGAAATCTCAGAGTCAATGCCAATCGTTGCTCTAGTTTATTAATTGAATAATTACTAAAAATTTTAAGTTTAATGATTTCTAAAATTCCAATTTTACCAACTGGCATTGCACGTCTCATCTTGGTGTCTTTTTTGAACAACGAAGGGCCTACCATGCACAACAATTTGTTGAACAAGGTTGGGACATACGAGTATTGTTCCTGAATGTGAAGCCGTCAGCCAAACTCTTCTCTACAAGTAGAACAGTTGTATACAAGGAATGTTTCTCTCGTTCAGGCTCTGAATTATGAAACCTTGTCCACAATCGACCTACAAATAAGCAATACGAGGCTTTCAGAATGTTTGTGATGTTTTAAATGATAATCAATAGTAAACCTACCAACAGGTCGAAGATTATTTGCTAACAACCTTCTACGACGACGTTTTAACAACAGGTACAACAAACAAACAACTTTTGCCTTCGAACGCCACATTTTCAGAAAAGGGCTGTAGTCTGGACGCACCTTAACCTTCCTTATTATATCGTGATTGTTGTTTCAATTTAGTTAATTTTTTTTATTTCATTTGCTTTAGTGTGATGAAGGAAAATTTATGAGTAATGAATGAGCAATGGTACGTTCTACAGACAAATTCATTTAACAAGCAGTTCGCGAGAGAAGTGCACCGGATTTAAGGACCCCCCGTTTTTTTCTAAATCCGGAAAAGGACTTAGAAAAAAACTAAAAAAACCAATTTGTTCGTCTCCGAACGCCGGATTTAATGGCGTTTTCAGAATTTCAAAACTCTTTTTCGTTTTGAAGTTATTCGGGTTTGAAGTTGGGAAAATTTCGAAATTCTTCGATTTGGGGGGGTGTTTGACATCACTTTTTAAAAAACTGGGGACAAGTTTCGAAAAACTAATTTTTCAGAAACCTTTATTGATATTTCCACTATAAGAATCTAAAAGGAAATATGTTTCCGGATTTTATTGACGGAGATATTAGCGGAATTCTAGACGCAGATTTTGCTCAATTTCCCTCCTAGAATATCAGCCATTTTTTCATGGCTTTATACCGCCTCTTGCGGCTTTGAAGAAAAGCTATTATGATAAACCCCCCTCGGCAGCGAACTATGTAGGGCACATTACTAGATTTCGTAGGCCTCACTTACTAGTTGAGATCTAAAGTGAAGGCCGAGGACTATCAGCTTATCTTCAAAGCCGCAAGAGGCGGTATAAAGCCATGAAAAAATGGCTGATATTCTAGGAGGGAAATTGAGCAAAATCTGCGTCTAGAATTCCGCTAATATCTCCGTCAATAAAATCCGGAAACATATTTCCTTTTAGATTCTTATAGTGGAAATATCAATAAAGGTTTCTGAAAAATTAGTTTTTCGAAACTTGTCCCCAGTTTTTTAAAAAGTGATGTCAAACACCCCCCCAAATCGAAGAATTTCGAAATTTTCCCAACTTCAAACCCGAATAACTTCAAAACGAAAAAGAGTTTTGAAATTCTGAAAACGCCATTAAATCCGGCGTTCGGAGACGAACAAATTGGTTTTTTTAGTTTTTTTCTAAGTCCTTTTCCGGATTTAGAAAAAAACGGGGGGTCCTTAAATCCGGTGCACTTCTCTCGCGAACTGCTTGTTAATAAAAAAAGTTGTTATTCTAATGGTAAAACTTTTTTATTCCAATTGGTATATTATTATTTCTGTGTATGAAATATCAACAATTGGCTATAAATCAATTTCCTCTCTTGATTCATTAAAAAATTTTGACATTCCATCGTAAATGGAATAAAAACTCATGAATAAAACACAATGAAATAGTCGGTTTCATAAGCTGTTTTTTAAATCGAAAAACCTGATAAAAGGTAAATTGCTCATCGATATTTTAAGCAAAAAGGTTTTTTTATTCATGAGCTAATCTTCCATTAATGATGTTAACAAAGTAGAACTATTTCAACATTCCCTATTTCTGAATTTCACAGTTTTCTTTTCAAAAAGCCAGTGACTTTGTGGAAGAACGTGTTTTATGTTTCCGGTTGAGGTTAAATATACAGCGTGTATTTTAACAAGATGTTTTCATCACTGGAGAGAAGATAAACGTGATATTGACAAATAGGCAATATTACACAATTTAAAAAAATTGTGACTTTCAACCACAAATTTAGCAATTAAAAAATTGTTCTATTTTAGATAAGTTACGTAATCAGGATAGAGAATCAACCCAATAATTTACCCCCCGTGAGGCGATAAGCCTCCTAACTTAGCGAACCTTGGGACGGGGGATCTTTGGACCCTTTAATAACTACCGGCCGTTTCTTCCAAGAGCCTGGGATAGTGCGAGAGTATATCTTTCCTATCATATCGTGGTTCAATGCAAAAAACTCCGAAATTGAAAATTCACAAATAATAACACAACGTCAAATGGCACTTTCCGAAGACTTAACCGAAAAAGGGGAACAGCGCCTGAGGGATCTGAGGGGCGCTGCCGTCTGTTCTTAAGTATAGGGACTTCGCAAAAATTTAAACTATTCATAACTATTACAGTAAGACTGGAAGGATGACAATTTTTACAGCAAAGGGAAAAATGAAGACGGTCTATCGAATGCCGTAGGTTACGACTCACTTCGCTGTTCGAGAACGGAGATATTTGCGATTAAAGTTAAAAATGAATATTACGTAATCTTGCTAATTACTAATAAAAATCAAACAATAACTAAAAAATAGCATTTTTGTCTCTTTTTTTTGGTTTGTGACCGATTTCAATTGCTTAATCCGTCGCAGTTTTATCAGCGTTTTAGTGCAAATTCCGCACTACGCTTCCGCAAATACGTAAATTTGGAACAAAAATTCACGCTCAACCACTGATCCAAAAAATCTGAAATTTACACAGTGTAATATAACTAACACTGAAAACACACAGTATTTTTGTCATGAAAAACGGCGGGGTACCGCGTTTTTAAATGAATTACCATGGAATGGCCCTATATAAATCTGACTTATTAACCATTTGACTATAAGGAAACCACGTTATATGTGTTTCAAAATATAAAATCTACTTAAAACAGTGGAATGAAGTTGACTACCGCAACTGTGTATACGCGCGTAACGCTCAAAAGACGGATCACTTCGGTTTGCCATAATAGCGAGGCAGTATTAAACAAAAAATACGTACACCAATTATTCCTTGATGTTTACTATGTGTACCGTCTGCTAAGATAGCTTGCCTTCAGGGAATATAAAAATGAAATTTAATTTTTTCCCTTTTTAACTTTTCCCGCTTTTAATTTTCATTTTTTTCTCTTTTTGGCTGAAATCCTTACGTTTCCTTTACTTTAGTATTTCTTTCTCCTTTTTTTACCCCTTGGACCCGACTTTTGCCACAGCCCACGGCGGCATCCAGTAAGTCTGCGTCGGTGGCTTACCGACATTTATTTATTCGGTATTATTTATAATTAATACATTAATACGAAAAATTTATTGATTTCTTTACTTCGTCTTATTTTTTATTAATTTTTCTTTAAAAAATTTCCTACCCTCAGTAATCAAAGCTTGTAAAAGTTTGAAATATGCATGTATATATTTCGTTTTATTTTAATACATTTATTTATTAATATTTTGTATTCTTTTTGGTTTAGTTTATTTATTTAATCGATAATTTACAAATTTACGCAAAACTATAATCGCTAATTGTTTTTTTCAAGGTTAATCCTTTCCCAACTTATGGAATGGCAAAACAGAATTCTATTGTAAACAGATTCCCCAAGTTTTTTTTTATTATATTAATATTCCAGACTTTCCGGGACTTTCCATTTTTATACACATATGCTATAAATTACACATATGCCGATTGCTGACATTTCTATACGTAACTTAACAAAACACTTTACATTACCATTTACATTTTTTTAAAAGAATAGCAGAAAAAGTGAGGGCGTCAAAATTTGGCTTAAGCTTTGCTGATGCGGTTTTATACAAAATTTTGCCTATCGCTATTTCGTTTATTCTGGACTGCTGCATTTGGCTATTAAACGTACTTAAGAATAGCATACATCAATAATCAAGTTGTACATGCGATCTTAACAATAAACGCGACAAAAGAAAATATGTTGAATCGTGCAAACTCTGACTGTGAGTTATGTGGAATTGAGGGAAGCGCAATTTAATATGACATGCAACACCGCATAAGCAAAGCTTAAGCCAAATTTTGACGCTCTCACTATAAATAAACAATTTGGCAGAGATGCCACAATTATTTTATTTTATGTAAGACCAGACTGAACTAATTTGGTTGGAAAAAATAGGAATAAAGTCACCCGTTTAAAAAAGCCCCACTTTCCCATACTGATAACAACGCAGATGTTTCATCTGTGGTGTCGATTATTGCGTAAAAAAGCGCGTAGTAATACTGAAACCCTTGGTTTATAAAGTCTATAATTTGGCTAAACGTAATGCAAACAAAATATCGCTTGTTTTCTTCTTCGTAAATCTTAAAAGAAAAAGAAATTTTTTTCATATAATTTTGAAATATCCATTATACAGGAAATCAACATTCAGAGTCAAAGCAAGGTAGTATTAGACGGAAAATTTGAAATGAAAATATTATATCTAATAATCACATTCGCAGAAGAAAAAAAACATGTCACTTTGTCTGTCTGCATGTACGTAACGCTCCATAGCTCGAGGCCTCGAGCGTTTAACGACGGATTTCGGACTTTTTGGTCTTAAAAATTAGACAAACATTATGCGATGCGACCCAAATCAAAAAAATTCCAACTCTTTAAATAGTTTTCCCGTAACTTATTAAAAACTTCTAAAAAAACAAGGTCACCAAGTTCTACTGGTGGCCTCTTGTGGGTGTAACTTTAACTTTTCACCTTAGTTGAAACTTCTACTTTCCACAAATAGCTTCTCTCGATTTAGGTTCTTACGATGTCCGTGCGTGCAAGACCTCATTTATGTCGCATTTATTTTTTTTTTATCACTATTTAATTTTTCCAGTTTTTTAAGGAGTCGACAGAACTTCCTGCCGTATACGACCGAATACGATTTAAAATTTGTAAGCAATCGATTAGGTTTAATTGTTTTCTCTTTTTCAATGAATTAGTTTTTTTTAATATCGTGAGTCGCAGTAGTAATAATTGGAAATAACGAGTTGTAAGGTTTCGATCACCTATACGTCCACCTCGTGCTTTTGTTTACGGGCTATGCGTTTGTTAACAGGCCTACATGCAACAAGATTCCATCGATAATGTCCTTTGGGGATTTTTGGTTAATCGCTAAGATACCAAATTTGCTTATTCACATAATTTATATTCCATGACAAGTCGACTGGAAAACATGCAAAATGTAAGGGAAATGATGGTAAACTATGATGGGTTGTCAAACAAAAAGCTTGATGAATTTTTTTTTCAAGAACTTTATGACTATGACCAATATGAATCTCCGTTCAAAATACTTATAGGAAATTATTAAATTTGCTTCTAAAAACATTGAATTGAAATTTAAAATGCCTGTTTGATGACGTTTGATACCAGTGTTTTACACCGGTGTTGCATCCACTTTTTTGCGTGATAGGACAGGTTTCACATGGGAATTTATAACTATTTTATATTAGTAGTTTTTTTGTTACACTGGTTTAATTCCAGAGTTTTGCATTAGGGCCATGCTCGTATTAATTTCATTTTGTTATTTTCTTTTATTGTGCTATAAAATTTAATATCTATTACCATATTCCGATTAATTTAATTGCAACTCGCGATTTATTACATTATTTTTCATTTTTTAAATCCCACCATTTTTATTTTATAAAGTGAATTGGAATGTTCCGTCATTCATCATTATTTTCTGAATATCTGATATATCGAGAAGTTCTATCATAATAATGTAAAGTGATCAAATAACTTGTCTTAATCACGATTGTCATAGATACACGCGCAAATTCAATATTTATTATTGAAAATTCTAAACTCACCTAGTTTCGCTACTAGATATATAGTTTCCTTATTGAAAAAAATGGCTAATGAGAGTAAAGCATTTCGTTCACTTTTTAATATAGCATATTATTAACTAATTTAGAATATTTTTGCATTAATAATCACTAAATAAACTATAGTTTATAAAGTTCATTTGTCAAATAGATGATATAATATAGTTGTTTTGGTAAAACTATATTTTGGTCTGAGTACAGCTAATTGATATCATTCATTCTAACAACTGATTTTGTTGACAGATGTATTGAGCGGATAGGCCGTGAAACTTTTTCCACTCAAAAGTCAACATAAATTAAGATCTTTGATTGATTAGTAAAACCTGTATTGTTCTTCTTGAGATGATAGAAAACATGGTATTTAGGCTTCAAGCCGACATACAAATAATAGGCAATACAAATGAAGGAAGATTTGATACAGAGCATAGAAAATTTTCACTAGCTACATAGACGGGGAATGGCATCCCAGCGTACTGCCTGGGGCCTCATCTCGCCTGCATAACCAGAGACAACTGTACTACACAATGAACACAGAAAGACTGAGCTGCAGAATGAGATTCTGCGTCGGGTTTTATACCGAAAACTAGGTCAAACTAGGTAAAGAGAAAGGGAAAAGAAAGAAGATCAGATAGCAAAAAGAGAAAGTACAGCTTCAACTTTCACCTAGATAAATAGAAAGTCGCTCACTTAATCTTTACACAGAAACGAATGTAAGCAAATAAAAGCGACAAGACTTTCATTATTCGACAACCGACTAGATAATGACTCGTTATCTAGTTGTAAGATTCTTATCTACGGTCCTATCTGGTTAAAAGTTTCTTATTTATTACCTTGTCCCAATTAATTGAATTGGAACCCTGGTTTTATTACGTTGTTTTTATTTGTTATGTGCCCATAATAAACTTTATTATATAACGAATTCGAATGATAGGTCATTCATCATCATCATCATTTTATCTTAATGCCTGACGTATTGATTATTGTATCAATACAAAATCAATTGATCACATGATTACTTTTAATCAAGATTGTCAATTGTCTTAAATGAGTAACTCCAAAATTGAAAAACTTTAACCACTACATTTATAGTTTTCTTATTGGAAAATATGGCTAACGAAAGTAAAGGATTTCGTCAATTTTTTTTAACATAACATATTTTTAACGACGAATATTTTAGATTAATAATCTCGAAATAGACTAGTTTACAAAGTTCATTTCTCAAAAAAAATTATATAGTTTAGTTGTTTTGGTAAACCCATATATTTTGGCAAAGGACTAATTGATATGATTCATTCTGGCAACTAATTTTGTTGACAGAAACGAGGTTGTGCAAATAAAAGCAACAAGAATTTCCCTTACTAGGATTCGGCAAACAATTAGATAACCAGTACGCAAATGAAATAAAGTAACTGTCATAAAAACAAACTGAAAATATGACGGTGACCTCCGCTAAATTAATTTCGTACAAAATTTGGTGACGATTAGTCAAGCAGGGAAAATGTATACCAACAAACATATTAGACTTTTTTTGCACAATAAACATTCTGAATTCTACCCTAAAACCCTACCCCCTATACCCTACCCCCTATATATATTCTTTAAGGACCTTCGTATATATATACCAAATATATATATATATATACCCTCAGAGATAAACCCTCTGAATTCTACCCTAATACTCTACCCCCTATACCCTACCCCCTATATATATTCTTTAAGGACCTTCGTATATATATACCCCCAGGGATATGTTTAATATTCTCAACGCTTTCGCTAAGGGAATCCGGAGAGAGAATTGATTTAAATAGGGTCATTATTATTCATTTTGAGAAACGACTGCAAGCGTGCGCGCAAGTGTTTTGGGGACGAACTAAATAGCGTGAATTTTGCGCTAATTCAATCATTTTAAACAGCGAGTTAGCGATGATATATCTACTCTCATAAACCTCGCCGCCCATCACCTGATATTTTCACTGATATACAATTATTCGATTGGGCAAATATAATAACAGTTAAATATTTTCATCGATCACTGGGAGGATTATATGTATAATGTTAAATAAATATTATACATTAAATTTAAGAATCTGCAGATAAGTCCATATTCACATACGTCATTTTAATGCTTAGTTCTTAACTCGAATGTTAACTTGACATTCGGGGCTTATCAAGCAGCTGTTAATTTCATGTAAGATTGTTTCAATCATTAGATAGGCCTACTTGCCATAATTGGAAAAGAAAATATCCCACATGTTTGAACTATACATTTAACACCCAATATGCGACTCTAGCTGACACCTAGTGGACAACAAACAGAGCATTTTGTCAAAGAGCAAATTTTTGTCTTTGAATTGTTGTTTCCTTTATTGAAACCAAGCAATTTATCTTCAATTATATTTTAATAGGTAAAATCTATTCGTCCGTCGGACGGAAATATAGCACCGGGGCTATTCTTCCGTCCGACGGACGAATAGTGCTATTCCTTTCCAGGGCTATTCGTCCGTCGTGAAGGAAATTGCACATGCTTTAAAAAGGGGAGACTTTACAAAACTATTTCCACAAGTTAAGCCTAGTTCTATGGGAATTCTCAATAAAGAGACACTAAAAGATAATTCAAAGAAACATTTAAGTATGTAAGAATAAAGAATACATAGAAAATAAAAATAAAGGATAATTTTTTTTTCGTATAGAACAAGATCAATTATAAATTTAATGTCTTTAAAAAATTAAAAGTAATGTCCACCGTCGGTTTTTTTCAGCTATAGATCTTATTGTAGTTATAAGTACACGTAAAGCAAAAGTGGTGCGCAGCTTACAGCAATGCGCATCACTGCAGTCTAAAAAATTTTTTATGTATGAGTCTTATCACTTTTATGTATGTATGACTATTACTTGGTAACTAAGTGGGTGTATACCAACCGAACAATGCATTTGCTATCAAGTAGTAGTCAAGCATTAAACAATGTTTAGTTCCACTATAGGCCACATTGGTGCTCATTGGAGTAAGCTGCGCACGACTTTTGGCTTTTTGCGCACTTATAAATACAATAAGATCTATAAGTAATTAATTTTACGATGATAAAATCTATTCCTCAGTCAGACAATATTGTTTTTCAATATAAAATATAGAGTTACGTTCAAACAAGAAAATTTAAGTGTTCTAAAAAATTTACCTTTCTTGCGTTACGTATAACGTCATTAGGTTTAAGCAACATATGGTTTTAAACATACAGACTTCAGGCTTTTTTAGTGTTGCGTAAAATGATATCAGTTTTTAAACGGTTTTACGCATCAAAAAAATTGTTCACATTCCAAAAGAAGGTTGCTTAAACCGAATTACGTTATATACGTAAAGACTTCCGTTCCTTGCCCTGGATTCTAGTACCCTACTTCAAAAAAAGTTACTTTTGATTTTTTAAAGACATTTCATCTTTAATTGATCTTGGTCTTCACGAAAAAAAATAGTTATCTTTTATTTTTATTCTATGTTTTTCATTCTTACATACTTTTTATTGAGAGTTCTCATAACTAGACTTAACTTGCGGAGATAGTTTTGTAAAATCTCTCCTATTTAAAGCATATACAATTTTCTTCACGACGGACGAATAGCCCTGGAAAGGAATGGCACTATTGGTCCGTCGGACGGAAGAATAGCCCCGGTGCTATATTTCCGTCCGACGGACGAATAGACTCTAATAAACAACCTAATAGTAATTGAACTATACAAAGACAATAATGTGCCCTTAGACAAATCTTTGATAACATGCTGTGTTTGTTCCTCGCTAGGTGGCATGTGTGGATGAAGGCCAAAAATGACAGAAAATGGCCTAAAAAATTTTTCATTTTTCAATCGTTAATAACTCGGCCAATAAGCCGAATATAATAAAACGGTGAAAAATCTCTGTAGTCCAGGACTAAACCTTTCATCCTGTACAATTAGTTTTTTTTTTTTTTTGTAATGGTCTGGTTTTCTCTAAAACTGATGTCAAAAACGCAAAAAAACGCACGATTTTTGGCTAACCCCCTACGGTTTTTTACATTTTTCTAAAAAACTACACTAGCTAGAAAATCACCGTTTGTTTCATTGAATTTTCCGAAAAATTCTGAACAAACTAGTGCAAATTTTTAGTTAACCCGATGCCTAGTTTCGATTTCCGAAAAAAATGAGACCCCGAAAAACCCCGGATTTTCAGAGGAATAATGCAAATTCCATTTTAAAAATTATTGATTTGAGTTCCACCTACTAAATAAACAGTTTTGGGGATGGAGCTTTCTAACTCGCTTAACAATGAAATCACATGTGATTTCTTGATTAACTTGGCATTACCTTGTCAAATATAGGTAGAACGCATATTTGGAAATTAACAGCATAGGTAATTAACAATAGTTCGAATTACTCATGATGTCCGACTTAACATAAGGCATTGGGGACGCCTTAACATTGGCAGGGTACTGCACAACACAGTTTCCAACTGACTTACGACTATCCAGGGGCGAGCTGAAAAGCTTGCTTTGCTATCTTAAAGTTGTTCTTCGCCACCAATAGGATGCGCCACAGTCCATTCGACATGGCAGGAAAGTCGAAGGAAACAGTAAATCGGGAAGCTGCTAAATGGCGGAGGGGGAATGCCTGAATGGCAGATTTTAGGCGGATCGGTCATGTTTTTTTCCGATGGAATATGCCCCAGGCGTGTTTAAATGGTGGAATCAATTATTATTTGGCGGAACACCTTCTATATTATAGGGAACATGAATCAAAGTTATTAAGATAGCAAGTTAAACGCTCGAGCTATGGAGCGTTACATACGCACAGACAGACAAAGTGACATGGTTTTTTTTCTGCGTATGTGATCATTAACTTCGCCCTCCGGGCTCGCAATAATTTAATGAAATTATTTAATTAAAAACCCAACAGCAAAATTTTAAAATTTTTTCTAAACATACACTTTAAATGTAGTGAACAAGGTCCTTGGGTATACGCCTTCGGGTTCAGGCTAAAGAATTTTTTTAAAATGAAATATGTTGTGCGACTTTGGGGCGGTGGGCATACGCCCACCACCCCACGTTGCACTGATTTTTTTATGAATTAAGAGAAAATTGAACTAGCTAATAGTTGTTGATTTTCGAACAACAATAAATTAGAATGTGAATGTTATAATAATATATTTAAAAAAATAGCTGTTTTTTTAGTAATGACCTAGCTATCACTCCTATCAGCAAGAGAAACTTCAAAAATCAAATTACATATGAATTTTGAAACATTTGAAAAGCGTAAACCGTAAAGCAATTAGGTTGCAGACGACGTTTTCGTTCGAACCTACTGCAGTTGCCCTAAGTCAAGGAAAATTTGCGTAAAAATACCATTTAAAAAAGTTTAAAAAATCTCAAAAAAAACCTTCCGGGGTTGGGTAAGAAAACAATTTAAGCAACTTGGCCAAATTTGAAGTAAATCGGTCAACTAGGAAAAAAGAAGATAGGTTTAAACGAAACGGACAATAAGCCTTTTGGAGCCCAACTCTCCAATAGATATCGATAACTAAATCGATACGTGGGACACGATCAGAAACATTATTGCCTTCGGTATACTTAAAAGTATAACCCTCAGGGATAAATATTATATTTAGTTGATATATCATTTGAAAATCAAACTGCCAAATTTACCCAACTGTTTATCTAAACAATGTAGGCCTAATACATACATGTAATACAACATATATTTTAAATACAGTATATTTCAAATTTAGTTGATATACGGTGTATACGGCGGTTCAGCTCAAATGTCTGGAAGCCATGGTATCAATTCGCGACAATATCACCTTGTGTGTCTGCAAAACCACCGCCACTTCCTATGGTCTTCGACTGGCTCGAGCGAGCTGTGAAACAACAGACTTAAGTCATCCCGCACATGAGATTCATCTGCCAAAAGAGGTTGCGGTGGCTGCAGCATCTATTCTCATACAATTTCTTCAGGAGCAGGAATGGTCAATCGGAAAAAATGCTCCAGTCACTAGGTCCTTTTTCCCAACGGTGAAGGGTGCCCACATGCTCTTCCACTCACAGCTTAATTGCCAGATCTCTCAAATCCTTTCTGGTCACTCAGCTCTAAACATCAATTCCGTTTTAAATTTCGTCCCTCTCCCGCTTGTGCTTGTGGTGATCTGTACGAATCTATTGAACATTTTCTTTTCCACTGTAGCCTGTTCTCTCGAGAAAGACGTAGCTTCATTTCAGCGTGCAAGGACGCTGTGGTTACCTGGCCCCCTCAGTTTTATGAAATACCCATGCACCGACCCATCTGGAATGCGATGGTCCATTACATCACTGCCACAAGAAGACTCAAACAAATATAGAATTAAATGATTGCGGCATATATATATATATATATATATCTTGCTTTATTGTGTACGCTATATATTTTATGTGTATGCAGGCAGTTCTGTGTGCCATGTCAACTGGAGCTGTGGGTCGTCCTCGTCATGTGTCGACGGATGAGACTCACGGTCGACCTCGTCATATGACGGAGGAGATCCCCAGCGATAGCTGTCGTGAGGCGTGAATTATATGATGAAGGTTTTGGTTTCTGTGTGTCTCTGTGGTCTCTGTCCGGGCGACGCCTACTGGCTGTAGCGGGCGCCTTAATCGGACCGTGGCCGTGACGGACGTCCGAGGTTTCGTTGGTCTGGCCATAACCAGTCAGCCTCGCGAATAATCGGACCACCCAGTGGGTCAGCCCGGACGGACGAGTCCACTCAGTCGCATCATCTTTCTCTCTCATCTTTCTCTCTCTAATTGTTTTTGTCCCTCCCAAGCTCTATTATTGTCGGCTTATTTGTTTTAGTGTTTGTTCCTCCTACTATTTTAATAATTGACAATACAAAAGGTAACATTCGCCTCAGCGAATATACACCATTATAAAAAAAAACAAATACGGTGTAAACAAATTAAGAATAAATGAAACATTTTATTCGCATTGTTTCTCGTTTTGTATTAATAACTTTAGAACGGGTTACAATAGCACCAAACCGTAATCACCGTGTTATTAATATTTAATTTAGCATATAGAGTAAAACCATTCTTCACATTTATTTTTTTTTTTTTACTTTTTTTTTAAGGAGTGACATTTTCACAACTTCTATGATTCAAATTTCTGCATCGACTGCAAAGAACACCTTGCACACTAGCATCGTACCTGATATGGTAAATGCAAATCACGTTCACCTTGAACGAGCTGTCAATTCTGTCATACCTACCAATCGTTTTATTGATAAAGGAAAAAAGCTATCCAACCGCTTTTTTCGCAAACATTTTTGTAGATGCCTGGCCATTTGTGATTGGTCGTATTGGTGGTGTTGGTCGTGTGGTGGCAAATGCGACGGCTAAGAATCCACAAGCTGACCCCCCCTTTCTGGATTGCACTTGGATTGCACATATGACATTCGGGCGCATTCGGGCTATTTCGAAACGGGACCGCGTTAGACCCGAAATGCAATTTAATACATACCCCGGGATTAATTCGAGATCACCAATGGGATCCAAATGGTTATGGATAGGCAGGTCAGAAATATCATACACCGCCATTCAGCCATTCCGCCTCCGCCATTTAGCGACACCCAAGAAATGGGGCAAAATCGATGCACGGTCGAGATATAGTATGGTCAAGGACTCAAGGGTGGCCCAAAAAAACTAGAAATCGGCGAACGCAGTGAACCCTGTTTTTTTCTTAAAATTTGGGGACAATTGTGACATTGTGGATAGCGCGACGAATAGACACAACGTTAAATCATAGTTTGAGTGTCGGTCTTTGGTAAATAACTATTCCCTTTTTTAAAAAAAATTGTTATTAAAAAAAAATTGGTAAGTCGGCGCTCCATATGAGATCAACAAAAACAGGAGATTAAAATAGACTAGGATCCACGGTCTCGTTCAAATACGGACAAAAATTTGCACATTAGATCGCGCATTTGATTCAACATTCAAAAAAAGAAGCCCCAGATATAATACGTATATCGATCTACTATGTAGGACCATTTCTTACTCGGCTCTCCACTTCTTAGACAATAAATCATATCGACGATTTGCATAGAAAAATTGTTTCTGCTGCTGCACGTTAATGTCATTCTTCAATCATAGAATTTGAAATGTCAGATCAAACTTGGCGTTTTATTATGAATTATGGATATTCAAAGCTATATTTTATTTTAAGGCAAAATAGATGTGCTGATGAGAAAAGTAAAAGAATAATGCAAAAGACGGTCTTCTCGGCGTTCTCAGTTTAACAAGAATGTCATGATTAGCTGAAAATATCGAGAAAATAGTAGCCAAAGCATAAATTTAAATTAAAACGGAAACAATTTTTTAAAGAGTGGGATACATGTGTAGATTGAAGATACATGAATATGAACACATTTATTGTAACTCAGCAAAGTTACCACAATAGTTAAGGCCCGAAGATATGTTGGAGTAATTAATTCCTTTTTGCTGCTGATATATCTGGTAGTTCGAATCCATTAATGATATTTCATCTTGCGAATTGCTGTGAAGGTCCGAAAGTTGTCGTTGGCTTGGGGTTTGATGCTCTTCAGTCAAACAATCATGGAGATTGAATTGATCAATGCTGGATCTCGGAGAGTCCGATCCGCTGTCTGACGAAGAATTCTTTAGTTCATTGCCAGATTTATTGAACATGAAAGGCCAACTCTGCATAAATAAATAACTCATTAAAATGTTAAATATTATTCCCCAAAATTCTAGCTGCTGGTAGATCAACTTCTGTTTTTATCAAATTCAAAGCAATTATGGGTGAAATCGGTACGCCTACGTATATCCAGCAGAAATTACCGGCAAATATAACATTGAATAACTTAGTTCATTTGTATAAATTTGATTAGAATGAGAATTGCAATAAGAAAAAAAAGAAAAAAATCTATTGAGATTCAAAGATTTTTCTAAAACTGGTTTTTAATAAAAACCTAATTGTTGTTTGAACAAATTCATTATTTTTAGGCCAGGTGGACACAGCAGTCTGCCACACTGTCTCTACAGTAAAGCCTTAATGTTGAAGTCTTTTCAGAGACTTTTCAGCCTGTGCGCACGTTCCTCTTCTTATAGGCTTGTTGAAAGTAAAGGAACATTAACGTCAACGATGCCACGAGACGCCAAAGTACGAAGGGACCCAGCTGTAAGCTAAATTTTATTTATTTATTTTAATGTTCTGTTTGAAGTTGAAAAATATTCATTTGTAGACTTTTTTTTTACATACAAAATTTAATCTAAATTCAGTTTCCTTTAGAAATGCATAGGAATAGGGAAATCAAATAAAATTTGCGAATCTTTGTCCTGGTTATGGTTGTAACATTTTAAAATAGGCCTAGTTAGCTTGTGATTAATTATCATAAAATGTCACCAGTAACAGTGAAACCACCTAAGATCAGTTATAGCAATAATGATGATGATGATGATGAGAGAGTAGGTGCGTCTGCCGTAGTAGTAATTGTACAAAAAAAGCAGCATTACATCAGAACGAATAAGACAAGAATTCAGCGCTGCCTTGTCTAGAAATGAATTTATCCTAGAATGAATGAATAAACCTTTTGATCCGTAGGCCTACTAGTACTAGTATTTGACATTTTTTTTTTAATTTAATTAAATTTTTTTTCAAAATGCTGTCGCATCTTCCTATCTTGCCATGATGCTATCTGCGTCGTATGAAACTACAATTACTACAATGTTTTTCAGTCAAACGAAAACCTTCCAACTGAAGAGTGGAGAAAACAAAAAACTAAAGATAAAATTAATGGCGGATACCAGTGCAGTTAAAACTCTAAAACCTTATGTTCCTAATAGGTTTTCTTTATTTTTGCTATCAAGCGGAAATTGTCATTGCGACTGTAGGCTACAAGAAGAAATGTAACTATGGAACGATGGAAATTGTCTGAAAAATCCATAAATCCTTTTCAGATTGTTGCGAATGGGAAGTAAATATTATAGGTAGGCCTACATTAATTATACATTATAGGTAGTCAGTGTTAGGAAATACAAATTTCTAAAGATACTAATATCCTTTGCTATCCTTTTCATTTGCGGCAACGTTTAAGATATTATTATTCCACGATGCAAATATGAAAGAAATTTACCATCGATACAACTGGATGAGAAGAAACAGGAGAAGTTCTTCCGACACCACCCTCGACTAAAACTGCTCGTAGATGTCCAATGTAAGTTGTGGCCAATCGAAGGGTATCTAGTTTTGATAGTTTCGTATCGGCTGGAACCCAGGGTAGAGTTGTCTTCAATCGGCAGAAAGCTCGGCTAAGCACGCGCATCCGAGCACGCTCCCTAGCATTCGCAGCTTTTGAGGGGTTAAAATTGTTTGTAATGTAATTTGGCAAATAAAAATTGTCATATTAATTAGTTAGCTTCCCTATAAGCAGTTTTTCAAAATACAGTAATCAAAATTTTTCTTGTTTTTCCCGGTTCCTCGTTAAGAAATACTTATTCAATTCTGTAATTATTACCATTTCGTTGTTGGGGCTTCTCTTTCATGACAATTGATCGATTTTGAAGATGTGGATATCCTCGCCCCACAGAAGAAACTGTCCCATTTATTATATCCTTTCTGCGTCGCGGCATCTGGAATGGCATATATAGAATTGAATTAGTCAACCTGAAAATAGCTTTGGTATTTTACGTAATCTCAATGAAAAAAACATTGAAATCAATGTTTTTGATTGTCTTATTAATTATGTCGAAAATAAACAGCAATCAATAATTTACCTTAAGGTACTTAACTTCTTTTAAC
Organism: Daphnia galeata; assembly: GCA_030770115.1. Classification (NCBI taxonomy): domain Eukaryota; kingdom Metazoa; phylum Arthropoda; class Branchiopoda; order Diplostraca; family Daphniidae; genus Daphnia; species Daphnia galeata. Next base: position 7,575,364 of record CM061123.1, on the reverse strand, counting down.
ATTCAAAGCCTAAAAATGAATTCAACAATACAGAACGACTTACTGTACTTCAAGATCCTTTGGGTGAGAAATTCAAATTCAAAATAAAAGAGAATGATGTTAAACAAGCAACCATAAGGGGATCACTGAGATCACTAAGCTAGAGTAGATTCATCTTTAAAGGACAAAATTAGAATGCAGATTGCAGAGTCAGTTCATCGGTTTCAGTTTGTTTTCGACTTACCAGAGATCGACCGAAGAGGGGTGGAGCTTTCCGACTTTTCTTCTTAGACCACTCCCAGAACGACTAAGCATAGGATTTCCTTGCACCGTAATCGACCAATCAAGCCGACAGACTTTAAGAGCCAGCTGAGGTACTTCAAACGCAACGACAACGACAAGATACGCAGAGCCAGGAATAACATGCAGTGACCATGCTGTGCTTCTTTCCTGTTCAACCAAACACCCGAGTGACTGCCGCCTTCGCTATATAAGTATAAACATGACATATCCAGGACATATCCATGAAATTTTAAAAAAAGCAGTAATCAACCATAATTAATGAAATGTTCATTTGACATTATTGAGAAACGAAAGAATAAACCATGCAGACAGAATTTATTAAGTATATAACCGATACAATATACCTATTAGTAAAAACAAATATTTTAAAATATTTATAATCGATTGCAAGCGATTGATAGGTTTTTTACTGTGACGGAGGATAAGATCTGTCTATAGGGCTGCTGTAGATGCTGTATAATGAAATAGGCCTATTTAGCCTAGTTGTTCCTCTTCCAAAACACGGGTAAATATAGGAAGTGCGTCAAACAGGCGTGGGAAATAAAATCCGCTTCATCATATTATGAACAAAATTATGACCGAAATATGACCGCTTCATCTAATTGAACATCAGCAAGTTCAATTTCCGAATGAAGTTTTATTACTTTTCAACGGCGGCATTCCTTTGAGATCACACGCCATTTAAAGGGGATGTTGAGAGTTTGTTGAGTTTTCCGCCACAATGCTAAGACGTGACTTCGGTGTTTGTTTATTGTTGTTTCCCAATGGAATTTTACCATGTACCCAGCTGAAACATCAACAACCTTGTCAAACATCGGCGCGGTAAACGCTTCCGTTCTTGAGGAGCTTCATGGATGCTTATCATTCTATTGAACAAGAACATTTAACTAAAAAACTTGAAAGTTGATCGATTGTCAACTTAACCAACATGATATATATATATAAGTACGTATATAAGATAATTATCATGTGAGTTCCGCTTAGTTCCAAGCATAGTGAAAAGCTACGAAGTAAATAGATCCATTGCTTTGAGGTATAATGAAGCATTTTATGCATGAACACAAGACAATGAATTTGTTGAGTGTAGGATAGCATTATGATTTCTAGGAAAGTTAATTGCGGATGACAGTAAAACCTTTGAAAGCTTTATTCGTGGGTGTGCGGTGTGTCCAATGTCTTAGTTGCCGAAGTATTCCGGACGCCATCAGCAAGGCAGAGTCATGGCCTGTCATCGGACCACTTTGCGACTCAAACCCCTCAAAGCAATTCACTCACTCATCAACTACCCCAATGATCAACTCGACCGACGATATATAAGAACCCGTTCATACGGGGGGAGGGGAGTATGGGCAATGGATGATGGTTGATGGTGGAGGGAGGGTGCGATTAACTTTATTATTCTTCGCTTAATCTTGTGTTTTCTACTATTTCACCATAGAAAGTAAATAGAATGTTTTTTTCATTCTTAAAATACAGCAATTTTTCTAACATTTTACTTAAAAACCACTTAAGTAAATTTGACTATCTCCAATGGAAATTAAGGGAAGAAAAAAGAGGCAGAGATGAACGAGCTTGCTATATAATAGTATAACCCCAATCGGCACATGACATAGTCCCCTAGTGATGGGATTGACATGCTGCCCCGACTTCGTCTTACAAGACTCGTGTGAATTCGACGTGAAGACGGTCATGATGGTGCTTACATGTATGGAGTGTGAGAATAGGCTACCGTATCGAATGTCAGAAATTTGAACTTGGCACCTAACTTAAAAAGACTGCTTTGAGTGGTTGACTCTTTCAACTCTTCACTGTTACGGTAGTTTTTCTGCAGCCCGTGGCGGAGTATAAGGACTTCATCAGTTTTCTCGTTCTTAGGTCAAAGGATCAGGCCCACTAATTTTGTATTTCGAGTCTAGGCCCATCTACTTCTTGAACACGGTCCATTTTGATGTGGTTATTTTTTAGAGAATTAAACTGATGAAAAAAATTATCATTGATATAACTGCAAAGCGTTTTGCTACAATCGTAATTTAAAAATGTTCTTTTTGAAAGTAAGTTTTCACATTAATGTGAATCAATTTGAATAAAAGCAACAAAAAATTACAAAGGTTTATACTTTATTATAACGTAACAAAAAAAAACAAATTACTTATGTATAGCAAAACACTCGATTTATTTATTTCCGTCAATCTAAGGTCACACGGGATCAAGAATTAATTCTCCATAATAGGCGGTAAGAGTTTTAATTTTATTATTCAAGATGTTTTGTTCTATTTCAGCTTTGCCATCTCCAGAAGCGAGTAAAATCAGCTGTAATAAGTATTGATATAATAAATTATACAGAAATAAAGAGATTATATCACATTTTTCATCAACTATTATACTTACTTGATCTACATTAGTGTTCCTTGGGAGAAAATAAGCCAAATTTGATGTAATTTTTTGTGCTGCTTTAAATATGTCAAATCCGTTAGGTTGCATATTTTCTAGATTGAACTGTGGCGCTGAAAGATATTTCGGCCCACCCCACTAATAAAAGTAAAATGAAAAATTTTAGCAAATTTAGAGTAAAATTAATTATAGTCAATTACTTAATTGATACAATTAGATTTTCTACATGCTTACTACTACTTACTGGAGGGGAGAGAAAGACTACATCTGCCTTCAGACTAGGAGCTAATTGAAAAAAATCTCCGACAATGAATTCAATTCGATCAGCTACTCCATATACCGATGCGTTATGCCTAGCTAGCGCTATTTTCAAAGGATCAATATCGATCGCAATTACTAACGTAAAGATACCAGAATTAGTTTGTAGGTTTTGTTAATTTGCAACATTATAATTTGGTACCTCTTTCACATTTGAAAGCAAACTGAATTGAATTTCCTCCAGCTCCACAAAACGCATCAACTATTAGATCACAACGGCATCTATCTGCTATGTGTCGAGCGATGCGTTCCGGCGTAACAGAAAACCATGAATCTAGAGACAAAAATTGCATATGTAAGATATATGCAGGATATCCTTTCCAGTCAGAAACTTCAAGCACCATAATCCAATCTAATGCCCTTGTCAAATTTTGAAAACAGCCTGTAGCGTTGGGCCCAATACTTTTTCAACTCTTTGTTTTCAGGTATTTCAGGCAACTGGACATTCAGGGTTTCATCATCTTGTACATTAAAACCAGACTCAACATGGCGAACAATTTGTTGAGCCACAGCAATATTATAACCTACCTTAATTCAAAGAAATAATATGCTGTATATAACTTGGGACACATTAGATTATTGGAGATAATACATAATTATTGTACTTCAATTAATCTCTAGTTATTTGAAAAAAAAACAAGAAATGGGGAAAATATCATAAAGAACTTGTCAACATACCCGTTTCTTTTTGTTTTTCTTCTTTTTCTTCATAGCAAGCACTCTGCAACTATTAATATTGGAGTCTGAGTTGCTTAAATTGCTTGTGAATCCTAATCCACCTAAAAATTCTTGAGTTTTTTCTAAAATTGTCTTCTCGGAATGATTTATTTCACTTGTATGAATGAAACTTGAATTCCAAGAATCTCCCTCCATCTCTGGGTTTACACAAAGAGAAAGGTTTTCAAACTCTTTTGCAGGTATAGGGTTGATGTGTTCAGTTAAGTTTTTTTCTTCTATGTCAGAACTGGATTCTTCATCTGCATTAACAGAAATTTGGCTTTGGGACTCTTTCTCTGTCCACCACTGTGAGAACCAGTTTTGGTAATAGAAGTATTTCTCCTGTAGATGTTCTTCCCAGAGTTGTGTCCACTGACAATCCTCGGTTGATGGAGAGTTACCAAGAGGAATGTTTTCAAAGGAATATTTAGTTCCGTCTTTGCATAACTCTTGATATGTGGGATTAATGAATTCTTTGTATTTCTCAATCCAGCTTTCAAACACTAGTTTATAACCCTGTGTATCCCAATATTCAAACCAATTTAACTCTAAAGCTTTCTCTTTCTCATCAACACCTTCACTAGAACTATGTGCTGTGTTGGTACTGCTACACAGCCCATGCTCCAAACCTTTTGCCACTAACTGAGAATCACTATAATAGGAAAGCGAATATTAATGAATTTATAATACAAAAATCTTTTTCGATATTTAAGAAACTCAGTTACTAACTTTACAAATGATCGCGTGAAATTACAGCAAACTTCCGTTGGGGAGTTCTTTAACTTAAAATTAAAAACACATGTTGATTTTGATTTCAACGTTTTCCACACATTCATCTTTTAAAAAAAGTAAAAAGGTCTGCCTATTGCCGTATTGCGCCGTGGAGTCCACGGCGCTCTAGTGTCAAATAGTGCTATTGCGCCGTGGATACACGGCGCTCTAGTGTCAAAATATGCTATTGCGCCGGGGAGTTAACGAGAACGTAGCAAAAAAAAAACTTCTACACGCATTAACCAGAGTGATAGAGTAGATGGTGGCGTCGCCCTGTCGGAATTCTCCATAAGGCTATGTCCGAGGTTTTTCATGATTTTTTCAATTCTAGATCAAGCGAGTTTGCGCGTTTCTGGCGGATGTTTCAGAATTGTTCTAGGACAAACGGTGCTGCCACCATCGACGACAAAAATAAGCCAAAAAAACCACTTTTACGAATTTATTTTTTGCAATTTTAACAGGGGAAAGCAACGAACGATGGCTCAGTCGAAAGAGTGATGAAATGGTAATACTATGGTCAATTGATAGGAGGTTTCGGGTTCAAGTCTCTGTGGATGCTATTGAATTTAACGATTTTTTTACTTTTTTTTTATTTTTTATTGCAAAACTGATAAAACACATTATTCTGTCAAGAACTGTGTTTTTCTAAGTTTTTTGGGTGGAATTAGGGGATTTTTCATTTTGACACGGGACTTAGAAAAAAACGCAAGTTTTTCAGTTTAGTTCTCGGAAAAATCCGCGAGGTGTCACTAGTGTTTGTAGGTGAAAAAACGCAAGTTTTTCAGTTTAGTTCTCGGAAAAATCCGCGAGGTGTCACTAGTGTTTGTAGGTGACGGCTCGGACACATCCTTATGGAGAATTTCGACAGGGCGACGCCACCATCCTCTCTATTACTCTGACACTAGTGTCACTAGAGAAGTTTTTTTACGGCCTACGGGCTTCAATTTGGTAAAAAATACGGGCTAATTTTGCATTTAAACCGCGCGCCTCGAGTTTCGGTATTGCTCGTAAAACTTGTTTGAATGCGCGCCTAAAACCTAAAACACCATCTAACGCTCAAATACTCCAATCAAATACAAATTCTATTTAAATATCGATTTCTCTTCCGGATCTCAAAATGTTAATGTATTATTTTAAAAATTTTGCACTGAAAATTGTGGGGTGTACCTAATCGTTTGGTGGGTACTGTATATGATAATGGATGGTTTATCAAACCTTGTTTTCTAGTTTTCTTATCGTCAAATAAATCAAACATTTTTCTCCTTTGAGAATAAATGTTCTAAGATTTCCAAGACTAGATTGCCGATCATTTTATCTTCACTAGGCGAAAAATTGTCATTCGATTCCAAAAGAAGAAGATCTTCTTCAATCTCGTCAATTAAATTATATAGTTATTCATAACAAAAATTGAAGTTCATTTGCAATTTACATAAAGTAAACAACACGCTGAACACAAAGGTCGTCTGCTTTCATGTGCAAACAGGCTTTTGAAAGAAGATAAGGTGTGAAAAGGGAGCAAAATGATTCCTTGACATTATTGGATTGGAGTGGCCAAGATTAGACTCCAATCATACTTAGGATTGAACAGAGATCTGTTCAGAATAGAGATTGAAGTATGCTTAGGATTGAACTACCAATCCTTAGCCCTCGAAGTTTTTTCGCTCAAAAAGAGGGGTCCTGGTCATGGTCTTAACCTTTGGGTGATAGGTAGAATTCCCCCTTTTTGATAAATTTTTAGTTCGAAAACTTCGAGGGATAGGGAGAGGGTTTTAAATAATGCCATAAAATTATGAAAATATCTTAATATTATCATGAAGGAGGAATGGAGGAGGGCCCACTTCGGCTAAAAAGTGTCCAGACACTGTAATTGCCGTTGGAAAAAGATTGATTCCCTTTTTTGTCACTAGGTGTGGAAGGGTAGCCTTACATGTACTTTTTATTGTGATTTTTGGCTGACAGCAGACTAAACTTGCGTAAAGATGGCAACCGACATCTAAATTTCAACATGTAAGGCTACCCCTCAATCAAGGCACCTAGTGAGAAAGTGAGAACTAATTTACTGCCAACGGCAATAACAGCATAGTGACACTTTTCTTTGCAGGGCCTTATGCGAGTAGCGCCTCCTCCTTTCCTCCTTCATGATATTATCATTTAAATGTTAATTTATCTTTATGTTTAGTTGATAATAATAAACTAATAAGTGTAAACCAATTAAAAATTAATACAAGTCATTAATATCGTGTTTCTTATTAGTATTTTATATGTAAAGATCTTTAACGAGATAGCAAGAATCAATTTCGAATGTCAAAAGCAACAAACTGAAACTTGTCCTATTGGGCTATTGCATAATTAATATAAGAAACTTGCACTTGCTGGGAACGAATAGAATATGATTAATTACTTTAGTAAACATTAAGTTCCTTTCAATTCTTTGTATTGCTATAATTCACTGACGTGGCGTACAGTACAAAGCTGTGCAACAAGGATATCATATGAAATCATCAGCGTAGGTTTTATTCTACGTATATATAGTTCTTCACTGTAGTTTGTAAATAAAGAGTTGCTTTGCAATTTCAGTAAGATGGTCAATCTAATCCAAAGTATCAAAAGGTTATTAACTGTACAGAAACAAATACCAAAATCACTTTTTCTTTTTAAAGAGATTATATGGGGTTCTGTCTTTCGTTTACTGAATTTTGTTTATCACTTTGTTGGTATTAAGTACATATTGCGTACTTGTCATCGTTTATTCATTCCCTGGACCAAGTGACTTTTAATTATTGTGCATTTTGTACTTGGACAAGTTTCAGTTGGCTGCCTTTCACAATCCTAGGTCTACTTGAATCTTGCTATCTAGTAATAGGTCTATAAATAAAAGACAAGAATCATGAGATTATGGTCTGGTTTTAATTTGTAATTGGTTGCAACCAATTGGTTTATTATCAACTTAATAATTACCCAGATAACACACACCTGAGCCAAAGACACCCCTTAGATGTCATGTTGGTACGGTTGCAACGTCCCAAGGATTCCCCATTTTTTGGCGTTCTTGTGTCTGGGACAGGTTTTGGATGTGGCAATGTCCGCCTTGTCATTATACAATTTCTGTGCACAGCACAGCCCATATGGGACGTCTCTTGGACGTGCTAAGTAGGTACTTACTACTTTAGGCAGGGGTAGCTCCAGCTCAACTGGCCCCCACTCCGGTTGCGAGCACGCCATCTGCGTATGGCTGACCTCTTTGGTGGACTTCGATTGTATCGAAGGAGCGAAATTAATCAGCCAAAGGGCCGAACCTTTTTGGTGGTAACTGGATTGGACAAAGCAAAAGACGAAGACGAAGACTATTTCGTCGTCATTCAGGTTAATCTAACTGGCTAGCCGCAACCGCAGCCAAGGTCTCCGGACCCACCCGCCCGCCCTATGCCTGGAGACTCGCGAGTCGCATCAGCCCCCGTTCAGGCAGTCGATGCAATTCTTAATATACTCCGATAACGTTAGGTTATCGTCGATAATACTGAAATCTCCCTCCATATTTCTCCAATTATCCTTTTTCAAGATGTTTCCTGGCTAAAGTCTTGGTGCCCAAAGTGTTGCTGTAATTCCCCTAATTTTTCAACAATAAGAAGGTATTTGATATTTCAGTCTTATTATTGTGATTTCCATATTGGTATTTACTAATTATTGTTACTTTTTAGAGACTGGAGTGTTGATCATACTCCGGCGGCCCTACTGGTTGTGCGACTCAAAAAAGAACACGAGGCATTATTATTTTCAGTTTAAATTTCGTTTATTGAAAATTTCCTTCAATGAAACGTCGATTCGCTACAGAGTCATCACGAAAATTACGATCATTAACCATACAATTACCTTTTTATGAGTAAGAGCTATTAAATAGCTGCGGATCATCTTCTGCAGCGGGATCGTCTTGAGCCGAATCGGAGTCCGAGCCGTATATAGACTCCACTGCATTAGAGGGCTGATAATACTTGGTGTGGTGAAACTCTTTGAAACAATTACGTTTCTTCGAGAGACAAAGATAAACCCCCGCAAGTTTGGCACTTCGAGTAAGGTCTCGATTCCAAGCCTCGCTCGTCTCCTTTCTGTGCAACTCTCATCGTCCTGATACGGCGAATCTGGCAACATTCACACCGTCCTCTTCTCGAAGATAAGATCGGTATGTGAATGCCAACTTTCTAGGAACGCAGCTCGTTTCCGACGCTAAACTTATTTTTCCTTCTCTTATTTGAGCGCTGGAATGAATCTTGGGCGGCCAATTCTCCCGACTCCTTGCTTCTCAAAATTTAGACCACGTGCGAGAAGGCTCATCGTCACACTGCGTTTAAATGGAAGTAATTCGTGTGGCTCTCCCTTATCGTACCCGTTCGCCATATTGCGTTTCACCAAATCCTTGTAACAGATCCAGCTGTTCACTAAGGTGGTCTCCAAAAGGGAATAGAAAAGTCTGCGCCACCATTTCTTGGACCTTCGGTCCCTCTCGTAGTATGACCGCAGCTGATTGGTCGTATCTACGCCTCCCATGTACTTTCCGTAATCGGCAAAGGCTTTCGGATAAGTTTTCTTCTTGAAACTTCCGTCTTTCTGCTTCTCCTTCACCTCAACCAAATCCGAGCCGTGATAGTTATAAATGACTCGGAAGGCTTTGGTGTCGTACCTCATTAATACTGCTTTACGGGGTCCTTTGCCTACGATTCTGCCAACGAAATCGTCTTTTCTCAGATCACTTTCAAAGAGAATCGGCTGTTCTGCTTTAATTTTACTTATCGTTCCAACGTCATTGACACCGATGCCGTGGAGTCGATCAACGAGAGGAATGCTCGAAAAGAACCGGTCAAAAGCGACTATGTGCCCTTTGCCTTCAACGGAAGGTACAGATCAAAGACGGTCTCTTCAGCACTTCTACCAGCTTGAGCAGCGTGGTTTTCACTCTTTTTCAGGCCTTGATAGATTTCGAATCGGTACTTGTAGCCTTCACTGTTGCATCGGCTAAAGATTTTGAAGCCACTTTTTATAGGCTTGTCTTTCATCTTTTGCCTTATCGATGAGCGGCCCTTGAATTTGACCATGCTCTCGTCGATGCTCTGCAATCTGGGTGACTGTCTACAATTCCCAAATCGAGCGTTGAGGTTATCGATAAGCCATCTGATACGACCAAGTGGATCACGCCTATCCCTATCCCGGTCGTTCTCTTCTATTTCAGCAGGTTACGTGATTGCGATGTGTTTAGAAATGAATTAGAATCGCTCCCGCGAACCCGCGAACGCGAACTGCTGAAATAATCCGAGTTAATAATAATCCGAGTTAATATAAATAATCAGGTTTCATCTCTCAGTAATGCTCAAGCTCGGGAAAACGATGATAACCAATCAGAAAATTCATGCCCAGGAACGTTAGTAATTCCGCCTCTGTAACGTATCTGCCTCGGTCAGCCAATGGTCCAACCCGTGCCTTCTCGGGTCGCCCGCCAACCTTCTTGGCCGGTGGTTGACCGCGTTCAAATTTCCAACGCTCATTGGTATATTCGTTCGTTGCAGTTACGATACGATCAATCGTCGAAACAGACGCTGGCTATGCCAAACATATTCATAAAGATATCGACAGGTTCCCTGACTTTTCTCAATCCAAAAAATTCTGTCCTTACTCTGATCTTACTGGGATCGACCATGAAAGGATATGGCTTTTCTTGAAAGTTGCCGCTTCCGTGACTGGGATCGCCATCGTTTCAAATTTTTACTTCTCTTTAGAGCCGATTTATTGCTTTGCTCTCGCTTATTCTCTTTCCGTCAGTTTTTTTTGTTTGTTTTAAACGCCCTGCTCGTACTGGGCTCGACAATCGCCTTGCTCATACTGGGCTCGACGATCGCCTCGCTCGTACTGGGCTCGACGATCGTCTTGCTCATACCGGGCTTACTACTCAGTGGACCTGGTTTTGTACCCACCCAGCATCGCTTCATTTGCTGGACTTGAGGCGCTAATGCTTCACGTCTATCCAAAGTCACACACATTTCATCCTTTTCAGCTTCTTTGCGAAGCTTAGCAAATTCTTCATCGCTTTTCTCGTCATCCTAGCCGCTCTGGTCCGACGTTTCACCAGATTGGCTATTTTGGCTCGACGTGCTCCCAGCTTTTTGTTCAGAATCATCGTCAGAGCCACTCGGGCTTGGCGTTCTCTCAGCTTTGCGTCTGCGATCAACGTCAGAGCCACTTTGACTTGACTAGGTTCTTGAAACCGTTCCTGAAGTGGAAAATGGAGTTGAATCCCCGGAAATTGTCTATATGGTTGACAAATGGTGAGTAACTGGTGTTCTTGCGAGCATTGCTTAAAATTAGGGGTCGTAGTACATGTTTCTTTCGGGTGGCCGAAAGTCCAGCATCTACGACATAGGGCTAGCCTGAGTATAAATTGTTACACGGGGAATATTTTGTGAGCCATGGTGACTTCTCGGGGTAATTGTTGCGTATTGAAGAAGAGAGTTACTGTTTTTAGTGGTGTTCTGCTGCCGTCGGATTGGAGGGTGGTGAACCCTGGACCTTAGTCACCCCTTGGTCCGTTAGTAGCGTGAGCAGCTCCTCTTCTGAGTCGTTGATGAGGACGTTGCGGATAATGCCTCTTAGGGAGGCTTCCGACATGGCGAGGGTACAAACGATATGGAAATTTTTACCTTTAAGACGTTGGGTATATGTTGAGGCTTCCTTTGTGCGTCCATTTCGTCCCAGCTTTCATTTGGCCGATCTTGTCTGTCAGGGCTTTCATGAAGTGGAGTTTCTCGGAGATGCCAAGCTTGAGGAAGGATTTTGGCTCGCTCCTGAGGTGGATTATTACTGGTGCACCGCTACAAGGCTGCTCAAACAGGTCTGAGAAGCGGTGGTGGCCGGGTCGTGTGCTTTGGGTATGCTTATCTGTTTTGCGAACAGATTTTTAAAATTCTTCAGCTCCGTCGTTTTCTTGATAATATCTTGCAGGTCGTTCAACAACTTCGGACACATTCTTGAGAATTAGCGCGAGACATAGAGCTAGGTTTTTAGCCTAGACCCAGTTTTCCCCGGTGAAACAGCCAGGTCACTAGCAAATTACGATCTGAGTGATCATGGTGGGTTGTACCGCTGAATCAGGGATGACAAATATGGAGGGGCATATCCATGCAAGAACTTAAAGGCCAGCACAGGACACTTAAGACAATGCGCTCGTTGACTGGCAGCCAACGCAGGGTTTTGAGGTGGAGGGAAACAGGATCAGACCTCCTCGCTCCGACAACCAGCCTGACAGCACCGTTTTTGGACTCTCGTCAGTCTGAGGATCTGTTCCTTCGGAAGACCGGCGAACAGCGAATTGCCGTAGTCCTGTCGGGATCGAACCATGGCTTGAAGCAATGTTTTCGCCGCATGTGGCGTCAGGTATTTTCTATTTTTTTCCCAGTGTGCGAATGTGGTAAACACCCAACTTGCGCACGTTGTTGATGTTAGGAATCATGGTCAAATTGCTGTCGAGGATCACCCCAAGGTTCTTCACCACTATAGAAGGTTGAACCTGGTCATCTCCAACACGAAGAGGCAACATTTCAATCAGCTTGGATCGGTTTGGAGTCGATGTGTAGAGAAGTTCGCTCTCACACATGTTGAGCTTCACTCGAGTTGCAGTAAACCAGGACTTGAAACGCGCCGCAAAATCAGCCATCGTGCTCATCGCTGAAAGCTGCTGAGATGGAGCGGGAAAGTGTCAAAAGCCTATCCGGAGATAGAGCAGAGATAAAAAATTGAAGACCTATTAGCTTGCTGTGCACGGACTACAAGATCACCGCAAAGATTATCACAAACAGACCGAAACTACTGTTTAAAAAAGCAATAGAAGAGGAACAAAGGGTAGGCTTGAAAAGGAGGCAGCTCACGGACAACCTGAATTCCATCAGAACCGCAATCATAGGAACAGAAAACTCAAACGAAAAACAAAATAAGCGCAAACAACAAGGCAGGAAAGAAGAGACAAAAGAGATATGGGAGAAAAAAAGGCAGCGATAATAGGCTTTGGACTTTGAAAAAGCCTTTGATAGAGTGGAAAGGGACTTGAAGGTGATTTTGTTATCATAAATAAACTGGCGGGAGATTTTCAGGAAGCCACCATTGCAAAAGTAAATAGAGAAAAAACAAAGATGATAAGAGTAGGGAAATGGAAGAAAAAGGAGAAATGGAAATTTGACTGGCTAACAAACGAAGGGAAAATAAAAATTCTGGGATTCACCTTCATGCCTGATATGAAAAGGACAATAAAACTAAACATGAAGGCTTGCATAGACAAAATTAGAAATACGGTAGCAAAGACGGAAAACAGAATTTTGACGGAACTACAGAAACACATTCATAGTCCCGAAAATCATCAATGTGATCAAAATCATACCTTTAAACAGAACGGAAAAGTGTAATAAGATTATCAATAGATGTATCTGGTCTAGAAAGATTGAAAAGCTCAGACTAGAAGAAATGTACCCCGGTATAGAAGAGGGGGGAATGAACCTAGTGGATATATTTACACAGAGTAAATCAATCTTCCTAGATGCGATAATAAGACTTGTAATGAATGAAGGCACAAATAATAATATCATGAATTATTGGTTGGGACAAAAAATTAATTTTCCAACAAAAAAGACCAATACCAGTAACATACCTTTTATAGAAACCACCCCAAAGATTTTTTTCTGAGGTGATTGAAAACCTATGGAAACTCCACCAAAACTACCCCGAAAAAGACCTAAACGCACTGAAATCAAGATACTTATATTTTCTTTTGATCCCACTCGAATGGTTGAAGCCCAAAACCCCAGAGAAAAAAGCTAACATAGAAGCACAGTCATGCAAAGACCTAGAAAAACTTAAAATTAAACCTAAAATAAAACAGCGCATGTTCAACCAACTCCACAACATCCTAAAAACCAAAGAAAGAATGGCCAGATGTAAACAGACCGCTAATTCCACCTACCCGCACTGTCAAGGCTCAAGAAGTAGAAAGCACCATGCACATTTTTACATGTAGAACCAGTGAAAAAGCAATCCAATGGCTCTATAAAGAATTGAGAAAAACTTTCGAAAAAGCCAACGAAATAATATTAGAGAAAGCCATTGTTTTGAATTTTATTCAAACACAAAACACCATAAACAATAAGCTCACAAACCTCCTTATTAATTTTGGCTAGGCACTCTGAATGACCAGGGGGAAAAAACCATGAAAATGAAATATCGAATACATGCATCGCAAAAACAATAACACTACAAAATATAATCCACACCCACGGAGGATGAGAAGAAGGAGGAACATCGCTCCATAAGGCCCTACAGAAGGAAGTGACTCCACTAGTGTCCCTATCTAAAAAGTTGCCAGATTTCGGGAACTAGACCGAAGGACCAGCATTGCCAGTTCTAAGAAACTGCTTTTCGGTGAAAGTGGCGTAAAATCATGTTTCCATGACTACAGTCGTCTGGTGCGTCTGCTGTGTTGCTGTTTGAAGCATGGTTTGAAATGTTATTGTCACGTGACTAAAACATGACGATCGAAAGCGAGCCCTTGATTCCAACTTCGACCACCAGGGACCCAAATCAAAACAAACACTTTTCTGCATTTTTTTCCTTAGAACTGGCAATGCTGGTCCTTCGGTCTAGTTCCCGAAATCTGGCAACTTTTTAGATAGGGACACTGGTAGAGTCACTTTCATAACTAGCCGATGTTCCTCCTTCATCTCTTCCTCCGTGCCACACCTAATTGTCAAAGCATCGCTCATTCCAGGCAACTTAAGTGATGGGTTGCGTAAACCCGCTTGCGCTTATGCGCTTCTTTTGTTCTCCCTGGGGATTCTGTTTACCCTAATCTACATATTATATAAGGCCGTGAAAGTGTGTCCTTCTCTTCTTCTTTGAGTTTATACAACAGTCGCTGCAACAAGTAACTATTGTCTTCAACGTGTTCTTAATTATTAGGTCTGATAGCATAAGTATAAGTGTTCATGCTCTAACACTAATCCCAACCCAAAAATTTATAAAATGTGTATGATGTTTAAAAGATGTTGAAACAAATGTTTAGCGAAATTAATGTATCCCCCTGTAATCATTGCGCATAAATAATGTACTGCTAGGACAATAATTAATTTAACTGAAAATGATGCTAGCCCCGATATATTCCCATAACGAAAAATGTATGTAATGTTCTATGTTCTATGTTAAATATGTAAAATAAGCCAGAGCTTAATGTAAATAAGCCATTATGTAATATCTAAGCCAACAAAATTGGCCACCCGCAGATACCCACATATAGACAAAAATACAGAATAAGGAATGCAAAGCCTTGAAAGCCCGCCATGCAAACCTTCGAGCCACTTATTAAATAAAGAGAGCTGGAGCAAAAGCAAAGAAGCAGGAGAGAAAAGGAGAGTTCTTCCTCCTCCTAACTTATATTAGCATTCAGAGTTTTCGGATTGATGGGATCAAGAAAAAAAAAACATATAATTGATAGGCGTACATAAAATTATCCCTGAGGTATATTTATATACGAAGGTCCTTAAAGAATATATAGTATAGGGGGTAGGGTATAGGGTAGAGGGTAGGGTATTAGGGTAGAATTCAGAGGGTTTATTGTGCACAAAAAAGTCCAATATGTTTGTTGGTATACGTTTTTTCCCTGCTTAACTAATCGTCACCAAATTTTTTAAGAAATTCTAGCATAATTTAGCGGAGGTCACCGTCGTATTTTCAGTTTGTTTTTATGACAGTTACTTTATTTCATTTGCGTACTGGTTATCTAGTAGGTTGCCGAATCCTAGTAGGTGAAAATCTTGTTGCTTTTATTTGCATAACCTCGTTTCTGTCAACAAATTTAGTTACCGGAATGAATGTTATCAATAAGTCGTTAGACTAAAATATAGTTTTACCAAACCAACTACGCTATTTCATATTTTTGAGAAATGAACTTTATAAACTCGTTTATTTTGAGATTATTGTTGCAAAATATTCTGAATACGTTAAGAATAAGTTATCTTAAAAAACGATCGAAATGCCTTACTTTCGTAAGCCATATTTTTCAGTAAGAAAACTATATATTTAATGGTTAAACCATTTTTAATTTGGATTCGGATTTACTCTCACTCATGATAACCGTGATTATGATAATCGTGGTAAAAGTAATCATGTGATCAGTCGATTATGTAATGATAAAATAATCTATTTGTCAGGCATTAAAAATAACATGTTAAATTAAATTATGATGAATAACGCATCATTCAAATATTTTATGTAATACAGTTAACTATGGGGATTAAATAATAAATAACATTCATAAAAAGCAAGGTTTTCAATTAATTAAATCGGGTCAAGGTAATAGATAAGAATCTTTTAACCAGATAAGACCCAAGATAAGAATATTATCTCACAACTAGATAACGAGTCTTTATCTGTTTGCTTGCCGAATAGTGAAAGTCTTGTCGCTTTTATTTGCATACCTTTGTTTCTGTCAACAAAACCAGTTGCTAGAATGAATGATATCAATTAGTCCTCAGACCAAAATATAGTTTTAACCAAACAACTAATTTATATCACCTATTTGACAAATGAACTTTATAAACTAGTTAATTTCAAGATTATTAATGAAAAAATATTCTAAATTAGTTAATAATATGTTATCTTAAAAAGCGAACGAAATGTTTTACTTTCGTTAGCCAAGTTTTTCAATAAGGAAACTATATATCTAGGGGTGAAACTAGATAAATTTAGAACTTTCAATATCCGTGAATAAAACAAGTCATGTGATCACTTGATAATAAAATGATATCATATTTTGATGATATTATATCATTATATCATTGATCATTGATATAGCTTCTCAATGTATCAGATATTTAGAAATTAATGATGAATGACAGAAAATTCCAATTAACATTAAAAAATAAATACGGCGAGATTTTATAAATAAAAAGTAATATAATACGAGTTGCGATTAAAAAAATCGGAACATGGTAATAGATATTAACTTTAATAGCACAATAAAGGAAAATAACAAAATAAAATTAATACGAGAATGGCCCTAGTGCAAAATTCTGGAATTAAACAAGTGTTACAAACCAAAAACGTAATATAAGTATTTTGAACGGATTTTCATATTTTTGATAGTAATAAAGTTAGTAATAAAGTTGTTGTAAGTAATAAAGCTTGAAAAAAATTCATCCAGCTATTTGTTAGACAACCCATCATAGTTTTATTACGATCATTTTACTTCATTTTGCCTCGCAATTTTCATGTCTTCCAGTCGACTTGTCATGGAATATAAATTATGTGGATAAATAAATTTGGTTTCATAGCGATTAATCAAAAATCCCCGAAGGACATTACCGAAGGAATCTTGTTACTGGCTGAAAATTTAAATACCAAACTTTGTTTTGGTTTCTGCAGGCGATTCCCGGCATGGTTAGGGCTTTTTAAGAAAGCGGAAATCCGACTTTCAGAAATTGGGCAACGCATTCGTCCAACTCGGCCATGCCGATGGAGTATTTTGATAAGTATTTTGATGGAGTAGTTTAAATAAATGCCCACAGTTAATTGCATGTATGTTGTATCAGTTTATTTAAACTTTACAGGCTCCAACAACAAAGCAGACCAATCGTCCAGTTCCGGCAACACAAAACATGGCCAAATCTTTAGTAATTGATATGCAAATATTTCTCACTATTTCAGCAATGTCATATCAAAAGTCGGTGGCCATTTACATTCAATGCTGTCCAGTAGATTGTCTCGAGAATTATATTCACGTAATTTAAGAGGCCATCGGGTTTCTTCTTTATTCATCTCCGTAAGAAAGCCCCACAGACCTGTAGGTTCGTCATCTCTGGGTCGATGGATTAAAGCTTGTATGACTGACACTAGCCTAGACTAAACAATAGGGCGTTTCATTCCCGACGAATTTTTGATTTTGATAACGGCCTTCATGGATCGGGGTTCTGTTACGTATAAAAACACCGTCTATTTTTTTTTCGACAAAAAAAAATATTTAGGGGTCGCGCGGCGGGAAAAAGCGTGAAAAACGCTAGTTTCATGCCGTAGAAAGGCTAGCCATACTTACGAAAATTACGGCCTTTGGCCATATTAAAGATCAATACGTAATCTATCTTTCCTGAAACAATCATTAAAAAAAAATAAAATTTAGGGGTCGCGCGCTAAATAAGTATATAGATATTAAGGTAAAGAGCGTGAATTTTTGAAATTCATCGCTTATATCAGCCAAACGATAAACGCAATCACATTAATTGTTTAACCCTAGATTCACATGTATGTTGCCAATATTGACTAGAAAATTCAAAAAAATCAGACGAAAATTTGGGGTCCCGCGGTCAAGTTTTATGTATTTTAATTACTAAGCCAGCTGCGCGGAAACAATACAGTGCCGAAGGTTGCCAGACTACTTAAAAATTTGGGCCTGAATGTCATGGATCCATTGTTATTCCAGGGTTGTAGAAGTGATGGTTTCCCAACTTGTATCCTTTTTTAACATGGGGCTCTGAAGACAGTTTTTCTCTTGTGGATATGTGTAGCTCCGCCTCTAACTCCTTCCCTTTTTTTTATAACATGAGGGCATTGACATCTGTGAGTTAAAATAGACACTAAAATCTTGTTATCCATAAGGATTTGTTCATACTTTTTCCGAGATTTTGCGATACAAGTTGGGCAACCTATGGATACAAATGGTCTATGTTTATGCAGCCGCGCGGAAACAATACAGTGCCGAAGGTTGCCAGACTACTTAAAAATTTGGGCCTGAATGTCATTGATCCATTGATATTCATAAAGCAAAATTGTTATTAATCACTATGGATTAAAATAATTAACAAAAGTGACTAATTGATCATTGGTGTTTTCTTATTTCTCCTGCTATAACTTAAGGCGCATTTAAGTCCAAATAGTTCAGCTGAAAAAAAAATTGGGCCGAAATAAATTTACCTAATTAGTTATTTTGGCGAACATTTACTTCAGCTGAAGTTGCATTTTGGCATGAAAATTTTATTTTATTTCTGCTTCAGCTAAATTGTTATTTTCACCTTTTACATGTACTTTATTTACTTCAGCTGGATCAAGGTCTAGACCATGTTTCAGCTCCACCTTCACCCAACCACAAAAGCCACGCCCCTTGTTGGTTGTTTGACAGCGTTGCATTCAGACGGATTTTTTTGAACAAGAAATAAAGGTGAATTAAAAATTTTACTTCAGCTAAAAGTAACTTCAGCTAAAGTTTATTCCTGAATGTTTGGTGAATTTTTGAAAATCGTGATTTCCCATAATAAGTTTCTCTTAGCTGTCCGGAAACTTTGTGTGACTACTGTATGTAACTTAATTTGGTTTCAGCAATCTTTGTATGGAAAACAACCAGTTTTCTTCTGCGTAAAACTGTTGCTTATGCTTAAATTGAATTGATACTCGTAATTCTCAAAAAGGCTGTCGTGTGAACGTACTATTTGCCTTATATCACCTCATCATATATAATATCTCTATAACATAAGAAAAATGAAAATAACGTAAGATTTATGAGTTACAAAATAGAAGTTTATTAGTTTATATATGTAATAGAACAATTTTTACATTTTGTTTGTATTTATGGATGGATGCAATGTAATGTTTATTTAAAAGTATAAACGAAACGTAAAAAACAAGTTTGACGTCTAAATTCTTGTGTACTCTTGTCCTTATAACCCGTAGAAAAAGTTTAGCTTAGCCGATGTCGTGAATGCATGGTGCAAACTGGTTCCAAGCGCCTCAATGAAGTATTTGATAGACTTTTTTTTAATGCTCAAACTAAAGCCACTCCAAGCATGTTATTTTCTCTATAATATTTTTCCTTTTTATTAATACTTGCGCAAGGCTATTCAATCAAGGCAATAGTTTTTAACTTTTCAAATTGATTGCTCAGAATAAGTCTATTCCAAGCAATGTTTGCAACGCTTGGAAAAACCTTGTCGCAAGCATAAATATTAACAAATGTATTAGCGCCCGACGATTTGTTATGAAATTTTTTTATTTGAATTCCGGTGAATTCCTTACATGAATTAATAAAATGCATTTACACATTTATTATAATTATAATTTAATAAATTAATATTGATTTCATTTTTCAAGATCATGCAAATACACCGTCTCTTTCTTGAAAATATTTATGTATATTTAAAAATAAATAGTTAAGATTGTTCAGCGCAGTAAAGAATATTTATGTATTTATTTAATAAACACATCTACTCAGACTAGTTCCTCGTAAAGTCGTAATCATTATGGGCTTAACGCAGTGTTCGGAAGATCAATCGCGATTTAAATCATCTTGTCTGTGATTTTGATTTGATCTTTTTTTGATCACTTTTTTATTTTTTTGGTTGATTTTCTGATTTTAAATCCAGGGTTGGACCACCGCGGTAAAAATCTACCGCGGTAGTACCGCGCGGTAAGCGGTAGTACCGCACTAATTCACCGCGGTAAGCTCAAATTTTTCAGACTACCGCACTACCGCATGCCATGTATACTACCGCGCGGTAGCGGTAGTACAACGCCATCTATCAGCCGGCAAATAAACTATATTTCAATCAACAATAGATGGCAGCATGTTATTTTCTGAGCCCCTAACTCCTACTGTTTAGCTGTGAAGCTTGTCATTCTGAATAAAGTTACTGAAAAACGTTTATTTAACAGATGAATAGTCTTTAATCATCATGGGGTAAGTCAAACTTGTCAGTGTTACTATGAATGAATGTAATGAAAGTATCCAAACTATATTTTAGTAACAGTAAACGACCTCAGAAAAACAAACGAGGTAAACGCAGTGAACCTGCCAGTGTTTTGTTACATCAAACAGGTAGTTGTGACTTAACTATTGCTCGTGTAACTTTATTAAAAATAATCGTTCATTCTCAACCAGTTAATCCACCTGATGCAGCACAAACTCATGATGTTGCTGTCGCAGTACCTGCCACTGCGAAGGAAGCTTCAGTACCAGCTTCTACCAGTACTCCCCCTGTTCAGCGTGAGCAATCAGTTCATTTAATAATCCTAATATTTCATCTCCTGTATTCATGTTTCTCATTTTAGGTACTGAATTGATGGGCACACATATTGAGTTGGACAGTTCTCGTGAAGGCAGCAGCATTCTTCTTCTAGTCTCAGACGAGAGAGTGACACAAGGGATTCTGAAGATGATACTAGTGTTTCTGTATTTTTTAACTGGACATTGCTTTTATTTTCATTTTACCAGGAAGCAGTCTTCTTCAGCGGCCGATGGTATTCAAAGTGAGGATTCAGACTACAGCCCACAGAGAAAGAAGACCAAGAAAGATTTCTTCAAATCAATTTTGACAGCCACGGTATCGGCGGAGTCCAATGAGGTTGATTTGTTTCTTGCCGACCAGTCCACAAAGCTAAGCAGCCTGAACAAATACCCAACCATTAAGGCCATTTTTATAAAGTACAATGCTGCATTTCCTTCTTCGGCCTCCGTCGAGCGGTTATTCAGCGTTGCAGGAAGGATTTTTACCCCACTTAGGGGTCGTTTATCAGACAAAAACTTTGAACGCATGTTGTTATTAAAAGTAAACAATTGCATTCATTCATAAACTACTTCTATGAATCCAAAATACAAGAGAATAAGGCCTATTGAGTCATTGCTACCTTAATGCGTGTAATTTGGGAGTTGATTTTATTTTTCTATCCGCGCTACCGCAAACGACTACCGCCACCGCGGTAGCCTGTCAGACTACCGCGGTAGTACCGCAACCGCGGTAGAAAATCAAAATCTTGCGTTTACCGCAACCGAATAGCGGTAAATTTTTTGACTACCGCGTCCAACCCTGTTTAAATCTCATTTTCGCAAATAAAAATCAGTTTTTAGATTTCTGGCGACAGATAAAATAAAAACAAAAGATTATTTCAAATTGGTAATATTTTACTTCATAATTTTTCCAACGCATTTTTTCCAACGCATTTTTTTCCAGTGCTATAAGGATATATTTCAATGATCGTTATTTCACTAAACTTCTGAATATTTAAACCGTGCCCTAATTTTCATCTGCCATTAAATTAGATCCTTAAAAAGGAATATGAGAAGTATATAGAAGAACTAACAATCTTAAACCAAGCCAAAGCTCAAGAGAGAAAGAGAGTTGAGACACTATCCACGACTCGATTACATTATCATTGATTACTATCCCAGATAGGAATTCTCGTCCCGATCGAGCCCCAAAGACGTACCAACGGGAAGTCTGGGACAGGCACAAGTATAAAACATCTAAAAGCCGCCCCTTCTAAAACAAAAAAAGCACCGAAGCGCGGCAGTTTTCTCAGTCCTTTGTGATCATACCTTATCCGTACCATTGATTACATTTTGGCTCCAACAAAACACTTCGAAAATTTTAGAAATATCGGGCCCTTTGTTTTTACGCGGGGAATTTTTTTTGTAGTGAACAGTACTCTTCATCTATATCTGATAGCTGAATGGATAGGTGGCTGGAATTGGATGTAAATTCATTACTTGAGATGATATTTTATACCAATAATATTGTTAAATAACATATTACATATATACTATCATATTTCATAATAGTTACTTGCCTGATAAAATAAAAGTAAAAAGACGAATTGACAGTTGAGTAGTTGACACGTAAAAACTATTATTGAATGAAAAAAACAATAACTTTCGTCATTTCGTTAGATCATTTTATAGGCTATTGCATGTCTTTGGAGACTATTTATATTTTTTTTATGAAGTTAATTTTTTTGAATATTATTGTATTAATTAATGAGGTAGAACGAATATATAATAAGTAAAACAAGATCATAAGTCGCTACAAAAATTAATATCATGAAACTCCCTGTTTAATTTACTCAAATAAAAAAGAAATAAAGATTTCATCGAAATCTGTCTGCATTTGTAAACAAACAAGAGCGCCACTGCCTAATATCTCCGCAATTTTTAGTCTAACTTGGAGAAATAGACTAGAAAAAGAAGCTAAAAAGGTAATTTTTTAAGTCTGCACTTTAGCTAACTTTTAGGCAAGACTTTGCTTACATTTTTAGTGCAAGTTCAAAACTAAACTAACGATTTTCGGTTCGAAATCGGATTTTTCGCTAAGTTTAGGAAAATCCCAAAGTTTAGTCTGAAACGCCTCTTAGTTTAGTCTAAGTTTAGTCTAAATCGACGTTCGGAATTTGACCCTTGGTGTAAAGTACGTTCTTAGCACGCCCAAGGTACATTCGCTTCCAGGGTTGGGACTATCGTTCCGATACTCGATGAAAACGTCACCGTAAATTGTTTTTTTTTAATTTCCCGATTATCGGCCGATACATTTTGAAATGGTAATCGATCGATAATCGCAAAACCATCGATCGATGAAATAGCCGATACCGATAGATTTTTTAAATTTTACAAGTAGAATGCGTAAAATTAGTACATATTTTTCTTTTTTAAGACTCAAAATGAGTCAAACCCAAATTTTTTTCACCCTCAATTTTTTACTTATTATTGCCGCGCAAAAACCACTGGGAATTCACATCACATCTGCATTAACTTTCCCAGTAACTTCCCCGTATTGAAATCGAGCACGAAAATTTTTTAGGTTATTATAAAAATTTTATCGCAAATTCATCGTTCATCGCGATACCGATATTTTTTAAAGCACTATCGGCCAATTATCGAAAATAGAAAAAAGACTGGGTATCGGTATCGTTATCGAAAATAGTTTCTCAAAGTATCGGTTCCCAACCCTGCTCGCTTCCATAAATATATAATCCACCGCCCGCGGGTTTTACCGCTACAAATATACCATTACGGTATGTTTACCTAAGCTTGTGAAAGGTAGAAAATAAACTTAAGGGATGGGTCAGCAGCAAAAAAGTTTTTTTATTTTAGCGGAAAAAATTGTTGTTACAGTGTTTTAGTCAAATATCAATATTTCGTCCACCCCCCTTCTACATTTATTACTTCTTGAAGTCGTCGTGGCATACTTTCTATCAGGCTTTCGATATACGTTTCATTACGCATTAACTTTTGCCATTTAGAATTTACTAGGGTGAATAACTCGTCAGTTCCATTTGCGTCACGTGCGTGAAAAAGCAATCCCTGTTCATTTCTCGATTTGTTGAGGGCAACAACAAGATGACCCCACAAATTTTCGATTGGATTCATATCCGCTCCTTTCACGGGCCAATCGAAAACAAAAATTTCCGGGTGTTCAGCTAACCATTGTCGGGTAGTGCGCGAATTATGGACAGAAGAGCTAATAAAATAATAAAAAATGAAGTAATCTACTTTATGATTCTTATTATTGCTATAAATACTTGTCCTGAACAAAAACGACAGGCTCCCCATGTGGATATGCTTGGAGAATGTAAGGAAGTAGAGTTCCTTCTAAAACATTCGTTATGTATTGCGCTGAATTTAAATTATTTTGAACGCAATACAGTGGCGTTAAGCCACCCAACCACACGCCACCCCTCACGCTTACAGTCGTTCGTCCGCTTATTTTAATAGAATAGATGTTCTTTTTCTCGAATCTCTCCTTCTGATGTCGCCGAACGCGGATCTGACCGTGTGCTGCCCATGACCATGATTTTTCATCAGTAAAAAGAACCCACCTCCAAAATTCAATGGGATAGTCAACGTAGCGCCTAGCAAAATGTAGTCTTCCAGCTCTATGTTCCGGAGTTAGAATATCTTTTATTGCTGCGATTCTAGATTGTAAACCCGATTCATTCAATCGTCTTGAAATAGATTGCGTCGATAAGAAATTTATGCCGGCTTTAGCCGCGATGTCAGAAGAATTATCAAAATTATTTATAGTGGCTAAAAATAAAATAGTAATTATTAATGAAATTTAGTAAAAAATTAAAGCCATTCATTAAGACGATGACACACCTGAACATGCCAACAAAAAATCTTCATTTTCTGAAGTCAATCTTGGAGCCCCTTCATCATTAGCATAAAGCTTCAGATTTCTGTCTTCATTATATCTTTTTATCCATAAAACCACTGATTTTCGATGAATTTGTAATCTACGCGCGATTGTGCGCTGCCCTATTCCGTTTTTATGAAGTCTAATTATTTCGATACGAATTGCATCAGTCAATCTGTAAGATTCACAGTGAAATTCTTCATGCGGACCAAAAACTCGCCCACCTACTCTTGCCATTCTTAACATAATAAAGCTTTTCATATTTGAAAGAAAAATTTTAAGGAAAAAAAGAAAAAATCCACAACTTCGTAGTCGTCTCATATTTTACCTTACCCAGTCTCAACTTTTGTCAGCTGCAGCTGAATTTCTTTCAGTGCAAAGAACCAGTCTTTTTCTTGACTATTTAATTTACTGATTTCTTCTTTTGTGCAGCGTTTTTTTTTCCGAGGATCTTCAGTATCAGTTCGATCGCTTTGTCTTCTTTTGTGGCTTCTGTAATTCTGCTTAGTGGAACAGATTTGGCACAGCTTTCATGCAAATTGAATTAACATAATTTTCTGCGATTGATTGTTCTATAGTTGATATTTTAGCCGACGGAATCGGATGACGCGACATGTTATCAGCAGGGTTGTGTTTTCCTGGCTGATAAATGACTGTAAAGTGATATAACTGAAGTTTCAAAAGCCATCGCTCAATTCTAGTAGGAGGCTGAATGAGCGGCTTGTTGAATATTGCTTCAAGTGGTTTATGATCTGTAATAACTGTAAATTCTTTACCCGTTACGTAGAGATAAAAATGTAGAATCACCCATGTAATGGCGAGTGCTTCTCTTTCCCTTTGAGATTAACGTGATTCTACGTCTACGTATTAATAAAAGCCTACTCGCATACGCGATTATAGAATTTGACACATCCTTTGACGATTGTGTCAAGATTGCACCTAGTCCACGTGGCCTTGCTGGCTGGGCAGCAGTTGTAAGTGATTTCAGGAGTAAGAATATAGGAAAAAAGGGAAATTTTATAAAATAATTTTTTTATAAGTTTCAGTTGTAAAAGTGAAATAAGTAACGCATTCAAAATGTACAATTTTTCGTTTGTAACATACTTACATAAAATAAATTTTTTAAAAATTATGAACATGAAATTGTAAAGAAAAGTTATACAACCCATCTTGAACGTAGGTGTACTTGTAACACAATCAAATTTTAATAATCGATTTTTTGTTCGATAGATGCAGTTGGATACAAAAAAGGGCCAATGGAAGATCCATGCATGAAAATTTGTTCCCAAAAGGTGGCGTTTGACAGCGCAAGTACGTACCAGTACTCGCATGAGATTTCTAATTGTTATAGGCCTTTTATTACTTCATAATTTGAATTAACGCCTATTATTAGCTCATTGTATTAATTGTATAATACCCGGGAATAAATAAACATGTCAGTTTGCATAAATATGCTGAAAAATCTGGATTTTAATATTTATTCTTCGGTAATAAATTAAAAATACTCGAAAAAATATCAATTTGTTTATTGTAAATTTTGTAATATTATCTGAAGTTACCGTGTCATTAATCCACGCTATCCATTTATTATTAAAAGTCAACAATGTTCGACTTTTGTATAAATTTCAGACGTACGATATAAGATATATCAGACACGTGCACGTTCTGCGGAAGGAGAGTGCATATATTGCTCAAATTTTGCTCATATTGTAAGATAAAATACTCTACAACGACAGTGAAGGTAGGCTATTTCATAGCTTTGCAATTCTTTTATAAAGTTCTGTTTATTTTCATATTAAATTTGTTATTAGTTTAATTAATTAAGGCTATCGCATTTCTGCATTATCATTTGAAATGGACGGTGATTATGTCTTAATGCCTGGCATTAAGAGAGGACATATGGTTCTCGTAGATATGAATAGCTGGATGTACTACCATAAAAACGGTCATAGGTAGACTTATTAGAATTTTGTAATATTATATGAAAATTTATTTAAATAATTTGTTGTTAGTCGCTACAGGTGCTATTCATATTTGACAAATGGCTGCGGTGCTGGAGTGGTTGAAGAAGAAGATGGAACCTATGTTCCTACTGAAACGCCAAATGTTCATGCCAACCATAAAGCTAAAATACATCAAATGATGCTTTTCCAAGCAATCAAGGTACGCATTGCGCATGAAGCTTGGCCAATCAAAGAAATTTTTGACGAAGAGGTGGAAAGGTAAATATTTTTCGATATTTTTATTTCAAATGAATGATTTTACTCCGATTTTTTATAATTAAGAATGAATATAAGAGATGTGCCGTACAACAAAATTCGGTCGTCTCTGCAAAGAGTACGGCGATTGCGACAACCGCCAGTGCCAATGTCAGTTGAAGAAGCTCACGAACTCTTAACTGATTTTCCTGTATACGGGTAAGCATAACTGTTTATCTGTTCAATATTTCGTTATTATTAGGAAATATTCGTTATAAATGTATGTTTCTTAGATCTACGATGTCAGGCCATGGCTTATTCTACCATGGCATGGTGACAGAAGCTGGTGAATCGGCCTTGATATTTATCAGTCCGGGTATTTTACCCGCTTTACGGAATTGTAGGGAAATCCATATCGATGCTACCTTCCGCATCGTCCCCGTTCTGTTCTACCAATTAATGACACTCCATGCCATGGCATATGGCCAAGTAATAAGTTAACTGTACCAATGAACTATCAACATTTGCAATAAAATTGAATTATTCTATATAACTTATAATTGGAATGTAATTTACAACTATTTATTTATATTATAATTATATTTTATAATTAATTTCTAACAGATGATATATTTTACATTTTTTTAGTGTTTCCCTGTTGCGTATGCCCTTATGACCGCGAAGACAACTGGACTTTATGGGCGAGTGATTGACCGCATTAAAGCCGTTGCTGCTGAAATCAATAGAGTTCCGCTTGAACCCGAGCTAATGGTATCCGACTACGAGATCGCAATTTTGACTGCAGTAGCAGCGAAGTTTCCGAATGGCAGAGCACGGGGCTGTTATTTTCACCAAAGCCAGGTACATTTCAAAACATTAATCGTACAATATTATTTGTATATATGTAATATAGTAATATTTATATATATATATGTAATTATATATAATATTATATTTTTATATTATTTTTTGATATTATTTCATCTTACTTATTATTATTTTTTATACATATTTCATTAATATATTATGTATATATCATTACATAATGTACATTCACATAATATGTATAGACGTATTTATAATATAT
This sequence comes from Daphnia galeata, assembly GCA_030770115.1. NCBI lineage: Eukaryota > Metazoa > Arthropoda > Branchiopoda > Diplostraca > Daphniidae > Daphnia > Daphnia galeata. Next base: position 7,547,633 of record CM061123.1, on the reverse strand, counting down.
TTCTATTTGATATAAATATGTGCATTATATAAATACCGGGATTTTTTAAAATAATAAATGTTATTTTAGGCAATGTACCGCTATGCAGTCAAACTAGGATTAAAAACCAAGTACAATGAAGAGAACGGCGTAATAAAAAAAATTGTTCGCATGATGTCAGGGATCGCTTTACTTAGTTCACAACAGGCTGAACAAGGATTCAGGGTAAGATTGAAGATAATTGGAAGAAAATTCAAATATTTAAATGCTGATAAATTATTTTTTTTAAAATGATATTTATGCCGTAAAGGAGATAGGAAGACTGGAAATGGAGATACAAGGATTCGACGTCGGAACCGTGGAAGCCGTCGAAGCATATTTCAATTATATTCAGCGTTTCTGGTTTGACCGTATTGGAGCTGAAAGATTCTGTGTTCAAAATGATTCCCGCAGAACTAATAACCACCTTGAAGCATTTTACCGGAAATTAAACCAAAAAATGCACGGTCGCCGGGTAAATCTGTGGGTTTGCATAAGTATGTAAAACTGACTGCGAATAATAAAATATGAATATTAATTTAATGTTCCATCTCTTTTTGTGGTTTTTCTCAAACAGAAGTCTTACAAAAAATTGATGCCGCAGAAACATTAGAATTTGGTCTCGCAAGAAATGGGGAAATAATTCGTCGCCCAAGAGGATTAAAAGATAGACGGCGGCAATCCCGGATCCTTCAAGCTACGGCAAAGCTAAACCGTTTGGAATACACCATTTCCGAATTTTTGGAGATCGTATCACAAGAATTCGAACCCGTCCAGATTCCAAATGAAATGGAAAACATCGAAGTAAATATAATAATAATAATAATAATAATAAATAATATACATATTAAAATCAAAATAATATAACATGTATACAAATTTTCATATTCAGGCACCTGATTTAGATTTGCAACTGGACGATGTTTTTATACGAGTATTGGATCGTGACGAAAATATAGCAAATTTGCCTGTTATCCCCGAACCTCCGGCAAATATTCCTGCTCCACCTCCACAACGAGGAAGAAGACGGGTTGGATTGGCAGCACTCAATCCTCATCCTTTTCCCGGAAGGGAAGAAAGACATCGAAGGCGTCAAGCACAAGTCGATGCCCAGCGTCAAAATAATCGGGATCGGGATGCAGCTCTCCAACAAGAGAACCAGGCGGCAAGAGAAGAAAATGAAGTGCAAGGACTAAACCCGGAGGCTCCCGCAGCTCGCATGGTAATTTTGTGTGTGATCTGCAGCAGAAATGCCATAGACTGCTTTTTGCAATGCGGCCATCCATATTGCACGCAATGCATCACAACTCTCAGAAACCTAAATAACCCAAATCCTTCACTATGCCCTAGATGCAGAGCACCATTCAGAGAAGCGACAAGAATTTTTTTTTGAATTCATCAATTTAACTTTTTTCTTCAATTAATCTTTAGTTTTTATTTGTTTAGTCTATAGTTTTTTTGGCAGAAGGCCTAATTCATTTGTTTTGGTTTTTCTAATTTGTATAACGTATATGATGTTTAAAGAGAAATAAAGAAATTTTTAGTTCCATTTTGTTTCTAACTTTGTTTGCTTTAAAAAAATCGATGTTTAACGACGTATATTGCGATACATCGAAACCAAAGTTGATGGGAAAATACAAGTAACCTTACGTACATTTCATACCCGTCCATACTATTTTACAAAAATTATTGCGTGCGCAGTTACCGTTTACATCCTAGTGGGACATGATCATTTACAAAAATGTGTTGCGGTCTTTTTTTTTTACAATATTCCATACTTATAATAAAAAATTTGACATTCGAGCTTGTCGAGATTTGCCGTAGGAGAAACTGTAATTTAAATGAACCTACGTTCACCTACTGCCCAGCCGCCTTGCGTCTACAACAATGGATGTTGGTTTTCCTATATCGAAATACGAGAGTGTAACTGCTACAGAGATTTTTCTTCAGATCGTTGAAGGCTTTTTCTTGTTTTTCCTTCCACATCCATTCTTGCCTGATGTTTGTAAGGCGTCTTAATGGTTCACTGATTATGGCAGCATTTGGAATGAATCGACTGCAGTAGGTAACAATTCCTAGAAAACTTGATACTTCGTCAGGTGTTGATGGTGGTTCTATTTTTTTTATAGCTTCAACTTTGGCTTGGGTTGGAGAAACTCCTTTTCCAATGAAGTGTAGTTCGAAAAATTCAATTTCTTCTTTACCAAATTCACATTTAAAAAAATTAAGAGTAAGGTTTTTGCTCATAAGTCTCTTCAAGACTTTTTCAAGATTTGAGTCATGCTCATCTTTGGTTTTTCCTGTAACAAAAATGTCGTCACTTCTGTTTACCACACATGGAATTCCGCGACTAGTTAGACTCGTTAGACTAGTCTCGAATAAAAATCTAGTTAAGCCAAGTACGTTCAAGTCTAGCCAAGTCTTAGAGACTTTTTGGTTCGGAATCGGACTTCAAAATTTTTTAGACTTTACTAAGATCAAAACTAGACTAGGCTTGCACTTTACTAAACTTAACAAAAGTCGAAAACTAAGCTAAACTAATTCAACTGTTCGGAATTCGACCCCAGTTTATACAATAAAATCTTCTTCAGTTTTACATAAAGTGTCCGATATGGGATTCGATCCATAGACCTTTGGCATTCTTTGCCAGTCAGCTAACCACTGCGCTCTCCTTCCCTGCAGACATTGTGATATTGTAAAAAGCAAATTGCATAATATCACCAGTTATGAATCGAAATTCGCTCTTGTTTGTTTACAAATGCAGACAGATTTCGATGAAATCTTTATTTCTTTTTTATTTGAGTAAATTAAACAGGGAGTTTCATGATATTAATTTTTGTAGCGACTTATGATCTTGTTTTACTTATTATATATTCGTTCTACCTCATTAATTAATACAATAATATTCAAAAAAATTAACTTCATAAAAAAAATATAAATAGTCTCCAAAGACATGCAATAGCCTATAAAATGATCTAACGAAATGACGAAAGTTATTGTTTTTTTCATTCAATAATAGTTTTTACGTGTCAACTACTCAACTGTCAATTCGTCTTTTTACTTTTATTTTATCAGGCAAGTAACTATTATGAAATATGATAGTATATATGTAATATGTTATTTAACAATATTATTGGTATAAAATATCATCTCAAGTAATGAATTTACATCCAATTCCAGCCAGCTATCCATTCAGCTATCAGATATAGATGAAGAGTACTGTTCACTACAAAAAAAATTCCCCGCGTAAAAAACAAAGGGCCCGATATTTCTAAAATTTTCGAAGTGTTTTGTTGGAGCCAAAATGTAATCAATGGTACGGATAAGGTATGATCACAAAGGACTGAGAAAACTGCCGCGCTTCGGTGCTTTTTTTGTTTTAGAAGGGGCGGCTTTTAGATGTTTTATACTTGTGCCTGTCCCAGACTTCCCGTTGGTACGTCTTTGGGGCTCGATCGGGACGAGAATTCCTATCTGGGATAGTAATCAATGATAATGTAATCGAGTCGTGGATAGTGTCTCAACTCTCTTTCTCTCTTGAGCTTTGGCTTGGTTTAAGATTGTTAGTTCTTCTATATACTTCTCATATTCCTTTTTAAGGATCTAATTTAATGGCAGATGAAAATTAGGGCACGGTTTAAATATTCAGAAGTTTAGTGAAATAACGATCATTGAAATATATCCTTATAGCACTGGAAAAAAATGCGTTGGAAAAAATGCGTTGGAAAAATTATGAAGTAAAATATTACCAATTTGAAATAATCTTTTGTTTTTATTTTATCTGTCGCCAGAAATCTAAAAACTGATTTTTATTTGCGAAAATGAGATTTAAAATCAGAAAATCAACCAAAAAAATAAAAAAGTGATCAAAAAAAGATCAAATCAAAATCACAGACAAGATGATTTAAATCGCGATTGATCTTCCGAACACTGCGTTAAGCCCATAATGATTACGACTTTACGAGGAACTAGTCTGAGTAGATCTGTTTATTAAATAAATACATAAATATTCTTTACTGCGCTGAACAATCTTAACTATTTATTTTTAAATATACATAAATATTTTCAAGAAAGAGACGGTGTATTTGCATGATCTTGAAAAATGAAATCAATATTAATTTATTAAATTATAATTATAATAAATGTGTAAATGCATTTTATTAATTCATGTAAGGAATTCACCGGAATTCAAATAAAAAAATTTCATAACAAATCGTCGGGCGCTAATACATTTGTTAATATTTATGCTTGCGACAAGGTTTTTCCAAGCGTTGCAAACATTGCTTGGAATAGACTTATTCTGAGCAATCAATTTGAAAAGTTAAAAACTATTGCCTTGATTGAATAGCCTTGCGCAAGTATTAATAAAAAGGAAAAATATTATAGAGAAAATAACATGCTTGGAGTGGCTTTAGTTTGAGCATTAAAAAAAAGTCTATCAAATACTTCATTGAGGCGCTTGGAACCAGTTTGCACCATGCATTCACGACATCGGCTAAGCTAAACTTTTTCTACGGGTTATAAGGACAAGAGTACACAAGAATTTAGACGTCAAACTTGTTTTTTACGTTTCGTTTATACTTTTAAATAAACATTACATTGCATCCATCCATAAATACAAACAAAATGTAAAAATTGTTCTATTACATATATAAACTAATAAACTTCTATTTTGTAACTCATAAATCTTACGTTATTTTCATTTTTCTTATGTTATAGAGATATTATATATGATGAGGTGATATAAGGCAAATAGTACGTTCACACGACAGCCTTTTTGAGAATTACGAGTATCAATTCAATTTAAGCATAAGCAACAGTTTTACGCAGAAGAAAACTGGTTGTTTTCCATACAAAGATTGCTGAAACCAAATTAAGTTACATACAGTAGTCACACAAAGTTTCCGGACAGCTAAGAGAAACTTATTATGGGAAATCACGATTTTCAAAAATTCACCAAACATTCAGGAATAAACTTTAGCTGAAGTTACTTTTAGCTGAAGTAAAATTTTTAATTCACCTTTATTTCTTGTTCAAAAAAATCCGTCTGAATGCAACGCTGTCAAACAACCAACAAGGGGCGTGGCTTTTGTGGTTGGGTGAAGGTGGAGCTGAAACATGGTCTAGACCTTGATCCAGCTGAAGTAAATAAAGTACATGTAAAAGGTGAAAATAACAATTTAGCTGAAGCAGAAATAAAATAAAATTTTCATGCCAAAATGCAACTTCAGCTGAAGTAAATGTTCGCCAAAATAACTAATTAGGTAAATTTATTTCGGCCCAATTTTTTTTTCAGCTGAACTATTTGGACTTAAATGCGCCTTAAGTTATAGCAGGAGAAATAAGAAAACACCAATGATCAATTAGTCACTTTTGTTAATTATTTTAATCCATAGTGATTAATAACAATTTTGCTTTATGAATATCAATGGATCCATGACATTCAGGCCCAAATTTTTAAGTAGTCTGGCAACCTTCGGCACTGTATTGTTTCCGCGCAGCTGCATAAACATAGACCATGCAGACGGATCCCACAAGTGGTTGATCTACGTTTTTTCAATGTAAGTGCAAAAGCGGAGTAACAAGCCAGTTGCATTGGACATAATAGTATAAAAGCGACTCGGAATTTTTTCAGCGTGCGTCAAGTTTAAAGAAAAAAAATTCTGCGTATACTACGGGTTTCAGTATTTTTCTTATACAAAAGACCCATACCTATTTTTTCAAGTACCTAAATTTGGCTTGGCAAATATGAAAGTTACATCCGCTAACTTGACATTTGGCATTGCAAGTTCCGCCCCTTGCCAGGCTGCGATGTCAAAGTCTTGCATGACCTCCTTGTTTTTCGGTACAGATGAATCTCCGTCCACCTTCAACATATCCCAAATGTGTTGAAACACCTCCCTGTAATCCTTTTTCCTCTTGCTCGACATAAGAACATAGCACAGAGGTACCTGGGAGATTAAGCAAAAATTAAATCAAAGCACATTAAGCAAACAGAAAAACAGATCAAAACAGCAAAACGCACCTGCTTTTGGAGATCACCAATTCGAATAAAAGCGTGTAGAATGTAGACTTGGTAAAAGGGTGTTTTTGGAGTGATGAAAAAGGTTTCATCACCATACCAGTGTTTGGTCCACCGCAGCAACTCAATTTGTCGATCAGTGTCAAAGATTAAGTTACGGACAAACGATTTTATTGTCCTTTTTTGGATGTCAGCCCTGAAGAAATTTGCAGGGACACTTGGCAACAATTTATCTAAAACAAAAAAATTTTAAATGTTTGAAAATGGTGAATTTTGTATGAACACTTATTCCAATCGAACTCCAAGTTCATTTGATTCTTTGGATACAATTTCTCTTTTTGTCGCTGTACACATCGCATTGAGTTTGATTGAGATGGTAACAATCTGTCGCTGTCTTCTTCAAATAGTTCTTAAAATATTGGCTCTACGACTTGCCATGCGCTTTGGAACAAATTTTCCTAATTTTGCGAAATAATACTTTTGAATTGTAGCATAACATAGTAAATTTTTTTGAATAATTTACCTTTAGTTTATTCTTGATAGTAGACATCTTTTCGATTTTCAACGATGTGTCTTGCTTCACACTACAAGTATGCATTCTTCCAAAGACGTAGCTTTCATCTGTTTCCGTTACCGTGGCGCCAGTCTTTTCCAGACCGTCAAACAGAGTTAGAGGATGCTTTCTCCTAGCCTCCCCCCCCCCCGTCTTTTTCATCTTCCTCGGTAGAAGATTCCACCAGTGTGACAGAATTAGTGGTTGTAACTCTAGCTCTTGTTCGCCATGGAATGGGCTCCAAAGTATCTTCAACAATAGGAGCAGGCAATTCGTATCGGCTGCTCCAGTCACGGATATTTGACAGGTGCACGCTAGACGTGCTGAAGATGTTAAGGTCAAAATCTTGATTGGGAGTTACTATTAATGTTACAGACGCGAGTACTGATGCGTGAATAGTAATTGACTTTGGTCTTTGCTGCAAAAAAATAGAGTAGAAAAGTGAAAAGGTGTTTTAATCAGGCCTTTAATTAAATATAACTGTGAAGGATTCTTGATCGGGAAAATTATCTTGCGAACTACAAGTCCTACAGCTAGTACAACATGCTGCTCAGATGCGTAGAGAGCTCTTGATCGAACGTCCTAGTTACAAAATATTAAAATTTTGTGTGTGTTTAAACATCTCATTATCAAATACCTGTAAAGAATTCTCGATAGGAGAAATTATCATGGGAATGTCATGTCCTTGACCTGCCATTGGTGAAGATGTGAAGAGGTGTATTGGCTGGTCATTGTTGCCTAATCCTGTCAGGTCTCTTGGTCTTGATGGCACCATGTTGATATTAGTTGGTTCCAGCTGAATGTTTAAGCTGTGCTACTTCTCTTGGTAGAGACGCAGCGGGATACCACTATGGCAGCCTTTACACTTTAAGTTAAAAGGTTCTTTCAACTTCACCATCCGCACATAATCTGTTAGTGAAAGACCCAATATTCAAATAAATGTAATCATTCAACATATATGTAACACTAAAGAGTAACTAACTTTTCCAGACAAGCAACTTCGATGGACCTCATGGTGACATTGGATACAAGAACCTTTTTGAGATTTTCGCCCATCAATATTTTTGTTGCATTTGATGCAAATTTTAGTGGGGGCAGCAGAATCCATTTTACTATTAAACGAACAGAGAGTGAGAGAGAGTTTAAAAAAAAAGCTCTCTTTCTCCATGAGAATATGTGGCGGGAGAGCAGACGACAAAATTGAGTGAAAGCGGCAGGTGTGACAACAGCACCACTGAATAAAGAAAAGAGGGCCTGAAAAGACAGAAAAAGGGCCTGAAAAGGGAAACGTGGGCCTGAAACGACATAGCTTCAGATCCTCGGGACTGAAACCACGGGCCGGAAAAGTTTGGTCCTGAACGTCGGATACCCAATAACAATATCTAAATATATTTACCGCGCTTATATTCGACTTTCCTTGACGATCGTATTATATTTCCGGCAATACAACATGGTCGCGGACAACTCGATGATACTTATCAAATAGCTGTGCCGTCACTTTTGCCCTATTACAAAACGATACTTATCATCTAGATTAGGGTGTTTCATTTTACACAAATATTTTTTGTTTCGCGCGGCCTTTTGGATCGAGATGCGTTATTAGGAAAAAAAATATTCCCCAAAGATGAAATTTAAAAAAAAATGTTTGCCTTTCCCGCGGGACAAAAAATTGTGAAAATAGGCCAAAATTGGCATTAATTGATTCATATGAGACAAACAACTTGGAATATCTCCACGGCATTTTCAAGGATTGTAGATAATCATCTTAGAAACGCTTTCTCCAAAAATTAGCTTTATCGGAATAATTTAAGATCCCCCGGAAAAAAAATAATGATGCAACCTTTTTGTTTTTATTGTCAGACATCAGTGCATTGTATACAAGGCAAAATGTGATCTACTATCATTCTTCTCAGTTTCTTTCAAATAGTAAGATGACTAATAAAAATAAAACTAGAACAGGTAACACACATCTTTTATAATTTATTTAAAAGAAAAGAAACGAAAATGTTGGTTTAAAAAAATTGTATTAAATCACAAAAAAATCAACGTCAACATCAATTCCCTCTAATAATAACAATAAAGGAATCCAAAAACCGGTTTTTACGAGAGGAAAAGATGCGCGAATCCGACAATACACAATTGGAATCAATGCATCAGTGCAGTCAAGGAAAATTAGCGCAAAAATACCATTTAAAAAAGTTTAAAATGTATCAGTAAAAATGCACTATAATTTAGGTTGACATCAATTTAGGCAACTTATCAAAATTTCAAATAAATTGAACAAGTAGAAAAAAGAAGATGGATAAAACCAAGCGGTCAATAAGCCTTTTGGTGAGCCTTTTGGTGAGCCTTTTGGAGCCCAACTAGAGATAAACAGCAGAGACTGGTCTCAGATAGGGGGAGCCATGTGGATAGTCACAGTCTTACGGGGTGCTCAGAACTAACGCTTTTAGCCAAATTTCTTTAAGAAGTCTTCGTGCGAACCCCCGTTGGCAAAATCGATTTGTAATTTGCAGACCAATAATTTCTTGGCCTCCAAAGCTAGCAGACTAATAATTGTAGTACTGAGCACCCCCGTTTATTGCGCACAGTAGATTTAGTTTGCATTTTACCTCCCCACGAAGTTTGCTATCGTTCGTCTCTGAACCCAACTCTTCAAAAGATTTCAATTACTAAATCTCCATACTATAAGCGTAAAACGGGTGAAAGGGGGAGGAGTTTGTGTGTGTATCTGTCTGTTTGTCTGTCCGATTGTCCGCACGCTCTGATTGGCCGCCAGCCGTCACGTGACTTTGCCCTTTTCCATTATATATCTGGGTGCGAGGGAGGGGGGACAACGGATTGCCGCCACTGCACAACAACCACGGGCAGTCTGAATTGCCGCGGGCCGCCTGAATTTTCGCGGGCAGTCTGATCAACACGTTATGTAAATTTATTAACTAGACGACTTATAACAGTCCTTGGACTGGCCGCCACGTTACTAGTCCACATATTATAAAAAAATTTAGGGGGCGGAGTCTGTGTGTGGAGATGTTTGTCTGCCTGTCCGCATGAGCGCACGCTGTGATTGGCTGCCAGCCGTCACGTGACGTTGAAAAAGTCTTTTATGTATAGGGTTGCGAGGGAGGGGGGACAACGGATTGCCGCCACTGCCAAACAGCCACGGGCAACCTAAATTGACGCGGGCAGTTTAAACTACCACTAGGTGACTCATAACAGTCCTTGGACTGGCTGCCATGTTACTAGTCAATACATAGATCACGATCAGAAATGTTCTTGCAATCGGTAGACTGAAAAAATTAAAGTACAATCCTCGAGGATAAATAACTCTTCCTCGATCATCGAGCCACCCTAGAATCACGTCACGTAGACAATTTTATCTCAACCAATAATGGAAATACGATGGATGAGTTATATTGAAAAAATTGAAATTGAGACGAAGAATTGAGTCTGAAGAATTTTATTTCAAGAAAATTATCAATTTATTATCAAATTTGAAGCATTTATGGAGGACACAATTTAGTTTCAAATCAAAAACATTGAGCATTTACTCAAAAAACCCTTTGTCGAAATAAATGCCCGCTTTTGAGACAAAGAGTTATCTCAAAATGCTGAGGATAGGTTGGGGAAAAGGGTGAACATTGAAAGTTTGATATTTTTTATGAAAATTCATGAAAGCGCATGAATAATACTTGAATCTCACTTCTGAACTTGGAAAAGAGTGAACTTTGAAAATTTGATATTTTTTCATGAAAATTCATGAAAGCGCATGAATAATACTTGAATCTAATATCTGAACTGGGAAAAGAATAAACTTTGAAAGTTTGATATTTTTCCATGAAAATTCATGAAAGCGCATAAATAATACTTGAATCTCACATCTGAACTGGGAAAAGAATGATTTTTGAAAGTTTGATATTTTTTAATGAAAATTCATGAAAGCGCATGAATAATCCTTGAATATCACATCTGAACTGGGAAAAGAGTGAACTTTGAAAGTTTGATATTTTTTCGTGAAAATTCATGAAAGCGCATGAAAAATACTTGAATCTCACATCTGAACTGGGAAATGAGTGAACTTTTAAAAATTGATATTTTTTCATGAAAATTCATGAAAGCGCATGAAAAATACTTGAATCTCACATCTGAACTGGGAAAAGAGTGAACTTTAAAAAATTGATATTTTTTGTGAGAATTCATGAAAGCGCATGAAGAATACTTGAATCTCACATCTTAACTGGGAAAAGAGTGAACTTTGAAAGTTTGATATTTTGTCATGAAAATTCATGAAAGCGCATGAAAAATACTTGAATCTCACATCTGAACTGGGAACAAAGTGAACTTTGAAAGTTTGAATTATTTATTGAAAATTCATGAAAGCGCATGAAAAATTCTTGAATCTCACATCTTAACTAGGAAAAGAGTGAACTTTGAAAGTTTGATATTTTTTAATGAAAATTCATGAAAGCGCATGAATAATACTTGAATCTCACATCTGAAATGGGAAAAGAGTGAACTTTTAAAAATTGATATTTTTTCATGAAAATTCATGAAAGCGCATGAAAAATACTTGAATCTCACATCTGAACTGGGAAAAGAGTGAACTTTGAAAGTTTGATTTTTTTAATGAAAATTCATGAAAGCGCATGAATAATACTTGAATCTCACATCTGAAGTGGGAAAAGAGTGAACTTTTAAAAATTGATATTTTTTCATGAAAATTCATGAAAGCGCATGAAAAATACTTGAATCTCACATCTGAACTGGGAAAAGAGTGAACTTTAAAAAATTGATATTTTTTGTGAGAATTCATGAAAGCGCAAGAAGAATACTTGAATCTCACATCTGAACTGGGAAAAGAGTGAACTTTGAAAGTTTGATATTTTGTCATGAAAATTCATGAAAGCGCATGAAAAATACATGAATCTCACATCTGAACTGGGAACAAAGTGAACTTTGAAAGTTTGAATTTTTTTAATGAAAATTCATGAAAGCGCATGAAAAATACTTGAATCTCACATCTGAACTGGGAAAAAATGAACTTTGAAATTTTGATATTTTTTCATGAAAATTCATAGAGCGCATGAAAAATACTTGAATCTTACATCTGAACCGGGAAAAGAGTGAACTTTTAAAATTGATATTTTGTCATGAAAATTTATGAAAGCGCATGAAAAATACTTGAATCTCACATCTGAACTGGGAACAAAGTGAACTTTGAAAGTTTGAATTTTTTAATGAAAATTCATGAAAGCGCATGAAAAATACTTGAATCTCACATCTGAACTGGGAAAAGAATGATTTTTGAAAGTTTGATATTTTTTAATGAAAATTCATGAAAGCGCATGAATAATACTTGAATCTCACAACTGAACTGGGAAAAGAGTGAACTTTGAAAATTTGATATTTTTTAATGAAAATTCATGAAAGCGCATCAATAATACTTGAATCTCACATCTGAACTGGGAAAATAGTGAACTTTTAAAAATTGATATTTTTTCATGAAAATTCATGAAAGCGCATGAAAAATACTTGAATCTCACATCTGAACTGGGAAAAAAGTGAACTTTAAAAAATTGATATTTCTTGTGAGAATTCATGAAAGCGCATGAAGAATACTTGAATCTCACATCTGAACTGGGAAAAGAGTGAACTTTTAAAAATTGATATTTTTTCATGAAAATTCATGAAAGGGCATGAAAAATACTTGAATCTCACATCTGAACTGGGAAAAGAGTGAACTTTGAAAGTTTGATTTTTTTAATGAAAATTCATGAAAGCGCATGAATAATACTTGAATCTCACATCTGAAGTGGGAAAAGAGTGAACTTTTAAAAATTGATATTTTTTCATGAAAATTCATGAAAGCGCATGAAAAATACTTGAATCTCACATCTGAACTGGGAAAAGAGTGAACTTTAAAAATTGATATTTTTTTTGAGAATTCATGAAAGCGCAAGAAGAATACTTGAATCTCACATCTGAACTGGGAAAAGAGTGAACTTTGAAAGTTTGATATTTTGTCATGAAAATTCATGAAAGCGCATGAAAAATACATGAATCTCACATCTGAACTGGGAACAAAGTGAACTTTGAAAGTTTGAATTTTTTAATGAAAATTCATGAAAGAGCATGAAAAATACTTGAATCTCACATGTGAACTGGGAAAAAAATGAACTTTGAAATTTTGATTTTTTTTCATGAAAATTCATAGAGCGCATGAAAAATACTTGAATCTTACATCTGAACCGGGAAAAGAGTGAACTTTTAAAAATTGATATTTTTTCGTGAAAATTCATGAAAGTGCATGAAAAATACTTGAATCTCACATCTGAACTGGGAAAAGAGTGAACTTTGAAAATTTGATATTTTTTAATGAAAATTCATGAAAGCGCATGAATAATACTTGAATCTCACATCTGAACTGGGAAAATAGTGAACTTTTAAAAATTGATATTTTTTCATGAAAAGTCATGAAAGCGCATGAAAAATACTTGAATCTCACATCTGAACTAGGAAAAAAGTGAACTTTAAAAAATTGATATTTTTGTGAGAATTCATGAAAGCGCATGAAGAATACTTGAATCTCACATCTGAACTGGGAAAAGAGTGAACTTTTAAAAATTGATATTTTTTCATGAAAATTCATGAAAGCGCATGAAAAATACTTGAATCTCACATCTGAACTGGGAAAAGAGTGAACTTTGAAAGTTTGATTTTTTTAATGAAAATTCATGAAAGCGCATGAATAATACTTGAATCTCACATCTGAACTGGGAAAAGAGTGAACTTTTAAAAATTGATATTTTTTCATGAAAATTCATGAAAGCGCATGAAAAATACTTGAATCTCACATCTGAACTGGGAAAAGAGTGAACTTTGAAAGTTTGATATTTTGTCATGAAAATTTATGAAAGCGCATGAAAAATACTTGAATCTCACATCTGAACTGGGAACAAAGTGAACTTTGAAAGTTTGAATTTTTTAATGAAAATTCATGAAAGCGCATGAAAAATACTTGAATCTCACATCTGAACTGGGAAAAGAATGATTTTTGAAAGTTTGATATTTTTTAATGAAAATTCATGAAAGCGCATGAATAATACTTGAATCTCACAATCTGACCTGGGAAAAGAGTGAACTTTGAAAATTTGATATTTTTTAATGAAAATTCATGAAAGCGCATGAATAATACTTGAATCTCACATCTGAACTGGGAAAAGAGTGAACTTTTAAAAATTGATATTTTTTCATGAAAATTCATGAAAGCGCATGAAAATACTTGAATCTCACATCTGAACTGGGAAAAGAGTGAACTTTGAAAGTTTGATTTTTTTAATGAAAATTCATGAAAGCGCATGAATAATACTTGAATCTCACATCTGAAGTGGGAAAAGAGTGAACTTTTAAAAATTGATATTTTTTCATGAAAATTCATGAAAGCGCATGAAAAATACTTGAATCTCACATCTGAACTGGGAAAAGAGTGAACTTTAAAAAATTGATATTTTTTGTGAGAATTCATGAAAGCGCAAGAAGAATACTTGAATCTCACATCTGAACTGGGAAAAGAGTGAACTTTGAAAGTTTGATATTTTGTCATGAAAATTCATGAAAGCGCATGAAAAATACATGAATCTCACATCTGAACTGGGAACAAAGTGAACTTTGAAAGTTTGAATTTTTTAATGAAAATTCATGAAAGCGCATGAAAAATACTTGAATCTCACATCTGAACTGGGAAAAAATGAACTTTGAAATTTTGATATTTTTTCATGAAAATTCATAGAGCGCATGAAAAATACTTGAATCTTACATCTGAACCGGGAAAAGAGTGAACTTTTAAAAATTGATATTTTGTCATGAAAATTTATGAAAGCGCATGAAAAATACTTGAATCTCACATCTGAACTGGGAACAAAGTGAACTTTGAAAGTTTGAATTTTTTAATGAAAATTCATGAAAGCGCATGAAAAATACTTGAATCTCACATCTGAACTGGGAAAAGAATGATTTTTGAAAGTTTGATATTTTTTAATGAAAATTCATGAAAGCGCATGAATAATACTTGAATCTCACAACTGAACTGGGAAAAGAGTGAACTTTGAAAATTTGATATTTTTTAATGAAAATTCATGAAAGCGCATCAATAATACTTGAATCTCACATCTGAACTGGGAAAATAGTGAACTTTTAAAAATTGATATTTTTTCATGAAAATTCATGAAAGCGCATGAAAAATACTTGAATCTCACATCTGAACTGGGAAAAAAGTGAACTTTAAAAATTGATATTTCTTGTGAGAATTCATGAAAGCGCATGAAGAATACTTGAATCTCACATCTGAACTGGGAAAAGAGTGAACTTTTAAAAATTGATATTTTTTCATGAAAATTCATGAAAGGGCATGAAAAATACTTGAATCTCACATCTGAACTGGGAAAAGAGTGAACTTTGAAAGTTTGATTTTTTTAATGAAAATTCATGAAAGCGCATGAATAATACTTGAATCTCACATCTGAAGTGGGAAAAGAGTGAACTTTTAAAAATTGATATTTTTTCATGAAAATTCATGAAAGCGCATGAAAAATACTTGAATCTCACATCTGAACTGGGAAAAGAGTGAACTTTAAAAAATTGATATTTTTTTTGAGAATTCATGAAAGCGCAAGAAGAATACTTGAATCTCACATCTGAACTGGGAAAAGAGTGAACTTTGAAAGTTTGATATTTTGTCATGAAAATTCATGAAAGCGCATGAAAAATACATGAATCTCACATCTGAACTGGGAACAAAGTGAACTTTGAAAGTTTGAATTTTTTAATGAAAATTCATGAAAGAGCATGAAAAATACTTGAATCTCACATGTGAACTGGGAAAAAAATGAACTTTGAAATTTTGATTTTTTTTCATGAAAATTCATAGAGCGCATGAAAAATACTTGAATCTTACATCTGAACCGGGAAAAGAGTGAACTTTTAAAAAGTTGATATTTTTTAGTGAAAATTCATGAAAGTGCATGAAAAATACTTGAATCTCACATCTGAACTGGGAAAAGAGTGAACTTTGAAAATTTGATATTTTTTAATGAAAATTCATGAAAGCGCATGAATAATACTTGAATCTCACATCTGAACTGGGAAAATAGTGAACTTTTAAAAATTGATATTTTTTCATGAAAAGTCATGAAAGCGCATGAAAAATACTTGAATCTCACATCTGAACTAGGAAAAAAGTGAACTTTAAAAAATTGATATTTTTTGTGAGAATTCATGAAAGCGCATGAAGAATACTTGAATCTCACATCTGAACTGGGAAAAGAGTGAACTTTTAAAAATTGATATTTTTTCATGAAAATTCATGAAAGCGCATGAAAAATACTTGAATCTCACATCTGAACTGGGAAAAGAGTGAACTTTGAAAGTTTGATTTTTTTAATGAAAATTCATGAAAGCGCATGAATAATACTTGAATCTCACATCTGAACTGGGAAAAGAGTGAACTTTTAAAAATTGATATTTTTTCATGAAAATTCATGAAAGCGCATGAAAAATACTTGAATCTCACATCTGAACTGGGAAAAGAGTGAACTTTGAAAGTTTGATATTTTGTCATGAAAATTTATGAAAGCGCATGAAAAATACTTGAATCTCACATCTGAACTGGGAACAAAGTGAACTTTGAAAGTTTGAATTTTTTAATGAAAATTCATGAAAGCGCATGAAAATACTTGAATCTCACATCTGAACTGGGAAAAGAATGATTTTTGAAAGTTTGATATTTTTTAATGAAAATTCATGAAAGCGCATGAATAATACTTGAATCTCACAACTGACCTGGGAAAATAGTGAACTTTGAAAATTTGATATTTTTTAATGAAAATTCATGAAAGCGCATGAATAATACTTGAATCTCACATCTGAACCGGGAAAATAGTGAACTTTTAAAAATTGATATTTTTTCATGAAAATTCATGAAAGCGCATGAAAAATACTTGAATCTCACATCTGAACTGGGAAAAAAGTGAACTTTAAAAAATTGATATTTCTTGTGAGAATTCATGAAAGCGCATGAAGAATACTTGAATCTCACATCTGAACTGGGAAAAGAGTGAATTTTGAAAGTTTCATATTTTGTCATGAAAATTTATGAAAGCGCATGAAAAATACTTGAATCTCACATCTGAACTGGGAACAAAGTGAACTTTGAAAGTTTGAATTTTTTAATGAAAATTCATGAAAGCGCATGAAAAATACTTGAATCTCACATCTGAACTGGGAAAAAGAATGATTTTTGAAAGTTTGATATTTTTTAATGAAAATTCATGAAAGCGCATGAATAATACTTGAATCTCACATCTGAACTGGGAAAAGAGTGAACTTTGAAAATTTGATATTTTTTCATGAAAATTCATGAAAGCGCATGAAAAATACTTGAATCTCACATCTGAACTGGGAAAAGAGTGAACTTTAAAAAATTGATATTTTTTGTGAGAATTCATGAAAGCGCATGAAGAATACTTGAATCTCACATCTGAACTAGGAAAAGAGTGAACTTTGAAAGTTTGATATTTTGTCATGAAAATTCATGAAAGCGCATGAAAAATACTTGAATCTCACATCTGAACTGGGAACAAAGTGAACTTTGAAAGTTTGATATTTTTTAATGAAAATTCATAGAGCGCATGAAAAATACTTGAATCTTACATCTGAACCGGGAAAAGAGTGAACTTTTAAAAATTGATATTTTTTGGTGAAAATTCATGAAAGTGCATGAAAAATACTTGAATCTCACATCTGAACTGGGAAAAGAGTGAACTTTTAAAAATTGATATTTTTTCCATGAAAATTCATGAAAGCGAATAAATAATACTAGAATCTCACATCTGAACTGGGAAAAGAATGATTTTTGAAAGTTTGATATTTTTTAATGAAAATTCATGAAAGCGCATGAATAATACTTGAATCTCACATCTGAAATAAGAAAAGGGTGAACTCTTAAAAATTGATATTTTTTCATGAAAATTCATGAAAGCGCATGAAAAATACTTAAATCTCACATCTGAACTGGGAAAAGAGTGAACTTTGAAAGTTTGATATTTTGTCATGAAAGTTTATGAAAGCGCATGAAAAATACTTGAATCTCACATCTGAACTGGGAACAAAGTGAACTTTGAAAGTTTGAATTTTTTAATGAAAATTCATGAAAGCGCATGAAAAATACTTGAATCTCACATCTGAACTGGGAAAAGAATGATTTTTGAAAGTTTGATATTTTTTAATGAAAATTCATGAAAGCGCATGAATAATACTTGAATCTCACATCTGAAATAAGAAAAGGGTGAACTCTTAAAAATTGATATTTTTTCATGAAAATTCATGAAAGCGCATGAAAAATACTTGAATCTCACATCTGAACTGGGAAAAGAGTGAACTTTGAAAGTTTGATATTTTGTCATGAAAGTTTATGAAAGCGCATGAAAAATACTTGAATCTCACATCTGAACTGGGAACAAAGTGAACTTTGAAAGTTTGAATTTTTTAATGAAAATTCATGAAAGCGCATGAAAAATACTTGAATCTCACATCTGAACTGGGAAAAGAGTGAACTTTTAAAAATTGATATTTTTTCATGAAAATTCATGAAAGCGCATGAAAAATACTTGAATCTCACATCTGAACTGGGAAAAGATTGATTTTTGAAAGTTTGATATTTTTTAATGAAAATTCATGAAAGCGCATGAATAATACTTGAATCTCACATCTGAACTGGGAAAAGAGTGAACTTTGAAAATTTGATATTTTTTAATGAAAATTCATGAAAGCGCATGAATAATACTTATCTCACATCTGAACTGGGAAAATAGTGAACTTTTAAAATTGATATTTTTTCATGAAAATTCATGAAAGCGCATAAAAAATACTTGAATCTCACATCTGAACTGGGAAAAAAGTGAACTTTAAAAAATTGAGATTTTTTGTGAGAAATTCATGAAAGCGCATAAAGAATACTTGAATCTCACATCTGAACTGGGAAAAGAGTGAACTTTTAAAAATTGATATTTTTTAATGAAAATTCATGAAAGCGCATGAATAATACTTGAATCTCACATCTGAACTGGGAAAAGAGTGAACTTTGAAAGTTTGATATTTTTTAATGAAAATTCATGAAAGCGCATGAATAATACTTGAATCTCACATCTGAAATGGGAAAAGAGTGAGCTTTTAAAAATTGATATTTTTTCATGAAAATTCATGAAAGCGCATGAAAAATACTTGAATCTCACATCTGAACTGGGAAAAGAGTGAATTTTGAAAGTTTCATATTTTGTCATGAAAATTTATGAAAGCGCATGAAAAATACTTGAATCTCACATCTGAACTGGGAACAAAGTGAAATTTGAAAGTTTGAATTTTTTAATGAAAATTCATGAAAGCGCATGAAAAATACTTGAATCTCACATCTGAACTGGGAAAAGAATGATTTTTGAAAGTTTGATATTTTTTAATGAAAATTCATGAAAGCGCATGAATAATACTTGAATCTCACATCTGAACTGGGAAAAGAGTGAACTTTTAAAAATTGTTATTTTTTTCATGAAAAGTCATGAAAGCGCATGAAAAATACTTGAATCTCACATCTGAACTGGGAAAAAAGTGAACTTTAAAAAATTGATATTTTTTGTGAGAATTCATGAAAGCGCGTGAAGAATACTTGAATCTCACATCTGAACTGGGAAAAGAGTGAACTTTTAAAAATTGATATTTTTTCATGAAAATTCATGAAAGCGCATGAAAAATACTTGAATCTCACATCTGAACTGGGAAAAGAGTGAACTTTGAAAGTTTGATTTTTTTAATGAAAATTCATGAAAGCGCATGAATAATACTTGAATCTCACATCTGAAGTGGGAAAAGAGTGAACTTTTAAAAATTGATATTTTTTCATGAAAATTCATAAAAGCGCATGAAAAATACTTGAATCTCACATCTGAACTGGGAAAAGAGTGAACTTTAAAAAATTGATATTTTTTGTGAGAATTCATGAAAGCGCATGAAGAATACTTGAATCTCACATCTGAACTGGGAAAAGAGTGAACTTTTAAAAATTGATATTTTTTCATGAAAATTCATGAAAGCGCATGAAAAATACTTGAATCTCACATCTGAACTGGGAAAAGAGTGAACTTTAAAAAATTGATATTTTTTGTGAGAATTCATGAAAGCGCATGAAGAATACTTGAATCTCACATCTGAACTGGGAAAAGAGTGAACTTTGAAAGTTTGATATTTTGTCATGAAAATTCATGAAAGCGCATGAAAAATACTTGAATCTCACATCTGAACTGGGAACAAAGTGAACTTTGAAAGTTTGATATTTTTTAATGAAAATTCATAGAGCGCATGAAAAATACTTGAATCTTACATCTGAACCGGGAAAAGAGTGAACTTTTAAAAATTGATATTTTTTCGTGAAAATTCATGAAAATGCATGAAAAATACTTGAATCTCACATCTGAACTGGGAAAAGAGTAAACTTTTAAAAATTGATATTTTTCCATGAAAATTCATGAAAGCGAATAAATAATACTAGAATCTCACATCTGAACTGGGAAAAGAATGATTTTTGAAAGTTTGATATTTTTAATGAAAATTCATGAAAGCGCATGAATAATACTTGAATCTCACATCTGAAATAAGAAAAGAGTGAACTTTTAAAAATTGATATTTTTTCATGAAAATTCATGAAAGCGCATGAAAAATAATTGAATCTCACATCTGAACTGGGAAAAGAGTGAACTTTGAAAGTTTGATATTTTGTCATGAAAATTATGAAAGCGCATGAAAAATACTTGAATCTCACATCTGAACTGGGAACAAAGTGAACTTTGAAAGTTTGAATTTTTAATGAAAATTCATGAAAGCGCATGAAAAATACTTGAATCTCACATCTGAACTGGGAAAAGAGTGAACTTTGAAAGTTTGATATTTTTTAATGAAAATTCATGAAAGCGCATGAATAATACTTGAATCTCACATCTGAACTGGGAAAAGAGTGAACTTTTAAAAATTGATATTTTTTCATGAAAATTCATGAAAGCGCATGAAAAATACTTGAATCTCACATCTGAACTGGGAAAAGAGTGAACTTTAAAAAATTGATATTTTTTGTAAGAATTCATGAAAGCGCATGAAGAATACTTGAATCTCACATCTGAACTGGGAAAAGAGTGAACTTTGAAAGTTTGATATTTTGTCATGAAAATTCATGAAAGCGCATGAAAAATACTTGAATCTCACATCTGAACTGGGAACAAAGTGAACTTTGAAAGTTTGAATTATTTATTGAAAATTCATGAAAGTGCATGAAAAATACTTGAATCTCACATCTGAACCGGGAAAAGAGTGAACTTTTAAAAATTAAAATTTTTCCATGAAAATTCATGAAAGCGAATAAATAATACTTGAATCTCACATCTGAACTGGGAAAAGAATGATTTTGAAAGTTTGATATTTTTTAATGAAAATTCATGAAAGCGCATGAATAATACTTGAATCTCACATCTGAACTGGGAAAAGGGTGAACTTTGAAAGTTTGATATTTTTTAATGAAAATTCATGAAAGCGCATGAATAATACTTGAATCTCACATCTGAACCGGGAAAAGAGTGAACTTTTAAAAATTGATATTTTTTCGTGAAAATTCATGAAAGTGCATGAAAAATACTTGAATCTCACATCTGAACTGGGAACAAAGTGAACTTTGAAAGTTTGAATTTTTTAACAAAAATTCATGAAAGCGCATGAAAAATACTTGAATCTCACATCTGAACTGGGAAAAGAGTGAACTTTGAAAGTTTGATATTTTTAATGAAAATTCATGAAAGCGCATGAATAATACTTGAATCTCACATCTGAACTGGGAAAAGAATGATTTTTGAAAGTTTGATATTTTTAATGAAAATTCATGAAAGCGCATGAATAATACTTGAATCTCAAATCTGAACTGGGAAAAGAGTGAACTTTGAAAGTTTGATATTTTTTATGAAAATTCATGAAAGCGCGTGAATAATACTTGAATCTCACATCTGAACTGGGAAAAGAGTGAACTTTGAATGTTTGATATTTTGTAATGAAAATTCATGAAAGCGCATGAAAAATACTTGAATCTCACATCTGAACTGGGAACAAAGTGAACTTTGAAAGTTTGAATTATTTATTGAAAATTCATGAAAGCGCATGAAAAATACTTGAATCTCACATCTGAACTGGGAAAAGAGTGAACTTTGAAAGTTTGATATTTTTTAATGAAAATTCATGAAAGCGCATGAATAATACTTGAATCTCACATCTGAAATGGGAAAAGAATGATTTTTGAAAATTTAATATTTTTAATGAAAATTCATGAAAGCGCATGAATAATACTGGAATCTCACATCTGAACTGGGAAAAGAGTGAACTTTGAAAGTTTGATATTTTTTAATGAAAATTCATGAAAGCGCATGAATAATACTTGAATCTCACATCTGAACTAGGAAAAAAAATGAACTTTGAAAGTTTCATATTTTTTCATGAAAATTCATAGAGCGCATGAAAAATACTTGAATCTCACATCTGAACTGGGAAAAGAGTGAACTTTGAAATTTTGATATTTTTTCATGAAAATTCATAGAGCGCATGAAAAAATACTTGAATCTCACATCTGAACTGGGAAAAGAGTGAACTTTGAAAGTTTGATATTTTTTAATGAAAATTCATGAAAGCGCATGAATAATACTTGAATCTCACATCTGAACTAGGAAAAAAATGAACTTTAAAAGTTTCATATTTTTTCATGAAAATTTATAGAGCGCATGAAAAATACTTGAATCTTACATCTGAACCGGGAAAAGAGTGAACTTTTAAAAATTGATATTTTTTCGTGAAAATTCATGAAAGTGCATGAAAAATACTTGAATCTCACATCTGAACTTGGAAAAGAGTGAACTTTTAAAAATTGATATTTTTCCATGAAAATTCATGAAAGCGAATAAATAATACTTGAATCTCACATCTGAACTGGGAAAAGAATGATTTTTGAAAGTTTGATATTTTTAATGAAAATTCATGAAAGCGCATGAATAATACTTGAATCTCAAATCTGAACTGGGAAAAGAGTGAACTTTGAAAGTTTGATATTTTTTAATGAAAATTCATGAAAACGCGTGAATAATACTTGAATCTCACATCTGAACTGGGAAAAGAGTGAACTTTGAATGTTTGATATTTTGTAATGAAAATTCATGAAAGCGCATGAAAAATACTTGAATCTCACATCTGAACTGGGAACAAAGTGAACTTTGAAAGTTTGAATTATTTATTGAAAATTCATGAAAGCGCATGAAAAATACTTGAATCTCACATCTGAACTGGGAAAAGAGTGAACTTTGAAAGTTTGATATTTTTTAATGAAAATTCATGAAAGCGCATGAATAATACTTGAATCTCACATCTGAAATGGGAAAAGAATGATTTTTGAAAATTTAATATTTTTAATGAAAATTCATGAAAGCGCATGAATAATACTGGAATCTCACATCTGAACTGGGAAAAGAGTGAACTTTGAAAGTTTGATATTTTTTAATGAAAATTCATGAAAGCGCATGAATAATACTTGAATCTCACATCTGAACTAGGAAAAAAATGAACTTTGAAAGTTTCATATTTTTTCATGAAAATTCATAGAGCGCATGAAAAATACTTGAATCTCACATCTGAACTGGGAACAAAGTGAACTTTGAAAGTTTGAATTTTTTAATGAAAATTCATGAAAGCGCATGAATAATACTGGAATCTCACATCTGAACTGGGAAAAGAGTGAACTTTGAAAGTTTGATATTTTTTTCATGAAAATTCATGAAAGCGCATGAAAAATACTTGAATCTCACATCTGAACTGGGAAAAGAGTGAACTTTAAAAAATTGATATTTTTTGTGAGAATTCATGAAAGCGCATGAAGAATACTTGAATCTCACATCTGAACTAGGAAAAGAGTGAACTTTGAAAGTTTGATATTTTTTAATGAAAATTCATAGAGCGCATGAAAAATACTTGAATCTTACATCTGAACCGGGAAAAGAGTGAACTTTTAAAAATTGATATTTTTTGGTGAAAATTCATGAAAGTGCATGAAAAATACTTGAATCTCACATCTGAACTGGGAAAAGAGTGAACTTTTAAAAATTGATATTTTTCCATGAAAATTCATGAAAGCGAATAAATAATACTAGAATCTCACATCTGAACTGGGAAAAGAATGATTTTTGAAAGTTTGATATTTTTTAATGAAAATTCATGAAAGCGCATGAATAATACTTGAATCTCACATCTGAAATAAGAAAAGGGTGAACTCTTAAAAATTGATATTTTTTCATGAAAATTCATGAAAGCGCATGAAAAATACTTGAATTTCACATCTGAACTGGGAAAAGAGTGAACTTTGAAAGTTTGATATTTTGTCATGAAAGTTTATGAAAGCGCATGAAAAATACTTGAATCTCACATCTGAACTGGGAACAAAGTGAAATTTGAAAGTTTGAATTTTTTAATGAAAATTCATGAAAGCGCATGAAAAAATACTTGAATCTCACATCTGAACTGGGAAAAGAATGATTTTTGAAAGTTTGATATTTTTTAATGAAAATTCATGAAAGCGCATGAATAATACTTGAATCTCACATCTGAACTGGGAAAAGAGTGAACTTTTAAAAATTGTTATTTTTTCATGAAAAGTCATGAAAGCGCATGAAAAATACTTGAATCTCACATCTGAACTGGGAAAAAAGTGAACTTTAAAAAATTGATATTTTTTGTGAGAATTCATGAAAGCGCGTGAAGAATACTTGAATCTCACATCTGAACTGGGAAAAGAGTGAACTTTTAAAAATTGATATTTTTTCATGAAAATTCATGAAAGCGCATGAAAAATACTTGAATCTCACATCTGAACTGGGAAAAGAGTGAACTTTGAAAGTTTGATTTTTTTAATGAAAATTCATGAAAGCGCATGAATAATACTTGAATCTCACATCTGAAGTGGGAAAAGAGTGAACTTTTAAAAATTGATATTTTTTCATGAAAATTCATAAAAGCGCATGAAAAATACTTGAATCTCACATCTGAACTGGGAAAAGAGTGAACTTTAAAAAATTGATATTTTTTGTGAGAATTCATGAAAGCGCATGAAGAATACTTGAATCTCACATCTGAACTGGGAAAAGAGTGAACTTTTAAAAATTGATATTTTTTCATGAAAATTCATGAAAGCGCATGAAAAATACTTGAATCTCACATCTGAACTGGGAAAAGAGTGAACTTTAAAAAATTGATATTTTTTGTGAGAATTCATGAAAGCGCATGAAGAATACTTGAATCTCACATCTGAACTGGGAAAAGAGTGAACTTTGAAAGTTTGATATTTTGTCATGAAAATTCATGAAAGCGCATGAAAAATACTTGAATCTCACATCTGAACTGGGAACAAAGTGAACTTTGAAAGTTTGATATTTTTTAATGAAAATTCATAGAGCGCATGAAAAATACTTGAATCTTACATCTGAACCGGGAAAAGAGTGAACTTTTAAAAATTGATATTTTTTTCGTGAAAATTCATGAAAGTGCATGAAAAATACTTGAATCTCACATCTGAACTGGGAAAAGAGTAAACTTTTAAAAATTGATATTTTTCCATGAAAATTCATGAAAGCGAATAAATAATACTAGAATCTCACATCTGAACTGGGAAAAGAATGATTTTTGAAAGTTTGATATTTTTTAATGAAAATTCATGAAAGCGCATGAATAATACTTGAATCTCACATCTGAAATAAGAAAAGAGTGAACTTTTAAAAATTGATATTTTTTCATGAAAATTCATGAAAGCGCATGAAAAATACTTGAATCTCACATCTGAACTGGGAAAAGAGTGAACTTTAAAAAATTGATATTTTTTGTGAGAATTCATGAAAGCGCATGAAGAATACTTGAATCTCACATCTGAACTGGGAAAAGAGTGAACTTTGAAAGTTTGATATTTTGTCATGAAAATTCATGAAAGCGCATGAAAAATACATGAATCTCACATCTGAACTGGGAACAAAGTGAACTTTGAAAATTTGAATTTTTTAATGAAAATTCATGAAAGCGCATGAAAAATACTTGAATCTCACATCTGAACTGGGAAAAAAATGAACTTTGAAATTTTGATATTTTTTCATGAAAATTCATAGAGCGCATGAAAAATACTTGAATCTTACATCTGAACCGGGAAAAGAGTGAACTTTGAAAGTTTGATATTTTTTAATGAAAATTCATGAAAGCGCATGAATAATACTTGAATCTCAAATCTGAACTGGGAAAAGAGTGAACTTTGAAAGTTTGATATTTTTTAATGAAAATTCATGAAAGCGCATGAATAATACTTGAATCTCAAATCTGAACTGGGAAAAGAGTGAACTTTGAAAGTTTGATATTTTTTAATGAAAATTCATGAAAGCGCGTGAATAATACTTGAATCTCACATCTGAACTGGGAAAAGAGTGAACTTTGAATGTTTGATATTTTGTAATGAAAATTCATGAAAGCGCATGAAAAATACTTGAATCTCACATCTGAACTGGGAACAAAGTGAACTTTGAAAGTTTGAATTATTTATTGAAAATTCATGAAAGCGCATGAAAAATACTTGAATCTCACATCTGAACTGGGAAAAGAGTGAACTTTGAAAGTTTGATATTTTTTAATGAAAATTCATGAAAGCGCATGAATAATACTTGAATCTCACATCTGAAATGGGAAAAGAATGATTTTTGAAAATTTAATATTTTTAATGAAAATTCATGAAAGCGCATGAATAATACTGGAATCTCACATCTGAACTGGGAAAAGAGTGAACTTTGAAAGTTTGATATTTTTTAATGAAAATTCATGAAAGCGCATGAATAATACTTGAATCTCACATCTGAACTAGGAAAAAAATGAACTTTGAAAGTTTCATATTTTTTCATGAAAATTCATAGAGCGCATGAAAAATACTTGAATCTTACATCTGAAACGGGAAAAGAGTGAACTTTTAAAAATTGATATTTTTTCGTGAAAATTCATGAAAGTGCATGAAAAATACTTGAATCTCACATCTGAACCGGGAAAAGAGTGAACTTTTAAAAATTAAACTTTTTCCATGAAAATTCATGAAAGCGAATAAATAATACTTGAATCTCACATCTGAACTGGGAAAAGAATGATTTTTGAAAGTTTGATATTTTTTAATGAAAATTCATGAAAGCGCATGAATAATACTTGAATCTCACATCTGAACTGGGAAAAGGGTGAACTTTGAAAGTTTGATATTTTTTAATGAAAATTCATGAAAGCGCATGAATAATACTTGAATCTCACATCTGAACTGGGAAAAGAGTGAACTTTGAAAATTTGATATTTTTTAATGAAAATTCATGAAAGCGCATGAATAATACTTGAATCTCACATCTGAAGTGGGAAAATAGTGAACTTTTAAAAATTGATATTTTTTCATGAAAATTCATGAAAGCGCATGAAAAATACTTGAATCTCACATCTGAACTGGGAAAAAAGTGAACTTTGAATGTTTGATATTTTGTAATGAAAATTCATGAAAGCGCATGAAAAATACTTGAATCTCACATCTGAACTGGGAACAAAGTGAACTTTGAAAGTTTGAATTATTTATTGAAAATTCATGAAAGCGCATGAAAAATACTTGAATCTCACATCTGAACTGGGAAAAGAGTGAACTTTGAAAGTTTGATATTTTTTAATGAAAATTCATGAAAGCGCATGAATAATACTTGAATCTCACATCTGAAATGGGAAAAGAATGATTTTTGAAAATTTAATATTTTTAATGAAAATTCATGAAAGCGCATGAATAATACTGGAATCTCACATCTGAACTGGGAAAAGAGTGAACTTTGAAAGTTTGATATTTTTTAATGAAAATTCATGAAAGCGCATGAATAATACTTGAATCTCACATCTGAACTAGGAAAAAAATGAACTTTGAAAGTTTCATATTTTTTCATGAAAATTCATAGAGCGCATGAAAAATACTTGAATCTCACATCTGAACTGGGAAAAGAGTGAACTTTGAAATTTTGATATTTTTTCATGAAAATTCATAGAGCGCATGAAAAATACTTGAATCTCACATCTGAACTGGGAAAAGAGTGAACTTTGAAAGTTTGATATTTTTTAATGAAAATTCATGAAAGCGCATGAATAATACTTGAATCTCACATCTGAACTAGGAAAAAAATGAACTTTAAAAGTTTCATATTTTTTCATGAAAATTTATAGAGCGCATGAAAAATACTTGAATCTTACATCTGAACCGGGAAAAGAGTGAACTTTTAAAAATTGATATTTTTTCGTGAAAATTCATGAAAGTGCATGAAAAATACTTGAATCTCACATCTGAACTTGGAAAAGAGTGAACTTTTAAAAATTGATATTTTTCCATGAAAATTCATGAAAGCGAATAAATAATACTTGAATCTCACATCTGAACTGGGAAAAGAATGATTTTTGAAAGTTTGATATTTTTAATGAAAATTCATGAAAGAGCATGAATAATACTTGAATCTCAAATCTGAACTGGGAAAAGAGTGAACTTTGAAAGTTTGATATTTTTTAATGAAAATTCATGAAAGTGCATGAAAAATACTTGAATCTCACATCTGAACCGGGAAAAGAGTGAACTTTTAAAAATTAAAATTTTTCCATGAAAATTCATGAAAGCGAATAAATAATACTTGAATCTCACATCTGAACTGGGAAAAGAATGATTTTTGAAAGTTTGATATTTTTTTATGAAAATTCATAGAGCGCATGAAAAATACTTGAATCTCACATCTGAACTGGGAAAAGAGTGAACTTTGAAAGTTTGATATTTTTTAATGAAAATTCATGAAAGCGCATGAATAATACTTGAATCTCACATCTGAACTAGGAAAAAAATGAACTTTAAAAGTTTCATATTTTTTCATGAAAATTTATAGAGCGCATGAAAAATACTTGAATCTTACATCTGAACCGGGAAAAGAGTGAACTTTTAAAAATTGATATTTTTTCGTGAAAATTCATGAAAGTGCATGAAAAATACTTGAATCTCACATCTGAACTTGGAAAAGAGTGAACTTTTAAAAATTGATATTTTTCCATGAAAATTCATGAAAGCGAATAAATAATACTTGAATCTCACATCTGAACTGGGAAAAGAATGATTTTTGAAAGTTTGATATTTTTAATGAAAATTCATGAAAGAGCATGAATAATACTTGAATCTCAAATCTGAACTGGGAAAAGAGTGAACTTTGAAAGTTTGATATTTTTTAATGAAAATTCATGAAAGCGCGTGAATAATACTTGAATCTCACATCTGAACTGGGAAAAGAGTGAACTTTGAATGTTTGATATTTTGTAATGAAAATTCATGAAAGCGCATGAAAAATACTTGAATCTCACATCTGAACTGGGAACAAAGTGAACTTTGAAAGTTTGAATTATTTATTGAAAATTCATGAAAGCGCATGAAAAATACTTGAATCTCACATCTGAAATGGGAAAAGAATGATTTTTGAAAATTTAATATTTTTAATGAAAATTCAAGAAAGCGCATGAATAATACTGGAATCTCACATCTGAACTGGGAAAAGAGTGAACTTTGAAAGTTTGATATTTTTTAATGAAAATTCATGAAAGCGCATGAATAATACTTGAATCTCACATCTGAACTAGGAAAAAAATGAACTTTGAAAGTTTCATATTTTTTCATGAAAATTCATAGAGCGCATGAAAAATACTTGAATCTTACATCTGAAACGGGAAAAGAGTGAACTTTTAAAAATTGATATTTTTTCGTGAAAATTCATGAAAGTGCATGAAAAATACTTGAATCTCACATCTGAACCGGGAAAAGAGTGAACTTTTAAAAATTAAAATTTTTCCATGAAAATTCATGAAAGCGAATAAATAATACTTGAATCTCACATCTGAACTGGGAAAAGAATGATTTTTGAAAGTTTGATATTTTTTTATGAAAATTCATGAAAGCGCATGAATAATACTTGAATCTCACATCTGAACTGGGAAAAGAGTGAACTTTGAAAGTTTTATATTTTTAAATGAAAATTCATGAAAGCTTATGAATAATACTTGAATCTCACATCTGAACTGGGAAAAGAATGAACTTTTAAAAATTGATATTTTTTGTGAGAATTCATGAAAGCGCATGAAGAATACTTGAATCTCACATCTGAACTGGGAAAAGAGTGAACTTTGAAAATTAATATTTTTTCGTGAAAATTCATGAAAGCGAATGAAAAATACTTGAATCTCACATCTGATCTGGGAAAAGAGTGAACTTTGAAAGTTTGATATTTTTTTATGAAAATTCATGAAAGCGCATGAAGAATACTTGAATCTCACATCTGAACTGGGAAAAGAGTGAACTTTGAAAATTAATATTTTTTCGTGAAAATTCATGAAAGCGAATGAAAAATACTTGAATCTCACATCTGAACTGGGAAAAGAGTGAACTTTGAAAGTTTGATATTTTTTATGAAAATTCATGAAAGTGCATGAAAAATACTTGAATCTCACATCTGAACTGGGAACAAAGTGAACTTTGAAAGTTTGAATTTTTTAACGAAAATTCATGAAAGCGCATGAAAAATACTTGAATCTCACATCTGAACTGGGAAAAGAGTGAACTTTGAAAGTTTGATATTTTTTAATGAAAATTCATGAAAGCGCATGAATAATACTTGAATCTCACATCTGAAATGGGAAAAGAGTGAGCTTTTAAAAATTGATATTTTTTCATGAAAATTCATGAAAGCGCATGAAAAATACTTGAATCTCACATCTGAACTGGGAAAAGAGTGAATTTTGAAAGTTTCATATTTTGTCATGAAAATTTATGAAAGCGCATGAAAAATACTTGAATCTCACATCTGAACTGGGAACAAAGTGAAATTTGAAAGTTTGAATTTTTTAATGAAAATTCATGAAAGCGCATGAAAAATACTTGAATCTCACATCTGAACTGGGAAAAGAATGATTTTTGAAAGTTTGATATTTTTTAATGAAAATTCATGAAAGCGCATGAATAATACTTGAATCTCACATCTGAACTGGGAAAAGAATGATTTTTGAAAGTTTGATATTTTTTAATGAAAATTCATGAAAGCGCATGAATAATACTTGAATCTCACATCTGAACTGGGAAAAGGGTGAACTTTGAAAGTTTGATATTTTTTAATGAAAATTCATGAAAGCGCATGAATAATACTTGAATCTCACATCTGAACTGGGAAAAGAGTGAACTTTGAAAATTTGATATTTTTTAATGAAAATTCATGAAAGCGCATGAATAATACTTGAATCTCACATCTGAAGTGGGAAAATAGTGAACTTTTAAAAATTGATATTTTTTCATGAAAATTCATGAAAGCGCATGAAAAATACTTGAATCTCACATCTGAACTGGGAAAAAAGTGAACTTTGAATGTTTGATATTTTGTAATGAAAATTCATGAAAGCGCATGAAAAATACTTGAATCTCACATCTGAACTGGGAACAAAGTGAACTTTGAAAGTTTGAATTATTTATTGAAAATTCATGAAAGCGCATGAAAAATACTTGAATCTCACATCTGAACTGGGAAAAGAGTGAACTTTGAAAGTTTGATATTTTTTAATGAAAATTCATGAAAGCGCATGAATAATACTTGAATCTCACATCTGAAATGGGAAAAGAATGATTTTTGAAAATTTAATATTTTTAATGAAAATTCATGAAAGCGCATGAATAATACTGGAATCTCACATCTGAACTGGGAAAAGAGTGAACTTTGAAAGTTTGATATTTTTTAATGAAAATTCATGAAAGCGCATGAATAATACTTGAATCTCACATCTGAACTAGGAAAAAAATGAACTTTGAAAGTTTCATATTTTTTCATGAAAATTCATAGAGCGCATGAAAAATACTTGAATCTCACATCTGAACTGGGAAAAGAGTGAACTTTGAAATTTTGATATTTTTTCATGAAAATTCATAGAGCGCATGAAAAATACTTGAATCTCACATCTGAACTGGGAAAAGAGTGAACTTTGAAAGTTTGATATTTTTTAATGAAAATTCATGAAAGCGCATGAATAATACTTGAATCTCACATCTGAACTAGGAAAAAAATGAACTTTAAAAGTTTCATATTTTTTCATGAAAATTTATAGAGCGCATGAAAAATACTTGAATCTTACATCTGAACCGGGAAAAGAGTGAACTTTTAAAAATTGATATTTTTTCGTGAAAATTCATGAAAGTGCATGAAAAATACTTGAATCTCACATCTGAACTTGGAAAAGAGTGAACTTTTAAAAATTGATATTTTTCCATGAAAATTCATGAAAGCGAATAAATAATACTTGAATCTCACATCTGAACTGGGAAAAGAATGATTTTTGAAAGTTTGATATTTTTAATGAAAATTCATGAAAGAGCATGAATAATACTTGAATCTCAAATCTGAACTGGGAAAAGAGTGAACTTTGAAAGTTTGATATTTTTTAATGAAAATTCATGAAAGCGCGTGAATAATACTTGAATCTCACATCTGAACTGGGAAAAGAGTGAACTTTGAATGTTTGATATTTTGTAATGAAAATTCATGAAAGCGCATGAAAAATACTTGAATCTCACATCTGAACTGGGAACAAAGTGAACTTTGAAAGTTTGATATTTTTTAATGAAAATTCATGAAAGCGCATGAATAATACTTGAATCTCACATCTGAAATGGGAAAAGAATGATTTTTGAAAATTTAATATTTTTAATGAAAATTCAAGAAAGCGCATGAATAATACTGGAATCTCACATCTGAACTGGGAAAAGAGTGAACTTTGAAAGTTTGATATTTTTTAATGAAAATTCATGAAAGCGCATGAATAATACTTGAATCTCACATCTGAACTAGGAAAAAAATGAACTTTGAAAGTTTCATATTTTTTCATGAAAATTCATAGAGCGCATGAAAAATACTTGAATCTTACATCTGAAACGGGAAAAAGAGTGAACTTTTAAAAATTGATATTTTTTCGTGAAAATTCATGAAAGTGCATGAAAAATACTTGAATCTCACATCTGAACCGGGAAAAGAGTGAACTTTTAAAAATTAAAATTTTTCCATGAAAATTCATGAAAGCGAATAAATAATACTTGAATCTCACATCTGAACTGGGAAAAGAATGATTTTTGAAAGTTTGATATTTTTTTATGAAAATTCATGAAAGCGCATGAATAATACTTGAATCTCACATCTGAACTGGGAAAAGAGTGAACTTTGAAAGTTTTATATTTTTAAATGAAAATTCATGAAAGCTTATGAATAATACTTGAATCTCACATCTGAACTGGGAAAAGAATGAACTTTTAAAAATTGATATTTTTTGTGAGAATTCATGAAAGCGCATGAAGAATACTTGAATCTCACATCTGAACTGGGAAAAGAGTGAACTTTGAAAATTAATATTTTTTCGTGAAAATTCATGAAAGCGAATGAAAAATACTTGAATCTCACATCTGATCTGGGAAAAGAGTGAACTTTGAAAGTTTGATATTTTTTTATGAAAATTCATGAAAGCGCATGAAGAATACTTGAATCTCACATCTGAACTGGGAAAAGAGTGAACTTTGAAAATTAATATTTTTTCGTGAAAATTCATGAAAGCGAATGAAAAATACTTGAATCTCACATCTGAACTGGGAAAAGAGTGAACTTTGAAAGTTTGATATTTTTTATGAAAATTCATGAAAGTGCATGAAAAATACTTGAATCTCACATCTGAACTGGGAACAAAGTGAACTTTGAAAGTTTGAATTTTTTAACGAAAATTCATGAAAGCGCATGAAAAATACTTGAATCTCACATCTGAACTGGGAAAAGAGTGAACTTTGAAAGTTTGATATTTTTTAATGAAAATTCATGAAAGCGCATGAATAATACTTGAATCTCACATCTGAAATGGGAAAAGAGTGAGCTTTTAAAAATTGATATTTTTTCATGAAAATTCATGAAAGCGCATGAAAAATACTTGAATCTCACATCTGAACTGGGAAAAGAGTGAATTTTGAAAGTTTCATATTTTGTCATGAAAATTTATGAAAGCGCATGAAAAATACTTGAATCTCACATCTGAACTGGGAACAAAGTGAAATTTGAAAGTTTGAATTTTTTAATGAAAATTCATGAAAGCGCATGAAAAATACTTGAATCTCACATCTGAACTGGGAAAAGAATGATTTTTGAAAGTTTGATATTTTTTAATGAAAATTCATGAAAGCGCATGAATAATACTTGAATCTGACATCTGAACTGGGAAAAGAGTGAAAATTTAAAAATTGTTATTTTTTCATGAAAAGTCATGAAAGCGCATGAAAAATACTTGAATCTCACATCTGAACTGGGAAAAAAGTGAACTTTAAAAAATTGATATTTTTTGTGAGAATTCATGAAAGCGCGTGAAGAATACTTGAATCTCACATCTGAACTGGGAAAAGAGTGAACTTTTAAAAATTGATATTTTTTCATGAAAATTCATGAAAGCGCATGAAAAATACTTGAATCTCACATCTGAACTGGGAAAAGAGTGAACTTTGAAAGTTTGATTTTTTTAATGAAAATTCATGAAAGCGCATGAATAATACTTGAATCTCACATCTGAAGTGGGAAAAGAGTGAACTTTTAAAAATTGATATTTTTTCATGAAAATTCATAAAAGCGCATGAAAAATACTTGAATCTCACATCTGAACTGGGAAAAGAGTGAACTTTAAAAAATTGATATTTTTTGTGAGAATTCATGAAAGCGCATGAAAAATACTTGAATCTTACATCTGAACCGGGAAAAGAGTGAACTTTTAAAAATTGATATTTTTTCGTGAAAATTCATGAAAGTGCATGAAAAATACTTGAATCTCACATCTGAACTGGGAAAAGAGTGAACTTTAAAAAATTGATATTTTTTGTGAGAATTCATGAAAGCGCATGAAGAATACTTGAATCTCACATCTGAACTGGGAAAAGAGTGAACTTTGAAAGTTTGATATTTTGTCATGAAAATTCAGGAAAGCGCATGAAAAATACTTGAATCTCACATCTGAACTGGGAACAAAGTGAACTTTGAAAGTTTGAATTTTTTAATGAAAATTCATGAAAGCGCATGAAAAATACTTGAATCTCACATCTGAACTGGGAAAAGAGTGAACTTTGAAAGTTTGATATTTTTTAAGGAAAATTCATGAAAGCGCATGAATAATACTTGAATCTCAAATCTGAACTGGGAAAAGAGTGAACTTTGAAAGTTTGATATTTTTTAATGAAAATTCATGAAAGCGCATGAATAATACTTGAATCTCACATCTGAACTGGGAAAAGAGTGAACTTTTAAAAATTGATATTTTTTCGTGAAAATTCATGAAAGCGCATGAAAAATACTTGAATCTCACATCTGAACTG